>CM037092.1:40554445-41754445 GCA_020916435.1 Oxytropis ochrocephala | reverse complement strand
GCCTTCTTCAGCTTCATCACTCTATCTTCCATTCCCTTCTTCTCAAAGCCAGGTGCTTGCTTCACATATACTTCTTCCTCTAATGGTCCATTGAGAAAAGCAGACTTGACATCAAGTTGATTCAAAGTACACTTTCTCAAACTAGCCAATGCTACAATTAACCTCACAGTTTCTATCCTTGCTACTGGAGCATACATTTCATTGAAATCAAGTCCAGGCTGAGACGACCCTCGTCCTCATCTTAGTATCCCTTGACACTTAAAGCTCTTAATCTCAAAAATATATAAATTTAAAACTTAAGACATGTATAACTAAACATACATCGCATATATAAAAACACAATTGTTAAGAGTTTTACAAAACATGTGGCTATACTAAAGCCTGTCAAAATATAATTAGAGTACTACAAAATAGCAGAACATAAAAACATAACAGGAAAGCCAGCTAAACGAGACTCAAAACACTGACACACTGGCTAAACAAAACTCAGGTTCTCTCAATGAGACACCTGACAGCTCTATCATATTGCACTGGCATCCTCGGTGTCTTCGACGCCCATCGTGGAAGGAAGAATATCCCCCGCTGCTGCAAGTGACTCCTCGACTGGATCTAAGGGATACAATAAATATACAAAAGAAAAACACGTAGGGCTAAGATAAATGTACAAGTCAGAAAAATGGGAAGATAAGTTAAAGTTCAATTTAAACATGTTACAAGCGTATGAAATCAAATTATTTCTTCTATCCTTTACTAATATCTTATTTTTCAGACTCTAATATGCTGACTCTGGCCATATCCTGATGCCACAAACGTTCCCACATCCGTGCAGAACGCCATCTGAATGTCACCATGGAGTCCAGATGTTATAAGTCGTTCCCTATCTGAAATCGATCAGAGTAATCTAAACCTAGCATTACCCCATCTGGCGCCTATAAATATAGATATGTCCTACTAAGGACCAAACCCGGTACTTGACCTCGTGTGTCCCATACCACACGGCTGTGGACTTACAACACATATGCAATCTATATGATTCCGTTTGATTATAGCTTAACCTGTATGCCTTACTCATCTTGTTGATCAGTACCTTGTACTATCACTTGCATTACGGTTAAATATTCATTCCACTTTATATCTCTTTACGACACTTAGTTCACTTTCCACACTTAGGTTCATTATGCAAATCTTAACTTCATTTTCTCATTACTATTATGAAATAAAATCATGCTCCTCAAAAATATAAATAAGACATTTCAAGAATTTCACAGTAATCACGAATAGCATAAAAGCATTTAATATCATATAAACATTCAAATCAATCAATCATAGTATCTCAAGCAATCGATCAATCATTCAATCAATCAAATAATAATATAGAACTTTCCTATGTGTTAACCGGTCATCGACGGCCTAAACTTCACTTAACTTTAACTCCGAAGAGTAGTCAAATGATCTTTAGGTATCGCTGACTCTTTAACTCTAGTAGAGCTTGGGTCACTCTACACATATTTAAATTAAGATTTTACGCTAACCGTTCCGACGCATACGGTATCTTGCTCCCACCTTAAATATTGCACGAACACAATATCTGCTCTAATACGTCGACACGTACTCGAATGCTCACACAAAGCTACACACACCTACATAATCGGAAGAGGCTTTATAGGGGTTTTGGGTTATATATAAAACTCAAAAGAAAATGGCTTAGGTGATTTTTGTTGAATGGCCGAAGGTTGAAGGGAGGAAAGCAAATGAATATTTGTTATGAATGATGAGAGAAGAATCCAATCTTGGCTTGCTTTTATACACAACATTAGCCTCCCATGCTTATCTCATCTAACATGAGGTGTCAAACTAAGGATTTGGAGGAGTGACTAATTAAAACAAACACCTAGGTGGCCCTATTGCCATGCACCCAACGTAAAAGTGGTGAAGCATGAAGTGTAATTTTCTTATTCAACTACTTCACTTAGAAGAATGAAGTACATTTTTACTAAACATGAAATTGAAATGGAATTGCAAAAATGCATTAGTCGATAGTTTGTTTTCCAAAACATATGAAGATGCCTTTTAAGATTTTCTTCATGGAAAATATGAATGGCCTAATCCACGTGTAAACAAATGCATGCAAGTGTCACTAATCTAATAATCAGTCTTCCAACACATCTTAAAAACAAGCACGAGGTGTTAAAACTAGACAAAATTACAATCATGAAGGTTGGAAACATAAAATAATCCATGGTACTATACTTTCTATATATTTATTATATACATCTAATTAATTATACACTAACTATGATCTAATTAAATTAATAAACATATAATTTAGTTTAAGAAAAATAGGGAGTGATATCTAGATCTCTCTTTAAGCTCTAAATAACACAATTAAAATAAAATGATTTCCAAAACATGTTCTAATAATTACTTAGAAAAAGTGGGATGTTACACAGGTTGTTGCAAGAAATCTTTTGAAACCAGCCTAGCCTTATACTTTGCTACTTCATCTTGGTCTTGTAGACCCACTTCACATCAATAGCCCTTTTATGACTAGGTAACTTCACCATTTCCCAAGTATCATTCCTTCTAATAGACCTCAGTTCATCCTCCATAGCCTCCTTCCAATTTGGATTGGATAAGGCCTGCTCTAGTGATATTGGCTCAGACTCTGCCATTAATACAAGCTGCAACATGTCAGGCACCTCTTCACTCAAGTTTGTAGGAAACACCTCATAGTTGTAGTCTAGCTGGTGGATGTCTCACTCTATCAGACCTCCTTAATGGCTCCTCTTCTCTGTCACCATTTTTTGCAAGCACAGGTTCATCTATATCAGTGTCAAGTTCAACCTGATCACTATCAAGTTGCACCTCAACAGTGTCACCCTTTCTCTGTTGCTTCAGTCCAATTCCATTCCTTTAGCTCATCAACAACTACATCATTGCTTATCACTACTAATTTGTGGACTGGATCAAACAGTTTATATGCACCAGTACTATGGTAACCAACTAGAATCATAGGTTGAGACCTTGAATCTAGTTTCCTCCTACTTTGCTCAGGAACATGCCTATAACACAGTGAGCCAAACACTCTAAAATGTTTCACACTAGGTCTTACATCATTCCATGCTTCTTCTGGTGTAATCCCATCAAGCCTTTTAGTTGGGGCCCTGTTCAGTATATGAGTGGCAGTGTGCACTGCCTCAGCCCAGAATTCATGTTGCATATTTTCTCCCTCAGCATACATCTTACCATATTCAACAATGTTTTATTCCTCCTTTTAGCTGTACTGTTATGTTGAGGGGTATAGGGAGCCATTACTTCATGAATTATACCCTCATCTTTACAGAATTTTTCAAACTCATGTGAAGTATATTCTCCACCACCATCAGTTCTAAGCAATCTAATACTACAGTTACTCTGTTTCTCAACTAGTAGTTTAAATTGCTTAAAACTACTAAATACATCACTTTTCTTTTGTATCAAGTAAATCCACATTTTCTTGGTAAGATCATCTATAAAAGATACAAAATACACATTACCTCCATGAGACTTCACTTCAAATGGTCCACACACATCAGAGTGAATTATAGCAAGCTTCTCAGTGGCTCTAGTTGGTATGGCAGTTTGGTAGGATTTTCTGGGTTGCTTCCCCTCACAGCATCTTCCACACACCTCCTTTGGTTCTTCAATTTTTGGTAAACCAATCACCATATTCTTTCTTTGTAGCATACTCAAATTAGTGAAGTTTAAGTGTCCCATTCTCTTGTGCCATTTCCATGTAGTGTCCTCAGTTTGAGCAGTAAGACATTTCCGCTCAATTGAGTTCACTCCAACCTTGAAGATTCTATTGTTAGACATCAACACCTTCAATACCTCCTTATTCTCATTATCAGAAAATTGCATGTAATTATCTTTCATAGTCATTGAATAGCCCTTTTTCTAGCAATTGTCCAAGACTTAGAAAGTTGCTCTTCATCTTTGGAACATAAAGCACATCACTTACTATGACCTTTCTGCCATCTTCTTTTCTGATTGCCACCTTGCCAATTCCCTCTGCCATCACTGTTCTTCCATCACCAAACCTAATCCTCCTCTTGATACTTCTATCAATCTCACAGAACCACTCCAAATGCCCTGTCATATGATTTCAACACCCTGTGTCCAAATATCACCATTCAATCACTGTACCAGTCTCTGTTTCAATCACTGCCATCAAAACAATTGCTTCATCATCAGAGTCATGCGCAAATTGTGCCTCATCATTGATAACTCTATTTTATTTAGAGTTATTCACATGTTTAAAGCTTAGTAAATTGCTCTCTTTCAAGTAAAGATAAAGAGTTTATATAGTATTTTGTGTGATATATGATAACTTGAGTGAATCACATGGTTATAGTTGTTAATAGGCAAAGTTGGATATATTGTGGTATGTTTGATGTTTTTGTTCAGTGCAGTCTACAGATGCTCCTGCATTGATCCTGCACTACATCTGCATTACTTGAAGAAAGAAGCTATCCACTTGCACATCCACTTGCATTGCTGAACTCCTGCTTGGTCCCCTAAAGCAAGACCGCTTTATATTTCGACGCCTACCATTCCCACATAGCTTTGAAGAGTCATCAACATAGGGACGCATGTTCATAACTCATTGGACCTCCCTACACACTTGATCAAAGATCTCAACTTGGGAAACAACTTCTGAAAAGTAATCATGGTTCCACCTCTAGTTTACTTCATCAACAAGTACAAAAGCACCTCTCATGAAGACTATAATGGGACCTCACTTCTTCATTTGGAAATATATCACAATCCATAAGTTAGATTCAAATTTCAATAGACATAGTTAGTTTCTAATTTGTAAGAAGGAAAGGAAGGAATTGACAAATCCCCCTTACTTCAATTTGATAGTTTTTACATAGTGCTAAGGAGTGATGCAACTGCATTGCTAGGAGAATTCATGCAAAGAGCTACAACTCGTGTAATCTCTATCTTGTTGTCTCTCTTTTGTGATTTCAATTATATAAACATGTTCTATTCAGTTTATATTTGCCTTGCAATGTCTATGTTGAGCTAAATCTCTCTTAGTTGGAATGTTCTAACCATTTAATGAGCTTTTACCTTTCACTTTCTTTAACCTTTCTTGTTTTTCCAAGAATCACCATTCTTCTTCTGAGAATGAGCAAGTAGTGCTTTCTCAGCTTCTTTCTCTTCTTTCTTACCAATTTCTCTATTTTTCAATTTTATCTCATGTGCTTTTAAAGATCCTAGTAATTGTTCTAGTTTCAGTTTCTCTAGATCTTTAGACTGTTCTATGGCAAATACTACACTATCAAAACTAGGTGTTACACCCGTAAGAATCTTTTCAACCTTCATAGCATCACTAACATATTTCCCCACAACCCCTCATTTGATTAGTTAGGGAAACTAACCTGTTGACGAATTGAGCAACCGTTTCATTCGATTCCATCTTCAACAGACCAAGTTGGCACCTTAGAGACATTAGCTTCATCTTCTTCGCCTGTTTATCGCCGACATATGTGGTTGCGAGTGTATCCCAAGCTTCCTTCGCCGTTTCGAACTCAATGATCTTTTCAAGGACATTCGCGTCAACACACTGGTGAATAAGAAAGATCGCCTTGCTATCTTTTTTCAATTGATCGCGATTCGTAGCCCGTTGTACCTCCGACGATGTTCCTTCAAGTGGCGTCACATCGTTCTTCACGACATCAAGCACGTCTTGATTACGAAAGATCACCTTCATCTGTGTTGTCCACCTCTCGTAGTTGGAACCGTCGAACACCGGGAGTTTCGTCGGAAATTGACCATTCGATGAGTTTGCACGTGTCGCCGCCATAGCTACCACCGTCACGTGCCTAAGAACCACCGCTCTGGATGCCAAATGTTGGAAGAATGGTTTACTTCTCCACACAAATCTTGCACTCAATACACTTGTGAGTTATCAAAAATGATGAATTGGAAAGAAAAGCACTTAACTGAATTGCACAGGTATAACAGAAAATGAACTAGAAGAAATGGAAACAGTTATTTGCAAGAGTAAAGGTGGATGAACAATTGATTTCATTCATTGAGTAATATTCACTTTACACTGTGCACTTATATACACTTGACACTTGTACAATGGTAAAATTTATTTACAAAAGTAACTCAGAGTACAGTTAACAGAATTTTAACTGCAACTAAACAATTACACAAAAACAAGTAAAATTGCTAACAGGTCCTCCTACAAATGTGTAATTACACTACTCACAATACTATTCTCACTCATTAACTTGCTTAGTCTCTCTCTTCCTTCTATTTTCATTGTCTTCCATTATATATTAACAGTGTGTGACTCGTGTATTACATGTATATGAAATGTTATATTCTATTTTATTAAGAACAACTTATTTTTGAATAATAATGATAAATAGTTCATTTGAAAGATAAAATTACAAAAAAAAAAATGAATATTGAAATCTATAAATAAATGTATGTTTATTTTTGTATTAGATATATTTATAGCAGCTTATAATTCATTTGGTTTGGCTCTTTGGACACTTAGAAGTAGATGGCCTGATTTCATATCCATAACCTAAAGAATAAATTTCATTATTTCCCACCGAAGGAAATTGTTGTGAAGATAAACTATCTAATTGTTGCTTTATTAGTCGTTATTTCAACCGGTGGGATTTACTTCCTAATTTTGTTTTAAATTTAGAGGACTTTAACGGTTGCAAGTTATGTCTTCCTCCATATTACCATTTTTGAAGACTCACAATTAATGTTGAAAAACTGGAGATACTGGTGCTACAAACCTCTTTATTTTCACCCTCAGCAATATCTTAATCATATCAAATGTCTTCCTGACCAGTCTCTTTCTCATTATTCTTACCTGAAATTAAAATATTGTCAGCACCAAACATTTTTGGAATGAAAAGAAAAAGGAAAATGCATAAATGATTCCTAATAGAGGGCATATCTTGCATGTTAATCACATGAAAAGTTTGTCATGTTTGCAGAATGAGATGTCCTGGGGAAGGAAACAAACTGTGAGTAATTCTTCACCAAACTCTGAATTTTGGTTGGCTCTTAGAATTCGTACTTGTCATCGGGCTGGACAGGAAAAAAAGAGAATTTGGGTGTTACAAGGTACATGTCTTCACTAAAATGATCTTACACTTTAGAAATTTTACACCAGGTTCACCATCTCTATATATTAATCCACAACCACCTTTTTAGCCTATTTAAGAGGCAAACTTTTTTTTCCCACTATTTACCAATATACCCCTCATTTTGTACCTCACTGTTTACCAATATACCCCCACTCTACATTTTTTGACCGACATACCCCCACTCTATATTTTGTACCCCACCATTTACCAATATACCCCTCATTTTATACCTCACTGTTTACCAATATACCCCCACTCTATATTTTTGGACCGACATACCCCTGACAAATTTTTTTTTCCAACACTTTTTTTTTATCCACTTTTGGTGGGAAAATTTTATTCCCACCATTTACCAATATACCCCTCATTTTGTACCTCACTCCAATATACCCCCACTCTATATTTTTGGACCTACATACCCTTGACAATTTTTTTTTCTCCAACACTTTTTTTTTATCCACTTTTCGTGGGAAAATTTTATTCCCACCATTTACCAATATACCCCTCATTTGTACCCCATTGTTTACCGATATACCTCCACTCTATTTTTTTGGACCGACATACCCCCACTCTATATTTTGTACCCCACCATTTACCAATATACCCCTCATTTTGTACCTCACTATTTACCAATATACCCCCACTCTATATTTTTGGACCGACATACCCCTGACAAATTTTTTTTTGGTCCAAGACTTTTTTTTTATTATCAAAATATATCCCTCATTTTGTACCACACTATTTACCAATATACATCCACTCTATATTTTTGGACTGACATTGTTGCCTCATCCCACCAAGGGCTATTGTTGCCTCTTCGTCTTATATATATGTGTTGCGTATTTTTATACCCCCCCTTATAAAATGTTGATGTTTTTTCAAAACTACATCTGTAGGCCTGTTAATCACCTTCCCGTGCATCGCACGGGTAATTGTCCTAGTTTATGCAAAGACAAACAAATAAACAACTTAAATAGAACTACAGATGCCATTTAAAATATTATACTCAGAATTCACACCCATTTATGAAAGGCTTAGATTATGCCAATTCAGCCAAACAACTTGCCGTATCATTTTTTTCTTCTTAATTACAGTTTTAGTCTCACTATCTCGACTAACACGCGATTTTAGTTTCCAAACTTTTTTTAACGATTATGGTCCCTCTAGTTTTTAATTTCTAAAGTCAATGCTCATCCCTAATTTGGTCAAATATTTTGCAGACTTGGGGCTCATTAATCTTACGTGGATGACATGCAGGATTGCCAGAATGGACTTTAAAATAAAAAGTGTTAGGATTAGTGTTCTTGGAGAAACTTGGATGAGTCTCGATGAAGAAGATGATATTGTTTTTCCAAATTTAAAGAAAAAATAATACTTTTTTATTTAAAACTCCATCTTGTCAGTCCTTCGAACCACGTAGGATTAATGAGTCCCAATTGGTAAAAAGTTTGACTAAATTAGGAGACTAAATTCGTAAAAAAAAAATTGAGAAATTAAATCGTGAGTTGGTCATAATATGGGGACCAAATATGTAATTAAGCCTTTATTTTGTTGTGTTTTAACAATACATCTATTTTCAAGGTAAAAGAAAAGAGTTTTATTTATATATATTGTCGTCGTAATTTTTTTTTACATTATAAAACAATAATAAAAATTATGGTATTTGTGATTTAAGGTAGTTGAAGTATAGTCAGACATTTTTTTGATGTATCATTTAGTAATTGGTTGACGTTGTAAATAATTTCATACAACAACAGTATATATAAATTAAATAAGAAAAATATTGCATATTACATTAAAAGTTTTTTTTTACAAGAACAAACTTAATTCATTTCACTAAAAAGAATTGTCTCAATACAGGTAGGAATCAAATCAAAGACGTGGGAACTAGCAAACAATCTTGATGCCCGTGCTAAGGAGTGAGCAACAAGATTAGCTTGTCTCCGGATATAGCTAACCTTAAAGCTAGGAAAATGAGATGAAAAGTTACGGCAATACAATAAAATAGTACTAAACTCGGTATTTGGCAAAGGCTCTACCTTCAAGTCATTTACCACTGGAGCACAGTCCAGTTCAATGGAAACAAAAGGTAGTCCCAAAGCCTCCAACAAAGTTGATGTTTCTTTAAGGCCAATTGCCTCCGCTTCTTGTGGTGTCGGGACTCCGTCAAACCACATAGTTTTGCCGCTCACAAAGATTCCGGTAGAGGACCGAATGCAAGCGCCAATGCCATACTAATTGTCTTCCGCAAAAATTGTCGCGTCAACGTTACACTGGTAGGTACCATCAGCTGGTTTAGACCAAGAGGTGGCCACCGATTGCTGCTGGTCTGAGCCCCCTGTGACGTAGTGACACTCCTGTCGCCCCCCCAGCCAACTATCCAACTGATCTTGTGCAAACTGAACGATATACGCTGCTGATTGGAAGATGCCGTTCCATACATTGTCATTACGACGACGCCAAACTGCCCAAATACCCATCAAAAAGCTATTTCGGTTGTCCACAGATAGAACTTGTGTTGTGCGAAAATGTGATGTGCAAGTATACACAATTGCAACAAGTAATAAAGAGTAAGTAAAGATCGTTCCCACAAGGATTGTTGAGTTTACTTCTATATTTAAAGAAAGTAATTTAGCTAGTGAGTAAAACAAGTAACAATAGCAAGTTGTAGAATCATTAATGTCATCAACATAAAAGTACAAAAGCAAATAAGATAAATGATAAGTAGAAATTCAGAATGAGAGTAGTTGGAATATGAGAGAGATAAGTTGGACTGCTCGTTGATAAGTAAATCCCCAAAAGCACAGCGTTATAACATTAGACGCTATAACGTTAAGTGCTGTAGCATATGATTGTGTGTCTTTCAGTCACTAACGTCAGGGTTTCGTTACAAGATTTCTATGTCTAGGTTCTAAATAAGTTCACCCCTGTATAATAAAGAACTCACAGCTTTTGCCTTATGAACTTTTACTTTCCTATGTCTAGGCGAAGCAAATGTTGCTTAAATGTCTTTAAATAACTTTTCATTCATATCAATTTTTGAGTTCGATTCATGAACCATGTCTGTACCCATGAATATACCCATTTTAGCTGATCAATTCTAAAATAAGTTTGAAAGTATTAGAATGCAAAGATTGAAACATAAAACATTTGATGTTATAAATACAATACTAAAGGTTCATTACAAAGCTCAAAACAATCCAACTACAAGTGTTTAGCTCATGATAAACATCATCAACAAAATACAAGTCAAATGACTCATATTACCGTAAACAAGAAGAGGGAAGACGATTGCAAAAGATACAAACCGTAAACTCCACTTCATCAACAGCTTGATGACGTTATAACGTGAGCGTCACAGCGGTTAAAAAGAAAAAGCTTGAAAGGTGTGTTAATGGAGGAGAATGGTGTCAAGTTTCTCTCCCAAAAACCCTCTCTAACTTCCAATGGGGGCTGAAGTGTGTAGGAGAAGATGAAGAAAGTCTTTGTTTTATCCCATAAAGTAGCTTTATCAAAAAGGTGAAGGATGTAACACCCCCTTTTTCTTAATGGTAATTTAATTTAAAAATCAGAGTTCAAAAATCGTTTTCTCTTTTGTAATACATCCTCAAGGGAATGTTACGTTCACCAAAACATGACTTTAATTTAGTCAACAATACTTTTCAATAATAAATATAATTGCGTGGGCGAACCCTCAAAACACTGATTTCTTAAACCAGTCATACATCACCAATATATATAAACCTAACTAAACAATAACAAGACAACTAGAACTACTCGTCCCCCCAGTGCTACGCATCAGAGCAATACGCCACACCCAGACTGAGTAAGGAAGAACCTTCACTCGGAATCACCTGCACGTTGCCGACATAAGAAGCAACATAGAAAGCAGAAGGGTGAGTCTCTAACACATATAATAAAATGTATGATAAACATTATGTTAGAGGAAAAACCACTAGAAACACCTCGGCTCAATAAACAATCACACAACATCAAGTTACAATACATCAACTCATAATCAACACTAGACATCACCAATCACATGAGTGTATGCATGAATGCAACCCAACACCAAGGGTATAATGCATGGATACCATCACCGGCTTAATGGTACCGTCTCCGTCATTATTGATATTAAGACCGAAGTCTACAATATCTAGGCCGAAGCCTGTCTCCGTCATTATTTTACCATTCGGGCGTCTCCGTCGTTAATGATATGAAGACCGAAGTCAACAATATCGAGGCCGAAGCCTATCACCGTCGCTAGATGCATATGAGGCATGAGACTCCACGACAATGCATCAACCACAATCAATCAAACCATGTATGAATTAACACCGTCACTGGTGATATGCAGGCCGAAGCCCCCAATATCCGTCGCTTTGATATGCAGGCCGAAGCCCCCAATATCCGTCATTGGATTTACCTCCGTCATTTAATCCACCGGCATTACACCGTCATCACACCGTCGCTACACCGTCGTCTAATTCACCTAGACAACATCAATAGCTCTATGGCTAACATCAACACCTCGGTCACTAGCCCTATGGCTAACATCAACACCTCGGTCACTAGCTCTATGGCTCACATCAACACATCGACCACTAGCGCTATGGCTAACATCAAACACACCGGACACTTCGACACCAGAATCAATAGCTCTATGGCTAACGTCAAACCCATCGGACACATCGACACTAAAAATAAATAGCTCTATGGCTAACGTCAACCTCACCGTCACTTAAGGACCATGTTGAGATAAAATCCTTTTTGATATATGGTTTTAATGATAACAAACCTTATGAACTAAAGCTTAAGTATTCTGAATGGTGCTCTACTAATGGGTGTCTTGAGTTTGTTGAAAAGAACAGGTTTCTTTCAAGTGGACATGCTAGAAGCAAATTAGATCAATCCATTGCATGCCATTCTCAACAAATTGAAGAATCGAGTAGCACCAACAACAAAGTACAAGAATAGTAATGCATGCTTCATGAAGACATATTATCTTTACTATTACAATGTGTGGGACTAGGAAATTCACAAAGAGAAAAGAAAGACCTTAGGCAATCAAAGTAAATGCAAATCATCTAAGTGAATTCCTATCAAGAGAGTCCTAATAACCTAATGACTAGATGGATCAAAGGTTTCTACAAGTCTCTACAAAGGAGATTCTCATAGTCATTAATCAAAGTTATATTCTACCAATGCTCTCTTACTCAAAGGTTCAAAAGCTTATCAAGAAGCATATCAAAGAGCAAGACTAAAACATGCAAAAAGTCAAGGGTAGAAATAAACATAAGAAGGTTCACATATGAGAAGGTTCAATAGTTAAAGAAGGTTAAAATAGTTGGAGAAGGTTCAAAGATAAGAAGGTTCAAATAAGCAACATACTCTAGGAAACTTCAACAACTAAAGAACAATCACTCTCATTGATGAAAGAAGAAGAGGTACTCAATGATTTTTCCTAAAAGCATCAAAGTTTATTGGGTTGAGGAATAATCATTTGAGAAAGTTTGACTAAGTCAATGCAAACTAAGGCTCTACCATGTAAGGTTTGACAAAGTCAAGAGACCGTAGAGAATCAAAGAAAGCCACCAAAAAGAAGTGGGGCGAGCTCTCGATCGAGGCGGTCATGGCCAATACGAAGTTCAAAGAATCACTCGTCGACCGGGTAGCTCGGCCGACATCATGTGTTTGAAGGCTTAATCGACAAGATAAAGGTTGATCGAGCGAGATAATTCCCGGTGCCGAGCCTACTCCTCTAACAGAGTTTCAATGGGGCGACGACCTACCCGCTGGGAACGATCGAACTCATGGTCACATTTGGACGGCGACCGAGATAGCACTTTGTGCAGACGGTCCGCACGACGCTTCCTCGTACTCCCCTCAAATCATGCTATCGATTGCATCATTGGTAGGCCGACCACGGGCAAGCTAGAGGCCGTGGTATCAACAAAGACACACGAAGATGAAATTCTACAAAGGCGACGGTGTAGTTACCACGGCGGCCGACCTTGAGGTCAGAGACGAAGCCACGACTGTATCAAGAAATTTGTGATGAGGTAGACCTTGGCCCAAATGTTCGAAGCAACGGTGATGGCCATCAAGTCAATGCCATCGATCACGGATGCTCGGTGCCACGTTTGAATGTAATGAACAATTTGAGTGTAATGAATGACCGACCTATGAATGAAAAGCAGCAGCGCGCTCTTTTCCCATCGGGTTTTTACAGAGGCGACCTTTAGAAACATGGTGTTCTTTACTTTCTCGCTAGAATGTATGACCTGGTCGCTCAAGATCGCCTGCGCGAAGGAGCGATCGAAGATTATCGACTTGGTCAAACATAAGCGGATCGCCAGCGATCTAGAACGAGCGACCATCGAAATGGTCCCGTCGAGCGCCATCGAAATGGCCAAGGGTCGGCGACCCACAAACGAGTAGTAGCCCCAGCGGTCTGACAATCGAGATCATCGAAATGATCCCACGGTTGCCATCGAAATGGCCCGACAACCTTAGATCGTCGAACGATCTAAATCGGCGACCGTCCGAACGGTCCCAACCGAGTGCCATCGAAATGGCCCGAGGTTAAAACTCGCAAACCTTAGATCGTCGAAACGATTCGAATCGAAGCGACCAAGTCGAATGGGTCCCACCGAAGCGCCATCGAAAAATGGCCCAACAACGCTAGGTCGTCGAAAACGATCTACATCGAGCGCCATCGAAATGGCCCAAAGGTTAGTAATAACCCATCGCGGTGAGCGTCGAAAACGATCTACTTAAATACCATCGAAAGGGCACGATCAAGATCGCCGAGCGATCCAAGGCCTCGTTGGGACATTAACTTATCAAAGAATGGATGCTTTCGAAATAAGACGAATGACGACCAAACGGCCTTAAAATTCAAAGACTTAGAGAAAAATAAGCATATGAGGCGCGCAAAGAAAACGACCAACAACGAAGCGCTATCGGTAGCGAAGCGGCGAGCGCCCACAAGTTCAAAATGAACAAGGCGAATAAATGCAAGCACGCAGAAAATTGCAACATAAATTCAAACGGGCATAAATGAAAGGCAAATAAAGATTGTCATTACAAATAGGGGGCGCTTGCGGCGGCCGCGCCCACGAATAAAAGAAGCGCACGGCGCGTAAATATTGTCGAGCGAGAAGGCAAGTTACAAAATTACACCGCTGCGGGCGAAGCAAAAGAGAATGGTGGCCGGGCGAATGGCGTTGCCTCGCTCGTCGTCATATTCTCGCAGCAACATGATCTTGTTATTTTCGACATAGTCGTGGGCTTGATCATCTTGTCATCGAAATTGATCTGCAGGTCGGTATTCAACACCCGCGCCGCCAAGAGCGTTGTAAAATTGCTCATTGCGACCTCCCGACCGGCCTTGGCCACCACCTGATCTTCGCTGCAGCTTTCGGCATTTACGGCCTCCAACCGGGCTTTCTCCTTCTCGACGGACCCAAGGTCGGTTTTGAGTGTTCACTGGCCTAAGCAAGCTCCTTGTTCCTCTTTGTGACTGCCCTGGCCATCCTCCCCGTTTGAGGCCTCCTTCGATCGAGGAGCTTGTCGTCTTCTGCTGCGCCTCAACCAAAGCCTTGCCCTTCCTGCGAATTCAGTCGAAGGTTGGTTAGTCGGTCGAACAAAGGTAAGATAGAAATTACAAGACTAAGAAAGTAAAATTACCATCGATTCGGCCACCACTTCGGCCATGACTTTATCGACCCCATACGAGAGAAGCGCAGAGTGCCATGGGCTTCCTTCCGGTACTCCTCCGTGATCGGCCGCACTCAAGCTTTCGGCCGATGATGGGAACCTCCTCCGTTGCAGAGCCGGGACCCGAACGTCCACGCTTGGGCTGCTTGGGTGAGCGATCGGCGACCGGGAGGAGGCGGCCGAGGCTGCGCCGGCCGCTTCTTCCCTTGGCCCTTAGGGGTGTGGGGACTCGAGGAAGGTTCAGGATTACCCCGACCGAGAAGCGCCGTGTCCCTTAGCCCCTCCTTCAAAGCTTGGGATCTGGCGAGCGGTTCCAGCTTTGCCGCCATCCTTTCTGCGAAATAACGAGTCATGAGTTGGAAGGAAAAAAAAAAAAAAAAAAAAGAAAGTCAACAATGTAATATAAGGACGAAAAGTTCAAAAGCGAACCAATCTCGGCCTCCTCCATAATAGCCTTCAGATAAGACAAAGGGCCGCAAGGTATGTCGCCTTGGGATCTGGACGCATCATGCCCGCTCCGACAGACTCATCATCTCAAAGTCTCCGTGTCGGCCTCTCCCGGATCTTTCATCAGATAGATATAGTCTCCCGGCCGCTGCAGAAAATGAGCCTCATTCCACATGATAGGGAAGTAAGGGGACCCGGCATCCCGTCCCGGTGGGCTCAAAACGCCTTGCCGCCTCTTGATTGGAACGATCCAAAAATCGGCTTTTCCAGCCGCTTCCTAACGACTCTGGAACGCTTTGAAAAATCGGTGATGGGTCTTCGCATCTTGAAGGAGACTTGCTCCCTTTTCTCCTTGTTGGCCTTCTCCCCGAGCCACCACCTCGAAGATGGCAAAGAAAAGCATCATCGATCACCGCCGACCCGGCTTGGTCGTGCAAGACCTCAAGGTCTTTAAAACGCCCATGCGTTTGGATGAAGCCGTGAAGGCGCGACCCCAATATGGCGCAAGAGGCGTCGCTACTGGAATTCGGTGAAAGGAGGGTAATCTTCATCTTCTCGAACACGAGCCGATACATCGTGAACTTGAAGTTGGAAGAGTAAGTCGCGATATCTTCGCCTCCTTCATGCCTCTTATCCTCCAAATTCGTGAGTCTTCAAGACGGCTCCGTAGATCGGGCAAGGCATCGTGGCGGCCCAGTGAGAATGCTCCCCGGGCGAGCGAAGAGTTTCCGACACCCAAGACATATCGGATACATCTCGAGCTACATCGCTTGTACCTCGGCCGACCTTCGTGCGACCCTCCGATGTTGGCCTCCAAACCGTAAATGTTGACTTCGGCCGAGCCACCTCTTCTCTGGGACGTCTTCGGCTGGCCCCTTCGGCCTCCATCATCTCCTCGCCCACGGCACGGGGCGGCACTCGCGCTCATCATCGCCAATAATAATCACGCCGGCGTCTTCTTCTTCTCCTCCACTCGGGATACGACGTCCTCGGCGCGGTGGAGAGTTGCTCGCCGCTTCAGCGGAATGTGGCGAATCTATACGAAGAGTCACAACGCTTTCCCACCAATGGTTGTCTCGCATACCTAAACACCAGAGAAGGTAATAAATGATTCTTCCTAAGCAGCATCAAAGTTCATTTATTTAAGGAATAATCATTTGGGCGCGATTCTCGGCGGTTAACGGCCGGACATCACAATATATATATGCCATTCGCACACGGCAGCAAACTAAGGCTCTACCATGGTCTACAATATTGGTATATTATAAAGGTAGAAAAGCCTTGAGAAGGTTAACTCATGAGAAGCTTAAAAATAAAGTCAACGAAGGTTTGACTTTTCTACGAATAGTTGATGAAAGTCAAGCGAGAAGGTTGACTAAAAGTCAACACAAGGTTGACCAATAGTCAACGAAAGTTTGATTGAAGTCAACGTAAGGTTGACTATTCCATAAAAGAGGTACGTAAGGTTGATTGAAGAAGCTTAAAAGAAAAAGTAACTTTCTACGAAAGGTTGGTGAAAGTCAAACGAAGAGTTGACCAGAAAGTCAACGAGAAGGTTGACCAAAAGTCAACAGAAAGTTTGACTGAGTCAAAAGAAGTTTGACTAACAAAACACCTTGGAAGTATAAGTTCAAAGTTAAGAAGGTTAAAGTGAAGGAAGAAACAATGTTCGGAAGGTTCACTGAAACCATATCAAAATTATCCAAACACATTAACTCTTCTTGAATGATCTTAAGGTGAATTAAATGAAGATTCCAAGTCATAAAATGTGCTGAAAGTTTGAATATAAAAGGAGGTAATGAATGATTATTCATATGGCACATTTAAGGTGTTTATTCATGCTAGGAAGCTTGGAAGGTTGATTCAAATTAATTCCGCATCGTCCAACGGATATAACTGAAGCATGGTTGTAGAGTAGACTACTAGAGGAGTACAATGTCAAGAAAAAGAAGGTTGAATGTGTCGGTTAAAGCATAAAGACAGACTTCAGAAGGTTCAAAAGCTGTCAACTTTTGTACCTTACTTAAAGTCACTCCTATGGACCAAAGGATACTCCAAAGAGTTCCATTCAAGTTTCTAACGACTCTATTCAACTCCATTCAAATTTCTAACAGCTATATTCAGTCTCCATGGCTATTTAAAGGCTGGAATTCGAAAGTTCAAGGCATGAGTTTGGGTTGGAACCTCTCATCTTTCAAGCTTCTCAAAGAAACATCCAACCTTCTCATCCCACACTCCAAGCTTCTAATGTGAAATTCTGGGGTTCTTTTAGTGAGTGTGTGTTAGCTTGATGAGCATCATTGTATACACTTTGTGTAATTTATTCTCAAGCTCTTAAACATCCCAAAACCCCAAAACCCTTATTGTAAACATTATCTTGTAAATATCTCACCAAACTACCTAGAAAGAAAGGTGAGTGTTAATGAGAAAATACAACATGTGTAGTGTTCTATCAAGCTACCTAAGGAGTAGGTGAGTGTTGATGAGAAACTACAATGTGTGTGTTGTTCTATTAAGCTACCTAGGATAGGTGAGTGTTGGTGGTGATTATACTTGATAAGGTGAATCTTAGGTAACTAGTGGAGAGTTTCTAAGAGAGTGGAAACAATTTAGCGTAGGCAGTGTAAGAGTGCACTAGGTCATTTGTTGTGTGTGATCAAAGCTAGTGGTGGTGAAGTCTTTTGTGTGTTGATCAAAAGCAAGTGTAATGACTATTTGGAAAATAGTGGAAATACTCACGTGGACGTGGGGAGAGGAGTAGCTGTGTTTGGGTGAACCTCTATAACTCTACTCTTGTGTTATTTACTAGCTTTCCTTAATATCTTCTAACATGCTATAACATATTCACCATTGTCCAAACTATGAGAAGGTTGATTTATTCAACCTTACAAAAACGGTTTTTAACTAAGAACTTATAATCTATGATTTAATCTCAAAGTTAAAACCAACATATCTCTTACAAGCTATTATTCATGACTATCCTCATCATTAAGAAGTTAGTATCTTATATTGATTATCTATTATTACTAACCTTCTTCATTGAGTAGTTAGTGTTTTATATTGATCATCTATTGTTACTAACCTACTCATGTATTTTATGCATAAATCATATATTGTTTTAAAAGCATTTATAGAAGCTTCAATCTGAAATGATTTCATTCTCATAAGCTTCTCTACATTAAAGAGTTTATCCTTCACATATATATGTCTTGGTAATATGTTCCTCAAGTTATCAAACACTGAATTACCATGTTCAACAAAAGGATAAAATTCATTTAATGAACAAAATGTTTCTATGCATAAATACAACACAAGACTCATTATGAATTGAACTTACTTAACTAGAGAAGGTTCATCATGTGGAACCTACTTAAACAAAAAGAAGGTTCAATACATGAAACCTACTCAAGAAGAGTATGTCTTGTGAAATTGTTTTAAGCTAACTATCTCATCTCCAAGTATCAACTTGAGAGGACATTTTCTAAGTTGCAGGTTATAAATTTTAAAAGGGTCACAATTCAACCCCCCCCTTCTTGTGACTCTATATGCCACTTCAGACCAAACGTCACTTAAGGACCAAACGCCACTTAAGGACCAACTGGCTTCACAATTCAACAACTTAGACGTACTCGGCACCCAAACAGTACCCAAAATTGCGCCTGGTAGCAACCTGCGCTACACTGGCATCAAAACAGCACCTCGGCACACTCACACTGCACCTCGGCACACACACTCTACCCTTCATCACACCATATTGCACTTTGGCGCACCACACTGCACCTTGGCACACACACTCTACTCTTCGTCTCACCACACTTCTACACATCCACACTTCGACACCTACACTTCGTCACCACTACAACACTTCACTTCGGTACTCATACACCTTGACAACACTAGCTTTGACACACATACGCCTCACTTCGGCAACTACACTTCGGTATCAATACTCTACACTTCGGCAACTACACGTCGACTCCCATACACTTACGCTTCGTCATGTCTAAACCACGACACTTACACTCCAATACATCTACACCTCAACACATACACCTCGGTATATATACACTATACCTCGACAACTACACTTTAGCCTACATTCACTACACTTCAATACATCTACACCTCAACACTTACACCTCGACCACTACCTTTCGACTTAGATACACTACACCTCGACAGCTTCACTTTTACTTAGATACATTACACCTCGACCACTACAACACTTCACTTCGTTACATCCATACCTCGACAATACTAGATTCGACATTCTTACACTTCACTTCATTACATCCATCACTCACCTCGGTTACCCTACCTCGGTACTACACTACCTCGGTTACACTACTTCACTTGACCATCAATCACTTTGCCACACTTCCTCACTTAACCACTACTCACCTCGGTACTACACTACCTCGGCTACACTACTCCACTTGCTTGACCATCAATCATCTTGCCACACTTCCTCAATTAACCACTACTCACCTCGGTACTACACTACCTCGGCTACACTACTCCACTTGACCATCAATCACCTTGCCACACTTCCTCACTTAACCACTACTCACCTCGGTTACACTAGCTTTGACATCCATATACTACACTTCGGTACTTCTACACTTCAGCACATACATACTTTAACGCACACATACTACGACACACACATACTCACTTCAACACACCTACTCTTCTCGGCACACACATACTTGGACACACGTATCCTTCGACGCACACTCCTTCGACTCACCCACTTTCGTTACATCTAACCTTCGACTCACATATACGTCGACACACACTTCCTTCGACCTTCACAAGCTACAACACACCTAACCCTCATTTTCCCTCTTTTCTTTGATTCTCATACTATGATCAAACTTAACCCAAAATTACTACAACACATATTCATGCGAATATTGTCCAACACACATCAAATAACCACTAAGGTGACAACACCAAAACTGGCGCCCTTGCGCCTAGGGTTCCTCAACCCATTTTCTTTTCTAGGTCTTTCATAGGACCAATCATCAACAACGCATACACACATCACAATTTCACCAAATTGAAGCAAACACAACATCAATCACACAACAAGAAACACAAACAACTCAAAAATCATCCTAGAGTCTAACTCACACATAACACTCATCATATACTCTATTATAGATGAAAGAGAGCCCCCTTACCTTAATGAAGAACACCAGCACTCTCTCCACCAAGAATCACCGACCATCACCAACCATCAGGCTCCTCTTCCTTGCTTGAACTCTCCACGCCAAGATCTTCTCTTCTTCTCTCTTAAGCTTTCGCACCTCTCTCTCTCTCTCTCTCTCTTACTTTACTCTTTGACTTTTCTTTGCAAATGAGCTCTCTCACCATCGACACCCTACTTATCTCATGAAGATGGGCCTAATTCATGGATCATGGACTGTTATACCCCAATTTTGTCCGAGTTCTTATATCATTGTAATATTTTTTTTATTTTATTAAGTAGTGTATGTGCAACAAACGTTTCTATGTACTCAAGTAAAAGATAAGTAGCTTGTGCATATCAACCACAATTAATATAAAGTTGAAATAAAGATGCATGATTTGATTCTTGGTCAATCATCCCACATGTTATTTCCTTTTGACCCTCTTTGACTAATTGAAAAAGCAAGTGAAGCAAAGCACGAGAGCTTACAAAATAAGAACAAAAAGATGAAATACCCAAATCTGCAGCTCTATTGCGAAGGCAATTTCTCTCTCCTCGGACCTTTTTTCGACGATCCGAACGGTGAAAGTGGGGATATATGTCTCACGAACCTACTGTCAAAAAAGAAAGACGATCCAACGGTTAACGAATCCGGAATCGCAATTTTACGGTGACAGGTTTGAGAAAAACGGGAATTGTGTTTTAAAGGGGAATTGTTTTCTCTACCTTGTTTTAGTCCCACATTGCTCACAAGAAACAAGAGCTCCCTAGCAATTGGATATAAAAGGGGTTGAGAGGTGAAGATTTGAGGGGGAGATCATTGGCGGGTTAAGTGATCTTTTGGGTCAAAGCGTTCGCGGCCCATTTAACTAAAAACCTGTCTTTGATCATTTGGACGTTTTGAGTCGGCTTTCAGATTCTCAAAGCGGTTCTTGCGGTCTTGGGGTCAAAATAGTCTGGTTTGCTGCTCTGTCCGGTTTGGCACTCGTCGAGTCCAGGTTAGTTTTGTATTTATTTTGTTTATTTTTATGTACATATTTATTTATCATTTATTTGTAATATAATCTATTTATTTATTTATTTATTTATAGTTTATGTATATATCTATTCATATTTATTTATGTATATAGTTATTTATTTATTTATTTTTTTAGCCTAGTCTTTATTAATTATCAGTTTTTGTCTTTTTTATGCACAAATTAGTTTATTTTTTCAAAAATCAAATAAAGACTAAGCCGGTTGTACAACCTGTTAGTCATCATCCTAGACCAATGAGTCATGCATATTCAAGAATCCTAAAAACTTATAAAAATTGTAAATGAATCATTTTTCCTAAAAATAGGGGACTAAGTCGGTTGTACAACCCAGGCTAGTCAATGCTTCTAGAACTAATGAGTATGCAGGTTCGGGAGTTCTAGAATACCTATTCTAAAACCAACTCACCTCACATCAAACAAACGCCTTTCAAAAAACCTAAAAAAAATACTTTCAAAAGTAGGGGACTAAGTCGGTTGTACAATCGGGTTAGTCATTCCTAGGAATCGATGAACTGCATATTCAAGGAATCCTAGGACCCCTACACTAAAAAAACACCAACCAACAAACCTTTTTCGGGAAAGAACTACGTAGCTTTGATTCCTCCATTGCATCCGAGGTGCGTAGGAGCAAGAGTCCACTCTTGTCAAGCACTAAAAACTAAAAATTTAATTAAGTCTTTTTTCTGTAAATAAAAGGGTAATTATTAATAAAGCGTAATTAATTAGACAAAGGATATCGTGGGGTGCTAATACCTTCCCCACGCATAACGACTCCCGAACCCCAAACTCAGCCTTATCTCAAACCTAAAAGGGATTTTCTGAATTTGCCCTTAACTAAAATTTGGTGGCGGCTTCCTTTCGAACTTCGAAGAATCCTTTCCCGGATTTTTCGGTCGCTACATGGACCTAACTATCATGGACCTCTATTCACACCTCCTCCATTACTTGCACTACTCACTCTTTTGATTAAATTACCACTCACTTTTTACTAACCACCACTCCTCATTTAAATCAAATACCTCCTAAATACCATAAAACTCCAAATTAATCCTTTGACTTAACAAAATGTTGTAAGCCTTAAATAACTCAACTAAATAAATAATTGAATTATTTTTGGGGCGTTACAAAGGACACATCTCACCAACCAACTCTATTCTCCACTCACAAAGTGCCAAGTGTCCAAGCTAGCCAATAGAAGTGATGCCCATCAGTCTTTACAGCTGGAATACAATGACTTGATTTAAAGTACTTGGCGCCAAAAATGAAATTTTATCTTTTATGCCCAACTGGTCTTGCCATCTAGCGTTATAACGCTTACTGCTATAGCGTTTGACGCTGTAACACTAGCAAACACATTAAAACATTCACAAGGGCACCAAATGTGCCAGATAATTAACAAATCAGTATCTAACCCTTCTTTATCCTAAATAAACAGAATATAATAGATAAGATACAAATATTACATAAGAACTTACTTTAATTTAAGGAATAAAGGCATGAATAACTCATATTAATGACACTTGACTAAAGACACAACATTAACACATATTTATAGATTTGAACACACAATCAGTTCTTCATTCTTGATCAAAACAATTTATCAAATGTGTTCTCAAAGGGCTAACCTTTCAGATTCACACTTACACACACACACGCCATTGCGTTTCACAACTTATAAACTTATTACTGCTCAAATGTGAGTGTGTGATCTCTGACTCATCTCAATTCCTAGCTAGATTTGAATTTCTCTTAGCCTTGGAAATAACGACTTTCTGTTGGTGAAATCAAAGACTTTCAAAACAGTTAATAGACTAACAACTTCACACAAGAAATGAGGGATTTCAAGCATGACAAAGGGTTTGATTAGGTATTTCAGATCTATGGTCAGTTATTCTAACTATTGAATATAAATCAGCAACGTTATAACATTTGATGCTATAACGCTGGAACTTTGATGAACAGAATTTTTGACTGCAACCCCCTCATTACTGAGCTCCTTTAGCATTTATTCTTCTTCTCTTTTTTTTTTACATGTATACATATGCTTTTTGGAACAACTCAGCTTTTGTTTCGGGTAGTTACAGCCATTACAAAACTATCTCTAATACAGATGAGCACAATGAAGTCCTAATTCACTAACCACCCTAGGATCTTGATACCTAGCCTTTATATAACTTGTGCACCCCCAAACTTAGCTTCAAAAGCTCTTCAAGGTTTTTATTCAAGATTTGATTCTACCTTGGTTAACCAGGACTAACTTAAGCATCAGATAGTCCTTAACTAACTAAGTTTCTACTTAAGCACAGAGATTCTTTGTGTAGAAGCAGCAACAAGAGTAAATATTATTCAGGCAATGCTACTCCACACATTTCACACAATCATCACTAAAATTAGCCCAAAAAGAACACATTCAACTATTTGAAAAACTAGACTAGTATTGATCATGCATTACTACTATTTTTGAAATTTTTAATTTTTTAACATTTTTGACACATAAAGGTCCTATTACTACTATTTTTGAAATTTTTAATTTTTTTAACATTTTTGACACATAAAGGTCCTCCCCCCAACTAAAACTCAGCAGTGTCCTCACTGCGCACGCAAACTATGGGAGAGACCTTGAAAAGACTCAAACATACATAACTTAAAAATTTAAAATCAACTCCTAAACATACTGTTAGGTGCAGAAACAAACGCTATAACACCTAACAGGTTTATTGAAAACATTAAAAACACACAACATGCTACGAAAAGCTTAGCTACATTTTTGTTAAGCCATACCTTGTTCTGGCACTGGTTCTCTGAGGTGGAGGTGGTTTTGCAAATTTGCTCTTTTTTCTTTGTTGGCTTCTCTGGATTCTCTTTCTCAGATGCTATAACGTTAGACGATTGTAGCGACCGAAAAATCCGAGAAAGGATTCTTCGAAAGGTTCTTTAGGAAGCCGCCACCAAACTTTAGTTTAAGGGCAAATTCGGAAAATCCCTTTAAGTTTTAAGATAAGGCGTTGTTAGGGTTCGGGAGTCGTTATGTGTGGGGAAGGTATTAGCACCCCACGACATCCTATTGTCTAATTAATTTAAGATTTATTTAATAGTTACCCTTTTATTTGTAGAAAAAAAGACTTATTTATGTTTTTGGTTTTTAGTGCTTGACGAGGGTTGAGTCTCGCTCCTACGTACCTCCGGATGCAATGGAGGAATCAAAGCCACGTAGTTCTTCCTGAAAAGGTTTATTGGTTGGTGTTTTTTAGTGTAGGGATCCTAGGATTCCTTGAATTGTACAGCTCACTGATTCCTAGGACGCTGACTAACCCGATTGTACAACCGACTTAGTCCCCTACTTTTTGAAAATAATTTTAGGATTTTTGAAGAGAGTTGTGAGATGGGTTGATTTTAGAATAGGTATTCTAGGACTCTGAATCTGCATGTGACTCATTAGTTCTAGAACGTTGACTAAACCCGATCAGATGTACCACTTAATCCCTATTTTTAGGAAAATGGTTTACTTGTATTTATTAAATTTGCGAGGTTACTTGAATCTGCATGCACTCATTGGCCCTAAAATAATGACTAACCCGGTTGTACAACCGACTTAGCCGTTTTTTTTTTAGAAAAGTAATTTATTCGTATTTGTTAGGTTTGTAGGGTTACTGAACTGTACAGCTCATTGGCCCTAAAATAATGACTAACCCGGTTGTACAACCGACTTAGCCGTTTATTTAATTTTGCGAGGAAAGTAATTATATTTGAATTGGAAAAAGACTTAAAAAGTAAATCAGAGGGTGAAAATAGTAAATTTGGGTTTTTATTAATAGCAGGGTGTTGTATAATTATCAAGGGGAGCAAAGAGGAAAGCCCAGTTCGCATCTGGGAGCCCAGAATGCAAAACTGGGCTTAAGTAGGGAAGGGTGCGCGCAGGAATTAGTGGGGTGCATCTAGTAATCTGAATGTAAAAAAAACTAAAAACAGAAAGATAGGTATATAACCCTAAGGCAGTAGAACCGAAACCCTAAAAACCCCACCCTTTCCCTTCTTCCAGCCTGCGGCGCCGCGCGGCTCTTGAGGGAGAAGGGCGAAAATCACGGCGAGCTTCAGGGAGTGAGAGAGGGAGAAAATCCGGCGATGTTTGCGCCGGTTTCCATGGGCGATCGGTTCGGTTTCGGGTTGAGAGGGAGAGGGAGAGCCGATCGGTTTCTTCAAGGTGAGAGGGGAGATCTGCGGCGGTGTTGGGCGGTGATGGTGACGGTGTTGACGAAGGTAAGCTTCGTTTTTCTCTCCTCTGTTCTTCTCCTTCTCTCTGTTTTTCATTTCTTTCGTTTCTGATCCACTACGTCTCATACATTTTCTTTTTCCTTGGGTTTCTGGGTTCGGTTTGGATGGTGGTCCGTTTGAAGGAAGCTTCAGCGCGGGTGGAGTGGTGGTTTTTACGTCTTTGGATCGGTTTGCAGATGAGCTCGCCGGAGCTCTCGCCGGAGAAGACGACCGGAGCTCCGGCATGCTTAAGGTCGGCGTATTATTCCATTTTTTTTCTTGATTTTAATGCTTTCTCTGGTCTGGTTCTCTCCTACCCCTTTTTATTCTCTACTTGATTCTGTTTTTGGCTTGATTTTGTGTTTTTTTTTCTTATTCTCCGAGTACATCTATTTTACTAAAAAAGAAACTATTTTATTCTGAAATTACAACAAAAGAAACGAGCCTTTAAACATAGCCTGTATAATGAACCCTAATCAAAGCATGCAAGTTTTTCTGAGACACAACACAAGCACATATACACATGTTTTAACAATTACAAATTTCATACATATGCACATATGTTTTTTTTTTTGACATAAATGCATTTAGCATTACACCGACTTGAGAATTAAGAGTGCATTAGTAAAAACCTACCTTTATTCCACCTCTGTTTTGACTCCTGTGTGCGTATGTTTGATCAGAACTCACTGCAATCTCTTCTGTATTTGCTCTTTTAGTCTTTGTGATTCCTCTCTCAAAACTCAGAAAACTCAAAAAACTGTTTTGTGGATTAGGGTTTCAATGTGAAACTCTAATCCTTATTTTTTTTTAGTGATTTTCGCAGCCTTTTTTATGCTGAATTCTGTGTGTTTTTTGACTGCTATTGGACTGTTTATTTATAGTTAAAAATTAGGTCAAGGCATTAATTGAGTTTTTCTGGGTTTTGTATAATTTTCAGGTCTTGATCCAAGCCTAGCAGCACCTGCAGCAGCTTGAACTGCTGCCTGGAACCCTATTTTGCTGTTTAATTTGTTATTTTCGGATTTGCTTATTTTTTATATATTTTGTATTACTATTTTTGTATTTTTGGACTTTTTGGACTATTAAGTGCTCTTAAATTGTAAATTAAACTAAATAGAATTTTTTTGACATTTTTGGACTTATTTGACTCTTAAACACTTTTAGATTGTAAATTAAAATAAGTAGAATTTTTGACATTTTTGAACTATTAAGTGCTTAAATAAATTACATAAACAAAAATAAAAATAACAATAAGAAAAAAGGAGTCCGGCCAAATACAAAGACGAGAACGGCCGGATTCGACAAACTGCGCTAAAACGAGACCAAAAATAAAAGAAATGGGCGCGTTAACTAAAACCCCAAAATTAACTCGAAATCGCATTATTAAATCTGAATTTAAACCAACTTTTTGTGAAAAAAATGACTTTAGGTAGACCTGCTTACGTACGACTAAACTCGAATACGGACGTTAAATTGAAGAACTCGCGAAAAGATCGATCATTCGCGTGCGTGCCTAATTTAAACAACGGCGTTTCGATTTAGTTGAACGGAGTGATTGAAATTAGTAACCGAGACTCTACACTAATAATTCTCGTAATCATGCGACTCCGAAACACGCCCTTACTAAAAATAAACGACTAAAGCGAGAAAAAGAAAACGGACAAAATTGGGGTATAACAGCTGCCCCTCTTTATTAATATTTTACTAGAAAGTGCTGAGCTCTAGAACTTTCGTAGTAGAAATAGGAATAAAGATAAGATAGACGCTAATTTTGTCCGTTTAAGGGGGAAGTGGAAGGTTTGAGAGATAAGAGGGAGTGGTTAATACTTGGCGCATCAACCGAGATTTGAATGAAGGGTCAACAAGGACTGAAGGAGCACTAAGGCTCAAGAAGGACCACTCGTGGTCGAAGGAGCGACAAGGCTCTGGAAGACCACTTAAGGTCCGAAAGGCTGCCTAGGCCTTAATTGAAGGACCATCGTGGTCTGAAGGAGCGCAATTAGCTACGGTACTAATTAAACGGTCTGAGGGGGCCTTTATACTCGGCGGCCATGATGGGTCAAGATCGGTCTAGAATCGATATGTTGACCATGAAGGGCGTACATCGCGTCTTAGGTGACGACACAACTAGTCCGAAGGACCACGCGAGGTCCGGAAGGTCCGTCTCGCTCGACTACGACGTTTGCGACCTGGGCCACTTAGGGCACTGAAGGAGCGTAGTGCTCTGAAGGACCACTCGGGGTCTGGGATCAGCTCGGTGATATGTGATGCGATACGGGATCAACGCTTAGAGCTTTGATCTTAGAGGAACAAAATATGGGTATCGACACTTGAAGTCGATTCAGAAGCAATGCAACGCCAATAATACATGCACATGCAACAGGTGATTTTTGGTGGGGTGATGGATGAAATAGGTGATTCCTTTCTCTTTTTGTTTTTTTTTTTGCCTTTTGCTTTTTTTTTTTTTGCTTGCTTTTTTATTTATCTGATGGATGCATGAAGTATGAATGTTAATATGATGCAAATGAAATGTTTGAATGCAAATGCTATGGTGCATGGTGTGATGATATGAAATGATTGATTGAGTGCAGAAACATTTTTTTGTGATGATGAGATGTGAGACTTTGGATGCGAGAGGCGGAGATGAATATTGATAATTCTTTGGAAAGTTTAGATTTGATTCAAACTTCGGCAATCTCAAGGTTGTTATTTACATACACTGATGTGAAAAAGTACTTGCAAGCTCGCTTCTTTTTCTTCCATTATGATGCCCCCGATGACCAAAATTTAGGTCCACAAAGTTAACTAAGTGGATTTTCGATTATCACATTATCAACTTGTGTTCTATCTCATTTGAGCATTGTTAAGAAAACATGTATAGTAATGCAAACATAGATGAATGAGTCAGTTAACCTGGTTCAAGGTTATGGACGAATGCAACGCATGAAAGGATGAATGACTGGTCTTCGTCAATGTCATGAAAGGTAGGTTTTTCCAAGCCAAGAAATACGAGATTGCCCCAATTTAGATTTGATGATTGTGAGTGAATAACTTGCCCCTGTCTAGTGCTAACAAGCTAGAGGTGTAGAAAATGATGAATGGGGAATGCATTGGCTTTGGAATGAAAGGCGGCTTTGGAATGAAAGGCGGAGAGCAAGAGCTTTTGTCTCAACCCATAGAGTTTGGTGTTGCCCCATTTATGGCAAGGACAAGATTGCCCTGACTAGCATTTTGGGTAATGAGTTGAGAAATTGCCCCGGTATGGTTTTATGGATGGGAGTATAACGGAGATGAGATGGGCGTACGGTGAATGTCCCTATTTGTAGGTGGAGTGAAGAGTGACAGGGTTGCCCACTTGGAATGGTATTTCGAATGGTTGCCTTTTGTGAGATTGGAAAAGGTGACAGAGTTAGGGTTATGGGTTTTTGGAGATGGTTAAATACGGCTGTATAGGCTGGGAGTGGTATGGGATGCACACTGGACAAATTCCCCAAGTTCAAATAGATGGTGAAAGGGATGCCCCACTTTAGGATCTAGGTGACGATCCTAGTATAAGCTTTTGGTTATCTTTAGAATGACTCTCAGACTACAATAGTCTTGAGTTTGCTATGATGAAAACTACACTTGGTGATCACTAGACCTTGCCTTAGTATAACAGTAACTTGAATGAATCTTGTGGTGCAAGCCTTTTGATTTTTCTTTCCTTTTGAGTTTTTTTTTTTTTGAGATATATTTTTTTTTTGAGCAAACATAGTGTAAATAAACTTATTTGTCCTAAGATTAACACTTTGAGAAAACAAAAGCAATCTGTCATTGATCGGAATGTGGCCGATGGTTTAGTGATTTATGAGGGAAATGATAATTGGGCTCAAGGTAGTTTTTGGGGATTGATGGGACGGATGATTTTTTTTGAGCGGTATGATTTGGCTAATGGTTAATGGTTTGTGAAATAAGGGGTTATTGATGATTGATGAGACAAATGATTTGGTGATGTAACTTGGCAAATGGGTGATGATTTATGAAGGAAATGGTTGTTAGGCTCAAAGGAATGTTTGAGGGTCTATTGAGACAGTACTTGTTTAGGGACGTGACTTGGCCAAGGGTTTATGAAGGATAGGATATTGAGGACACGGGAAGTGTTTGGGGGTTTATTTCAGACAAGGATCTCTTATGCATTTAATGGTAAGAAGTATCAGCTCATGACTGTACCACTTTTGCTTTTTCCTATTTTTTTTATTTCACTTTCTTTTTTTGATTTTGATTTTTCTTTTTCCTTCTTTCGAGCTGAGTGACTTGATAAAAATGATACACCATTTTTGATGTAGCATTGATCCTTGTCTAGGGTGATTGAAAGGTTTCTTTGGATTTTGGCATAAGGTGGGTAGCAAAGGTTTTTTCGGGGACATGGGAAGATGGTCAGACTTCATTTCAAATCATGATTGCTCGAAAAATTAACTCAAGGACAATAATTTACTTATTTTATATACTTGCTCTTTTCTTTATTTCTTTTCATGCTCTAATTTCTGCTTAGGCTGCTCTTACGAGTTTTCAACCTAACGAGCTTCTTTTGATTTATTATTTTTTTTGTAAAGAACTTGCACCAAGGGAATACAACGTTGACAAGGTTTTTTAGAGATCACACATTTGCCCCAGTATGGAGGGCCTAAAGTGTTATTTTACTAGGGGAACCAACCAGAAACGTCAACTATGTACTAATGTGGGGAGTATGGGTGGTCGGGGTGGGATTAGACTTTGGCAGGGGATGATGGTAAGGTAGGGACGCTAACTGACTCAGACAAAAATAAACACACATGTTACCCAAGTCACTACACAAATGCTTCGCAGAGAGTTAACATTTAAAACATGATAGAAATTTTTTATGGTCATTTCGGTCATTTATCATGGGATGGAAGAGATGCAACGTTTGGTTAAAAAATGTGAGGAAGCTAAAAATTTGAAAAACGGAGTGACTTGAAACACCTTGAGCTTGCAACGAAGTATGGCTAAACTTTTTTCAAAAAGAATTATTTATCTCACAAGAATGCCTCACCTCTCATCGCAATCTTTCTCTCAAAATTATGTTTTTTCGTTTTTATAATGCATGATGTAAGTATGCAAATGAATGAGTGTGCATGAAATGCGAATGAACGAATGAATGTATATGAAATGCGAATGTGATGTGTGTGTATGAAATGATAATATATGATTTTATTCGTCATGTCGGGGAATTATAAACTTTTCATTGGAGAGTAAAGTACAAAATTTAATTTTGACTTCAAAGGTGTGCTGAGCTTCTCTCCAAGGTAAAGATTTAAATTCTCTGACGGTCATAAAAGTGCATGCAACAGTAGATGTTTATTTGTTGTATGCATGTGGTATATTTTCAAAAAAAGTAGTAAAAAAAATGATTTTTGGTGTTTTGATTTTTTTTTTTGATTGAAGACGGTATGCATAAATATTTGTTTGAATGCGAGGGTATAAAGCTCCTTTGTGACCCTAGAAATGTATCTTACAGAGTGGGTCTAAGGTTTCTTTTATAGTGAACCTCACAGGGATAGTTCTAAGGAATCCTACACATGGTCCCTAGAGCCAAGGACTCCAGTCAAGAACACTGACCCCAGCAATAGGCAAGCTATTAGAAGGGATAGCATCCTCAAAAGGAATCAAACTCTAGGTGAGATTTTCGCGACCACCCAACGAGACGTACGTCCCGCAGGCCATCACTACGCAATCTCGTTCTAACTTAGGTTTATGCTCGAGTCCGGGTAGAGGACTTTTCTCACGTGTGTGAAGTGTAGAAGTGAAGTGTGTGTAGGAGCAATTTAAAAACAACCCAAAAGCTTCAAACAGACAAACAAACATATATACAAATATCGTCTTCTACCCTAAGGTTTACACAGATAAATAACATAATTATGCAAAAGCAAATAAATAAAAGGGTAAAAATTGAATTAATCCTAAATTAATTAGACTAGGTTTTGACTCTCTAAAAATAAATAACTCCCCAGTGAAGTCGCCAGCTGTAGCGACCGAAAAATCCGTGAAAGGATTCTTCGAAAGGTTCTTTAGGAAGCCGCCACCAAACTTTAGTTTAAGGGCAAATTCGGAAAATCCCTTTAAGTTTTAAGATAAGGCGTTGTTAGGGTTCGGGAGTCGTTATGTGTGGGGAAGGTATTAGCACCCCACGACATCCTATTGTCTAATTAATTTAAGATTTATTTAATAGTTACCCTTTTATTTGTAGAAAAAAAAGACTTATTTATGTTTTTGGTTTTTAGTGCTTGACGAGGGTTGAGTCTCGCTCCTACGTACCTCCGGATGCAATGGAGGAATCAAAGCCACATAGTTCTTCCTGAAAAGGTTTATTGGTTGGTGTTTTTTAGTGTAGGGATCCTAGGATTCCTTGAACTGTACAGCTCACTGATTCCTAGGAAGCTGACTAACCCGATTGTACAACCGACTTAGTCCCCTACTTTTTGAAAATAATTTTAGGATTTTTGAAGAGAGTTGTGAGATGGGTTGATTTTAGAATAGGTATTCTAGGACTCCTGAACTGTACAGCTCATTAGTTCTAGAACGCTGACTAACCCGACTGTACAGCCGACTTAATCCCCTATTTTTAGGAAAATGGTTTACTTGTATTTATTAAATTTGCAGGGTTACTGAACTGTACAGCTCATTGGCCCTAAAATAATGACTAACCCGATTGTACAACCGACTTAGCTGTTTTTTTTTTAGAAAAGTAATTTATTCGTATTTGTTAGGTTTGTAGGGTTACTGAACTGTACAGCTCATTGGCCTTAAAATAATGACTAACCCGGTTGTACAACCGACTTAGCCGTTTATTTAATTTTGCGAGGAAAGTAATTATATTTGAATTGGAAAAAGACTTAAAAAGTAAATCAGAGGGTGAAAATAGTAAATTTGGGTTTTTATTAATAGCAGGGTGTTGTATAATTATCAAGGGGAGCAAAGAGGAAATCCCAGTTCGCATCTGGGAGCCCAGAATGCAAAACTGGGCTTAAGTAGGGAAGGGTGCGCGCAGGAATTAGTGGGGTGCATCTAGTAATCTGAATGTAAAAAAAACTAAAAACAGAAAGATAGGTATATAACCCTAAGGCAGTAGAACCGAAACCCTAAAAACCCCACCCTTTCCCTTCTTCCAGCCTGCGGCGCCGCGCGGCTCTTGAGGGAGAAGGGCGAAAATCACGGCGAGCTTCAGGGAGTGAGAGAGGGAGAAAATCCGGCGATGTTTGCGCCGGTTTCCATGGGCGATCGGTTCGGTTTCGGGTTGAGAGGGAGAGGGAGAGCCGATCGGTTTCTTCAAGGTGAGAGGGGAGATCTGCGCGCGGTGTTGGGCGGTGATGGTGACGGTGTTGTGAAGGTAAGCCGTTTTCTCTCCTCTGTTCTTCTCCTTCTCTCTGCTTTTTTCATTTCTTTCGCTTTACGATCCACTACGTCTCATACATTTTCTTTTCCTTGGGTTTCGGGTTCGGTTTGGATGGTGGTCCGTTTGAAGGAAGCTTCAGCGCGGGTGGAGTGGTGGTTTTTACGTCTTTGGATCGGTTTGCAGATGAGCTCGCCGGAGCTCTCGCCGGAGAAGACGACCGGAGCTCCGGCATGCTTAAGGTCGGCGTATTATTCCATTTTTTTTCTTGATTTTAATGCTTTCTCTGGTCTGGTTCTCTCCTACCCCTTTTTATTCTCTACTTGATTCTGTTTTTGGCTTGATTTTGTGTTTTTTTTTCTTATTCTCCGAGTACATCTATTTTACTAAAAAAGAAACTATTTTATTCTGAAATTACAACAAAAGAAACGAGCCTTTAAACATAGCCTGTATAATGAACCCTAATCAAAGCATGCAAGTTTTTCTGAGACACATCACAAGCACATATACACATGTTTTAACAATTCTGAATTTCATACATATGCACATATGTTTTTTTTGACATAAACAGATTTAGCAATACACTGACTTCTAAATTAAGAGTGCATTAGTAAAAACCTACCTTTATTCCAGCCTCTGTTTTGACTCCTGTGTGCGTATGTTTGATCAGAACCCACTTACAATCGCTTTGTTGTATTTGCTCTTTTGGCTGCTGTGATTCCTCTCTCAAAACTCAGAAAACTCAAAAAACTGTTTTGTGGATTAGGGTTTCAATGTGAAACTCTAATCCTTATTTTTTTTTAGTAATTTTCGCAGCCTTTTTTATGCTGAATTCTGTGTGTTTTTTGACTGCTATTGGACTGTTTATTTATAGTTAAAAATTAGGTCAAGGCATTAATTGAGTTTTTCTGGGTTTTGTATAATTTTCAGGTCTTGATCCAAGCCTAAGCGGCACTGCGCAGCAGCTTTGAATCACGCTGGAACCCTATTTTGCTGTTTAATTTGTTATTTTCGGATTTGCTTATTTTTTATATATTTTGTATTACTATTTTTGTATTTTTGGACTTTTTGGACTATTAAGTGCTCTTAAATTGTAAATTAAACTAAATAGAATTTTTTGACATTTTTGGACTTATTTGACTCTTAAACACTTTTAGATTGTAAATTAAAATAAGTAGAATTTTTGACATTTTTGAACTATTAAGTGCTTAAATAAATTAAATAAACAAAAATAAAAATAACAATAAGAAAAAACGAGTCCGGCCAAATACAAAGACGAGAACGGCCGGATTCGACAAAATCTAACGCTAAAAAGCGAGACCAAAAATAAAAGAAATGGGCGCGTTAACTAAAACCCCAAAATTAACTCGAAATCGCATTATTAAATCTGAATTTAAACCAACTTTTTGTGAAAAAAAGGACTTTAGGTAGACCTGCTTACGTACGACTAAACTCGAATACGGACGTTAAATTGAAGAACTCGCGAAAAGATCGATCATTCGCGTGCGTGCCTAATTTAAACAACGGCGTTTCGATTTAGTTGAACGGAGTGATTGAAATTAGTAACCGAGACTCTACACTAATAATTCTCGTAATCATGCGACTCCGAAACACGCCCTTACTAAAAATAAACGACTAAAGCGAGAAAAAGAAAACGGACAAAATTGGGGTATAACAACGATATAGCATCTACTGCTTCCACAGCAACTTCACTAGATATCTTCCATCTCCAGAATTCTCTCCTGCACAAAAACAAAGTTAAAAAAAAAAGATTGGTTAATTAAAACCTTTGGGTTGCCTCCCAAGAGCGATTGCTTTAAGAGTCTTTAGCTAGACTTGGCATTCAAAACCCAAGTTAGGGTGGATAATAGGAGAAGAAGAAAATATCATCCTTCCGCTTTCTCTTTTTGGTCAGAAATCCCATGTATTTGGCATATGGAAGCAAGTGTTCCCATGCACCAACCAATAAGCACTTGGGATATGAATTTCTCCCTTTTTGAAAAAATTGAAGCTCATTTTGCGGAGGAATCTTTTCATACCTCAACCTTGGATTTTCTTTCTTGTCACTATTTTTGAATTTTTCTTTTTCTTCAACTACACAATTTTTTTGGTTTTCTACCACTACTTCCAAATGACCACATTCAAGCTCATACTTTACACTCTCTTTTTCTTCCTCTTGCTCAACCACATATTCAACACAACTCTTTTCTTGTATCTCAACCACTTTTTCAAGACAACTCTCTTCTTTTAGATGCTCCATAATTGTCTTAATGTAAGCCTCTATATTCTTACATGAAGCTTCAAAGTTGTCATATCATACACCTTCATATATTCAATTAAATGAGCTAAGAGTTCTTTGAAATTTTCTTCCTCTTGCTCAACCACCTCTTCAATACAACTCTCTTCTAAATTGCATGACACTTGAGAGTTGTCTCTATCAACTTTGATATCCTCAAGGAATTGAGCTAAGAGTTCCTTTAATTCAAAAGTTGTCCTCATGTAGTCCTTCGGTTTGAGCTTGAGAATATGAATCTTTCTCACACACAACATTTCCCATGCCATAATCAATATTTTGGGCAGTCATGGGCATGAAATTTGTCTCATAACAGTCCCTTTCATGTTCAATCCCATGGAAATCATAGTTAAAACAATGTTGTTGAGAATTCAATTCATGCATTAAGTAAAAACTCAAATGGTCCATGGCATAAAGTGGTTTTTTTTTCTTTCACAAAACACTAAAAACAAATACTAACACTAAAAACACCAAAGAAAACACATTACAAATACAAAGCACAATGCAAATTTAAAAAAAAAATGCTGAAAAACAAAACACACTAAAAACAAACTAAACTTACTAACTAAATAATAGAAATTAACTTTCACAATCCCCGGCAACGGCGCCAAAAACTTGTGCGAAAAGGTGATGTGCAAGTATACACAATCACAACAAGTAATAAAGAGAAAGTAAAGATCGTTCCCACGAGGATTGTTGAGTTTACTTCTATATTTAAAGAAAGTAATTTAGCTAGTGAGTAAAATAAGTAACAATAGCAAGTTGTAGAATCATTAATGTCATCAACATAAAAGTACAAAAGCAAATAAGATAAATGATAAGTAGAAATTCAGAATGAGAGTAGTTGGAATATGAGAGAGATAACTTGGACTGCTCGTTGCTAAGTAAATCCCCAAAAGCACAACGTTATAACATCAGACGCTATAACGTTAAGTGCTGTAGCATATGATTGTGTGTCTTTCAGTCACTAATGCCAGGGTTTCGTTACAAGATTCCTATGTCTAGGTTTTAAATAAGTTCACCCCTGTATAATAAAGAACCCACAGCTTTTGCCTTATGAACTATTACTTTCCTATGTCTAGGCGAAGCAAATGTTGCTAAAATGTCTTTAAATAACTTTTCATTCATATCAATCTTTGAGTTCGATTCATGAACCATGTTTGTACCCATGATGCCGAATCCAAAGTACCTCGACACAAATTAAATTAAAAAAATAAGATAAGAAGTGCCTATCCGCTCATCAAGTAAAGAAAGGAAAGTCGGCCATAGTGATCCGGGAGTCCCGTGTGGAAGGGCTCTCGCTCAACACTCCAAGAGGAGTCGCCCTTTATTTAGCAGTAGCAAGAAAAAAGCTTCCGATGTCTTTAGGGCGTCCCTTTAGATGCTTTAACATGCCACTCGGGCCGGGCTACTTTTCTTATCGGGCAAGTTGCCACCCGCTTGTTCAATACCCAAATATACCCATTTTAGCTGATCAATTCTAAAATAAGTTTGAAAGTATTAGAATGCAAAGATTGAAACGTAAAACATTAGATGTTATAAATACAATACTAAAGATTCATTACAAAGCTCAAAGCAATCCAACTACAAGTGTTTAGCTCATGATAAACATCATCAACAAAATACAAGACAAATGACTCAGATTACCGTAAACAAGAAGAGGGAAGACGATTGCAAAAGATGCAAACCGTAAACTCCACTTCATCAACAGCTTGATGACGTTATAACATGAGCTTCAAAGCGGTACAAAAAATGGTAAACTAAAACTAAAAAGAAAAAGCTTGAAAGGTGTGTTAATGGAGGAGAATGGTGTCAAGTTTCTCTCCCAAAAACCCTCTCTAACTTCCAATGGGGGCTGAAGTGTGTAGGAGAAGATGAAGAAAGTCTTTGTTTTATCCCATAAAGTAGCTTTATCAAAAAGGTGAAGGACACATCTTACCAACCAAATGTGTCAGATAATTAACAAATCAGTATCTAACCCTTCTTTATTCTAAATAAACAGAATATAATAGATAAGATACAAATATTACTTAAGAACTTACTTTAATTTAAGGAATAAAGGCATAAATAATTCATATAAATATGAGTTATCAACTTGCAGCAACTCAAAGATAGCAACACGCATGGTTGCTGCGTTTTCTGATGAGACCGAATTTGTTTGCTTTGCAAATTCGATTCTTTACCATTCTTCCCGTGTTGCTACCGCACTCCAAGAAAAGGTGGTTGTCTGTTTCCTCTTCCCTTTCGCATAATGGGCACATGATAGTGCAATCTACGTGCCTATGGACCAAGTTACTCCGAGTGGGAAGGCATCCCCTAGCTAATCGCCAAATTAATAACATGACTTTCGGGGGAACACCCGCTTTCCAAATGGACATCTAATCACCTTCAATTCAAGCACTCAAGTTGTTAATAATACCCGAGGTTTCCATTAGAGCAAAGTAAGCTGAGCGAACGGAATAGTGACCGGACCAACTCTGCCACCAAGAAAGAGTATCCTCCTCCAAGTTACTGTACCTAGGCATGTTTTTTATAAGTGTGAACACTCAATATTTAACGGTATTTTTGACGTTTTCCCGAAAAATTACGAAAATATGCACTTTTTGTGTGTTTTGCGTGTTTTAGTCGTCGAATACGTCTTTTTACTCATTTCTGTGACTTTCGCTTTATTTTCACTCTTTTTTTAAACAAAATCAAAAAAATATATAATTCAAAAATTACGAAAAATAGTAGATTTAATTGATTGTCTTATTAAAATGTTTTTTTACAATAATCCAAAAAATAAAAATAAAATAAAAACAAATTTAATAAATAAAACAACAGCTTCAGCAGATTCAGTGGTCAGCAAGTAGTAGGAGCTGATTTGGATCTGGTCTTCTCAACAAATCCAAAGCCCAGATCTGCAAAGAATAGTCAAGCCCAGTCAAACCACATTAATTACCTAAACCTAAATTTTTAGTATAAAAATAGGATCAATCACAGTCAAAAGGGAGGAGGCACCGGCAATGAACATTGTGTCCCATTTCCCACTCTCTGCATCGCCTTCCCTTTTCTTCTCTCTCCCAAATGTTCTCTCTCTCATCTCTAAGAAAGTGAGATGCAGCCGACACAAGGTAAGGCTCATTCGACCCAAACTTCATTTGCACTTAAGTTATGCTTTATTATTACTATTTTGTATTATTATATAATATATATTTTTTTGTTATAAATGAGAGGCAAGAACATAAAGGAGGGCATGAGTCCCTTTCACTCCATTCTCATGATATTATCATATTTTTTATTTTTATATTTGTTGGGAATTATGCCCCAAGATCCACTGAATCGAAAAAATAAAGAATGAAAGAGAAAGAACAACACACCACGATTAATTACCCAGTTCGGCCAATTTGGCTTACATCTGGAGGACTTGCAAAGCAAGATCCAATTTTATTGAGTATAGTGAAGATTACCGAGTTGGTACAGATGCAATTGTTTACAAACCGAGATGCCCCAACCGAGCTCCACCTAGACCTAGATGACCCTAGTTCTTGATTCCTCTAATTGATTCTCAATTCACGATTGCAACCGATCTAAAACTCTAACTGTTTATCGTTTTCGTTATTACAGACTCGAAAGACCCTATCTCTATATATACTACTAGAACCGAGCTGATAAGAGAGAGAGATTTCGAACCGAGCTTCCCGCGCACAACTTCGACAAAGCCGACTTGAAACAACGAGACAGATCCGAGGGACGAACTTCGACAACCGATGCACTTCGACAAGCCAAGTTGACTTCGACAACCGAGTTGACAATTTCCAATATGCCACATATCTAATAATATTCTTTTATTTATTTTAATCAACAAGTATTACTTTAACATAAAGTTTTTAATCGATTAGCAAGTACCTTTAAGATGATCTTGTAGATAACATTACAAAGAGAAATAGGCCGAAGATCCTTCATAGTGGTGGGATTCTCCACTTTTAGAATAAGTACTATATTGGCGTCATTCAAATTCGGAGGGAACGTCCCATTGGTCAGTCACTCCTTCCCTATTTTACAACAGGTTCACCATTTATGCAAAGACAAACAAATACACAACTTAAATTGAACTACAGATGCCATTTAAAATATTATACTCAGAATTCACACCCATCATCCAGCTAGAGCAAGAAACAAAGAAATCTGGTGCTCTGACTACATGTTTCCTTTAAAATGTTCTTGCAATTTAACATATCGTATTTCATTCAACTTCATATAAAAAAGATAACAAAAAATGATAAAATCACTAAAGCAAATATGTGAAGATGATACATTGATACCCTGCACAGGAAAAGTAACTGACCACCATATCTAACACAAATATGTGATGATGATATTTCTTACATCTCATCCAAACTTTCTATCAGATAAATGACAGAAGTATTGTAAGGGAAATTGGGAGTGAATTGAAGCTAAGGCTTCATTGAATTTTACTATTAATCACTGAATTATCACATACACAGATCTAGGTATTTATACATCAAGATAATTTCTAGATAAACTTGAGTAACTAGATAACTAATTTGCTAACTACTCTAACAGATTCCATAACAGAATACAGTTTGTTTTTCTGAATTAGAAGCTTCTAGTGTGAGCTTCTAGTGCGTGGTGTGGGCATCATCTGTAGCTTTGTTTCGTTCCTCTTTTGCTTCGAGTATTTTAGCTTCTGAAGTTGTTGAATGCGCTTAAAGTGTCTCAGCGTGTTGTATAGCTATTGCTGACTTGGAGTGCTGACTGTGTGCTGACTTGTCACTTGAGTGAGTTGACTTGACCACTTTTGCAATGTTCTCTATCAAGTATCACTCACTCTTAAATAGAGTGTAATCTGTGTACCACGACGGAGAATGTTTTCAGGATCAGTTCTTCTCTTATTACATAAGAGCTACTAACCAAACAAGAAACACTGAAGAATTCCACACTATACCCTGTCAGCAACACGAAAAGCAGAGTAGAATCCAACACCAAATTGTCCAATCAAACCATTATCTGCTCCTAGATCTTTGTTTTCCTGAAAGATTGGGAAAAAAGTAAAAACATGATTGTTGAAGCTTCGAATCATCACAGAAACAAATGGAGTGTCTTTTCCTAGTTCCTATCAATAAAAAATAATCACCTTAAGTGCCTTCAAAAATCTTGAAGTACCACTCTGAGCAATTGTTTCAAGACAATTAACGAGCTCTTCTTTGGTCGTTTAAAAGCTGGAATTCACAATCTGCAGTACAGTTCCTCATTCTGTCAGCACAGAGACTTTGTAGCAGATCTACAGCTCTGGAAATTCACCTTGAGCTTCTCATTGTTTGTAATTTTTGTATTTCTCTGTGTATATTAGATCTAAGTTGTAATTGTTATTTCCATGACTTCATTTATGTTGTTTGGGTACTATTTTATCATGTTTAAGCTCATGATGCTAGATCATTTTTAGTCAAGACTATGGTGATGTAATTATGAATTAATGATGAAGTGATGTGATTAATACTTGATGCTTCATTGATTTGTGCAATTTAACGATATACACTCTTTTTAAACTTGAGCAATTTAATTAGAGTGGCGTGCTTTAACTTTTGGAAAAGATTAAAGTGTTGATTTCACAAAACAGTATAGTTTGAAAGGTAATAGGAATATTATCTTTTCCTAGTGAAGGATAGGAACATGAAGCTAGGGTTATAGTGTAATCTAAAACATGCTATACACACTACATACTGAACCTCAATGGGAGCTTAGGAATAATTAAACCTTCGAAATATTTTGATACTAGGATTGGAAAATCCACTTTCAATTTTGCACACTAATGCTATCACAACACTGATCACAGCACTGTGTCATTATATGAGTAATTACTGATCCTAGTCTTGGCTACTCCATCTCTCTGATTTTAACCCACTATGTTACTATTTTTACTGTTGTTTACCATTTAATTGTACTATTCAACCCTATGACTTTTTACCATGGTTTATTTTTTGCTTTTAACTCATTAATTCAAGTGCTAGTAAGTAGAATTAGAACTTAAACAATTTAATCCTCGTGAAAACGATCTTTCTTATCACTTTATTACTTGTTTCACTGTGTATACTTTCACAACAACTCGAAGCTGATTAATATGCACAGTTAGTTTGTAGCCCATGTAAATAAATGTTCATATAATTAATATGCAGTTATTTCCTCATGCTCTCAATCCCATGTGGTAAGCCGTAGTCATATTCATCTTCACTTATATATTTATAAATGCGCACATGCATCATTGATACTAATTAAACGACACAAAATAATTCCTACAATCTTATAGTTTTCTCATAATCCACCAATATCTAGCATTGAGAACAAACACATTTACATCTCTCTCTCCCGATGAATTTCAAATAGAAAGGAGAAACCAAGATAGGAAGGAAATTCTACATTAGAAATGCCATTGGTTTTTAGTGATTGGAAAATGTTGAAGGAAATCCTTTTTGTTTTCTCTCTCAATTTGTGCCAAAAGATATGAAACTCTTTAACTTAATCTTCAACCTCTGTTTGATCAATTAATAAACTTGGCAGAAAGTGACAAAACACGTGTTTATTGCTTAGAGTTAGACCACTTAGATATTGATCCCTAGTAGTAATAAGACCTAGGGAATGACCTTCGGCGCTATTTGAATTAATGACGTGGTCAATTACAACTATTTAGGTTGTTAAATAGATTGTTTTAAAATCTCAATTTGTGTAAAACATGAGAATGCTCTTTAACATCATAACAAATGTAAAAGCAATGTAGTTTGCTTTCATTTTAACTATTAATTCAAACTCCATAGATTTGTTTTTAAAAGTTTTTCTCTGTGAATGGTCACCCTCTAAAGATTTTGTCCATTATTGGAGTTATTTGGCATAAGCCTCTTTGTGAGTGGGTTAATTGCAATTCAGGTGGGGCTTCCCGTGGTAGTCATGGCCTTGCGGCTTATGGTGGTTTGTTTTGTGATTTGAGTGTGGTAATCATGAATTGCTTCTCAGACAATGTGGGCATTGCTATCTCTTTTGAAGTGGAGATCTTGACTGTTATGAAATCGATTGAAGTTGTTGTTAAGAAGGGGTTGTCTAAGTTTTGGATAGAGTGTGATTATGCTCTTGTTCTAGCAGCTTATAATTCATTAGATTTGGCTTCTTGGAGACTCAGAAGTAGATGGCTCGATTTCATATCCATGACCTATAGAACAAATTTCATTATTTCCCACCTCTATCAAGAAGGAAATTGTTGCGAAGATAATCTAGCTAATTATGGCTTTATTATTAGTCATGGTTTTAACCGGTGGGATTTACTTCCTAGCTTTGTTTTAGAATTTAGAGGACTTTAAGGGTAACATGTTGTGCCTTCTATATTACCATTTTCGATGACTCTATTTACCTGCCAACACTCTTGGCTTCTTCTGTTAACATTCTTTTTTTTCTCTTTTTAATGATAACAGGGGGAGTACTCTTTTTTCTTTTAGATGATTTTTCTCTAAGGAGGATTTGCATCAAAATGAGTGGTAGCAGCTGATAACCACATAATTGATTGTTAAGGAAAGTTATTAATTCCAGTGCGCAGTAGATAGCCAAACTGCTGAATTCAAAAATTCAAAGGAAAATTTTATATTGAAAAAACACAATAGATTATTTTGTTAATTTTTGTAAATAACAAAAAAGCATGTCCAACTTTATTTTCTTCAATCATTGGAAACTTTTCAGTGTAGAACAAACTCCCTTTTACCTTCTAGTTGGTTCTGCAACAAATTCAAAAGATTTGTATAATTTCCAATAAATATTTTATTTAGTAGTATATAGATATATTTTAATAAGGTGTTTATGTTATTACAATTATAATTTGTATATTTGAAGAATTGAAATCATTAGAGAGGGATTTTAACAAATTAAAGTTATATAATATTGAATTCTTTGAAGACAATAAATTGTTTCCTAATTGTTGCACATATATTGCATAATATTAACTATTCTTTTTACTAAAAAAATATTTTTCTAAATTGAAATTGTTAAAAACTTATTTGCAAACTAGATAAATAGTCTATCTTTAATTTCTATTGACAATAATTCTTAAAAAAATATTTTATTTATTAACGAATTATTAATCATTTTAAACAAAAATGCAACGAGGATATGATTAAAATAACTACAACAAGGACATCATTTTATTGATTTTTCCAAGATAGCCAAAATATCAAGATCGGACGTGTCTTAAGACAGTGAGAGAGCAGCAAAATGCATAATAATGTGCAACTTAGGGCTGAGTTCTCTATTCCATAATAAGATTTTTATAACTTTGTTTTGACTTATCAATGTACATTTTTTATGAGTTTTTACCAATGTATGTTTTAAAAGACTAGTAAAACAAAAAATATGTTAACAGATTACATGTTAGTTAAAATATCATACAAGTCATCTTATCTCTCATTTACTTTTTACTTTAAAAACTCACATTAGAGTCGCGTGTTTACATGACAACTAGCAAAAACACAATAGTGTTGTTTGATAGCAAACATGATTGTCATGTGACACTCATACAAGATAATGAAGTCATTCTAACTTATAAAACATTATTTAGTCACCTATTCTCACTCATTAACTTGCTTAGTCTCTCTCTTCCTTCTATTTTCATTGTCTTCCATTTTATATTAACACTAGTGTGTGACTCGTGTATTACATGTATATGGAATGTTATATTCTATTTTATTAAGAACAAATTATTGAATAATAATGATAAATAGTTCATTCGAAAGATAAATTACAAAAAATATATATTTTTGAATATTGAAATATATAAATAAATGTATGTTTATTTATTTTTGTGTGAGATATATTTATAGAAAAATAAAATAAGATTGAATAAAGTTGATTAATGTTGCCGCATAGGTATACACTAACAAATTATTTCATATCGTATTATGTTGCTTAAAAATAATAATAACACTAGTAAATTTTAGGCTAAGTTATATTTTCGGGCTGTTTTCAAAAACTCAAACTTATAGTTTCGTCTTTTAAAATTTAAACTTTTAATCTTTGTGTTTATAATAATAGTGTCATTTTATCGGTTCGTCCAAGGCATCCAAAACATTTGTTGCCACCAATATCGTGCCTTGGCTTGTTAAATGACATCCGTGTAATGATGATGAATGTTCAAAACGTGATTGGAAAATCCGCGACCTTCTCGTTTTGAGGTCTTATTCACACAAATCATGGTGTCAAATAATCGGGTTTTTTTGGCCTCTACCACGGTTTCTTGTTGCTCGGAGCACATAATATCGTAACTTGATTCAACTCATTGTATCGAGTTAGTTAGTCATCATCGGCATATTAATGTTTTCATCATTCAGAATATTAAGGAATTGATCGGAAGGAAAATGACTGTGCATTTGGCTCATACCTTGCGTATAGGACTTCCTTGCAAAACTTGGAGCAAGCCGCGGGAGTAATTGGACAAACTACGATAACTCTCCTCCTGGGATTGTGCATCCTCTTGTGGATGATGCGAGTGAAGTTTCCTTTATAAGGAGATAATTTCCCTTTTTGTTTTCCGGTTATGTTGCTGTCTTTTTGTTTTCCTTCTCAAGCTGTGCCTAAAGATATGAAACTCTTTGACTTAATTTTCAACATCTGTTTCATCGATTAATAATCTTAGTTAATCGAGACTAATGATACCTTTAATAGATAAACTTAATAGAAAGTGACAAAACACTTGTTTATTTCTTAGAGTTAGACCACTTAGATATTGATCCTATTAGTAATAAGACCTACAGAATGACCTTCGGCGCTAGTTGAATTAATGATGCAGTCAATTGCAACTAATTAGGTTGTTAAAGTATTAAAATCTCAATTTGAGTAAAACATGAGAATGCTCTTTAAAATCATAACAAATGAAAAAGCTGTTATGAAAATAACCAAAACTATAGAAGGAGAAAGATGAAGAAGATAAGAACATGAACAAATATGAAAGATGAGAGCATTTCCATTCACTTCAAGTGTCCATACACATAGGAGATAGCCCTATTTATAGGGTGAGAATAGGGAAAGTGATTAGTCAATAATAAAAATCCACTAATGAGTTGATGGAGGGAGACTAGTGGACATCCAATATAATACTATTCATAACACTCCCCCTTGGATGTCCATCGAGGATATGCCTCATTAAAAACCTTACTAGAAAAAACCCAGTGGGAAAAAATCTAGTGAAGGAAAAAGAGTACAATATCCTACCGGAGGAATCGCCTCGTTTAAAAACATTTCAGAAAACCACGTGGGACAAAACCATGGCAAAGGAAAAAAGAGTGCAGTTTTTCTCCCCCTGAAAGAAGCGTCACGTCAAAATATGAATTTAACATTTGGATTTTCTCCCTGAGTGCATATGGAACAATCTACTCCACTGTCACTTGTGATTGTATCCTCTTTTAATGGAGTGTTGCAGTCAGTATTATCTTCAAAACATATCTTCCTTGATTTGTAGGCATTTGAGCATGAAATGAAGAAGCAAGAACCATAGTTTGTTTTGTAGATCAAAAAGATATTTCAGTGTCACCTTATGTAGATAATAGTTGACTTGTAATCTGACTTGATCTAGATCAGAAAAATACTGTATATCTGCATGGTTAACTTGTGTAATATACATAAAATGATTTATTCATTACAATAACTAAACATAAATATCCATCTTACCCATTTTCTGATGCATTTTAGTTTGTGATATGCATGCATGCTTTTATAGCCTTCAGGACTGAGGTATTTGTTATTTGCTTGCCACGCAACTCATGTACTCAAAATAAAAATTAAATATATAATGAGTCAATTAAGAATTAGTTCTTTCCAACTTGTTAAACAAAAATTTAACTAGCTAATTGTTCAGTCTCCAGATCAAGACGAGACTCTGTTTTCAAAAAAATTATTTGAAGATATTTCTTTATAGCTTGAATCCTTCTGGGATTTCCGATGTAGAGATCATTCACAGGTTCAACCTTAAAAACCCATTTTATAATTTGAGGTCATTCATATAGAACTCTTTCTTTGAGTAATCTATAATTTTGGAAAGCTCTTCAGGAGTTCCAATAATAGCAAACTATAGAAAATTCATGTATTGATCTTTTCATAGAGCTCTATGGACCAGTGGTGTCATTTTTATATCTTTCGTTTAGAATATAAATTGAGACGATTATACCACATGTGTTCAAATTATATCATCTCATGGAGGTACTGATTCAATTTGAGTAATCATCTCGAGAATCAAAAAAGTGTGCTCTAGAATATTAAATCCTTCAGGGATCTTTAAATAATTATGACTATCAAGAAATAAGTTGTAGCAATATTCAACTTGTGAAAATTGAGCTCTTCATGTGCTACAAGGCTAATTAAGTACTGAAAAAGTACTCGCATCCACCCTTGAGAAACATGTCGAGCTTTGTATCTCACAATTTAATCACTCATTCTGCTTCAATTTCATCTTTCAATTTTGGCCAATTCACATTGTCTACAATCTTTAGTAGACATTGGTTCATGATCCTCAATATTATTTATCACATTTTAGCGCTATATTTAGTAAAAACAACGTCAACATTGACTTCGTTTCGGTTCCATTGTATTTCATTCTTGACATAATTCATTGAGATCTCTTTAATTTCATAACTTTTCAGGTACCTGATCAGTTCTTCTGAAACTGTAATATCAATTATGTCTGAATACTCTTTTAGAGTTTCTATATCCTCGCTTAGACCATTTTTTTTAGCTCCTTTTGTTGTTCGAGGATTTTTATCTTTGGAACCGATTGGTCTACCACGCTTCAGGCGTGGTTGAGACTCATTTGCAATATTAGATTGTCCAACAAGGACATCCATTCTATTGGAGCATTAGCAGCTGATATATATAATTTGGTCACACCTTTTGGATCAGTAAAAGCATTTGGTAGACAATTTGCTAAGCTTTGCAATTGAATTATCTTTTGAACTTCTAGTTCACATTGTTTAGTTTGAGGATCAATATGAGATAATGATAATTCATTCTAACTGATCTCCTTTTTTTTTCAGCTGCTTATTCTCCCCCCCCTAATGTTGGGAAATCTAATTCTTCAAATGATAATCATCAGACTGGACTATAAACAAGTCTCCAATTGTTGGCTCAAGATACTATATTATACATGGAGATTTATATCTAATATATATTTCCAAAATTCTTTTAGAACCCATCATATTGCATTGCACATCCAAAAATATTAAGATGGGAAATATTAAGTTCGTGACCAAACCAAATGTAAAGGGGAAGAGTTGTGATAACTTGTTGGCTTGATGCGAATCAATATTATAGCATGTAAAATTGCATGTTCCCAAGTAGAAAGTAGAACTTCTTATCTCATAAGCATTGGTCATGTAATTAACTTTAGACGTTCTAAAGAATGGTTCTTCAAGACCATTTTATGAATGAACGTATGACATTTGATATCCAATATCAATTATAATAGTCATACAATACTTATCATATGCTTTCAAGGTGATTCACATAATGACCTCTTACTCAAATTAGTTGAGCAAACAATCTCACAAACTTCCGGTTATGAGTTGACGACAAATATATATAATATATATGTGATCGTCTAGTTGATGCATCAATTAAAATCACAAATATCTAAATGGTCCACGTGATTAGTGTACTTGTTTACAAATATCACCTTATATCAGCTCTTGAAATATGAGAGACTTATTATTCTCAAATTGCCAATTTTCTTTGGGAATTAGTGAACACAAAAATTAGTAGATTTAAGAAACTACTGGCTCTTCAATACAAGTTCACATAGAAATTTTAACTATTATTCGCATCAAAATATACTCGGATGGCCCAACCGATCTTGCCAACAACCAAATTATTATGATATGTAAACTTCTGGTTTACAATAACATGTGTTTCAATTGCACATATATAAGTGTAGTACAAATCAAAGGAAAAAGTAGACAATTTTTCCACTACACTTATTTTATCAAAGTATGTCTCGTTATTTAAAAATATTTCATATCTCCTTCATCTCTCATTTCAATATGATTTCTATTTATATGTATATATTTGAAACTTAATAAATTTCTACGAGACTTAGGAGAATATAATGCATTCTCAATCTGTAAATTTGTTCCCCCGGATAACAGTATATTAGCTCTTCCGGAACCTTCAATTATATTTGAAGAGCCAGATATAGTACTAACTTTGGTTTCTCGTTTCACTAATTAGGAGAAATTTTTTTTTTTATCCTTTAAAATAATATGGGTAGTTCCGCTATCAGCGAAGCACATTTCTCAATTATTGATGCTAGAGTCAATACTCATTCTATCCTAAAATAAAATAAATATGATAAAATATTGGCATGGGAAAATTAAGTCTCTACATTATATATTCCTACAAAGATCAAACTTTAGGAGCTGCACAAAATATTATTTCTCGAAGAAAAAATATATTAATCGAAACTATATTTGCTACTCAAAAATAAGAAAAATAAAGAGCATAGGAAGTCTCTCTCAGCAGAAAGCTATATTTTCTAAGAAAATATACAAATTCTTTTAAACATAAAAGTGTCTAGCTTTTTAGGATCCAATCATACAATCATTTTTCTTATTCCCTTTTTTTCATGCAACATTTTTATTTGGAATTCCAAGCAAAAGAAGAAGAAAAATTATATTTTTCCATAAGATACTAAACCACTATCAGGAATAACAAAGGTCACAATCACAAATGATACAAACGACACTTAAATAAGATAACGATAATATTTACCACATCAATGATCATCACCACAACTTTTCTTGTACCAAAACTATAATGTGAGTCATTCACTTCTGGGAATGAACTTCAATTCATTGAGTGGTTTGTGTGTATTCTTTACAATCACCATATCACATAATCTTGATTCATAATATTTTTCTGAAATTATTTTCTCATTTTGCTAATTCATGAGAATATTTGAGACATAAATTATATGTCAATTCTATTGATTTCCTTTTCTTCAAAACATACTAAGGTCACAATCACTATCAGGAATAACAAAGGTCACAATCACAAATGATACAAACGACACTTAAATAAGATAACGATAATATTTACCACATCAATGATCATCACCACAACTTTTCTTGTACCAAAACTATAATGTGAGTCATTCACTTCTGGGAATGAACTTCAATTCATTGAGTGGTTTGTGCGTATTCTTTACAATCACCATATCACATAATCTTGATTCATAATATTTTTCTGAAATTATTTTCTCATTTTGCTAATTCATGAGAATATTTGAGACATAAATTATATGTCAATTCTATTGATTTCCTTTTCTTCAAAACATACTAAGGTCAAATAGATCTTATAGATTACAATCATCGTGTAAAAGTCGAGTTCTAATCAATGGAAAATATATGATGATCAAAGGAAAATATATTTTCTAATCAATTGTTCTTTAAGAACTATACCACAAATTTTAAACATTGACGAAAAAGAATCGTGCTTAGGGAAATCCTGCAGGGATGCTTTAATACAAAGTTAATTTTTCTTTGAGTTCTTCAAGAACTATCACAAATCTTCATAAACAATGATAAAGAAAACAAATCTTTATGCAATCCTACAAGGATACTATCTTACCAAATCATTAGTTCTTCAGGAACCATAACACAATACTTCTTCAATGATTATCAAGAAAAAACTATACTATGACCAATCCTTCAGGGATGTTTCGATATTAAATTTCAAAATTATTTAGGAACTATATCATAAACAATGATACAAAGAAACAATGATACAAAGAAACAATTATTTGTGCAATCCTTCAGGGATGCATGGATAATGGATTTATTGTTCTTCAGGAACTATAATATCACAAATTTATCAACAATGGTAAATAAATATAAAATGAGATATAACATAAAAAGAGATAAAACATAAACAAGATCAAAAAAAAATAGCAAAAGATCATGATTAAAAGATAGTGAGAAGAAGAAGGAGAAGAACAAGAGGAAGAGGAAGCTAGATCAAGAAGAAGATAATGTGTTACAAAGGATATGTGTTGATACATATTACCTTAGGAGAAGATAGATCAAGAAGAAAACTTATTCTTGTAATAGATCCTCAAGATGATTATGCCATCAATCATATGGTAGAGTTTCGTGCTGATAACGTGTTATGAAAATAACCAAAACTATAGAAGGAGAAAGATGAAGAAGATAAGAACATGAACAAATATGAAAGATGAGAGCATTTCCATTCACTTCAAGTGTCCATACACATAGGAGATAGCCCTATTTATAGGGTGAGAATAGGGAAAGTGATTAGTCAATAATAAAAATCCACTAATGAGTTGATGGAGGGAGACTAGTGAACATCCAATATAATACTATTCATAACAAAAGCAATGTAGTTTGCTTTCATTTTAACTATTAATTCAAACTCCATAGATTCGTTTTTTAAAGTTTTTCTCTGTGATTGGTCACCCTATAAAGATTTTGTCCATAATTAAAGTTATTTGGCATAAGCCTCTATGTGAGTGGGTTAATTGCAATTCGGGTGGGGCTTCGCGTGGTAGAAATGCTTTGAATTAATGATCTGTTTTGTGATTCGAGTGTGATAATCATGGATTGCTTCTCGGACTATGTGGGCATTGCTATCTCTTTCGAAGCAAAGATCTTGACTATTTTGAAATCGATCGAAGTTGTTGTTAAGAAGGGGTGGTGTAAGGTGTGGATAGAGTATGATTATGCTCTTGTTGTAGCAGCTTATAATTCATTTGGTTTGGCTCCTTGGACACTTAGAAGTAGATGGCCCGATTTCATATCGATAACCTATAAAATAAATTTCATTATTTCCCACAGAAGGAAATTGTTGTGAAGATAAACTAGTTAATTATGGCTTTATTAGTCATTATTTCAACCGGTGGATTTACTTCCTAATTTTGTTTTAAAATTTAGAGGTTTTTAACGGTAAAGAGTTGTGTCTTCCATATTACCATTTTGGATGACTCTATTTTCCTGCCAAGGGTATTGGTTTAACTCCCTCCCTCATGGCTTCTTCTGTTCACATTCTTTTTTCTCTTTTTAATGATAACAAGGGGAGTACTCTTTTTTCTGTTAGATGATTTTTCTTTAAGGAGGGTTTGAGTCAAAATGTTTTAACAAAACTCTCTTCCTTCTTTGCCAAACAAAATTATCAATTAAGTTAAATAAGTGGTAGCAGCTGCTAATCATAGATTGAGTCTACTTGATTGTTAAAGAAAATTATTGTTTCCCAATTTGAATCTGAGTTGATAAGTATATAAATTCCAGTGCACAGTAGATAGCCAAACCGCTGAATTCAAAAATTCAGAGGAAAAATTTATATTGAAAATAAATAGATATAACAAAATGCATGTCCAACTTTATTTTCTTCAATCAATGGAAATTTTTCAATGTAGCACAAACTCCCTTTGACCTTCTCGTTGGTTCTGCAACATGTTCCAAAAATTTGTAAAATTTCCAATAAATAGAAGCCAAGATGATATCTCAAAGGAGAAAACAATAACTGTAATTACCTGCTGCATTTGAGTACATATTTCAATGACTTCAGCAAAGGAGAAAGCAATGCCACTTTTTCCACTCCCTATTATGAATAATCCACCTTTTATTTCACCTTCTCCTTTAAAATTATACTCAATTTTCATTGATTTTACACGTTTGTAATTGGAAAGTGCTTTAGGATTCAGCAAAAATCCTGAGAAAAACTTTTCCTTCTGAAGTTTGCCACCTCCAAGAGCTTTATAGAAGTCCCTACTCTTATCCAGAAGCACAACACCACCCCAATATCTAGGCAACAACTCTTTAACCTGCTTTACCATCATGATAAGTCAAGCAATGAGGGGTTGATTAAAACAGTATAGGCTTAAATATGTTTTTGGTACTTATAAAATGGCTTTTTTTTATTTTATTCTCTAAAAAAATTTCACCTACTTTTTGTTCCGCAGTTCTTCATAACTTTTAATAGCACTTAGAAGTCATCATGGTGAGCTATTAAAAGTCATAAATGATTAAAAAAGATGGAAAACACGTAGGAGACCAAAAGTAAGATGAAAAAAAGGTTTGAGACTAAAACTAGAAAACCGAAATTTTATAGGGACCAACAACGTATTTAGCCTAACAATATATGGGTGAAGATTGATGTTAATTACCTCTGACTCCATGTCCTCATGGAGAACTGCAAATAGTTGAACCCCAAGTGCATCAAACATTGGTTTTCTTGAATAAAGTTGGTATGCTTCAGCTCTACACATTATGCAGCTGTTTTCAAGTTCATGGGACATGAACATTAAATGGAAACAAACATCAAACTTTAGTTTCATATAATATAGATATAAACACCCTATCTTTTATGTGCAAGTGATGAAGAAAAAACAGTTACCCTTAGAATCATAGTTTTGAAATGCAGTCCACAACCGAAATTGCAGCCACAATATAAAGGTTTTAGAGGCCACTGCAGTGCACTCGCATAGACTTTGTCCGCATTTTTTCACAGTACCAAATTTCACAATGTAACTTAGAATACAGGGCTAACTCAACATATTTTTAGGTCTAAAGCAAACTTTGAGGTGAGACTTTAGATGTTGTATTTTTGCTCAAGTAGGAATCGAAAACCGATCTCATGGGAAAGAACACGCGCTAGTTTCACTACTAGAAAAATTTAGAAACAAAAAATAATAAAATTTGTCTCTAATTTCGTCTCTAAATATTAGCGATGCTAAATTTAGATACCAAAATCATTTTTTCCGTCTCTAAATTCGATTGGTATTCCAGCTTTTTCTAATAGTGTTTCCACTGCACTAAGCAGCTAATGATGCAATTTTTATAAAATCTAACATATATATATATATATATATATATATATATATATATATATATATATATATATACATATTTATTAAACATTTTTTTGTTGGTGGCTCTAAAGCAAGGGATTGTACGACCTTATGTTTGCACAAACCAATAACAAATACACTCATCAAAATTCATCATATGAGCATAATTAAAGTAAACATATTATTTAGAATGTAACATAACAATTTACCCCTGGTCTTCTGAGACATAAGAAAACAGCTGGTTTATCTTTCCACAATTCAGAAGCCTTCAATGGAAGTCCCTTTATTATTTTCAACAAAGGCTCAGGAGTTAATTTCTGAACTGAAATATTTTCAGTAGCATTATAAGGAGCAACTTGGTCAATAACATTAGGTGGATTCACACAACCACATGCTCTAGGCTCAGCTGGTTCACAAGCTACAATTCCTTTAAACACATAACCATGCATCTTTAATCTTCATATCAATCATTGATTGTTCAAGTGATCTTATTGTTGCTTTTGGGTATGCTATTGCTATCTTCTCCTTGTATTATTATTATGCTTGATCTTCATCTAAGAGTAGTTCCACATAATTTAAATGAATCAGTAGATTTAGTTTTGTTTACGAAACGTGCAATGTGGCCTCTTTTCATTTCAAACTGTGAAATTAGTTGTGTAGTGGTTAGTTTTTGAAGATCTGAGAGAGTTTTTGAACTTTCCTCCATCTTATCTGCATATTGCATTAATCCACGTTCATGTAAGTAACATCTGATTCCAAGTGCATCCTATGACATAAAAAGGGAAAAAGAACTTTAAGAAGCATATCTAACACAAATTCCAAGTGCATCCTATTATTAATGATGGCTAACCTTTTGTTTTTTTGTCATGTGTATTGAATCCATGTCTTCAGAGCTCATAATCTTGAGGATTGGTACATCATCCCAACCTTCTTCCAACAAATTTTGGAGCAATTCTTTCAAATTTCCATTTCCTATGAATTCTTCCACTGAAAATGATGCCATCTTTCCTTTTTAGAATTGGTTACTCTTGATGAGTTAGAATCTTGTCACATGAAATGTAATTGAATTTGCACGCAAACTTGTTGCTCAGGAAAAAGTACCATTCACTGAACACAATATATATTAATATATAAAACAAAATGGAAGCTATTGTAAGAAGTAGGAAAAAAATGTAAAACTACAATGTTAAGAACAATGCTTCAAATTTTTTTTTATTTGCCGGCCAAAATCTGCTTATTGTTTAACAAGACATTGGTTTTAACCCATTATTATGCACAATAGATAATGTCAGAGTAAAAACTAAAAAGAGTTCGATTTCCAGTAATTGTTAAATAAAATTGGTCTAATAAGTTTTTTGGTCACTAGCACCTCTAATTTAAAATTATGTTTAAGGTTATTCACGTAAACTAAGGAACATTTAATTAATATAGTAGATTGTTATACTTTGACTAAAATATTCTTATATGTTGTGATAAATTACAAATTCTCATACCCCTAATTGTGGTAGCTATTAAACAAGAGTACATTGGAGAAAGAAAAATTAATTAAACTTTGAATTTGAGAAATACACTGTTATTTATTTTACTGCTCTTATGGGGAAAATGCTGAAATTAATTGCATTTATAATATTGAAAATGAGATTTGAAGTTTATAAATCCAACAATTACATCGGATTTTCTGATTCTTGAATGATTAGAACTGATTCTGATGGAAGCAAAATTTCCTAGCTTTTCTATCAAATAAAATCATTCCTAGGTGCAGTACTCACAATATATTTTATTTTTATAGATAAAAATTGATTCTAATTAAATTTAAATAAAACTTCAATGCAAATAACTATTTTAAAGTACTAATTAAATTTTCCATCACAATTCAATCCAGTATTTTTTTAAACTTATTTACTAGAAACTAAGAAAATTAATAGAAAAGGTAAATTAAGAGAAAATTTGACATTTCAGAATTGCAATCAGCCAATAAAATTACAAGATCCTACACCTTAAAGAATGATAGAATGACAAAAAAGTGCTTACTCCAAACACTGAATCTTAATGTCATTGGGAAAGGCCCCATAGGACTAACTCCTACATTATGAGATTACAAGTTTCCATCAGCACTCAGAAATCATATGAAGATTCAGGGTCTCTCCCTCTCCTTTTGTTTCTGTATAAGGCCAAAAATGTATAATTTATTCTGTAAGGGCACAGGAAATCTAATCAGTGGTCCAAGGATCATTCTCATTCTCTGCTATGACTTCAGAAGGTTCAAAAACTTCAGGCTCTGTAGCTTCACTTGGCTCTGAATCACCTTCAACTGGTGCATCTCCCTCTTCTATTCTACCCCATCTTCCTCCCAAGGCCAAGGCCATCATTCCATAAATCTTACTTCCCAACTCGGCAGGACTGTCCGGCTGCATAACGAAACTTTGTTAAGCAAACTGTGGATATTATATAAATGTTAACATGAACAAAATCTCTTTATTTTGCACTTACAGAAAATCCACTAGAAATAAGCGCTGTATCGTATAAAAGTTCGACGGCTCTCTGAGCTTCGCTGCTCTCCGGTGCATTCTTGCAGGCGGCCTAAACAAGGATAGTAAAAAATAAGATAGGTAAAGTTTGTTTACTACATCCAACCATTGTTGGGTGAACTAATAACAACTATTTACTATTTACCAATCAATGACTGCAAACTTACACTTAAGTCTTTGATAATGGGATGATCAGGATTAATCTCCAATATTCTCCTCCCTCTCATAAACTCCAAACTTGCAGTGTCTCCAAGAGCTTGGGCCTTCATTAATCTGAAAAAATTGAAATTGCAGTTTGTGTAAGCCATACGGAAAGAATGACAAACTAGCTGCGATCTAGAAGCATGGCTTCTAAAGCCAATGACTACTAACCTCTCCATATTTGCAGACCAACCAAACTTCCCAGATACAAGCACACAAGGAGATGAGCTCAAACGGTTAGAGACTTGAACTTTTGCCACCTTTTCACCAAGCTGTTGTTTTATCCAATCACAAAGTAGGTTGTATTCTTGCTTGACTTCCCTATCTTTGACCTCATCCTCATCACCTGATTTAAGATAATATTACGAGAACCACATTTAAATCCCAATTAGCCAGAAGTAAAAATAGTGTTGAACATATTTTAGCGAAGCTTTAAACAGTACAAACCCAATTCCAAATCTTCCTTGCTGATATCAACAAATTTCTTTTCTTTGTATGTCTGTAGGTTCTGAATCGCAACCTCATCAATAGGATCAACCAAATAAACAACCTACAATAATACACACTGTTAGAATATATGGAATTACATTAAACATATTCTACACGTTATAGACAACAAAGACATAAAACTGGCAGGAATACCGAAAGCATGGCAATAACCACGAAACCGAAAATAACAAACAACCAAAATTACACTGGAGAACAGCAATGGAACTGTTAACCACAAGCAAAACCAGAACCAAAAGTAAAACTTGTCATATGGAACCAACAAGGGAACGGAAAGCCCAATAAACAACTCTTGCAAAGTATGGCCCAACACAGTAAGTAGATGCAGAGATAAACCATGATACTCCCACATAATATCAAGATATTAGAATACATGATACGTTAATATATTCTAATGGCACAAGCAAAAGAGATAGTTTAACAAGAACAAAAACAGAATTCAAAATTAACATGTAGTATATTAAGCATTCAACGAGAGTAAGTATCATTTAATACGCATAGAATATAGATATACAAAAAATTATATCATATTCAACACGAAACACATTCAATATCATATTTGACAAGAAACACAAAATAATTAATAGCAGGGGATGCATAGAGTTGCAAGGGGTCTACCCCTCTGCCCATCTTTACTGTCAATTTACTTACAAAACTCCCTGACTACATGCTCAAATTAGCAGAAAATTTGATGTTTACAAGTGAACATACCTCAATATCTTTTTGAACCAACTTCTCTAAAAAGGGAGCAGTCTTTGCACTTTTCAAGCTGTCAGTTGCTAAGTAATAGATGGCCTTTTGGTTTTCACCCATGTTTTCAACGTACTCATCTAGGCTTTTAAGTTCCTCCTCGCTTTTGGAAGTGTAAAATCTCAACAGCGGTGTTATGCGCTTATGATTTCCACTGTCTTCAATGCATCCTAACTTAATGAACCTACCAAAGTTCTCCCAGAATTTCTTGTAATCCTAAAATCACAGTAAATCATGTTATCAATCCAAAAAGACTCACAATTAATGTTGAAAAACTGGAGATATTGAGTTGGTGCTACAAACCTCTTTATTTTCACTCTCAGCAATATCTTGTATCATATCAAATGTCTTCCTGACCAGTCTCTTTCTCATTATTCTTACCTGAAATTAAAATATTGTCAGCACCAAACATTTTTGGAATGAAAAGAAAAAGGAATATGCATAACTGATTCCTAATAAAGGGCATATCTTGCATGTTAATCACATTAAAAGTTTGTCATGTTTGCAGAATGAGATGTAGTTTTCTTACAATTCTGCTTTCCTGAAGGATCTCTCGAGAAACATTCAGAGGAAGGTCATTTGAATCAACAACACCCTTCACAAAGCTCAAGTAACGTGGAAACTGCAAAATAAAAGTGAAATTATACCAAAAATCCCTTGATCAATGAGCAGAAGCAGCATTGAAGAACACATGCTCTAACTTGGATCGTATTTAAGCACTTCAATGCTTCATGCACTTCTTTTTTGGTGGATGCATACATGAAGTTCAAGAAGCACGTGAGCACAAACATAAGGTACAGCTTGCACATGTAATATGACATAACAATACACGACTAAAACCAGTTGTATGTTTACATCAACCACTCCACTATTCTTTAAATACTAGTCATTTCTATAAATATATATTACTGTGCAATATTTTTCCACATATTCACATGATTCCTTCTTCCATAAAGGATAAAAAGAAAATAAAGTAGGTTGCATTGACATTAATTTGATGATGAGCAAGTCAAAATTCCACTTTGAAGCTTACAGTAAACTTACCAGCTCACCATCAAAATCATCTGAGATGAACACACGCTTAACATACAGACGAATATTCTTTGTTTTAGGGTTCACTACTTCTTCATTGTTAAGAGGTCCCATTCCTGGAACATAAAGAACGCTTCTGAACTCTACCTCACCCTGCAGAGTTTAAAACCCAGTCAAATTGGTAAGTGCTTAAGGAAATTGCTCCTCTGTGAGAGAAAAAATTATTAACATACCTCAGTAGTGAAGTGAGCATGTGCAAGTGGTTCCATGAATTCATTAAAAGTCTTCTTGTAAAACTCATTGTACTCATCCTTTTCAACATCCTTTGGATTCCGCATCTAAAATAAAGTGGCAAAATCAGCTAAATCAAATAGGCACTACAAATAATAATAAGCAAAAATGCAGGCATTGATATCCCAACACCATCAAAGTAAATATAGCTCAAACTCACCCATATTGGTTTTGTTTCATTGGCTAATTCCCAGTCCCAATACTTCTCAGTTTTAGTCTTTTTTGTTGTCTTCTTATCACCCTGAAAAAAGAGGAAAAACAGACTTAGTATTGGCAACCCACATGGAAAACAAAAGTACAACTGCAACACCTGCATCCATGAATAACTCACTAGTTACCTCTGCTTTTGGTTCTTCCCCTTCTTTAGGTTCTTCTTCCTCTTCCACCTGTCAGTTTTCGAATTAGTTTATTTAGTATTTAGTAGTTGCAACAAAGAAGAGATTCCATTTGCCACTCTTTTCATTTTACCTCCACAGTTCTTGATTTTTCTTGCCATGTGAAGATGGGGAAGGAAACAAACTGTGAGTAATTCTTCACCAAACTCTGAATTTTGGTTGGCTCTGAGAATTCGTACTTGTCATCGGGCTGAACAGGAAAAAAAGAGAATTTGGGTGTTATAAGGTGCATGTCTTCACTAAAACGATCTTACAATATAGAAATTTTACACCGGGTTCACCATTTATGCAAAGACAAACAAATAAACAACTTAAATAGAACTACAGATGCCATTTAAAATATTATACTCAAAATTCACACCCATATCCAGCTAGAGCAAGAAACAAAGAAATCTGGTGCTCTGACTACATGTTTCCATTAAAATGTTCTTGCAATTTTAACATATCGTATTTCAATCAACTTCATATAAAAAAGATAACAAAAAATGATTAAACAACTAAAGAAAATTTGTGATGATGATACCCTGGACAGGCAAAGTAACTGACCACCATATCTAACACAAATATGTGATGATGATATTTCTTACATCTCATCTAAACTTTCTATCAGAGAAATGAAAGAAGTATCACTCACTCTTAAATAGAGTGTAATCTGTGTACCACGACGGAGAATCTTTTCAGGATCAGTTTCTTCTCTTATTACATAAGAGCTACTATCAGCTAGTGCCTCCCACACGTATTGCTTATCAGATCTTGGGCTCTTTGTGGAAACAACAACCTGATAATCATTAACATACAGAAAAATCAGAAACTAGCAAAATAAGAAAAATTAACCAAACAATAAACACTTAAGAATTCCACAATATACCCTGTCAGCAACAAGAAAAGCAGAGTAGAATCCAACACCAAATTGTCCAATCAAACCATTATCTGCTCCTAGATCTTTGTTTTCCTGAAAGATTGGGAGAAAAGTAAAAACATGATTGTTGAAGGTTTGAATTATCACAGTATCAAATGGAGTGTCTTTTGCTTAATCCTATCAATAAAAAAAAATCACCTTAAGTGCCTTCAAAAATCTTGAGGTACCACTCTGAGCAATAGTTCCAAGACAATCAATGAGCTCTTCTTTGGTCATACCAATACCAGTATCTCTAACAAATCACAAGTTCATAGTTCAATAACCCACGTATCCAGGAAAATAAAACAACATAAAAGCCGCATTAATAAATTTGCATACGTTATAGTAATAGTTCCATTGTCTGGATCGGGCTTGATACGTATCTCTAATTCTCCGGCTTCCCCAAGCAAAGAAGGCTCAGTCACACTTAAAAACCTCAACTTATCCAGAGCATCACTAGCATTACTGAACACCAAGACACAAAGAAAGAATCAAGTTGCTGCCCACACATGTAACTAGAATACAACAGTGATCTAGCAAGCAAGTACAGCTAATGTAAGCCACCCATATCAAAGTTAAGTAACCTTGCGTAAAGTCAATTCTAAAATCCTTCAAAATCAATTTGGGCATAAAATGGAAACGTTGTAAACTTGCAAGAAATCATGAAGTCGATTGTAAACTTCTTCAATTCAAATCAATTTGAACACAAAATGTAAACTTGTAAATTACCTCACGAGTTCTCGAAGAAAAACTTCTTTGTGACTATAAAGACTGTGAACAATCAAATCCATCAACCTGCTCACCTGCAAGACGAAAACAAATAATCAAAATTGTAATTCACTTCCCTCAACCATAAACACACTCATGAACAAATTAAAGTAACATTTCACTTCGAATTACAAAAGATTGAAACTTTAACCAACTAATATCCCAAAAACTACGAAAGGAAAGGGCAAAATGGTAATTAAGCAGTGGATAAATTGACTCAGAACTCACTTCGGCTTGGTACTCGAACTTCTCGCCAGTGGCTTCCTCTTTCTCAGCTACAGCCGCATCACACCGTACAGAGAGCCTACCGCCGTTTCGTCTTCTATCGTTGTTCTTCCACTTCAAGGCAGCGGCGGAAGAAACACACTTTCTACGAGCGGGTTGCGGCGGAAGAAAAGCGCTTCTGAGAGCAGAAGTAGGGCGTGTGGGTGCAAAGGGGGAAGAAGAAGGGAGAGAGGCGAGAGAGGCAGTAGCCATGCTTCTGCTTAGCACAGGAGCCATTATTGAGTGTTTAGAGTGTTAACGTTATCTCTTATGCGCTCGTCGGTGAGAGAGAGTGGAAATTGGAAGTGAAAAACCCTTTGAAAGTGGAAAGGGGAAGAAGGGTTTATGTTATGGAGAGAGATATGGCGGATGATTCTAGAAGAAATGGAAGTGTTGTCTGTATTTGTATCCAATGAAAGGCTTAGATTATGCCAATTCAGCCAAACAACTTGCCGTATCATTTTTTTGGCTTTTTTTTTCACCCCCTCATTATCTGCTACACCCCATAAATACCATTGTGGACAAAAATGCCCCCATCATGTTACAAAATTTCGGAATTATCAGTGAAAAGAGGTAAATCCGGGAGGGGGTTTGGGATCCCAGATTTACGTAAAAGTGGAGGTAAATTCGGTTCACATTTATTGAATCAAATTTATCTCAACTTTTAGGTAAATCCGGGAATCCCAAACCCTCTCCCGGATTTACCTCTTTTACCTGGTAATTCCGGAAAAAAAATAAATTACTTAAAAACAACTTAAAATTAATTAAATGAGCGTTTTACAACGATTATGATGACGAAACGAAATAAGACATGAAAATTCTGAACGAAAACAACAAAACAAACAACAAACAAAATGAAAACACGGTAGAAACTAGTGAGATGGTGGTTTGAAACGACAAAGGATCTCAGCAACGGTTCTTCTGGTTTCGACATACAACTGCAAAGGACTCCGCATCTGAAATAAGTCAAAACGGTCCATCATTACTCGAACGTCATCGTTGTTCTTCACATCCATGGTGAACCACTGAACACGATTATTATCGCCCATACTGGGGTAGCGATAAATGATCCGGGTGACTTCTTGCTCGTCACCCTCCAGCTGCATCTTCGTTGTTATTTTTTCTTTCAGTGCTTCAAAGGTGATGTCGTCTTTAAGCCTACATAAAATGGGGTTTGGACTCTCGAAATAGACACAATTTTCTCTGTTGGTGATTGTGCCCTGGTGGTGAAGGGCAGTGAGTACAGAATCACGAGAGTATTGTGTATTTAGAGTGTCCATGCGAGGCTACTTGTGTGTGAAAGAAGTGAAATGCAAAAAGTCTATTTATAGGGAAAAATGAAACCCTAGAATGGATTTCCACCGTTGATGAAAAGTGGTCGGCAATATCTGGACCGTTTAAAGTGTCGGCAAAATCTAGATCGTTTAAAAGTGGTCGGCAATATCTGGACCGTCAATTAGTAATTGAATAAAAAAACATGTTTCTTTTAGTTTAAAAAAATGACTTTTTTACTGCATTGTAGACCGTTTTTACCATGCATAAATTTTTTAAAATTTTTTTAAAACAAATTGACCTTGTAGAAAAAGTATAATAGTACGTTATGGAGGTTAAAAATATGAGTTACAAATTTATTTACAAACGGTAATTGTAGGACAAAGTCGCACTAAAAACATGTTTTTTAGTGTTAAAAAATGACTTTTTAACTAAGTTTAAGACATTTTTACCAATGAAGCGTGTCGACCCCAAGAAGGATGTGCAGGAGGCATAGGGCTAAACTTGACTAGAATCCAATGATTCTTATGGATGAACCCAACACAAACCAACTGACTCTGACTAGAAACACAATCTCCCCTCAAATGGAAGAATGTCCAGTTCTCATGAGGTGACATCATAACCAGGGGTCTCTGATATCTAGTAGCTATAACATGTCATGTGTCTGGCATGGTCATCCACTTCTCAATAGGTTGTTGCTGTCTGTTTGGGACAGGAAACAATGAATCTCTAATGTTCTGAACATTGTCACCCATGATCTGTATGTACTGAAACCAGTTGGACTCCATCTCACAAATCAAATCATTTCGAACAATTTGCCATAAGCAAACAATTTGCATACCTATTAGTCGTGGTATTTCCATAGTGTCTTACTTTATCCGTCCACGGGCCACAAAATCTTTCCTTGTGAGGATACAGCCATTGCTTGTTCACATATGCAATAAGCTGGGGTATATCAGTAGACGATTGCTCCAAATCATGCAAAGTCTCATTAAACTCATCATCAAATGTAGCATCAACTACATGATGCCAAAGTGTCATCAGTGACTCCACTCTATCTCCCTTCGCCAGATGCTCCTAAACTACATGATTGCTTGTTCTTAAATCTGATCTTTAATGCATCAAGACTTTTTTGTGCTTTCACTCCCAAAGACAGATGCTCCTCAACAACTGACCGCTCCTCCTTGGTAAACTTACCAAATATAGCTACTCCAAACAAAGTCTTATGAGGCTCATGATTGTGAATCCCATACACCACTCTCACCTTCCAATCAGAACTAGGAGGTAACATCAGTTTAGCTTTCAATTGAAACCTACAACCACATCTTTTTGATGTCTTGTGTCTACCAGCAGAACACCCAACATCTACTCGACTGTATGTGCCCCGTCTCTCACATCCATAAACAACATTGTTATTTTTCCCTTTCCCATTCTCTGTCATCTCGGTTCGAACAATAACCACAATGATTCCGTTGGCTTTCCCGATATCTCTAGCCCAACGTGTCATTGCATCTCGAGTGGGAAATATCTCAGATGTCGTAAAGGCGGTTAAATCCATAATAACCATCTATTTAAAATAAATATCAATGTAACAAAAAAAATATTCCGGAAATACCTTTTTTAGAGGTAAATTCGGTTCACAAAATGTGAACCGAATTTACCTTTAAAGAAGGTATTTCCGGGAAAAATTAAAAAAAAATCGGGTTTACCTTTTATGGAGATAAATTCGGTTCAAATTTCCTGAACCGGAATTTCCAACTTCTCGCGCTAAATCCAGAAAAACAACACCAAATTCCCGGAATTACCTTTTTTAAAGGTAAATTCGGGATTCCTGTCGGGTGGTGGGGTCTCGTCCCCTTTTTTTTATGAAATGTAAGGGCCATTTTTGGGTTTTTTGTATTTATGGGGGTGAGAGTGACAAGGAGGGGGGTGAAAAAAAAAACCCATTTTTTTTAACTAGTAGGATACCCGTGCATACGCACGGAGCTGTCGTGTTCTTTCTATAAATGAATTTAGACATAATTTAAATAGTCTGAACATTACCCCGTGAAAATAAATATAAATTTAAAGTAGATAAATAAGTAGTCTCAAATAAAAAATAGATAAATATAAAAATATAAAAATGTAAAAGTATCATTTAAAAACAACAATGCATTTATCTCGTATTTTTTTATAAATCAGTGCAGTGTTTTTTTATATATCAATATTGTTATCCCGTGTTTTTTTATATATCAGTGCATCTATCCCGTGTTTTTATTTATATTATTGCAGTTGTCACGTTTTTTTATATTAGTACAATTATCTCGTGTTTTTTCATGTATCAATGCAGTTATCTCATAGTTTTAATTGATTATTTTAGTTGATTAGTAGTTTATAGTAGATAGTAAAAGATAGATAGTAGATTATCATCGTGTTTTAGTGTATATATATATATATATATATATATATATATATATATATATATATATATGTGTGTGTGTGTGTGTGTGTGTGTGTGTGTGTGTGTGTGTGTGACAATTATATGTCATTTTTTAGGTATTAGTGACAAATATTTGTCACATGTGTTTTAAATATTAATCAGTAGTTTAAATAGTGATTAAGTCTTCTTGTTATTTAGATATTAATCTCGTGTTTTTTTATATTTCAATGAAATTATCCCGTACTTTTTTTATATATCAGTGCAGTTATCTCGTAGTTTCAATTGATTATTTTAGTTGATTAGTAGAGTATAGTAGATGGCGAGAAAAGAAAGTGCAGTTATCCCGTGTTTTTTTTATATATGTGCAATGTTTTTTATATATCAGTGTTGTTATCTCGTGTTTTTTATATATCAATGCAGCTATCCCGTGTTTTATATATATCATCATAGTTATCCCATATTTTTTATATATCAGTGCAGCTATCCCGTGTTTTTTTATATATCAGTGCAATTATCCTGTGCTTTATTATATATCTGTGACAACTATTTGTCCTTTTTTAGGTATTAACGACAAATATTTGTCACATGTGTTTTAAATATCATTTAGTTGTTTAAATAGTGATCAAGTCTTCTTGTTATTTTTAGATATTAATCTCGTATTTTTATATATCAGTGCAATTATCTCATGTTTTTATATATCAGTGCAGTTATGTCGTAGTTTTAATTGATTATTTTAATTGATTAGTAGATTATAATAGATGGTGGGAAAAGAAAGTGAGTGAGTTTGGTTTAAATTTTGAAATTTTAAAAAAGTAAGAAAGAGAAAGTAGGAAAAAGTTGGAGTGAGATGAAAGTGTATTGGGATAAGAGATTTGGAAAAAAGTGTGATAGGAAAGTACAATATTGCCCTTAGTTAGGTGAGTTGTAAAGTAAATAGTAATGTTAGTTTGGGTAATATAAGTGTGGTTTGTTTGAATAAATAGATAGATATTAGATTAGATTAGATATTAGATTAGATTAGATAGTTAGATAGATAGATAGATAGATAGATAGATAGATAGATAGATAGATTAGATTAGATTAGATTAGAATAGATTTGATAGATTAGATTAGTCGATTGTAGTAGATGGTGGGAAAAGAAAGTGAGTGAGTTTGGTTTAAATTTTGAAATTTAAAAAAGTAAGAAAGAGAAAGTAGAAAAAAGTGGGAGTGAGATGAAAGTGTATTCGGAGAAGAGATTTAGAAAAAAGTGCAAGAGTAAATTATAATGTTGCCCTTAGTTAGGTGAGTTGTAAAGTAAAATATAGGAAGGTTAGTTTGGGTAATGTGAGTGTGGTTTGTTTGAATAAATAGATATTAGATTAGATTACACCGCTTTAGTCTCTCTATCTTGACTAATTCTTAATTACACAGTTTTAGTCCTTCTATCTCGACTAACGCATAATTTTAGTCTCCTAAATTTTTTTAACGAATTTAGTCCCTCTAGTTTTTAATTTCTAAAATATTGCTCTTTTTTAATTTGGTCAAATATTTTGCAGACTTGAGGTTCATTAATCTTACGTGGATGACATGCAGGATTGCCTGAATGGACTTTAAAATAAAAAGTATTGGGATTAGCGTAAGATGAAGAAGATGAAATTATTTTTCCTAATTTAAAGAAAAAATAATACTTTTTATTTAAAAATCTATTGTGGTAGTCCTTCGTGTCATCCACATAGGATTAATGAGCCCCAAATCGGTAAAATGCTTGACCAAATTAGGGAGGGGGATTGAAAAATTGGGGGACATTCGTTAAAAAAAGTGGAGACCAAAATCGTCAATTGGTCATAATAGGGGGACCAAAAATGTAAATAAGTAGTTTTCCTGTGTTTTAACACTACATCTACTTTCATGGTAAAAGAAAATGGTTTAATTGATATATATATTGTCCTCGTAAATTATTTTGCATTATCAAACAATAAAAATATTATGTTATATATGACTTTTAAGGTAGTTGAGATAAAATGTTTGACCAAATTAAGGAGGGGATTGAAAAATAGGGGGTTAAATTCGTGAAAAAAAAATCGGGGACTTAAATCGTGAATTGGTCATAATAGGGGAACCAAAAATGTAATTAAGCCTTTTTTTCTTGTGTTTTAACGCTGCATCGATTTTCAAGGTAAAAGAAAAGAGTTTAATTGATTTATATTGTCGTCGTAAATTTTTTTACATTATCAAATAATAATAAAAAATACGGTATATGTGATTTTTAAGGTAGTTGAGATAAAATCAAACATTTTTTTTATGATGTATCATTTCGTAAAAAATTTATACAATAACAATATATATAAATTAAATAAAAAATATTGCATGTTACATTAAAAGTTTGGGGAAATTACACTCACCTCCCTTAAGTTTTGGTCAAATATCACACACCTCCCCTCTAGTTTTAAATTTAACAATGACCTCCCTTAAGTTTTGGTAAAATGTCACACACCTCCCCTCTAGTTTTAAATTGAACAATGACCTCCCTTAAGTTTTGGTCAAATGTCACACACCTCCCCTTTAATTTTAAATTTAACACTCACCTCCCTTAAGTTTTGGTCAAATACAATTTTCTAATTGTATTTGAAGATATAATCATGTGTTCTTCGGTCATCGAAGGCTAAATATTATAGATCATTCATTTTAAATGAGAGCTCTTCCCCTTTTGTACCCCTTTGTGTTGTGCACTAGCTACTTTCTCAACTTAATTTTGACTTCCTCTGTGAACCTACCACAAATCTTTGTGATGATATGTTCAGATTTTAGGGAATGAATTTTTATTCAAAACTAGAAACTTTGAATGAAGGAGAAAGATGAAGAAAATTACACGAGAGTAAAAGAAGTCTTTATAATGGTGTATTAAATTTTAGGGATTGGAAATAATCCAATAATTTGAGGGGAGGTTATTGTCAAGAGGAAACTAGAGGGGAGGTGTGTGGCATTTAACTTGACTTCAGGGGAGGTGAGTGTAATTTCCCCTAAAAGTTTTAACCAACATTGTTCGCCATTGATTTTTGTGGTGATAAACTCGTTTTTCTTTTTTGACAAAAGCTCTGTTTGGTAAAAAGTAGCGGATATGCTAGCGGATGAGCGGATAGCGGATGAGCTAGTTGATAGCAATTGATTTGTTTGGTAAAACTAGCGGTTGAACTAGCTGATAAATGTAAAATGACATAAAAAGATATATTTATTTAATTCATGATTACATTTATTTAATAAGGATAGAGAAATTTTAAGAAAAATAACAAGGGCAAAAATGTCAAAAAAAGTGAGACGCTATCCGCTATCCGCTAGCGTTCGTTAAAACGCTACTTGAAGTAACGTTTGAAAAAACGTTAAACACTACCCGAAAAACGTCAAACGCTAGTGCTTACTAAACACGTGTACTCTTCACCCGCTACTTTCATTCGCTATCCGCTAGCGGATGAGACGCGCCAAACAGAGCCAAAATAAACTCGTTGTTTTTTTTTTTTGACAAAGAAAATAAATTCGTTGTTGGTCAATATAAAATTTGTCTTTAAACACGAGCAGATATTAGTATTTCATTGAAAGCGTTGACATATTTTATAAGTAGCTAGTAATTAATTGTCCAAATAAAAAAAAAAGTATATCGGTACCAATGGAAATTTGGTTATTGGAAATGATTAGTCCTCTACTATGTGGTAACAAGGATTTGAATCCCGCTGAGAGAGGTATCCATAATTAGTATCCGACGTCTACTATCAATATATACAAACAATCCACTACCAAAAGTACTAAATTAATTGTTCCTCGCTTTTATCTCAATTTTACAAGGTTGTCAAAATCGGGCCGAACTGAATGGTTCAACCGGGAACCGGACCGCTTCCGGTCCATTTGAACCTGAAAACCGGGAATTGAACCGGATAACCGGTCAAAAACCGGGAACCGAATAGGAAACCGGCCAAAAACTGAAAATCTGACAGAAAACCGGATTTTGCCTATTTTCTTAAAAAAATGGTATATCATGTTGATTTTTTATTAAAAAAAATGATAAATGATGTTAATTTTATGTATATGGAATATTTTTTATCCTTTTTTATAATTAAATTTTTGAACTAAATAAAAAAAATTAAAAAATTAAAATGTACAGTAATATTATTATAAGAGTACTTATATTGTAACCAAAAAATAATAGTACTTACATTATAATATCTATTATTATTGAATATTATAATGTTATTATGTGATATTATAACATTTTTTTTATTTTTTACCCTTTATATATTGTGAAAAGAATATTAAATAATCTATTTAATTAATTCCGGTTGAACCCCCGATTCAACCGATTGAACCCCGCGAACCTTGAACCGCTGCCTCTTCCGGTTCAATATCCGGTCCGGTTTTGATTACCTTGCAGTTTTAAGGACAAAAATGTCATTTCAAATTATTTCATATCACTTTTTTTCTCTCACTCACTTTTATCATTAGTGGGTCCACTCTCACATCATTTTTTAATTTTTATTTCACTTTAAAACATAATTTTCTCTTTCATCTGCCTCACTCTTTCCACTTTTCTCTACAATCAACATAATCAAACAACCTACTAACTATTTATCCCAAGTAGGTAGCTCAGTTGGCGAGCTAAGGGATACCGAAGGAGTGCATCAAATGAGTGCAAGAAGGAGGTCTCGGGGTCATGTCCGGAAACTATCATTTCCCCGACCCCACTAACAATTGCCTATCTAAAAAAAACCTACTAACCATTTTTTAAATTTTATTTGTAAAAAACCAGTAATTACATAAAATTAATTAAACTAATATTAAATTATGAAGAGTTTACAATTTACTATTATCTACTCAAACTACTAAACCCGATTAATTTAACCACTACCAATTGTCAAAAAAAAACAATACCGCTAGCAAAAATTTCAAAATTATTTTTCCTACAAAGATCAATAAATAAATCTCATCCATTCTTTGTGAGCCATACCGGAGCAAAAACGAGACCACCAAAGACAGCGCCCACGGGAGCGCAAAAATTTCTAAAAAACCAGTAATTAAATAAACTTAATTAATAAAATTAGTATTAAGTTATATAGAATTTATTATTTACTTTAATCAACTCAAAACTACTAAAACCAATTAATTTGACAACTACAGATTTTCAAAAAAAACACAACCGCTAGCAAAAATTCTAAAATTATTTTTCCTAAAAACATCAATAAATTAATCTCATCCACTTTTTTCGTCAGTCGCACGAGAGCGACAACGAGAGCAGCAACGACAACGCCAACATAAGCGCAAACGGAAGCGCCAACATAAGCGCCAACGGAAGCACCAACAGAAACGCCAACAAAAGCGGCAGTAGGAGCGCCATTATTATAAGAATATACCGCCATTATTACATCTCATTGTCTTTTTTCCTCATTTTTACTCTATTATTAATTAATATTATTAGATGATATCGACTTATTTTAAAACTTTTTGCAACACAACTATTTTAATAAATTTGAAATATCATCTTTTATGGAGTTTTTCTTTTTATATATTTTGCAACTTTTAACGTATTTATAATTTCATAAAAAATTACAACAAATACAGCATCACTCGTGCATATGCACGGGTAAAATATTAGTAGACTCAAATATCATTACTTCTAATAGAGTGAACATGTCGAAACAAGAAAAAAAACTTGGTAGTGGTACTTTATTCTTTCCTATGTAGTTTTTTAAGTATTCAAACAAATGTTAATAATTTTGGACTTTTTTCTACTTTCCATTAGAAACATCATACGTGTCATTTATTGATATGATCTAAGATGGATCCATGTTGTTTTTACATCTTGTTCATTGAGTTGATGTCTTGTTTGAAAGAATTAAGTAATGCTTCTTTAATCCTTGTTTGCACTGCAAATTCTATTGAAAAATGAGTGCATGAAATATTTAAACTTTAAGCTTTATGAGAATGGCACACATGTATAGGGAAGAAGATGAAGTTTTGTGCAAAGATGTGAATTTTTATGATAAGTGTATAAGGATAAAACCATAGAACACAAATTGAAAAGATAAAAAAGAGTATAATAAGAGAATAATGTGTCGTACTCTTAGATAAGTCAAGAGAAGCTTCACTGCAAACATATAGAACCTTTGATTAGAACCAAGAAGGCTCACCCAGAAACCCAAAAGAGATAAAGCTCTCAAAATTTACAAAGAGTATTTCTTAATGCTCAAAATCAAAGTTGTGAAACTGGGAAGATACAAAGCTATTTATAGTCATGATCGTCATCAAAGGCTCACAATATTTCTTTTTCTAGTTTGAAGGTTAAATCAAATAAGGAAGAGGGTAGTAACCTAGCTCTTCATGGTGCTCATTTTCCTTTACTATGTACCTCTCTAGCCCAAAACTATTTGGCCCTTATATTATAAGAAAATAAACCATACCAAAAAAAATTAAAAAGAGTCCAATTACATAAATAAAAAGAAAACAATTAATTGAGGCCCATGCTTCGTACAACCCTCCCCCCGGCTACTCACTAGAACCCCCTTTTTGGTGTGAAAAGACCAAAAGCCCTTACTGAAATTTGGTTTTTATTTTATTTTTTTAAACGGTTGATCGAATCTCGCTGCGCCGCCGAACCAGTCAAAATTTACTCAGACACCCCAAATTATGTTTTGACTAGGTTCGACCAAGCGTGTGCCGATCCAAATCGATCAGTCGTGCGCCAACCCCTCTCCACCGTTCAGGGGTATTTTGGGAATAAATGGTGATATGGGGGTTCTAGTGAGTAGCTAGGGGGTTGTACGAAGCATGAGCCTTAATTGAAATTCATGGCACACATTGGTAACTGGGCTTTTCATTAGTTTGGCCTACTTAAGTTTGCTTTTCATTAGTTTGGGCCTACTTAAGGTCTTTTTTGGGTTTTTTTTTATCCCCACATAATACTGAAAACCTCAAAATACCCTTAAAAATGTATTTTTTAATAAGGAATCGTATATAATGTGTTTGTACCTAAATACGATGGCATTTTTAGATAGGCGTCATATATACCATTGGTGCGGGTATATACGATGGCATTTTTAGATAGGCATTTTATTTGTATTTTAACAACTTGTATATACCAAGGTGTGGGGGTATATACGACTTGTTTTTAGTTTTTTTATTTGTTAATATGATTTGTTTTAATTTTTTAAAAAAAGGTTATAAAAGGGCTATTAAAAATTCGTTAAAGAGTCAAAACTAATTCAAAAATTATAAAAACACCACTAAAAATCTAACAAAACCAAAATAAGTCTATGCAATTTTTTTTTACATTTTTTGGGGACTATGAAAAATTAAAAAATTAATAAAAAATAGTAAACGAAGGAGTAGGTTGCCCGAAAACCGATTTTTTAGCCTAAATTATTCGTTCGACGTATAACATCGTCACGTGTTAACGAACTACACACTAAACCCATTTTTTAGCTTAAATTATTCGTGTCTAATTTATTTTTATTTAAAATATATAACTTTAATTTTTTAAATAATTTAATTATTTTTTATTTGACTACAAAGTCGTATATACCATAGGTGGGGGTGTATACGACTTTGTAATTTTACAAATTGTATATACCCCCACATTTGGTATATACGATGATGTAAATACGATTTAAGAGGGGTATATACAATTTCTATATTTATTTTTCTTTGAAGCTGAGGATATTTTGGGGTTTTTAAATTTTGTGAGGGTATTTTTGTCTTTTGTATGGTATGTAACGCCCAAAATAATTTAATTATTTATTTAATTAAGTTATTTAAGGATTGCAACATTTAATTAAATTAAGTAATTAAGTTGGGTTTATTTTATCTAAAAAGGGTCTAATTTAATGAGTGGAATAATTAAGCTAGAGTCTATTTTATTTTATTTCAGGGGGTATCTAAATAAGCAGAATGGGTAGTGCTAATAAAGGGCCCAAGTCACTTAGTGACCCAAGCCCAATTGCCTAAAACCCCTAAAACCTAAGGGAGGGTCTCATTACCCTCATTTTTGAGAGAAAGGCAACGAAAGATTGAGAGAAAAAGGGGGGTAAAGCCGACGCAGCTCTAGGTGAAGGAGGGAAGGATTTTCTTGCTCACTTTGACTCTAGGTAAGGAGAAATTAGTCTCAATCTTCTTTATTTCTTTTGCTTATTCCTTTGGTATGAGTTCTTTGGTCTCATTTCCTTCCATTTGGTTGATTTTCCATTTTACCCCAAGGAGGAGGAGGTTTCGGTTTGCCCAGCTGAAAAAGGGGGTAGAAAATACTTCATTTTGGTTGATTTTGGTGTTTGGTTGAAGCTGTAGCTCACCCAAGGTTAGGGGATTCTCCACTACATTTATAATAAGTTGTAGGATATGTATTATGTGTGGAATGACTCTAGGAATGGCTTGATTGTGTGGTTTTTATGTTAATTATATGTTGATGTTGTATTTGATGTTGAAATGTGATGATACCATGATGCTTAATGTTAGAAATGAATGTGTTGTTGATTATGCATGCCAATTGTTTGTTTAAATGCTCCAATATGAGAATTTATGAGATTGGGTGAATCAAATGATGTTGAGTAATTGTCTAGTTGGGTGTTATTGAATTGAGAATTTAATTGTTGGATGAAAATGTGTTTGGGTTGTTTTGGTCAAGTGTGTTTCAAGGTGGGGGGCGCCAAAATCACATGAAAATGGCGCCTGGTCTAGGTAAAATGCACACTATTTGAAATTTATTCTTTGGAAGGGGCGCCATTTGCTAGGAAAAGTGGCGCCCAGTCTACTGTTTTGGGGCTGCCAGGGGCGTGCGTGGGTGCAGGGGTGCCAATTCCTTAGGAATTTGGCGCCTGGTGGAGTGATTGGGGGTGGCTCGGTGTACAGGGCAGGTGAGGGCGCCAATTCCCCATGAATCTGGCGCCTGGTGCTTAGGTTGGGTGCTGCGTGCGTGCTAAGGCTCGGTTTGTGCAAGGGGGCGCCAATTCACTAGGAATTTGGCGCCTGTGTGCGTGTCTTAGTGTGGGTGTGTGCTGAAAGGGAGTGGCACGGTGAGGGGGCGCCAGTTTGCTAGAAACTTGGCGCCCAGTGTGTGTGTGTGTCGCGTATGTGATGTTCAGTACAGTGGCGCCGCCATTGCTAGAAACTTGGCGCTGTGAGGGTGTTGTGGTTGTTTGTGTGGTCGAGTTACTGCATATGGGCGCCAAAATGGCTGCCCCTTGGCGCCTAGTTGAGCTTTATGGAGCCTAAGTGATGTTTTTAGTCCCTAAGAATTAATTTAATCCTTGGTGTGACAAAATAGCCCCTAAGAATTAAATTAATCCTTGGAGTGACAAAATAATCCCTTAGTGTTTAATTAATCCTAATATGGCAACATAAGATCCTAAGTACCAAATTAATCATAAAGTGTCAAAATAATCCTTAGGTACTAAATTAATCTTTGGTGTGTCAAAATGGTCCTTAGGTGTGGAAGAGGTCCTTATGAGGTGGTTTGGTCCTTAGGTGGGATTTAATTTAATAATGAGGTGATGTGGGCTTCGGCCAAAGAGGTGGGTTAATAATTGATGTGGGCTTCGGCCAAAGAGGTGGGTTAATAATTGATGTGGGCTTCGGCCAAAGAGGTGGGTTAATAATTGATGTGATGTATTTATTGTGTTGTGATGCATTTGTCATGGTGTCACATAAATCATATGCATATAAACAAGGTGGTATGGCTTCGGCCAAAAATGGTGGTATGGCTTCGGCCAAAAATGGTGGGTGGCTTCGGCCAAAAGAGGTGGTTGCCTGACGGGGTTATTGAGGTGGTTATGGATCCACATGCATTTTGCATACATGCATATACACATACCTACTTAGAGTTCTTGTTGATGCTTAATTAATTCATTATTGTTGTTTCTTGGGTTACAACTGAATGATAAATGTATTAGTGGTTGTGGATTGATGTTGCTAGATGCTCTTCTAATATAATGCTTATCTTACTTGTTATTATTTATGTAAAGAGACTCACCCTAGCATTTTAATGTTGCCTGCTCTCGTGGCGACATGCGTGTGATCTCGAGTGAAGATGTCCATGCCTTCTTGGGATTATTGTGTCAGCTCTGATTTAGTAACACCAGGGATGGGGTTTTAGTATCTTCATTTTATGTCATGTATTAGACTGCTTTGGATTGTTTATTGAGTCTGTTAAATTTGGTTTTATTTCCGCTGTGCTGTGAACCATTTTCTGGATTATTGTAATACTTAAAACAGGTTTTGAGGGTTCGTCCCATTTGGATATGATTTATATTTCACGCACTAGATGCGTTTGAATTTTAATATTCTTGATGATGTTTTTATTAAATGTAGCACTCTCTTTGAGGTGCGTGGAAAAGTTTTTTGAAAACTCTGATTTTTATTTAAGTTAATTAGCAAATATAGAAGGGGGTGTTACATGGTACGTGTGGGTAGATGGCAAAGTGGTGGGGGTACAAAAAAAAAAGACCCGTCTTCTTTTTCTGATGTAAGCTTTGAGTAAAGTAAGTTGTTCACTAAGGCCCGTTATGTATTACTAATAGTGATAATGTTTAATTGCGGTTCTTCCTAGGGTTTGCTAGGTTTTTGTTCCCACTAGGGTTTAGTTTCCATTTGGAATCCTGTTCTTTCTCATTGTTCCTATCACGGTGAGATTGTTGCTTATAACATAGGCGCTTTCGACTCAGACCTCTATCATTTTCACTATTCCAGACCTAGTTTGTTAACTAACCTAGAGAAACATTCCTCCTCGCAACAATAACTTTCCGCTACTAGTGCAAAAAAGACTTTAAACAGCATCAATTAGTATCGGTTGTTTAAACAACCGATACTGAATGTAGAACCGGTTACATTTAGTATCGGTTGTTTAAACAACCGATACTAAAAGTCTGTTCATGGGACGTTTAGCAATTGGAAACGCGTTACTAAAGGGCGTCAAGCACATTTAGTATCGGTTCTCAACAACCGATACTAAAGAGCCCTTTTATTTTCTTTGAACGTGCGCGCGTTCTCTCTCCTTCTTTCCTTCAAACACATTTCATCACTCTCGATCACCACACCCACCGACGAACGACGCTCTCTCTCACCCTTTCCTCACGCCTGCCTCGCACCACACCCTCCGTCGCTTCTCTCTCAACGAGCACCACCCTCGATCCGCCTCTCTCTCAACGAGCACCACCCTCGACCACCTCGGTTTCTTCTTCTTCTTAAGAGGTTCTCCTTTCTCGATCACCTCGGTTCTTCTTCTTCTTAAAAGGTTTGGGTTTTTCTTCTTCTCTAATTCAAGTTAATGTAAATGCCTCCATTGTTGCTTAAATGGAAACCCTAACCCCAATTTTGCAAAAGATTCAACCATAACCCCCTCCATTTTTGAATCAAAACCCTAACTTCAATTTTTGCTTTTCTTCTTTGCATTTACTGCTTCATTTCGTTGGAGAAGTGGGGTTACTCCTGGTCATTTCGTTGTTGTTCTATCAATGCCAATTCATTTCTGAGTTGTTCTATCATTCATTTCGATTTAAAATCTGGTTTAAATAAGTCTTTGGATATATATGAGATCATTCATTTCGCTATCAATGCTTTGGATACGTGTATTTTTATTTGTTATTCAACATTTCCATTCATTTCAAAGATTTAAAGCGAGTCATTTCAACTCTTCATTCATTGAAGGAGTTTCTATTTCTGCTCTTTAATATCTTTGTTGTGTTGTAAACTTGTAATGTTGCAGGTGTAAAGATGAAGAACAATGGGTAAAAACAAAAGGTCTTTGAATGCTTGAGAATTTCTAGCAGTAGTCTGCAATACTTTCACAGCTGTAGAATTCAAATAGCTTATAGTCTATTCCATTGATTCGGATAATAAAGCTTTGGAAATTCTTCAAATGAGTGAGCAACAACGAGCACAGTCCGATCATCATCCTCCTCAGTAATTGTGATTAATTATTGATATTTTCTTAGAATGTTAATTTGAGTTGAAATTGCTCAAACATCAAATTAGGAATAACAAATAACCTTTTTTAGTATATATTGTATATGATGAACTGGTAGCATGAAAAATAATAGGAGATGAAAATTTGTTTACGCTTGAAATGTTGATAGTGTACTTCCTTCGCTTAATGAAACAGTTCAATAAGTAACATCCATTATGGATCTAGTCCATTTAGAGTAAAGGCGTAATCTACTACGCTTTTGTGATGAATCTCTACTAACAAAATGTTGATAGTGTACTTCCTTCGTTTAAAGTGGTAATCTACTATCGCTTTTGATGATAGGCTCACCTTTGGTGAACGCTTAGAAATTTGTTGTGGTGGTGATGGTGATGGAGGTGTAATCGTGTTTGCAGCCTCCTTTGGTTGCTCTTTTTCCTCTTCCCGCATGTTACAACCAATCATTTAATATAGTTACATATGAAAGTTCCTTCCTAGTAAAATGAATAGATTGCTAAATGATGTTCTTGCACTACATACATAAAATAAATATTATAATCTAAAAAGCGGTTTTGTGAAAACTTACCCCACCATGGATCGGACTCTCAAGGTAGCATTTCTTCCGAGGCTTGGCATGTACACAAAGCAGGGGTGCTAAATTGGTTCACCCTTGATCTGCTAGAAATGCTAGTCATGGGGCTTGAAACGATAGATTGGTAAGATGAGACAGCCATTGATACTATTGAGTTATTGACACAGATTTTTCTTAATGCAGAAAAAGTAACAATCAGTAAAACTCTAGAAATCATAAGCAAGAGTGTTTCTAAGGATAGTAGTTAGCTTAATGAATTTCACCGCACCGCTTTAGTTGGTAGGTATATAGCATTGAAGAAGGTAGCTTATATAGCTTTAGTTTAGCTAAACCCAGTTTATAAAAAGTCAAGTTCATGAGATAATGAATAGCAATAATTTCTTGAGTGTTCTTCAAGATCCTTTTGGAAACTATGTTGCTCAGAAAGCATTGAAATGTACTAAGGTTTTTTCTATTAGCCATTCTGTTATATATCCTACATAGCCCTCTCCTCAAACCCCCACTTCCAAGTGCCATTCTGTTTTAACAACTTGGTTGCTACCACTTGCTTACTTGTGAATAATTTGCTTTGCCAACCCTTTATTTCACTTTTCCACTGTTGGTATCATAACAGATTTTAACAACTTCGTTGCTTCCACTTGCTTACTTGTGATATAGCAGGGAAGTTGTTGATTGCAAGTGAGAGTCATTCCATACTTTTCGGGGAAGTTGTTGATTGCATGTGAGAGTCATTCCATCAATCAAAATCCCCTAGTAAGTGGTAAGTTCATTCTCTCAATTAAGTTTTCAACTTCGATTGTGCTTCTAAGAAAACCTACTTAAACAATGTGATAGCGTGATTTGACAAGAAATAATCTGCTAAAAAACATGAATAAAGTTGTTTGTCATCACTAATGATTCTATTGATTGATGTGTGTTTCAACTTAGTTTTTTTTTCTCTCATTGCTTAACCATGTAGATTGTCAGTTTGTCATCACTAATAGTAACTTGAACATCATTTCAATGTTTTTTTAACAATATATAGTTGGTCTGTTATTTCTGAACGTAGCCATGGATCATAGTTGGATGCAAAGTAATCGTATGAGTGATGAGTATGCGAACGGAGTCGAAGAGTTTATAAGTTTTGCTCAAGCAAATATTGACAAAACGATGTTCCCGGTGATGATCCCGGTGATGTTCCCAAAAGTGATGTACCTTTTTCGCGCCTTGTTGTTGTAATTGTGGGAATAGGGACAAACAACCAAAGAAATGTAATACGGGACCATCTATTTTTTTATGGGATATGTCCTACTTATACCACATGGATATGGCATGGTGAATCAACCGACAATCCAAGTGTGCCCGAAAGAGAGAAAGTCGATGAATATATGGATGACCGAATGGAGGACATGATACGTGACATTGGTCCTGAATCGCTTTAGGCGTGCACACGAATATGATACTTTGTGCAAGGACAATGAAGAAGCTCAGATTTGGGCTGCATAAAGTACACACTGATTGTCTCGCGACGTTAAAATTGATCAATCTGAAGGCAATAAATGGGTGGACGGATAAGGGATTCACCGAATTGCTTAAGTTGTTGGAAGACATGCTTCCCATAGGTAACACATTGCCAAAACGCATATATGATGCGAAGAAGATATTGTGTCCGATGGGTGTGGAGTATCAGAAAATACATGCATGTCCCAATGATTGCATATTGTATCGGAAAGACTTTGAGGAGTTGCATAAGTGCCCTACGTGTAATTGGTCGCGGTACAAAGTGAAGTCGGGTGAGTGTAGTTTTGACAAAGAATAACACAAAGGGTCCCCTGCGAAGGTTTTATGGTATCTTCCAATAATACCTAGGTTCAAACGCATGTTTGCTAATACAAATGACGCCAAGAGCATTAGATGGCATGCGCAGATGAGAGGAAGTGTGACAGACAACTCCGCCATCCGGCCGATTCTTTGCAATGGAAGAAAGTTGATAATTTGTATCCAGATTTTGGCGCTGAGCCAAGAAATCTTAGGCTCGCGCTTGCTTCAGATGGGATGAATCCATATGGTAACTTAAGTACGAATCATAGTTCGTGGATCGTTTCTCCTTCTAATTTACAACCTATCTCCATGGTTGTGCATGAAGCGCAAATATGTGATGTTATCCATGATGATTTCTGGCCCGAAGCAACCTGGTAATGACAAAGATGTTTACCTTAGTTCACTGATTGAAGACTTGAAAAAAATGTGGGATGAAGGCGTGGATGTGTTTGACAGGTATTCTAGTGAAACTTTCAAGTCATGAGCCATGTTATTTTGCACGATCAATGACTTTCCCATACGTAAACTTGTCCGGTATAGTGTCGAGGGGCATAAGGGTTGTCCTATTTGTGCGTAAGAGACGTGCCACCATCAACTCAAACATGGAAGGAAGATCGCCTACCTTGGGCATCGAAAATTTCTCAAACCTAATCACGATATCGTAGGTTGAAAAAGCTTTTAATGGGTGCCGTGAAAATGACATTGCTCAAAAAGCATTGACTGGAGAAGAAGTCTATCAAGTGGTTAAGGACATCAAAGTAGTATTCGCAAAAAGCGAGAGGCACCCAAGGAGAAAAGCAAGTGGAAGAAGAGGTCGTTGTTCTTTGACCTTCCGTATTGGTCCAAACTTGATGTAAGACAACGCCTTGATGTCATGCACGCCGAGAAAAACGCTTGTGATAGTGTAATCGGTACACTTCTCAACATTCAAGGGACAAAAGATGGTATAAATTCTCGCCTAGATTTACGTGAGATGGGGATAAGAGAACAATTACATCCAAAGGGAAAGAGGTAAAGGAACATATTTGCCTCAAAGATGTTATACCTTGTCAAAAAAGAGAAAATTAGCTTTTGCGAGTGTCTACGGGAATCAAAGTGCCACAGGTTACTCTTCAAATGTAAAGCGTCCGGTTTCAATGAAAGATCTCAAACTAGTTGGTATGAAGTCTCATGATCGCCACGCCTTGATGCAACAACTACTACTGTGGCGATTCGTGGCATCTTGCCGAAAGATGTCCGACATACCATAACTCGGTTGTGTTTATTCTTCAATACTATATGTGCTAAAGTCATCGACCTACAAAATTGGATGAGCCGGAAAATGAGGTCGCTATTATCTTGTGTCGATTTGGAGATGTTTTTTCCTCCTTTATTCTTTGATATCATGGTTCATTTAATTGTCCATCTAGTTAGGAGATTAGATTATGCGCCCCTGTTTATTTAAGGTGGATGTACCCAATGAGCGGTACATGAAGATCTTGAAAGGGTATGTGAAGAACCAATATCGTCCCAAGCATCCATTGTCGAAAGCTACGCCACGTAATAGAAGCTATTGAGTTTTGTTCGCACTACTTGTCGGTGAAATCAGTAGGACTACCAAAGTCTCGTTATTCGGAGGATGTCAAGGTGCGGGTACACGTGGGCTAAGGACTAAGAGCATGGGTCGAGCGTATGCTTCAAGCACATTTGTATGTTTTGAATAACACGGATGAGGTATTACCTTACTTGTCTCATCATAAAGAGATAGTCAAGGCCAAAACCCTCGAATGAAAGCAATAGATTTATTGAAGGAGCATAATGACACATTCATAGATTGGTTCAAATCGTAGATTAAGAAAGATGCAAGTGCCTCGAGACTTTGAGATGGTTAGCATATGACCCTTGCTTTAATGTCGATCGTTGGAGCGGAGTGCGACATAAACATGTTTTCCTTTTACACAAAATCACAAGATCACAAAAGTACCATGCAAAACAAAGGAGTTATGGTCATGGCTTCCGCAATGCACTTCTCTAGTTCAAAGGATACTAAACCTGTGCTCACATCCATTGCTTATTTTGGAGTCATTGAAGAGATTTGGGTGCTTCATTATCAGAAATTTCAAGTGCCTCTTTTTAAATGTAAGTGGGTTAACAAAGAATAGTGGTGTCCGTATCGACTTAAATGGGATATACACTAGTGGACCTTGACAAGGTAAATTATAAGGATGAACCTTTCATCATGGCTGACCAAGCAAAACAAGTATTCTATGTCAAAGATCCTTCTAACAAAAAGTGGTCAGTGGTTCTACAAGGAAAAATGGGTAGTGATGAAAATGAAGAATCTAGTCTTGCAATTTCCGAAACACCTTGTTTGTTAACACAAGTGCCTACTTTAATTGATGACAACGAAGTTGACGATGAACATGCCACTCGCAATGATCATAATGAAGGGATTTTGTACGAAGGAGTTTAGATTTGTTCTCTTTTTTTTTTGGAACCTATGAACATGTACTCTTGAATTGTGTATTTCCGATACCTTTTGGCAATTGGATGTGTCTTTATGCCTACGATTACACTTTTGTAGTTGTATTGTGTTTGGTCCTTATGGAAATAAGTGATTGTTAGTTGATGTGTCTTTATGCCTACTTTTACACTTCTGTAATTCCTACACTCTTGATAAGTGGCGAATTGGTTCTAGGATATTTTTTCACTTTAGACGGTGCACATTATTTAATTTATGGTTGTTTTCATGTGAGAATTATTTATGATTTGAGCTTTATCTTGCGGTAAGGAATTCATATGCAGCTAGTTACATCCTTATGTGCAGCAATCGTGGAGGGTGAGTAGAAGTAGGAGCTAAATGCTCTAATTATTGAAAGGTGTGAAATAGAAAAGCCTTCAGGCTGCTGGTTACAAAAAATGTATGAGATTGTGAGGATTGATTTAAAACTTGTATGAGATTGTGGTGATTTAAAAAATGTATGAGATTGTGAGGATTGATTTAAAACTTATATTAGGAAGTGGCCATTTCACTAATTTATGGCTATCCTTTATAAGTCTACTTGCATATTTCTCAAATTCCTACAGTATAAATTTCAGAGGTTTATTTGTACAGTGTTAGTGTGTGCTCTGCTCTCTTTTTTACTACTTTTTATAAACTTTCAGATTTCTCTTTCTATTATAGATTATTATTGACTACTCCACTAAAAGTGACATTTAGTATCGGTTATTTAAATTAACAGTGTTTTCCTTTTACACAAAATCACAAGATCACAAAAGTACCATGCAAAACAGTGGAGTTATGGTCATGGCTTCCGCAATGCACTTCTCTAGTTCAAAGGATACTAAACCCAGGCTCGCATCCATTGCTTATTTTGGAGTCATTGAAGAGATTTGGGTGCTTCATTACTGCAAATTTCAAGTGCCTCTTTTTAAATGTAAGTGGGTTAACAAAGAATAGTGGTGTCCGTGCATCGACTTTAAATGGGATATACACTAGTGGACCTTGACAAGGTAAATTATAAGGATGAACCTTTCATCATGGCTGACCAAGCAAAACAAGTATTCTATGTCAAAGATCCTTCTAACAAAAAGTGGTCAGTGGTTCTACAAGGAAAAATGGGTAGTGATGAAAATGAAGAATCTAGTCTTGCAATTTCCGAAACACCTTGTTTGTTAACACAAGTGCCTACTTTAATTGATGACAACGAAGTTGACGATGAACATGCCACTCGCAATGATCATAATGAAGGGATTTTGTACGAATATTATTCAACAACATATTCAATGGGCATTGGAGTCTAATAAGGAAGTATATTTGGCTCCATTTTGCAATGGGTACGTGATTGGATATTTGAACGAATTAGTATTAAATGTTCCTTTGTTTGTTTCTTATTTTTATGTTTACCAATGTTGTAGCAATCATTGGCAACTGGTTATCCTACTCCCAAGAAAAATATGCGTGGTGTGGATGTGTTCCTTATCTCGCCAACCAAAAACTAATCGTGAGAAATGTTTAGCAAGTAAGTCAATAACTCGAACTTGGCCAAATCATTTTAGAGTTGTTGTAAATATTTTGAGTTAAAAGATTGAGTGTGTATTACTAATTTATATATATTGTTATTTTTATGTTGTTAGACTCACAAAGGAGATTCTACATCGCCACCAATTGGTTGTACCCTATAGTAAGTAGTTTAAAATATATTATGTTGATTCAATTTAAATCAATTCATATTTGCCTTATATATATAATATAATACTCTATTTTAAATCATTTGTATAGATGCCAATACAATCGAATGGATATCATTGTGGGTATTATGTGATGAAGTTTATGATAACCATTGTGAGGTCCCGTATTGTTGATAACTGGGAGAAGGTATAAAATTTGTCTTCACATTTCATTGAATTCTAGAATTGTTTGGTTTCTAAACTTTGGCATCATTATAGCAATGTACATGATAATAGGAGAGTGTTTGTGTTAGTAATTTTTCTTCACATTTCACTGCCTTTCACTTTCCTTCTTGGCAATTGCTAATACCTTTAGCAATGTACTCACCGTGTTGGTGCTCAGAAAATCGGTATTTGGTATTGGTTCTTTCGAAATTGTCGATTCTAATCGGTAACTAATTTGAAACTTGTAGGTATTTGAAAACCCACAGGCATACACTGAAGATGAACTTACTGAGATTCGCCAGCTTTGGGCGGAATTCTACTTGAAGCTTCGTACAGAGCAAAATGATACATTATATTCTAACTAGTTTAACTTGTGTTTTAGTAATATTTTGTTGGATATGATCATATAGTGCACCATTATATTATGACTAGTTTTACTAAAATGTAATATACTAATTTTAATGTAATATACTAGTTTTGCTATAATGCGTTGTTGTCTGAAATGGTTGGTATAACAGGTTTTACATTTATTGGTGCGAATTAAAAATATAAAAAAAATCAAAAAAATAAACAACGAATTTGCTGTCTAAAAATTGACATTTAGTATCGGTTATTTTAATTAACCGATACTAAATGTCACTTTTAGTATCGGTTATTTAAATAACCGATACTAAATGTCATTTTTTATACAGCAAAATGTTAAAGTGACATTTAGTATCGGTTAATTTAAATGACCGATACTAAATGTCATTTTTTAGACAGCAAAACACAATGTTGAAAAGACTATTAGTATCGGTTATATAAATTAACCGATACTAAAAGTGACATTTAGTATCGGTTATTTAAATAACCGATACTAAATGTCATTTTTTAGACATCAAACACAATGTTAAAGTGACATTTAGTATCGGTTATTTAAATAACCGATACTAAAAGTGACATTTAGTATCGGTTATTTAAATAACCGATACTAAATGTACGTTTTCAAGACAGCAAACACAATGTTAAAGTGACATTTAGTATCGGTTATTTAAATAACCGATACTAAATGTACGTTTTCAAGACATAAAAATCACCAAAAAAGTGACATTTAGTATCGGTTTTTTTAAAATCCGATACTAAAAGTGACATTTAGTATCGGTTATTTAACCGATACTAAATGTCAGACATTTAGTATCGGTCGAATTAGTATTGACAGATAACCGATACTAAAAGTGCAAAACAACCGATACAAAAGGTGTTTTTTGCACATCATTTACCCAGAAAAAACACTTTGCTCTCAACCCAGCTACTAAAAACCATTTCCCTTCAACCAAACATACAACTAGAGATAGCAGCCACCATTGTTACAAACCATTAACCAAAAAACATCGCAAATCCTAAAACCACCTGGTAAATTTTCCCATTTCACCATATCTACAATATACATTCCAGATACAAAACAAAACCATTACAATTTTACAAATTGATTCTAATCATCCCCCATCAGGTTAGCCAGAAACACCTCTGTTTTAACCAACTTGTTTCGCCAGAAACACATCTGTTCAAACCAAGTCTTCTGAGTTAGTAGTGTTAGACTTCTTTAATCTGTGTTAGTTATCTGAGATGGCTTCTAGTTCCTTTATTCAGGAAAAACAGGGCGACAATCCAGAGGAGTTGTAAGAAGTGCTAGTGCCTGCCAACCCAATCAATCTGCCAGTAGCTAGGAAAACTGATAAGTCCATTTTATGTGTCTTTTTAGTACTTATTTTTAGTAAGTTATTCGGTAGTTTAGTTCTATTCTAGAGCTATTTTACTACCTTTTCATTTTATTTTAATTTCAGGCTAAGTATTGAGAAAATAGAAGAATATAAGCTTCAAAAGCAAGATGTCAAAGTCCCAAGGCTAAAGGAAACAATAAGGGTCAAAAGGAAGAAAGGAAGGTCAAGAATGAAGCAAAGAATCCGACTTTATCGATGCGCCGTAAGAGCATACTCATATGTCCAAGCGCAAATTCTACAGTTTTATACTTGTTTACACCATTTTGGTCATATCTCACAATCCAGGAACCTGATTGAGGTGTTATTTGATGCGTTGGATAGCTAATGAAAAATTCTATCTTTATGGTGCAACTTCACGCACGACCCATGTGCCCAAGAGAACAATCCGTGTGTTTTACATCAGATGTTATTTTGGTTACACTTTGAACATTTAAGGCTTGTAATTGTCTTTAACTCTTTTGTCTCCTATCTTAGCTTATATAAAGCACATATTTCTGAGTGTTTAGGGATCCTAGGCTATTTTTATAAACATTCTCTCAAACTAAATTCTAATTTTATGCAATTTACATTCTTCTTCTAAATTCTTGTTCTTTACTTTACGCTTTTATTCTTCTTGCAATTTACTTTTATATTCTTATTTTCTGCACTTTACTTTCTGCCATTTACATTCTTGCAATTTACTTTCATGTCATTTACGTTTATCGAAATTTATATTATGAGTATGATTGATTAGATCCAAAGTCTTGGGTTGTTGGGAGTAATCCAATGATAGGTCCTTAGTAATTCCCAAGACTAGTCTCCAGTCCAATTGTTTTTATATTTCTATTCTAATTTCAATGTCCTTCAAATTTTATTTTAAACATCAAACGAAGAACCGAAAGGTGAAGTATTGATGTTGGAACCATGAAATTTGACAAGGGAATCAAAACATGAATATAGTTTTGAAACTCTTGAGACATTATAAATGTGTTATGCTTAATGGGTTTTGGTGACAATCAACATTGTTGGTTGAAAACACACTCTTGTACTTTGAAAGAAGACATTAGTTACACTCGTTACCTTGTCTTTAGAATATATTATTCTTATGGGTTGGTGAATGGTCTAAAAGAATTACATGGGTTTCTCGTTGTTGTGATGAAACTAATAACTCGAGATTCTTATATTTCTGAATTTTAAACCAGCCAAAAACTCATTTTACTAAATCATTCCTTTTAGATAATCACAACCGAAACTAAGATTGGTAGTCTCAAAAGTTCATGCGGATCAATACTCTTTTATTACGCGATAGAGTTGTACGCTTGCGGGCCTATCAAGTTTTTGGCACTGTTTCCGGGGAGTTAGTGATATTAATCAACTTTTTGGTACCGGTTAGACCGAAAAAAATTTGCTTTCTTTTTATTAATTTATGTATTCCCTTTTTCTTGAATGCCAAGAAAGAGTTTGCTTTCTTTTTATTAATTTATGTATTCCCTTTTTCTTGAATGCCAAGAACTCGTAGTCTTGGAGAAATTGTTGAACCAATTCCTGAGATTTAACGATTATTTCATAGAAGAAGAGATCAAAGAGAGATGGTCATTCCAGTGTTACAAAAAGGCGCTTTTTTTGTAACACTGGGTCCACCACCCCACGCTATTACTCAAAGAACTTCTCTACCCCCAGAGAATTTTTGCCTCCGTGGGAATCGAACTCGCACTCTTGTACATTTCCTCTCATTCCCACTACCAATAACGCCTAAAATAATTTAATTATTTATTTAATTCATTATTTGAGGATTGAGAACGGCGACGCGAACCAGTGAGGAGGAGGAAAGCGCAATTCTTCTTCTCGAACTCTTCAATAGGTAATGAATTTTAATCCCTTCTCTTCCTTTTTCCTCCCTATTCACGTTGTAAACCTCAATTCCTCACCCTCCATCGTTGTTGTTTTTCCCTTTTTTCTGCTTTTATTCTCTGTTACTCCGCATGCTCGAGAAGAGAGAGGAGGAGCGTAAGTTGTGGTGATTCCGTGGCTTGTTGATTTCGAGCTCTTCAATCCTTCAAGGTATGGGGACTCTTTCTATACCTATAATAATTCCTAGGATTTGTGTTAGGTGTTGGTCGAGTTATAGGTTAGTATAATTGTTGATTTGGTGAATGTTGATTGTTCTTTGTGAACCCAAATTACCGGGCCGTGGTTGAGAGTCTAATTGGAATGTCATGGTTGCTGTAATTTGAAAGGGTGTGTTGTGGAATAGGCATGTAGATCATTTATGCAAATTCCTCACCGATGTTGTATGTGAATATGTGGTGATTGTGAAATATCTGATGAAATGCACACTGATTGTTGTTTGAACGATGTGAATTACGTGTCAAAACATTGCGTAAATGGGTGTTGTTGAAGTGTAAAGGAACGGTGCAAGTAGGAGGGTTGGTTACGGACTAGGCGCCAATTGCCTAGCAATCTGGCGCCATTGACGGAGTGTGAGTGCTGGGGCGTGTTATGCAGGGTACAGGGCGCCAAATGAGCGTACACGATGCGCTGGCTCGCTTTTAGGTAGGTCAAATGTGTGGTTTTTGGTTTGGGGTGCCGAAGAGGGGCGCCGAGTCTTTGCGCTTGGCGCTGGTGTGTCTTGATTGGATTGCTGCGTGGAGTGTACAGGTAAAGGGGGGGGCGCCAAATTGCAGTGCAAATGGCGCCAAAGTTGTCAGAATTCACCGGGCCGGGTGTGTGTGTGTCCGAGCAGCAGGCGCCAAATGTGGCTGCCTGCGTGTGCGTAACCAGGTGCGCCGCTGAGCGGGCGCGTGCGCGTGTGTGTGTGTGTCTGGGTGCAGCGCCAAATATGGCGCCCAAGTGCGCCATTGGGGGCAGGTAGTGCAGAGGTGTGAGAGAGTGTTGCGGTGGGCGCCAAAGTGGTTGCCCGTGGCGCTGTGTGGCGCCAGTGTGGTTCCTAGGTGCCTCAGGGTCCCTGTGGGGTTAGTTGGTGCAATTCTTGTGTTGTGAAGTGATTGTGAGCTAAAATACTAGCGTAAGCGTATAAATTAAGTTGTAATTTAAGCGGAGGGTGAAAGCGAAGTGGGACTTCAGTCCAAAAAGTGATGGGCAGCCCTCAAGGCTAATTGTTGAAGAGATAGAGATGAGTAAATAATTGAATAAATGGTGAGCCTAATAAGTTGTGACAATATGTGTGTTGTGGTGCATCAACATAGAACCTCATGATGCATATGCATAAAGCGATGTGTAGGCTTCGCCAAAGCGACGTGGGACTCGGTCCCAAAGCGATGAGTGCCCTCCGTGCAAATAGTGGTGATGAAGGATCCTCATGCATGTTGCATACATGCATAAACATCATACCCATGTTAATGAATTTATTGATGATGTGTTGATAATGTGGTGAATTAATTGTGCTCGTTGCCTTGCCAATATGTAATGCCTATCCTATCTATTATTATTTGTATATAAAGACTCACCCATTCTCGCTTGGAATGTTGCTCTCATGTGGCAACGCTGCAGTACTCATGAGTGAAGGCACCCTTATGCCCGCCTACTAGTAGTGTGTCTCTCACTGATATGTAGCACCGGGGGAGGGTGTAGTCGTATTTTATTTTATTACTTGATGCTTTAGACATTCATTGATGATGTATTAAGTAATTTGTGAAAACCTATTAATTCTTCCACAAAGGGAAGCGCCATTTATTTCGAATCAGAACTAAAATGTGTGTTTGAGGGCCCGACCCTAAACTATGTGTTTGCGTATCATTTTAATATTTTATGAACTTCTTATGATTTTGACTATGAGCCGATTGTTTTATAAAGCGTCGAAATGCGACATTCCCTTCGTGATTTTAAATTTAAAAACTCGATAGAATACGCTGATTAACGGTTGTCTAGAAAGCGGGGTGTTACATTAGTGGTATCGAGTCAAGTTGGTCCGTCCGCCAAGTGTCTAAGTGTTATATCCGTTGTAGCTAATTGTGTTCCTTTGTGTAGAAGTTCGATTCGATGGCAAGACGCGATGATGTCGCTGCGTTGGTCGCGCCTTTGCAAGCCATAGCCCAAGCCGCTGGGAATCAAAATGTCGGTCTTTGCTGTGAATGCTCGTAACTTAGCAACGCCCGCAGGGAAAACCCACCCACCTTCAAGGGTTCGTATGACCCGGCGGGGCCTTGGCCCGTTAAAGGAGATAGAGCGGATCTTCCGGTCATGGATTGCACCGGCCACGAGAAAGTGAAGTTGGGGACCCATATGCCGGGAGAGGAAGTCGACGACCGTGGTCGGGAGTATCGCGAAGGTTGGAAGGTCTTTGGTGAGGAAGTTACTTGGGAGGTTTTCACGAGAGAGTTCAAGCGAAAGTATTACCCCCGAGGATGTGCGAGCTAAGAAGGAAGTGGAGTTCCCGGAGTCAAACAGGAAATAAGACAAGAGTGAGTATGCCGCCAAATTTGAGGAGTTGGCCAAATTTTGTCCTTACTATGCCAATGAAGCCGACTCAATTTTCCAAGTGCGTCTGTTTGAGAGTGGTCTCGCGCCTCGACATAAAGAAAGCGATTGGATATCGTGAGATTAGGGATTTTGCTAGGTCGGTTGATAAGTGTAGAATCTTTGAGGAGGATAGCTCACTGCATACAAGGTCGTGGAAGGAGAAGAGAAATAATCGCTTTAGAGGAAAACCCTATGATGTTCTTTGGAGGTAAGAGCAAGTGGAAAGCAGTCTTTGGTAAGAGTTCAAGTGGGGAGGTGCCTCTTCTGTATGGTGTGTTTTACTTGTAAGAAGCCTGGTCATAAGAGTAGTGAGTGTCCCGAGGCCCTTTGTTTCAAGTGTGGTAAGAAAGGCCACATGGCTACTAATCGTGAAAAGAAAGGGGTCATTTGTTTTAATTGTGATGAAGCGACATATAAGTGCTAACCGTCCCTAAGCCCAAGAGAGAGAGCTAAAGGGAAGGTGTTTGCTCTAGCAGGACCGAGAATGCTAACGAGATTCGAGGTACTTGTCTTATTTTTTGATACTCCTTTGATTGCTATAGTAGATACAAAGCCACTCATTCTTTCATTGCTTCATTGTGTCGAGAAATTAAATCTTGATTTGTCTTCCATGATGAGGAGATGGTTATTGATACTCCAAATGGGGTTCCCAGAACTACCTCCCTAGTGTGTGCTAAGTGTCCTCTGTCACGCCTTCTACAGGATTTTATTGTAGACCTTATTTGTTTACCTTTGGAGGATTAGATGTTATCCTTGGTATGGATCGGTTAGTTGATAACCATGTGCATATCAATTGTTCCGATAGATCGCTGAGTTTCCTCGCCCGAGGAGGAAGAATCATTTTGTCGCTCACGCCAATTGCGTAAATTAATGAAGGAGGAAGTTCATCTATTTGCCTTGATGGCGCCTCTATCTGCTGAGAGTCAAGATATCATCAAGGTCAAGGTAGTGTGCGAGTTCCCTGAGGTATTCCCGATGAGATTCCGAGTGTTCCGCCGCAGGAGGTTGAATTCACTATTGATCTTGTGCCGCACGAGGCCTCGTGGTCTATGGCACCGCACTCTGATGTCGGCGCTCAATTATCCGAATTGAAGAAACAAATAGAAGAGTTACTTGAGAAGAAGTTCATAAGGCCTAGTGTGTCGCCTCTGGGAGCACCTGTGTGTTGTTAGTGAAGAAGAAGGATGGGAGTATGAGACTTTGCGTAGACTATGAGACAGTTGAACAAGGTGACAATCAAGAACAAGTATCCGCTCCCCCGAGATCGATGACTGATGGATCACCAAATGGGTGCTAAAGTGTTCAAAGAAGATCGACTTGAGGTCGGGTTACCACCAAATCAAGGTGAGAGATGATGACGCTCGTAAGACAAATTTTCTTCGTAACTAGATATGGGCACTATGAATATACCGTGATGCCTTTCGGTGTTACTAACGCACCCGAGTGTTTATGGAGTATATGAACCGCACCTTCCATAGTCACTTGGATCGCTTTTGTGGTGGTATTTATAGACGACATTTTAATTTATTCCAAGACGGAAGGCAGAGCACGCGAACACTTGAGGTTAGTGCTAGAGGTGCTAAAAGAAAAGAAGCTTTATGCGAAATTGTCAAAGTGTGAGTTCGTTTGCATAAGGTGAGTTTCCTCGGGCATGTGATTTCCGTGATGGTATAGTCAGAGACCCGGCCAAGGTGGATGCTTTGTGTTGCGGCTGGGAGAGCCCGGCCTGGATCGAGATCGTAAGTTTCTTGGGTTGGTGGTTACTACAGGAGGTTTATAGAGGGTTTTTCTAAGCTAGCCCTTCCGTCGACTCAATTGACGTGTGGCGGAAAAGCTTTGTGTGGGATGCCCTGGCATAAGAGAGCTTCAATGAGTTGAAGAGGAGGTTGACAAAGATCTCCTATTTTGGTATTGCCTATTCCGCACCAACCGCTTGTAGTATATTGCGATGCTTCCAAGATGGGTTTGGGAGGTGTGCTAATGCAAGAGGGTAAGGTAGTAGCCTATGCGCGCCCGCATACTTGAGGATTCACGAGAAGAACTACCCTACTCACGATTTGGAGCTTGCGCGATTGTGTTTGCCTTGAAGATCCGGAGGCACTATTTGTATGGTTCTAAGTTTGAGGTGTTCAGTGATCATAAGGGGTTGCAGATTCGCTTGACCAAAAGAGAGTGAATACGAGACAAAGGAGATGGTCGGAATTATTGAAAGACTATGACTTTAGTTTGAATTACCATCCGGGAAGGCTAATGTTGTAGCCGATGCCTTGAGCAGAAGTCCCTTCATATGTCCGCATTGATGGTGAAAGAGCTCGAATTGATTGAGCGCTTCGGATTTGAGTTTGGTCCGTGGAAGTTGACGCCAAGAGTGTGAGAGACTGGGAATGTTGAAGATTCACAATGAGTTCTTGGATGTTATTCGGGAGGCTCAAAAGCAAGACATTAAACTAGTTGAGTTGGCAAGGTGGGGATTGATCATTCCGAGAGTAAGGATTATGAGATAGATGCACAAGACGTGTTGAGATACCGTGGGAAGGATTTGTATCCTCAAGATGAAGAAATTAAGAAATCAATTCGGAAGAGGACATCGAGTAAATTGAGCATTCATCCAGAGCCACAAAGATGTATCGTGATTTGAAGAAACTGCTTTTGGTGGCCCGCATGAAGCGTGATGTAGCCCAATTTGTGTATGCTTGTTTGACGTGTCGAAATCTAAGGTAGAGCATCGGGCTGCATGGGGTTGATGCAAAATCATTGGAGGTACCGTAATGGAAGTGGGATAATATCTCTATGGATTTTGTAACCGATCGCCGAGTACAAAAATGCGGGGTTTGATGCTATATGGGTGATTGTTGATAGGTTGACAAAGTCTGCTCACTTTTTGCCGATAAATATGACTTATCCGGCCCGGTTGGCGTATATTTATGTTAAGACAATCGTGAAGTCGCACGGTGTTCCCGTGAGTATCGTGGTCCGATCGGATCCTAGATTTACTTCAATTTTGGAAGAGCTTCGCAGGAGGCCTTAGGTTCCAAATTGAGATTGAGTTCCGCTTATCACCCCCGCATGTATGGGGGCGGATCGGAGAGGACTATTCACCACTAGAGGATTTGTTGAGAGCATGCGTTCTCGAGCAAGGAGGTTCTCGGGATTCTCATTTGCCATTGGTTGAATTCACCTATAATAACAGCTTTTCATGCGAGTATCGGATGGCGCCTTTCGAGGCATTGTACGGTAGGAGGTGTAGGACACCCTTGTGTGTTGGTATGAATCGGGAGAGAGTGGGTGTTAGGCCCCGAGATTGTACGGAGACCACAGAGAAGGTCAAGATGATTAGAGAGAAGATGAAAGCCTCGCAGAGTAGCATGTAAGAGTTATCACGATAAGAGAAGGAAAGATCTAGAGTTTCAAGCCGTGATCATGTATTCTTGAGAGTCACTCCGTGATGTGTGTGGTCGTGCAATCAAGTCTAAGAAGTTAACCCCTCGTTTCATTGGCCCATACCGCATTTCGGAAAGAGTCAAGGTTGCCTATCGGGTGGCCTTACCACCTAACCTGCCTAACTGCATGATGTCTTCCATGTATCTCAATTGCGGAAGTATGTCCCCGAATTCGGCCACATGTAATTCGGATGGATAATGTGGAGGTGAGGAGAACCTCACAAAGGAAAAACTATGCCGCTTAGAATTGAAGACCGTGAGGTGAAAGTGTTAAGAGGCAAGGAGATCAATTTAGTGAAAGTGGTTTGGTTAGGAGCCGTGGGTGAGAGCATGACTTGGGAATTGGAGAGTAAGATGAAAGAAGCATACCCGAGTTGTTTGACTCGTGTAATTTCGAGGACTAAATCCTTTAAGTGGGGAGAGTTGTAACACCCTAAAATAATTTAATTATTTATTTAATTCAGCTTATTCGAGGATTACGTGATTTATTTAAACCGAGTAATAATGTTGGAATTAATTTTATTGCAGAGGGGGGGTCTAGCCGAGTAACTAAAGGTGCAATTAGGGCCCAAGCCATTAAGTGACCTGTGCCCATCACTAACAACCCCAAACCCTACGATGGATCTCATTCACCATCCAAAGGAACGCAATGAACTAAAAATCGCGAGAGAGAGCTTGCGAGAGTGAGAACGGCGACGCGAACTGTGGAGGAGGGAAAGCGTAATTCTTCTTCTCGAACTCTTCAATAGGTAATGAATTTTAATCCCTTCTCTTCCTTTTTCCTCCCTATTCACGTTGTAAACCTCAATTCCTCACCCTCCATCGTTGTTGTTTTTCCTTTTTCTCGCTTTCTTCTCCTCATACTCCGCATGCTCGAGAAGAGAGAGGAGGAGCGTGCGTTGTGGTGATTCCGTGGCTTGTTGATTTCGAGCTCTTCAATCCTTCAAGGTATGGGGACTCTTTCTATACCTATAATAATTCCTAGGATTTGTGTTAGGTGTTGGTTGAGTTATAGGTTAGTATAATTGTTGATTTGGTGAATGTTGATTGTTCGCTGTGAAACCGAAATTACTACTGTGGTTGAGAGTCTAATTGGAATGTCATGGTTGCTGTAATTTGAAAGGGGTGTGTTGTGGAATAGGCATGTAGATCGTTATGCAAATTCTCACCGATGTTGTATGTGAATATGTGGTGATTGTGAAATATCCGATGAAATGCACACCGATTGTTGTTTGAACGATGTGAATTACGTGTCAAAACATTGCGTAAATGGGTGTTGTTGAAGTGTAAAGGAACGGTGCAAGTAGGGAGGGTTGGTTACGGACTAGGCGCCAATTGCCTAGCAACTGGCGCCCATGACAGAGTGTGAGTGTTTGGGGCGTGTTATGCAGGTGCAGTGGCGCCAAATGAGCGTACTGATGCGCTGGCCGGTTTAGGTAGGTCAATGTGTGTTTTTGGTTTGGGGTGCCGGGAAGAGGGGGCGCGTCGTCGGGCGCTTGGCGCCCGTGTGTCTTCTTGATTGCCGCGTGGAGTGTGCTACAGTAAAAGGGGGCGCCAAATTGCAGTGCAAATGGCGCCAGTTGTCGTAGAATTCACCGGGCCGGGTGTGTGTGTGTCCGAGCAGGGCGCCAAATGTGGCTGCCTCACAGAACTGCAGCGCTGCTGAGCGGGCGTGTGCGTGTGTGTGTGTGTGTTGGGTGCAGCGCCAAATATGGCACCAAGTGCGCGCGGTTGGGTGGGTAAGCAGCAGAGGTGTGTGAGAGTGTTGCGGTGGGGCGCCAAAGTGGTTGCCCTGTGGCGCTGTGTGGCGCTAGTGTGGTTCCTAGGTGCCTTGGGGTCCCTGGGGGTTAGTTGGTGCAATTCTTGTGTTGTGAAGTGATTGTGAGCTAAAATACTAGCGTAAGCGTATAAATTAAGTTGTAATTTAAGCGAGGGTGAAAGCGAAGTGGGACTTCACCCAAAAGTGATGGGCAGCCCTCAAGGCTAATTGTTGAAGAGATAGAGATGAGTAAATAATTGAATAAATGGTGAGCCTAATAAGTTGTGACAATATGTGTGTTGTGGTGCATCAACATAGAACCTCATGATGCATATGCATAAAGCGATGTGTAGGCTTCTACTAAAGCGACGCGGGACTCCTATCCAAAGCGATGAGTGCCTCCGTGCAAATAGTGGTGATGAAGGATCCTCATGCATGTTGCATACATGCATAAACATCATACCCATGTTAATGAATTTATTGATGATGTGTTGATAATGTGGTGAATTAATTGTGCTCGTTGCCTTGCCAATATGTAATGCCTATCCTATCTATTATTATTTGTATATAAAGACTCACCCATTCTCGCTTGGAATGTTGCTCTCATGTGGCAACGCTCGCAGTACTCATGAGTGAAGGCACCCTTATGCCCGCTCACTAGTAGTCGTGTCTCACTCTACGATATGTAGCACCGTGGGGAGGGTGTAATGATTTTATTTTATTACTTGATGCTTTAGACATTCATTGATGATGTATTAAGTAATTTGTGAAAACCTATTAATTCTTCCACAAAGTGAAGCGCCATTTATTTCGAATCAGAACTAAAATGTGTTTGAGGCCCGACCCTAAACTATGTGCTTTGCGTATCATTTTAATATTTTATGAACTTCTTATGATTTTGACTATGAGTGATTGTTTTTATAAGCGTCGAAATGCGACATTCCCTTTCGTGATTTTAAATTTAAAAACTCTGATAGAATACAGTGATTAACGGTTGTCTAGAAAGGGGGTGTTACAGCTGCTAACGCAAATCATGCTCTCAAAGAGTACGCAACGCCTACGGCAGAGCCACATGCTGTTATTGTGCATCCCACTTTTGTTGCAAACAATTTTGAGCTCAACCCATCTCTCCTTTCTATGGTTCAACAAAACCAATTTTCTGGTTCTTCTACGGAGGACTCTCAAACTAAATGGAGTACCACCTGAGGCCATAAGACTAAGACTCTTCCCTGTTTAATTAAGGGATAGAGCAAGAGCATGGCTACATTCATTGCCTAATGAATCCATAACCACATGGGATCAATTAAAGCAAGCATTCCTTGCAAGGTTCTTTCCTCCAAGCAAAACTGCTCAAATGAGGAATCAAATTACACTATTCACTCAAAAAGATGGGAAATCTCTTCATGATGCTTGGGAGTGTTTCAAAGAAATGATAAGGCTATGACCTCATCATGGACTAGAGAAGTGGCTAATTGTCCACAACTTCTATAATGGATTGCTATATGCCACATGGATGACCATTGATGCTGTTGCGGGTGGAGCCTTAATGAACAAAAACATTGAGGAAACTTATGCTCTCATTGAAGATATGGCTCAAAACTATTATCAATGGACAAGTGAGCAAGCCGTAACTGCTCCACCTGCTCCGACAAAAGAACCAGGTAAGTATGAAGTTTCTACCTTTGATCATCTTGCTTCTAAGGTGGACACACTCTTCCAAAAATTTGAAAAACTCAATGTTAGTGCTGTCTCACCTTCTTCTCCTTCCCCTACACCACCCTGTGAGGTATGTGGTGTTGTTGGCCACACTGGGGCTTAATGCCAACTTGGGGCTAATCCTAATGCTAATGAGCAAGCAATCAATGCTCAAAAAGGGGATCCTTTTTCTAATACTTATAATCCCGGATGGAGGAATCATCCAAGTTTTTCCTATAAAAATCCTCCATCCAATACCCCTTTTCAGCAATCAAATAGGACACTCCCTCGTTTTCAAAATTTTCTAAATCAAAAGGCATTCACCTCTCAAAAATCCAGTTTGGAAAATTTGTTGGAAAACTTTGTGTTAACTCAAACCAAGCAAAATGAGGAATTCAAAAATCAAAACTCATTTTTGAATGACACTCTTATCAAGTTAACATCAAAGGTTGACTCTATTTCCACTCACAACAAAATGCTGGAAACCCAAATTACTCAAGTGGCTCAACAAGTCGCTTCATCCTCTAGAACCACCAGAACATTTCCTGGACAGCCTGAACCAAGTCCCAAAGCCCAAATAAATGCTGTCACATTAAGGAGTGGGAAACAACTAGATGAACCTAAGGGTAGTGAAGAGAAATAAAACAATGTGAGTGAAAAAGAAAGTGAGGGGGTAGAACTACTATATGTCTCACCACCACCATACAAGCCTAAAATACTGTTTCCACAAAGGTTTGCCAAATCAAAGTTGGATGAACAATTTAAAAAGTTTGTTGATCTTTTGAAAAAACTCTACATTAACATTCCTTTCACGGATGCTCTGTCTCAAATGTCGTCATATGCAAAAAATTTGAAAGAAAATTTTATCTAAAAAAAGAAAGATAGATGACAATGATACAGTAGCTCTAACTGAAGAATGAAGTGCCATAATTCAAAACAAATTGCCTCCAAAGCTTAAAGATCTTGGCAGCTTTTCCATCCCTGGTGTGATTGGAAGTAAGACTATTGAGAGGGCCATGTGTGATTTAGGAGCTAGTGTGAGTTTGATGCCATTATTCCTTTGTGATCGAGAGGTTGGGCATAGGAGAATTGAAACCCACCAAAATGACTTTACAGTTGGCTGACCGCTCCATTAAATATCCGGCTGATTTTGTTGTAATGGAAATGGAGGAGGACTCCCAAATTCCAATTCTTTTGCGGAGGCCTTTCCTTGCCACTGTAGGAGCTATAATCGATGTCAAACATGGTAAGTTGGCATTCAATGTTGGTTATGAAAAGGTAGAATTTGATTTATTTAAGTATATGAAATAACCTTCCTTTGAGAATTCTTATTGCAGGATTGATTTGTTAGAGTCAAACAAAGCACACTTTGATGATCCATTAGAGTTGTGCTTGGTTGGTGTACTCTCGAGTGATGATGAGGGTATGGCGTCCGAGTATACCCGCTTCCTAGAAGCATGCCCTGAAGGGGGAAAGATGAAGAATTCAAAACCCCTCAAGGTCTAGAAAGTTAAAGGGGCAAGCATCCCTAGGTTGGATCCAAGATAATCACCATACTAGTCAAGCTAGTGACGTTAAAACAGCGCTGCGTGGGAGGTGACCCACAGGTTTACCTTGTTTTTCTTTGCTGGAATAAGAAGGAAAGCTGCAAATGCTAGTCCATGTGAGCTTTCATTACCCCTCTCTTGTTCTTTTCATTTTTATACATTGAGAACAATGTCTAGTCCAAGCATGGGAGGGTGACTTTAGTCTTTTCTTCTTTATTTGGTAGCTGAGTCATCTTCTCCTCCTATGTGATAGATCCTTGTGAAACTTTGAAGCAATTTTTTAAAGGCATTTATGTGATAATTTTTTTGATTTTCATCTATTTGAATATTTCGACTGGTGTTCAACTATTAGATATGCTTATTGATACTTACTGTTGGGTTCACACAAACACTGCTAAGATAGGTTTCTGGTACTAGGATGTCTAAGAAATATTGGAAGGAAAAAAAAGCCACTTAGTTCCCTTGGTGACACTTACTGCATTTTGGTTATTGGAGAAATGTCTGTGTTGAGCTGCTTAAAAAGAGCAAGAAAATGGAAAGAAGTTGAAAAAGAAAAAAAAAAGAAATGAAAATAGAAAAAGAAAAAGAAAAAGAAAAAGAAAAAGAAAAAGAAAAAGAAAAGAATATACAATTTAGCCCAACATCCCTTTGAGGTCATAGGTTACTAGGGAAATACTTTGAGCACCCTTTTGAGACTTCATAAGTTACTAGGGAAATACTTTGGTACCCTTTTTAGACCGATTGACTACTGGGAAAAAGAGGCACTCCTTTGAGACAAAGTGTGACAATAGCATTGTTTGCATATAAGTGGATGACCCAAGTAAAAGATGCTAGGGAATTCGGCTGTTGACATCTAATTTGTTGTTCTGGTACCACAAAACTGATCTTCTCTACACATAAATCTCAACCGAAAAGTGTCTAAAGCTAAGAAAAAAATGTTGTTGAATACCACCAGATCATTTCTAATTCATGTGCTAATTTGATAATTTTCAAGATTTGCCAAATGAATTGTAATGTTTTGCTTGAGGACAAACAAGGATTTATGTGTCTTTTTAGTACTTATTCTTAGTAAGTTATTCAATAGTTTAGTTCTATTCTAGGGCTATTTTACTACCTTTTTATTTTAATTTCAGGCTAAGTATTGAGAAAAGAGAAGAATATGAGCTTCAAAAGCAAGATGTCAAAGTCCCAAGGCTAAAGAAAATGATAAGGGTCAAAAGGAAGCAAGGAAGGTCAAGAATGAAGCAAAGAATCAGACCTTATCAATGCGCCGTAAGAGCATACTCATACGTCCAAGCGCGAATTCTACAATTTTATACCCGTTTACACCATTTTGGTCATATCTCACAATCCAGGAACCCAATTGAGGTGTTATTTGATGCGTTGGAAATAGGTTTGATTGTTGGTTCAAAACACACTCTTGTACTCTGAAAGAATAATTAGTTACACTCGTTAAGTTTTCTTTAGAATATATTATTCTTATGAGTTGGTGAATGGTCTAAAAGAATTACATGGGTTTCTCGTTGTTTTGATGAAACTAATAACCCGAGATTCTTATATTTCTGAATTTTAAACCAGCCAAAAACTCATTTATTATGCAATAGAGCCGTATGCTTGCGGGCCTATCAAAAACCCTAGTTGGTAAGTTGTTAACAACAAGAAATATTAACAGAACAACAGCAAGAGATGTGATATCAAAAGCGTGAGCAGTGTACAAAAATCATCAAATTACAGATTTGGGGAAAAACAAGTTTATGTTTACCTTTGAGCATGAAAATCATAGCAAGGAAGTCATGGAGAAGGCCCAATGGTTCTTCCTTATTCATCTAATGTGCATTCAGTTCTGGGTACCAGAGGTAACGCCACATGAAATTAATTTTGATCTGAATCCTTTTTGGATTCAAGTTCATAACTCACCTATGGAATTTATGAATGGTATTAATACCACTACCATTTTGCAAAAAGTCGAAAGTTTTTGAGATGGAAGAATCCATTGTGGAGGGGTGTATCTTAAGAACCTTCATGAGAGCTAAGGTTCAGGTAGATGTTACAAAAGCCCTTCCAGCAGGGTGCTGGATCGCTAGAAAGGATCTCCCAAAGATTTGAGTGATTTATAAGTATGAAAGGCTTCAAGATTTATGCTTTAATTGTGGGGTGATAGGTCATAATCAAAGACAATGCAAGACACCTAGAGTGATGGCCACATTCTGCTCTTCTATGCCAAAGTATGATCAAAGCATATGTGCGCAGGTGCCAAGATCAATAATTGCTAGTATTCAGAGGGAGCTTGTGAGAAGGTATGGAGATACTACTAAAGATACAACAAGCAGATTCTTTGGCAAGAGAGGAGTAAGGGAAGTGCAGAATCCTCAACAAACACCCAATGGAGAAGAAACTGAGATTGATAAGAAAACTAAAGAAAAGGCAAAGCAAGCTTGGGAGGAAATGATCTATAATTCAAGAGAATCTGCTTCTTTTTACATAGGTAAAAGGTTCCAACCTTTACAAATAAGAGAGACTTCAGAGAAGAATGATTGTCCATACTTATACAATGCTCCATCAGAGCCCAGAAGCTAAGCATGGAAGATTTTGACTATCAAGAAGTAAGAGAAAGTCGGAATTCTACAAGTGCAAGTGAAGGGAATGTGGTGCCAAACTTTACTCAATGGATGGAGCCTATGAAGGCTCTACCTTGCCCAAATCCAAGCTATGTAGTGAGTTCCCCCCAGATGAAGTAAGCCTAAATGAAGGAGGAGTTATTCTTGGGAAAGATGAAGAGAATGAACTAGCACTCACTCTTGTCACAGGCATGTGTTTGAAAAGAATAAGAGAGTGAGGATTTGGGGAGTGAGACTGAAGTTAATGCAGAAAATAATAGGAAAGGTGAAAGTTCAAATTCTGGTGTGCAGCAGAACAATGAAGAGTTTGGTGTTTTTTCTATGGGAGAGTTTGTTAAGGATGTGGTGGTCAAGAAGAAAGGAAACAAATCAAAGAAAGAGGCGACAGGGAAGACCCTTCACCCTCGAGCACAATGACTTGCATTAGTTGGAATTGTCGTGGTTTGGCGGCTGCCACGACAAATAGTGAGCTATATGATCTTATTTCTAACAAGAAGCCTGCCATTCTCTTCCTTATGGAGACTAGAGCTCGTAAGGAAAGAGTTGAGCATGTTAAGAGAAGATTTAGGTCTAGAATTGGTTCTGTGTTGAGGCAAGGGGTCTGTCAGGTGGCCTTGCTTTGTCTTAGAGTAATTAATATGAACTTCAGATGCATAATCATTGTCAGAACTGCATCCATGTGGCAGCTAAAGAAAGGAGGTCTGGTATAGTCTTTGAGATGTCCTTTGTGTATGGTAATCCAACAACTACTGCTAGGAGGGGGCTTTGGCCTAGGTTACTTGGTGTTGTATAGGATATTTTAATGAGTTGGCTTCATCATCTGATAAAGATGGGTTAAGACCAGCTGAGAATGGGCGCATTGAAGCTTTTAGAAACTTTCTTAATTGTGCTGAGTTGTTTGATATGGAGCTGCAGGGGTGTAAGTTTACTTGGATAAGTAATTCAAGGAACGATTTTGTGACTAGAGAAAGAATTGATAGAGTATTATCTAATTGGTCTTGGAGAGAAAAGTTCCCTCATGCTGTCTCTATAGTTTCTCAGATCATTCCCCAATTATTCTACAACCCAAGCCTAATTTGATTAAGTATGATCATTTAAGTACGAGGCTTTTCTAAGGATCATATAGAATGTAGGGGGTGGTTGAAGCTGGTTGGAAGAGTAGTGATGGTGATGTTTGGAGAAGGTGGAGTGATAATGTTGCATCTTGTAAAAACAACCTGACTAAGTGGCATAAGAACAAGTTTAGAAATGCAGCTAAGGAGATTGAAAGATTGAAGAGATCACTTCAAAAGTGTCTGAACCAGCCTTCTAATAGAGTGGATTGGATGATGGTGGAGAGATTAAGAGGTGAAATTGATGCCTTGTGGAAGCAAGAGGAGAAGTACCGGGGACAAAGGTCAAGAGTTAAGTGGCTGAATTATGGTGACAAAAATACTAAGTTCTTTCATACTTCAACAGTGTAGAGAAGAGATAGGAACAAGATTTTAAGAATCAAAGACAAGGATGGCTTTTGGATTGAAGGGCAACAAGCTGTTTCAGACGGTACTAGTAGGATACCCGTGCATACGCACGGGGTGCTATCGTGTTCTTTTTATTAATGAACTTAGACAGTTTTTAAATAGTCTGAACATTACCCCGTGAAAATAAAGACAAAATTAAAGTAGATAAAAAAGAAGTTTCAAATAAAAAATAGATAAATATTAAAATATAAAAATGTAAAAGTATCATTTAAAAACAATCTATGCATTTATCCCGTGTTTTTTATATATCAGTGTTGTTATCCCGTGTTTTTTATCCAAAGCATTTTTTTTATATATCGCTATATATATATATCCTATATATATATATATATATATATATATATATATATATATATTGCAATTGCAGTTATCTCCGTATTTTTTTATATATCAGTAAAGTTATCCCGTGTTTTTTATGTATTAGTGCAATTATCTCATAGTCTCAATTGATTATTTGAGTTTATTAGTAGATTATAGTAGATAGTGAAAGATAGATATTAGATTATCAATAAGAAATATTTATCCCGTGTTTTTTTATATCAGTGACAATTATTTGTCATTTTTTAGGTATTAGTGACAAATATTTGTCACGTGTGTTTTAAATTATCAGTCCAGTTATCCCGTGTTTAAATTATCAGCAATCATTTCTTAGGTATTAGTGACAATTATTTGTCATTTTTAATTATCAATGAAAAATATTAATCTCGTATTTTTATATATCAGTGCAGTTATCTCATAGTTTCAATTGTTATTTTAGTTGATTAGTAGATTATAGTAGATAGTAAAAGGGATCAGTAGACTATCAATAAGAAATATTTTTTTTAAATACTAATCAGTAGTTGAATAGTCGTTAAATATTTTTGTTTTTTAGATAATAGGTTTATAGTAGTCTTCACAATTTTTAATTATTAATGACAAATATTAATCATGTGTTTTTATATATTAGTGCAGTTATCCCGTGTTTTTTTATATATCATTGTAGTTATCTCGTAGTTTCAATTGATTATTTTAGTGGATTAGTAGATTATAGTAGATAGTAAACGATGAATAGTAGATTATCAATAAGAAATATTTGTCACTTGTGTTTTAAATATTAACCCGTTTAAATAGTCATTAAGTCTTCTTGTTTTTATAGATAGTGGGTTTATTGTAGGCAAGGGAAGTCGGCAAAATGGATCCGTAACCTCGGGAAAAGGATTGGCTCTGAGGGCTGGGCACTCGAACAGTCAACTCTAGTACGTTCCCGGGATAATGAGGGATCGTTTTACGGAGTCCGTCCCATTTCCAAGTACTAGCACGTTCCCGGGATAATGAGGTGTCCATTATTGGGTTCCAACCATTTCCAAGTACTAGATGTCGTGGGACGCCGATACTTGACAGAGACACGCCGAGAGCGGCTGCGAAAAAAGGTGTGCAAGGCCAAATGGCGGGTGAAAAAATGGTACCACATCACATTGCGCCATGCCAAGCAACTTTAGTCTTCAAAAATTATAATTATGAATGGCAAATATTAATCCCATGTTTTTTATATATCACTGCAGTTATCCCGTGTTTTTTATATATATCAGTGCAGTTATCTCGTAGTTTCATTTGATTATTTTAGTTGATTTGTAAATTATAGTAGATAATAAAAGTTAGATAGTAGATTATTAATAAGAAATATTTATTTTAAATATTAAATAGTATTTTAAATAGTCATTAAGTGTTCTTATTTTTTAGATAGTTGGTTTGTAGTAGTAGTCTTCAAAAAATTCAATTATCAATGACAAATATTAATCTCCTGTTTTTTTATATATTAGTGCAATTATCTCGTGTTTTTTATATATTATTGCAGTTATCTCGTAGTTTCAATTGTTTATTTTTGTTGATTAGTAGATTATAACAGATAGTAAAAAATAGATGGTAGATTATCAATAAGAGGTGATAGTAGATTTTCAATAAGAGTGTAAACCGAATTTGGAGAGAAAAATTAAAATTTTAAGGTGATAATTTTTTTTAGTGTGAAGTGATAAGAGAAAGAAAATAATTGTTTATGAGAAAAGTAAAATGAAAAAAGGAAGAAAAAGAGTGTAGAAGAAAAGTGAAAAGGAGGAAAGAGAATGTAAGAAGAAAGAGAAAAAATGAAGAAATTAAGAGAGTGTAAGAGAAAAGTGAAAAGGAAGAAAGAGAGTGTAAGAAGAAAGAAAAAAAAGTAAGAAATAGAGTGTAAGAAGAAAAAGAGAGAAATAGTGAGTAATGACACTTTTACCCTTAAATTATATATGTGTCAAGTTAATAAGAGATCCAAATTGGTAATTTCATAGGAGGTTTGTTTGAATAAATAGATAAATAGATGACAAATATTAATCCTGTGTTTTTATATAATAGTAGATTATCAATAAGAAATATTTGTCACTTGTGTTTTAAATATTAACCCATTTAAATAGTCATTAAGTCTTCTTGTTTTTTTAGATAGTGGGTTTATAGTAGTCTTCAAAAATTATAATTATGAATGACAAATATTAATCCCGTGTTTTTTATATATCACTGCAGTTATCCCGTGTTTTTTATATATATCAGTGCAGTTATCTCGTAGTTTCATTTGATTATTTTAGTTGATTTGTAGATTATAGTAGATAGTAAAAATTAGATAGTAGATTATTAATAAGAAATATTTATTTTAAATATTAATTAGTATTTTAAATAGTCATTAAGTCTTCTTATTTTTTAGATAGTTGGTTTGTAGTAGTAGTCTTCAAAAAATTTAATTATCAATGACAAATATTAATCTCCTATTTTTTTATATATCCCGTGTTTTTTTATATATTATTGCAGCAATCTCGTAGTTTCAATTGATTATTTTTGTTGATTAGTAGATTATAACAGATAGTAAAAAATAGATAGAGATTATCAATAAGAGGTGATAGTAGATTTTCAATAAGAGTGTAAACCGATTTTGGAGAGAAAAATTAAAATTTTAAGGTGATAATTTTTTTTAGTGTGAAGTGATAAGAGAAAGAAAATAATTGTTTATGAGAAAAGTAAAATGAAAAAAGGAAGAAAATAGTGTAAGAGAAAAGTGAAAAGGAGGAAAGACAACGTAAGAAGAATGAGAAAAAATGAAGAAAGAGAGTGTAAGAGAAAAGTGAAAAGGAAGAAAGAGAGTGTAAGAAGAAAGAAAAAAAAGTAAGAAAGAGAGTGTAAGAAGAAAAGAGAGAAAGAGTGAGTAATGACACTTTTACCCTTAAATTATATATGTGTCATGTTAATAAGAGATCCAAATTGGTAATTTCATAGGAGGTTTGTTTGTATAAATAGAGGTTTGTTTGTATAAATAGATATTAGATAGATAAGAGATTTTTTTGTTGATATTTACTCTCCTGAAACTAATTCTAACATGGATGAATGCTTAACTGTAATTCCTAAATGTGTAACTGATGAGATGAATCAAAATCTCTCTATGGAGGTTTCTAATGCAGAGATTGCCAAAGCAGTTTTAGATCTGGGGCCCTACAAAGCCCCTAGTCCTAATGGTTTGAATGGTTTGTTTTTCCAAAAAAACCTGGGAAATTATTAAAACTGATGTTGTCTTGACAATTAAGAACTTTTTTCATTCTGGCAAGTTGGGAGATAGTTTAAATCATACTATAGTGTCTTATAATTCCTAAATTGCCTAACCTAGAGTCTATAAACAACTTGAGGCCTATTAGTTTCAGTAATTTTCTATATAAAGTCATTTGAAAAATCATTGTTGGGAGGCTTAAAGGTTTGTGAATGAGCTGATTACTCTTCAACAGAGTGCTTTTGTGGGAGGAAGGTTGATCCAAGACAACCTAGTGGTAGCCCATGAAGCTTTCCATTATTTGAAGAAGAATACTAGGGGAATGGAAAAATCATTGCTATTAAACTAGATATGAATAAAGCATATGACAGAGTCAGTTGGACTTTTCTTCAAAAAGTGTTAGAAGCCTATGGTTTTGGAAGAGAATGGATTAAAATTGTTGCGTCTCTTGTGACTACTGTCTTTTACTATTATCAAATCAATGGCTTTTCTTCTAGAACTCTAACTCCTCATAGAGGCCTGAGACAGGGAGATCCTCTCTCCCCTTACTTATTTATCTTGGTGTTTGATGTCCTATCTAGACTTATTACTAGAGCTCATGTAAATGGTTCATTTGATGGTATAAAATTGTCAGCATCTGCCCCTGCTCTCACTCATCTTTTCTAGGCAGATGATGCCATTATTTTCTCCAAAGATAACACTACAGATATATCAGCTCATAGAAATTCTCAATAAGTTCACCCAAGCTTCGGTTCAAGTCATTAATACATCTAAATCTGGTATTTTTTGTGGGCTACGATCTCTAATGGCCTTGGGGGGAAACATCTCTTCTATTACTTCAATTCCTATTTGGAATAACCTAGGAAATTATTTGGGGAATCCTGCAGAATGGGGAAGATCTAAGGTTAATGGGCTTAATTGGATTGAGGAAAAGGTTCTAGCAAGAATGGAGGGCTGGAAGGGGACTTTGTTGAACCAAGCATGGAAGGAGGTGATGATTAAAGCTATTGCCCAGGCTATCCCAACGTATGTCATGTCAATTCTATCTCTACCCAAAACTTTTTGTGCTAAACTTACGGCTCATGTGGCTCACTTTTGGTGGGCAAGAAATAGGAAATCTAGAGGAATTCATTGGAAAAATGTTAATATTCTTTTCTCTCCTAAAGATAAAGGAGGTTTTGGGTTTAAAGAGTTTAGCAAGATGAATCAAGCCTATCTGACAAAGCAAACCTGGAGGTTAGTGTAGGAGACTGACTCTTATTGGGCTTCAACTTTGAAGGGCATATACTTCGCAAACTCTTACTTCTGGAATGCCACTGATTGTAGAGGATCTTCATGGGTGTGGAAGAGTATCATTCAAGGTCAAGGTATCTTGAGGAAGTCAGGAAGATGGAATATTGGTCTGGGCCATGATGTGAATATTACTAATGATAATTGGTTGGCTTCGGGTGCTACTGTTGAACTTAAACCAGGTGCAACAGTGACTAAAGTTCAAGAGTTAATTAATGAGGATCACCAGTGGGAAATTCAGAAACTTAGGTTGCATCTTAATCCTAGGAGTGCTGTTGATTCTTTGCAGACCCCTATCTCATTGACTCAGGTGGAAGATACAATATATTGGCCTTTTGCGAAAGATGAAAGGTATTTTATCAATTCTGGACATAGAAAGCTTATGGACCTTAATCCCGTGGTCCCTCAGGTTGTATCTACATCTCTTTCTATTCTAGAGAAGCGGCGGGATGTTGTGTGGAAGACTCAAGTGCATGAGAAAGTGAAACATTTTATGTGGAGCATATGTAATAATGTCTTACCTACAAGAGAAGCTCTATGGAAGAGGAGCGTTTCTACTACTCCTATGTGCCCTATTTGTCATAATGAGGTTGAAACTCTTGAACATCTATTTCTACTTTGCCCATGGACTGAACCTTGTTGGTTTGCTTTGCAAATGGGGCCCTCTCGAAGAATTGGGTTGTCTACGATCCAACATTGGATCCTAGAGAGAATAACAGAGTTTGAAGCAACTGGAATATTATCTACAACTCTTACTAGCAAGCTGTGTTTCACACTTTGGGAATTTGGAAGGCTAGAAATGAATGTTTGTTCAATGGGAATCAACCTAATCCTTTGGGTACTTTCTACCAGATTAACAATGTTTGTCATGAGTTCCTACAATCAGAAATTCATCCACAAATTGTAAATCGGCCTCCAGCTATAGTGGGAGGCACATCTTAGGTCAATCGGGTGTGGAGGCCCCCTCCAACCATTTATGTGAAGTGCAATAGTGATGTTGCTTTCAATCAAGCAGATGGGAAAGGTGCGATTGGAGCAATTTGTAGAGATTGTAATGTTACCTTTATTACAACAATCGCCAAGAAGATTTATGCAGCTTCTCTGCTAGTGGTCGAAGCATTAGGGTTACGTGAAGCTGTCATTCTTGCCATCAATCTGGGCTTTTCTTCTGTTATCTTTGAAACTGATTGTTTACAACTCATTGAGGCATGCAGAGGAGACAAGAAAAAGGATCAAATTAGAGGGATTCTAAGTGACATAAACTATTTTATAATAAGCTTTCAGAGGAGTGGTTTTACCTGGGTTTCAAGAGATGGAAATGATTTGGCTCATATCATTGTAGAACTTATGATGGATGATGATCTTGGAAGAAATCAGAAGGCTCATCCTCCTCCTACTGTTCGAGCTACGATTGTGAAAGATAAACATAATCTATTCCGTTGATTGAAGGTGATGGAGTGGTTGGTATGCGTTCTAGTGATCTCATTCAATGTCAGGGGTGAGAATTGAAGAATTAGTTGTAGATTTGGTGAAGTGTAGCTTCTGCCGAATTAGGGTATGCGATCCGAGTTCTATCTTTACAATGAAGTGATTGTTTTGCCGCTTGGTGAAAGTGTGTGTTGATGCATTCTGCTTAGTCAGGGGACTCAGGCCGGGTTGATCCCAACTCTAACTAGTCTATTATTAGCACCCCCTCGCTTCCATGTTTCCATCAAGCTTTCCTTTGGGTAGAATTTTGTTTGAGCCCGCTTTCTTGTGTGGTGCCTTATAGTTAGTCCACATTGATTATATGGTTTGGGGCCTTGCCCAAAGATCAATGAAATCATATAATCTTGACCAAAAAAAAAGTTTTTCACTTCTTGGTCAAGAGCCTCCTTATCTTTCTTAACTTTTAATTACTTTTGTTATGAGTTTCTCAAGTCATTGCAATTCTTCCTCAAGATTTACTCTTGTTGGGCTTCCTAGATCTACATCAAATTTTAATGGGTTATCTAAATTATTTTCTTTTTGTTATACACCTTCTTTTATAAATTTGGATAATTTATCATTCTTCCTCTTAAAGTCCTCATCTTTCTCAATAGCCCTCGTTATTTTCCTTTCTCTCTTATTTTCTCTCACAATTTTCCTTATTCTCTACTTATTTCTCAACATTTTCTTTTGCCTCTATTTTTCTTTCATTTCTCTCATTTTCTCTACTTCATTGATGGAGCCACCAATGTTCCCGGATTGGTTGCTTGAAGGTGAAGGTGTGCAAGAGCCACTTCAACCAGATGAAAGGGTCACCAAGGAGGCTGCTCTTGATGAGCTCAAGAAGAGAGCAAGAAGCCCAATCTTGAAGAAGGTGAAGAGCCCTGCAAAGAAGAGGAGGAAGGTGAGAAGTGAAGAATCACTCAATATTGAAGATTTGGAGGAGATAAGTGAGGAGGATGAGGAAGAAACAAGGCAATTAATGAAGGAAGTCAATGAGTCTGAGGAAGAAGAAGATTTTGAAGATGAAGAGGAGTCTGGTGAGGACCACCCAGAGGGAGAGGAAGGCACTGAAGTAAAGAGTTGGAAGAAATTCAAGTTGACCAACCACCTAGCCCTACCAGACCTCATTCACCATTGATCCCATCTCCACAAACCCACAACCAAGTCATTCCCGAAACACCCCAGTCTGAAACCACCATTCCCCCACCTAACCCAACAATAATCAAATCACCTCCACAACAACCACTACCCAACCCTACACCATCCCAAACAGAATCCCAACCACCATCACCCATAGCTACAAAAGAGCAAATTCCAGAAATACCACCACAACAACAAAAATCCCAAAGTTCTGCTATTGAGGTTGCTGGCGTTATAACGCCTGACGCTATAGCGTCCCCTGAGCAGTCTATTCAAGCTGAATCTGTTGCAGTTGCAACCAAGTCTCCAAGGCTCAAGCAAAGGGCAAATAGGAGCCCAAGAACAAAATCTCATGCTATTGCAGGTACAGAGGAAGAGGCCCAAGCTATGGCAGCTAGTCCTGATAAGGAAATGGTAGAAGGCCCAATTCCCATGGCAAGACCAGAGCCTGTGCTGAAAGAAAAGCACACTGCCCAAAAGAAGAGGCCAACATATGTATCGGCAAGGAGGAACCCAGGTGCCAAACTCTCGGCCATTGATGAAGATGTGGTGGAGGAAGAAGTTTCTGAGCAAGAGAAGGAAGCTACGAGCAAGTTAGCAGAGATGTTGGCAGCTAAGGAAGCTGAAGGCCCAAGTGCCAGCGCTATAGCGGCAGACGCTAAAGTGCCTGAGAAAGGCCAGAAAGAAAAGAAGAAAGGAAAAGTCGCTTGCCCACTCACCATCGCGTGTTAGTGCGTAACCAGTTCGACCTCATTAAAAAGTAGTTTTAGCCCTTCTGTTGTAGGTCATTTGTGTAGTTGTGTGTTTTCAATCAAGTGTGAGGCGCTATAGCGTTGTTCTTGCGCTCCACAGATGTTTAGTAGCTATTTTAAATTTTGGTTTTTCGTTTTTTTTTAAGTCCTAGGCCTCTCCCTAGTCCATTCAAGCAGTGAGGACACTGCTCATTTTTATTTGGGGGGGAGGACCTAAAGGTTTATAAAAAAAAACTTTTATGGTATAAAAATTGCATGATCAGTACTTGATTTTCAGTTATATTCAATGAATGTCTTCTATTTGGGCTAATTTTAGTGATGATTGTGTGAGTGAGTAAAGAGCAGCCATGCTTTTAAATAATATATGTGTTTATTGCTGCTCCCACACATGAAAATCTCTGTGCTTAAGTAGAAACTTAATTAGCTTAGGACTATCTGATGCTGAGGTTAGTCCTGGTTAACCAAGGTGACATCAATACTTGACTAAAAACTTGAAGAGCTTTAGAAGCTATGTTTGGGGGTGCTCAGATTTTATTAAGGATAGGTACAAAGATCTTAGGGTGGTTAGTGACTAAGATAGTCAATGTAATCCCTTAGCTGTATATATTGTTGGAAAAGGCTGTAATTGCCCGAAACAAAAACTGGGTTGTTCCAAAAAGGCCATACATATAAAAAAAATGAGAAATAAAGTGCCAAAGGAACCCAGTAATGAGGGGGTTACAGTAAATAAAGATGTTCATCTTTGCTCCACTTCTATAGCGTCGAGCGCTATAGCGTTACTAATTTGTTCAATAAGTTAGGAACACTAACAACAGACCTGAAATGCCTAGTTAAGCCCTTTGTCATGTCTGAAATCCCCCATTTCTGTATGAAATTGTTAGTCTAGTCAAAGTTTTGAAAGAATTTTTGATGTCACCAAAAGAAGGCCACTCTTCCCAAGGCTAAGAAAAATCCAAAGCTAGCTAGGAATTGAGATGAGTCAAAGATCACACACACACACACACACACACACACACACACACACACACTATTGAGCAGTAATAAGCTTAGAAGTTGATTGAAATGCATTGGTGTGTGGGTGTGAGTGTGATTCTGAAAGGTTAGCCCCTTGAGAATATATTTGGCTGAATGTTTACTAGAAATGGAGAACTGATTTTGTAGTATGTCTTGTACATTTGTGCTAGTTTGGTTGTCTTAGTTAAGTGTCATTACTTGAGGACAAGCAATGGTTTAAGTTTGGGGGTGTGATAACTCATGTTTATATGAGTTATTTATACCTTTATTCATTAAATTAAAGTAAGTTCTCAAGTAACATTAGTATTTTATATGACATATTTTAATAGTTTTAGGTAAAGAAGGGCAGGACACTACTTTTCTGTGATTTGGCACATCTGGTGCCCTTTTGAACATTTTAATGTGTATTAGTGTTGCAGTGTTAAGTGCTATATAGCGTCTAACGTTATAGCGGTAAAAGGGCAGACCAGCTGAGCATTCAAGGCAAAAGTGCAATTTTCGCGCCAAACTCTTTATTTCTAACCTCGTACTCTGTGCCCACTGTGCATGCTGACACGCCCGAATTTTATTGGATATTGAGGGACACATGGCATCGCTTGAGTGGAAGAATAATTTAGTTGGTAAAAAGTTGCTATCAACTTTTGTACTTTTTGGAGAATAAAGAAAGGAAGCTATCTTCTTCACCACCATACCCTTCCCTTCGAAGATAGAGAGAGTTTAGAAGAAGAAAACTTGGCACATTTTCTTCTCCATTAAAAACACTTTCAAGCTTTATTTTTGTTGTATTTTTATTTTCCCTCGGTGTAAAGCAACGTTATAGCGTCTTCTCTGTGGATGATTTGGAAGCTTCGGGTTGTATCTTTTGCAACTGCTTCTTCTCATTTTGTTCACGGTAATATGAGTGTTTTATCTTGTATTTTGTTGATGATGCTCAATATGAGCTAAACACCTTGAGTTGGGTTGCTTAAATCTTTGTAATGAACCTCTAGTGTTACGTATATAATATTTCACGCTTTATGCTTCAATCTTTGTATGTTACTTCTTTCAAACTTGTTTTAGGGTCGCCACTTAAAATAGGTACATTCGTAAGTACGCATATGGTCCATGGATAGAACTCAAAGATTGATATGAATGAAAGGTTGTTTAAAGACATTTAAACAACGTTTGCTCTTTCTAGACATAGAAATGCAATAGTTCATAGAGTAAAAGCTGTGGGGTCTTTATTATACATGGGTGAACTTATTTAGAACTTAGACATAGGCTTCTTGTAACGAAACTCCCGCCAAATGGATCTAAAAGCACAAAATCATTTGCAACAAAGATTTGACGCTATAGCGCAGACGTTATAGCGCCACTTTTGGGAATTTACTTAGTAAAGAGCAATCCAACTTACTTCTCTCATATCTTAAACCACTCTTTTAACTGTTCCTTTTCTACACTCTTATTATTGATAACTACTTGTGACTAAAACTATTTGCTACTTATTCCACTAAGAGTTAGTGTAAGTTAAACTATAAAATTAACATCAATACCTGTGGAGACGATATTTACTTATCAATATATTACTTGTTGCGATTGTGTACACTTGCACAACTACTTTTCGCATAACACCTCCCATGCAACGCTCTTTTAACGTCACTAGCTTGACGCATTTTTTTCAATACTTCAACTGGGATCTTCTTTTGCATGAGGTGCTGATTTTTCATACAACATTTTGTCATAAGCTTGGAAGAAAATCGCCTGTCTCAGAAACTCTATCTTATTTCCTGTCCCACCACTAATATCATGACAAGTCAATTAGAATTTTCACGTGACACCTCACCTCTTAAATTGTTAACCGCAAACACCAAAGGCAAACGTTAAACTCTGTGAACATGGCAAACACCATCTTCTTCAATTCACACTAGACTCTCACCCGTGCTCTGCACGGCGGTTTTAGTTATTTTCATAAAATACTATTATATATTTTTGCCTTTTTCCCGAAATGATTTACCCCTTTTTTCATAAAACTACAAAAATGTCATTACATATTTTTGTTACAAAAATACCATTACTTTCTTTTTGTCTTTTTTAGATATGATTACCCTTATTTTTTTTTATCAAAACCACAAACATGTCATTACATACACTTTTGTAAAAAAAAAGTCATCACATACATTTTTCTTTTTCCCGAAATGGTTGTCCTCATTTATTATCAAAACTACAAAAATGCCATTAAGTTTTTTTTTTGTCTTTTACTAGATATGGTTGCCCTCATTTTTTTATCAAAACCACAAAAATGTCATTATATACGTTTGTCTTTTTCTCGAAAATACTGCCCTCATATTCACCCGAATACAACCACTGTGCCTGTCACTATTAAGGGAGGAAATTAGTTTGAAATATAAGATTTTGTGTCATGTTGATATTATTCTAAGAAATTTGTCAATAAGTTGTTAGAAAAGGAATACTAATCTACCTGCTCGTTAGGAAAAGAAATCTTGCGTTATATAGTCTTCGTTTGTCTTGGTTGAAGCCATGTTCTTAATTAACAACATTGAGAAGAAGTCAATTGGCTCAACCTTGCTACTAAAAATAAATATTATTTTCTACTTGTTTTCCCCATATACTCTTTCATTGAAGGTGATGTTGTTTGGTACTATCAGACACTAATGGGTATTCATAGTTTAATTCATCATGTTACGGGAGAGTGGAGACTAACTCATTCTGCTAGACTAAATTTTTGTTGGTAATTTATGTTTCCTTGAACTCAATTGAAATTAAAACTGATAACCAAATATTAAATGTATAGCACCCTTAATTAGGTCAAAAACTATTTAAATGTTTTCTTCTAGAGTTCAAACTTCAATGGATTTACAAGATTCATACGCCACTGGTACTTTAAGAAATGTTAAAATAATACTATGAATTTTGTAATACTCTAATGCATCGTAGACCAAATTTAAGAAGGTAAGAAAATATCAACTCGACTCACTTTTCACAACTTGAGTCACTTCATGGAAGCAACGTTGACGTTGCTGTATGAAATTCCTAACAACCGGGCCCCTCTCTCATTATTGGAATTCCTTACGTCAATTTAATTTTGTTAAAGATTTTACCTGTAACTACTAACTATATATCAATGTTGATTGGCAGGAAAAGAAAGAAGCCGATAAACAAAGAAAAACAAGAATTAAAACAAACATTGTACATGTTTGTTTTGAGAGAAGTAGGGAAGAGAGAGGGAGGAATGAGAGAAATAGAGAAGAGAGAGTGATTTTCTTATTTGGTAGAGAAGAGGAATAGGAAAAAGAGACGTGACTAATTTTGCCCTTATTTGAATCTCTCCAAAATTGAGAAGAAGATAAGGAGAAACAACAAGTTAATTATACATTTACGATTTTTCCCTTATATCATAATGCTTTATATATAGCTAATTAACTTAAATATCGTTAAAATAAATATGGAAATTGTTTCTTCGGTGGTCGCTCAGTTTCTGCGAAGCCTTCTGACTCTTCCTTATGGAAGAATATTGTCCAGGTTTGGGACAAGATTCATGACTTCTCCTTTTGAGCTATTGGCGATGAGACTTCCACTTCAGTTTGGTTTAATGTGTGGATCTCGCCTAGGTGCAAGCTTCGTTCTGAGGCTACTTCTATTGCTATTCCTACACAGTTGCGTGAGCTTAAGGTGTGGAATTTGACTTCTATTGATGATTACATCCAGCAGTTATAGTTAGAAGTATTGGTACTTTGCTGCCTCCTCATCCGAACAATGGCAGCGATTCGCGACTTTGGCAAGGTGATACCAAAGACTTGTTTCTATTAAGAGTAGTTATCTTCTTCTTGAGAATCTGCCAATGATCCTTGCAATCTCCATTGGTTCAAGCTATGGAATATCAAAGTCCCAGAGAGAGTGCTTTATTTTGTGTGTTGTTCATGATAGATTGCTTACCAATAAGAGAAAACATTCTACGGGGCTGGGGGATAAGTGGTGCTCCCACTATGATGATGCGGAGGACGACACTGACACTCTCCATGTGCTGCGAGATTTTCCTTTAGCGACTTCCTTATGGGTGAATCTAGTTCGAATTGAAGCTCAAAGGATTTTTTTGGTGGTAATTTACAACACTGGCTAGATTATAATCTTTTGCATGTGCATTGGAAAGTTTAGAATTGTGATTGGATATCTATTTCGGCTACAACTTGTCATTGGCTCTGGTCTTGGAAGAACAAAAAAGCCCATGATACGACCTTTATTAGGCCTTTTCGCCCTTTGGGGAAACATCATGCCCCGGGTCAAGTACTATTATGAACCTTGTAGAAATCTTGGTTATGGCGGGGTGCGTGAGGATGAGTTGATTGTGGTTAGTTGGATACCTCCCCTGAATGTTTGGGTGTGCCTTAACGTTAATGGTGCGGTAAAGCAGGTGGCCAAGGTTGCCGTCAGGGTGGGATTATTCGAGATCATGAAGATAGCCGACTTTAGTGGTTTCTCCAAATTTATTGACTTTTGTTCCCCTCGTGGTCATAAGCGCATGGGTTGTTTAGTGGGTCTTCAATATTGCAAGGATAAAGGTTGGTCGAATGTTTTACTGCAACTGGATGCCTTGGCAGTTTATCATCTTACTCAGGGGACTGAGCCCCACCTGATAGATGGTTGGAGTATTGTTCGAGAGATCCAAAAGCTTCCCCGGCTTCGTGGGAAGTGAATTTTTTGTTTACATTTTTAGAGAAGGAAATAAGTATGCAGATGAGTTGGCCGCTTTAGGGTGAGCTCAAGTGGAGCCAGTGAGAGGTAAGACACTGAGACATAAACTAACACACTTTATTGACAGCATGCCATAACTCAGGCCTTGTGATGGTAACATACTGAAGTGCACCAACGATGCTACGGTAAAGGAGGGGATCTTCAAAGTAATCATCCCCATTTCCTAATAGTTTCATATTTACAGGAAGAGAGTGAAAATACTTTTGCATTCATCCATGACAACTCTATGAAGAATATCTATGATATACTTGGCCTGAGACATCACCAAGGCACCAGAGGTAGTAAGCAGGCACTCAATACACAAAAAATAATCCAAGGCACCCAATTGTTTGAGGGAAAATTGAGAATTGAGCCTGGTGATGATAGATTGTATTTCAAAGTTGAGGAAGAGCCTGTGATTATGATGTTATCGACATAGATCAAAACTAGAATGTAGTGGCCTCGATGATTGTATATGAGAAGTGAATGATCACACTTGGATTGAACAAAACCATAACTGATAAGGTCTTGGTTAGATTGTCAAACTAAGCCCTCGAGTCCGCTAAGCCCCATAAATGACCTTTGAAGCTTGCAAACAATAGACTTGTAACCAGAGCTAAAGCCAAGAGGCTGAGCCATATAAGTATCTTCGCGAAGTTGACCATTCATAAAAGCATTATGTATATCCAATTGTTGTATAGGGCATTTGTAAGTGAGAGCCAATGTAAGCACTATCCTGATAGTTACTGGTTTAACAACTATGGACAAAGTATATGTGTAGTAATAACCAAAATTTTGATGATCCCTTTGCAACAAGTCTTTCATTGTATTTGTTGATGGTACCATCCAGGTTTTCCTAAATCTGGAAAACCCATTTACAATCAATAACAACTTTACCTGGTGGAAGAGATATGAGTTGCCAAGTTTTGTTGGCTAGCAAGGAATCATATTCTTGTTTCGTAGTCTGTGCCCAACAAGGACTAGCCAAGGCCTCACTGCAGCATGCAGTTGGTTTAGTGGTTGTTAGTGTGTAGGGTTGATATGGGGGGCTTCGAGGTCGATTGTTTTGGACAGGTTAGCATGGGATGGTTATTGGGAGGTAGAGATGGGGGTGAGGATGGTGAAGGATAGGAGTTTGTGTCAATGGTACTTGATGTTGTGGAGGGTAAAGAGGTGGAGGAAATGGACATGGGAAAGGCTACTGGTGTGAGGTGAAGACTATAAGGAGTAACATGAAGTGTTTGATGGTGTGAAAGGAGGTTGATGTGGCTGAGGTGAAGGTGTAACAACTCCCCAAGGATCAAAGAGATAGTGGAGGGCTAGGTACATAGCGTGATAATTAACTTGCTTATGTTGAAAAGGAAAATGATGCTCACTGAACAATACATCTTTGGATACATATGGACTTCCATAATAGTCGAGACATTTGTAACCCTTATAGGATGAAGAATAACCAAGAAAGATGCATTCAGATGACCTGAATTACAACTTATGATTATAGGGTCTAAGGAGGGGGTAGTAAGAAGAACCAAAGGCACGAAGTAATTGATAGCGGTTGAAGGTTGAATAGTACTTGAGTGGGAATGACTTGAGAGTGAGCAGAAGGGAGCCTATTGATTAAGTATATAGCTGTGTAGAAAGCATGACCCTGATGGGGTGTATGGCAAGGAGGAGTGAGAAAGGAGGGAAAGCCCCATCTTAACAATATGCCTATGTTTGTGTTCAACCACACCATTTTGGTGATGAGTGTGGGGACAAATGACTCTATGGATGATGTTTATGTTAGTGTGGTATTGCTTGAAAGGGTGAAACTTACCCCTCGATCTGATTGTAGGGATTTTATTTCTTATTCAATTGAACTTCAGCTAGGGATTTAAATTGTTTGAAAATCGAAATAGTTTCTAATTTGGCTTTAAGAAAGTAGATCCAGGTGTACCAGTTATAAGCATCAATGAATGAGATATAGTGTTTATATCCCATTGAAGATGTCATAGGGGAAGGACTCCATAGATCACTGTAGAGTAACTATAAAGGTTTATAATATACAGTTTTAGAGGAGAAGAGGATAACCTATGAGCTTTTCCCATACAATAAGTGACACAAAATTCATTTGTATTTCTTTGAAAACCCAAAAGATTACAAAGTCTAAGTACATTATCAAGAGTTGCAATGCTGGGGTGGCCAAGCATGTGATGCCACTTGAAAAAAAAAGTAGAAGTGTGTGGATTTACAGTGTAATTGATAGAGGGAGTGGGAGTACATGATGAAAAATAATTATTTGAAACTAATCTTGATGACTTGAGAGGATATAGACCATTTAAGCCAAGTGGACCTCAAGTAGAACCTTATCGCATCCCGAGACTAACAACATAATGGAATGGGTGAAATTGAATATAAGCATTATTATCATAAGCAAATTTGCTCACACTAATCGGATTTTTGTTAAGTGAGGGTACATGAAGTACATTTATGAGGTGTAGTGTAGTGTTTGATTGTGTAGGGGAAGGGAAAGAGTAAGAGCTAATAAAGTGTACAAGTAAACCTTGAACTTTTCTTACGAACACATTCTTCAAGTGTGAAGGATGTCGAGTTGCACTAGCAAGTGGTAGCAAGCAGTAGTCACATGGTGCAAAATAGGAGCAACATAGGCACTAGTCAAGTGTGCTTGAGGTCTTGGAGCCATTGGTGCCTCAGGCCAAACAGAATTGTTAGGAACATAAGGACACACTGAAACAATATGAAGCATCATGTCCAAAATGATAACCCACTTGACATTGTGTGTTGCTGCGACCATGACCACGGACACCGCGATGGCCAAAGTGACCGCCACAACCACGTGGATTGAAGTTTCATCTGAAAAGTTGACCTAGGGTTTGTGTGTTGCAAGAATCGTTCACAACATTGGTGTAATTTGCTTGAGCCACTAGTTGTTGATCGACTTTCGCATCAGAGGGCATCTTTGCTTGAGTGAGATTAAGTGTTGCAACCTCTTCAGTGACACATTGTTTCTCAACGCGTTGTTTGTGCATGAAAAGAAGTGGCTTGATCTCATCAAAGTCAAACCAATCGATCTTGGACAGTGACGAATTCTCCAATTGTGGTTAAAGAATTAGATATTGACTTAATCTTGGCGAGGAAATCAGCGATCATGGAAGATCCTTTCTTCGATATGTGTAACTCTGTACGCTGGTTGCGCTTTCGTCTTTGCTGTGTAGACCTTTATACAACTTATTATTACATGCATATTTGTATTGGTTCTAATTTTCGACTCAATAATTGAGAAGGATCGGTCCATATATTTTATTTATTTTGTATTGTAACTATGAAGTGAGAATTTTGTTCCTTCCCCTCAAAACTTGGAGAATAGATGCCATAAAAGACAAAGCCAAATTATGTATGTATTTCTATAAAAAAAATACAAATTAAGAAAATGAAGAGTAACATATGTAGTCATGAACAAGGAACATTAATTAATCAATTAATTAATTTTATACATACAAGAACACACCTTGCATTAAGTAGTAAAAGACTAGGCTCACTAGCTTATACAATATATTATTCATGCCATGTTACACAAAAAAAAATCTCAATCTAGATAATTAATCACATTGAACAAAGGATCCTCTAGCAAGAGCCCAGGCCAAATAGTAGAATTATCAGTAGAATTATCAGCCACATTAGTCAATGAACTATCCTTCGTAGGTGGAACAATATTTGAAGGAGATGGGGTAGTGCTACTACTTGTGCATGATAGAAGCCATGAAGAATTTGGAGAACTTTCCCCTTGTGGATGAAATTCAATGGATTCATGAGAAGCTTGGACACTTATTTGTGGTTCATAAGTTTCCAAATTAGGCATGTGAGAGAAAGGTTTGGAATCATTGACAAATTGCATACTTCCAATTCCACTATTTACTATGGTATTTTCAAAGTAATCATTTGAAAGATTATTAATGGTACAATTTATATTGTTTGTGATAAGCTCACACTCAATTGAACTTTGTGGCTGTACTAGAAATTGTTGTAATTGGAACCTAGCTAATTGTATTGCTTCTGCTTGTAATAATGTTAGAGCATTTTGTTCCCATGGTTGATGGTTTAATAGTTGTTTAAAATTCGCCATGGTTATGAGATTAGATAAGTCTGAAAATATATCTGTTCTTGGCTGATGAGTCATTGGATCATAACCCATTTGAATTAGCTTCTTTTTCATATGGGTGTTCCAAAAATTCTTGATTTCATTATCTGTTCTACCAGGTAAGTGACTTGCAATTGTTGACCATCTAGCAAAAGAAAGAAATTTTCATGATATAATACAAACATCAAAATAATTTACTTTATATTTTTTTTTTCTTTTTTTGGTAAGAAATTTGATATTTTTTCCTAGGTGTACTATATATAAAATAATTCCAATTTCTAACATACAAGCTTCAAAATAATTCATATTTTGTTTTTGTAAAAAAAAATATGAATTATTGTAAAAAGTAGACTTAAATTTTTTGAATTTTTTTTCTAATTTCATCACTAAGTTTTAAAGAGGTTAAATTTTTTATTGAGACAACAAATATTATATTTTTTCTATAATTTTCATTCGCAGTACAACTTTTTCTAGTGTGTGTATATATATATATATATATATATATATATATATAAGTTTCTGAGAATTTACTTGTTTCAAGGATGGCATGCATATTCAGAATTGTTTGTTCTTCTTCTTGAGAAAAATTTCCCTTTTAATGTCAGGCCTCAAGTAATTGTCCACCTTAATCTACAGCTTTGCCACACCTATTGAGTCCTGTTACAAATAACAAAAAAAGTAAGAGAAAAAATTAAGTTGAGTTAGTGTGGAAAATAAGAGAAAAAAAATGAAATGCATCTCTTAATTAATATTATAAACGTCAAAATTGGAAGCTAATTTGATTTTCCTTATTTCTGCTGGCAAATCAACTTTTCTAATTGGTGAAGAAAATTAATGAGTTTCTTTATATATAATATATAATATAATACAAATTAAAATATACTATATAGTGAACGAACCTGCAAGTTTTGGAAGAGCCCTCCAGCTAGCATGACCATATTTTTCAATGTAGTTAATAAGCTTTTGATCTTCATCTGGTGTCCAAGGCCCTTTCTTCAAACCACTTTCATCACAACTTGGCGATCTTCCCATTTCCATTTAATAATATATATCTTGAAACAACTTCAAAAGAAATTGTAATAATGGATATAAATTTCTTACACTTCAAACCTAAAACAACAGCTATCTATTTATAAGATGAATATCCAACGTATGTGGCCTATAAAAAGTCACAATAGAAGTTGAAACTGATGTGTTAGTTAAAACAACCGTACACTTCCTTGATGTCAAATGGGCATATAAAATATTTTCCTTAGAGTGCTAGAAATGGAAACATTGTGATGTTTCAAAATAGTTAGATTTGGTAGTCAAAAATATCATGTAGCAGAACAAAACAAGTTGATTATTGTTCTTTTAATATTTTTATAACCATATCTTAATTGTTAACTAGTTAGGACTTAAAGGTCAGGCGAGAATTGAAGATTCGCTGTAAGTCGTGAACGTCGCTCAAAAGCTTGCATATCCTCTGGTTCGCAGCAAGAGCAAGATGAGTGTTGAGTTTTGCGTTCCTCCTTCTTTTGGCTTCGTGAAACTGAATGTGGATGGTTCGGTGAGAAACAGTGAAGCGAGTGTTGATTGTGGTGGTGTCGCACGGGATCGCAATAGTGAATTCCTCTTTGCTTTTTCTCTGAAGCTTGACGGGTGCCAAGCAATTGAAGCTGAAGCTTGGGTGCCAATGGCGGACCTAGGTGTATTTCAGTGGGTTCAACCGAGAAAATAAAATTAGCATCAATACTTTAGAAAAAAATATTTTTGTACCCCCCGAAAAATATCCGTCGCACTCAAACCCTTAGTTTTGCACCAAAATTATTGGTTTTGCACCACTCTAATGCTATTTAGAATCTGTATTTTGTGAATATATATGTTGGTTCTCTTAGTGCTATTTAATTTGTATTTAGAAAACTTATTAGTGCTATTTAATTTGTGTTTGGCTATTTCAACACAAGTTGTGAACTTGTAAAAGTCTTATTTTTATTATATTTTTTGCGATGTGTGTTTGAAAAATTGTGTACCCCCTACCCTAACCCAGGGGTCCTGGGTCCTCCACTGCTGAGCGCTTTTCCACGGGTTGCGTTTGGCTTGGGATAGGAGTTACATCACTACAAGAAAAACTTAAATTCCAAGGCGTTACTTTTTGGCGGAATGTAATCCGCCAGAAAGTTTTTGGCGGATTTATGTTTTTTCGGGGGATTATTCCGCCAGAAACGTTCTGACGGATATTTTGAATTTCTGGCGGAATTTTAGGTATTTTGCGGCGAAATTAAAGTAAACAAAAATGTTTAAAAAAAAATCCGCCGAAAACGAATAAAACCGGGAAATTCAAATTGAAATTCAAAACAAATCCGCCGAAACGTAACCCGATTCCGCCGCAAATGTCGCCTCGTACTGAGCGACATCAATTCCGCCGAAACTGCACAATTCCGCCAAAAAGATGCCTCGTTCAGAGCGTCTCGTATCCGCCGCTACGGTCATAATTCCGCCGAAAATGTTTATGTTCCAACAGCTCTTCCAACAGCTCTTTTATTCATCTATTATAAACCGATTTCACTCTTCACTCTCCCAACACTTCTCTCAACACTTCTCACATTCAATCTTCACTCTTTCTCAACACTTCTCTCAATTTCTTTCAAAGTTCTTACAAATTCAATTTGTTTCTTCTCCTCTATCAAAGTTTTGAAGGTATGTTTTAGTTTAAACTTTATTTGAACTTATACATTGTTTTTGTTCTGGGGTGCATTAGCAAGGACATGATGGTGCGGTTAGCAATGGGCCAGCGGCCCAATCCTGCAAAACGGCCCAAGACCGTGTCTTGCCCTCGTACTTTCGCCGATCGCCGCCTATTTCGCAAATCTGGCCGTCGCCTCAGCGGGTATAAGTACCACCTCCATCCACACGCCAGTACGCACTTCCTACCCCGTGATACCCCGCCTGCTAGCACACCTCCGACTAGAGCGGCCGAGTGTCTTTGCAGTACCACCCGAGGTGCTCAAGACCGGCCCCACACCAAAGAATAAATGACCGACAAAGGAGCAAAGAAACAACACACTTGGTGATCGAGGCACGATCATTTGGCGACTACAGCTGGGAGCCCGAAAGCGCCGCCCCACTTCAAAGATGGGCCCAAGAAAATCGCTACGCGGGCATCCACCTGCAACGACTTCGCCGGCCAAGACGCCGTCCGCAGCAGACACCGGAGGGCGCTCTCCGACAATCAATGAATCCTAAGGCAACCTCGCCCGAACCTTCGGGCCTAGGGCGCGAGGAGCCACCTCTAACCGCAGCATCAACAAATCCCGAACGAATCGCCGAGGCCGGATCATGGAGCACCGCCGAACACGCCACCTGTGCCGCTTCTCCACCTACTCAAACCAAAATCGAATCATAGCCGATCGATAACTCCGATAACTCGCCGAGAGAGGTCCATGCCCGCCGCCAGAAACGGACACGGAGCGCCCTTCGCCGAACTCGCTTCTTCACGTAGGCCGTAAGCCCCCGGCGATCGCCCGCTATCGGTGGAGTACCGCCGATCCTCGCCGGCGGTTCGGCGCCGCAGACGCCTCGCCGCAGAACGCCGCACGCTGCCTCTCACATAATTATGATTATTCGATTCACCCTACCACCCGAGCCGGACCGCTCATCCACAAGATATTCTTCGCACGTAATCCTCCGACTCCGTGCGCCTAGAGCCGGGCCGTGGGACCCCTACGACGAATTGAATGAATATCTAACGGTGAGATCGTAGATGTTTCACGACGACCGAGAAGACATCACCCATTAGAAATAGAGGTCGCTCGCTCCAAGGGCCCCATGCGCACGGGCACCGCCGGCGGTGGATTCTATGGAATACCGACCGCGGCGACATATCACACGATGCGCACGCTCGCCCAACGACTTCTCGACCGGCGCCAAGGCCCTTTCACAAGTGCGGAGATCGACGCTATCGTATCCTCTGCAACGCTTGCCCCCAAGCCTAGTCGCTTTGGCGGCGACTTACCCGAAAGGAGCAACAGAAAGAGAGGAACGGATGATAACTCTCGCAAAACAACTTTCGTGGCGCTGCAGATAGTCGGGTGCATTAGCAAGACATGATGGTGCGGTTAGCAATGGGCCGCCCATCTCGCAAAACGCCCAAGACCGTGTCTTGCCTCTCAGACTTTCGCGACCGCCGCCTATTTCGCAAACGGTCGTCGCCTCAGCAGTATAAGTACCACCTCCATCCACACGCCAGTACGCACTCCCATCAAATCCTCGCTATCGCAGTATTATAGGCCGCCCGAGCCTGTGTGGAAGTCAAATGAGTTTCCACAAATTCCATCCAAGATGAAATTTTATAGCAAGGACGATCAAGTGGTGATGTTGTTCGCCGACCTAGACGCCGCCAAGAAAAGCCATTATTTGTACCAAGACATCCGCAACGAGCAAGATAGTAGATACCGACCCACGAGCACCGGAGAAAAGGCACCAAGTCAACCTCACGACTTAGACGCCCCAGATGACTCCCGAGAATGACCTAGAGGACGACGATGATGAATTAGCCCGCGAGCTAAAAATAGACCAAGAGGCCCGAGCCACATGGAGAGCTAGTCGACGCCCAACTAGGGACGACCCTGCAGAAGACGGCCAAGCTCTGACGCTGCACTACCCGAAAGGTGTCGAGCAGATCTCACACCGCCTTAAGGAGTATGCAGACTTGTTTGCATGGCAAGCATCCGACATGCCCGTGCATCCCAACAGTGTTGCATGTCATCACCGCAGAGATGAAAATGTCGACCGTAGAGCCCAAAGAAGGCGAACCCAAAATCAAGAAAATCCTGCCAAAGAAATAAAGCGCTGACGACCTAGTCAAGGCCGATTTCATCAAGAGATAAAATACACAACCCGGCACAAACGTGGTTCGGCCAAGAAGAAAACGGCAAGTGGCGATGTGCGCCGACTACACAGATCCGAACAAGGCATGCCCGGCGATGCCTTCCCGCGCCGAGCATTGATAAATTGGTCGACGGCATCGCTATAAATTACCGCTGCCTCGGATGCCTATTCTCGGGTACAATCGATCACGATGCATCCGCCCGATCGCCACAAAACCGCTTTCATGACCGATCGTGGCAACTTCCAAGATAAGGTCATGCCGCTCGGCCAAGAACGCCGGGCGACATACCAATGGATGATGAACAAGATCTTCGTGGATCGACGGCCGAGTAGTCAAGTTTACCTTGATGATATGATCATTAAGAGCAGAACGACCTGCACTACGCGCCACTCTAAGAGAAGTCTTTAAAGAAGCGAGGAAAATTCTCTTAGGCTTAACCTGCAAAAGTGCACCTTTGAGTTAGGGCCTGCAAATTCTTAGGGTTTCATCCGACCGAAAGGGGGATAGAGGCTAACCTGCATAAATGTAGGCTGCCGCCGACACGAGGCCGCCCACCACAAAAAAAAAAAAGAAATCCAACGGCTGAATGGCATGGTCGCCTCACAAGATTCATACCTAGATCTCGCATGCAAGTCGCTTCCCTATTTAAATCAAGAAGAAGGAAGTAGACTTCGAATGACCCACCAAAGGCTACGGGCATCGAACAATTAAAGGAGGCTTTGACCAATCCACCCATCATGACAAAGCCCGAGCCGTGAAATTCTATATTTGTACTTAGCCATAATCAAGAGGTATTGAGTGTCGCCCCGTTAGAGAAATTGACTCAAGGCAAAATCCGGCCTACTTCATCGCCAGCGTGTCAGCAGGACCGAGCCGAGATACCGAGGATCGGAAGCTAGCACTTGCACTACTAGTGGCCGCCCCGACGCTGAGACCATATTTCGTGGCTCACTGTGTCGTGGTAAGGACTCGACCAACCCATAAGACAGATCCTCCACCGCCACCGGGCAGATCGAATGATCAAACGGGCGAGAACTTAGCGACCCAGATCAAGTTCGAGTCCGTGATCGCCGCTAAAGCTCAAGTGTCGGGCCGACTTCATCGCAGTAAATGACCCCAACACAAAATGGCCGCCGGACACAATGTGGACATTGCATGTGGACGGCTCCTCCAACAAAGAAAGGCAACGCCCTCATATTAGAGAATTCGATGGACTTCATGTGTAGGTTGTCCCCGACATTCGCTGCCCACACATCCAATAACCAAGCCGAGTACGCAGGCATGCATAGCCGGCCGCAGCCTTGCAAAAGAGTTCAACGCCGACCGCAGAGCTACACTCGATTTCTTTATTGGTCGCCTCCCGCATCCAAGAGTCAGACGACGCCAAAGATGAAGTGTTGAAGAATTACCGCCAAAGTAAGAGAGCTCCTCCGCCGCTTGACCGGGCGAGATCAAACACGCACTCAAGCGACGTAAAATGTCCGGACGACTCCTCTCAAAGCTAGCCAAAGACGGCGGCACCGCAACCATAGAAGTCTAATCCAAGAAACCTTGACTCGCCGAGCCGCCTCAACAAAGCCTAGCCAACCCTTGGCCGCCCTCACTATGTAAGCAGAGACGATTGATCACTCCTATCCCGCGCTACATCACACCGGGTGAGGAGCCGGCCGATCCAAAGAAGGCCAAGACCTTGAGATCAAGGCGGGTCCACCAATTATTCTCGCGATCGGCGGAAGCTATATAGAGGGGACTTCTCATGCCCGCCCTCCGTTGTTCATCGTCGCGCGAATCCAAACATGTCCTCGCAAGATATACATGAGGATTATGTGGCGCGCACCGTATGCGACGGGCCAATAGCAAAGAAGGCGCCAGAGCCGGGTACTACCGCCGACCATGGATGATGAGGACGCCAAGAAGCCGTGCGTAAATGCAAGAAATGCCGATACATGCCGATGTCCACATCGCCTCATCGTAATCGCAAAGCCTCACTTCACCATGGCCGTCACCGTGGGGGATGGATTTGCTCGGCCCTTTCCACCTGCGCCCACAATTCAAGTTCCCGATCGTGGCAAGAGACTACTTTACAAAGTGGATAGAGGCCGAGACTCCGCGACCATAACTTCGCAAAAGTCAACAAATTCTTCTACGAACGCCCTAGCACGGCTTGAGTTCCCAAAGAAATGATAATAGACAACGGCACCCGCTTGCGTGCGTAAAAATTCAGAGGAATGTTGACCGACCTAGAGTGAAACAAATACCACACCTCTACCGAGCACCCTCGCATTTAACGGCAAGTCAAGCAACAACAGAGTCATCCTCGCGTGGGTTGAAAAGAAGACTTGACGAGGCAAAGGGAAATTGGGTCAAGAACTTCACCGCCCTTTGGGCATATAGACGACTCCCACTCATCGACCGGAGTCACCTTTCAAATTGGTCTACTAATGGACGCCGTGATCCCCATAGAAATGAACGAGCCGAATCGAGGACGCCAACCCCAACCATGATCGTAAACGAAAGGCCTTTGGCGGAAGAATTGACTTGCTCAAGAGCTACGCAATCAAGCATCCTCGTAGAAGCATTAGTCAAACGTAAGGTCGCCGCCCGATATAATGCCCGGCACAGTAAAAGAGACTTTCCCGACGGGCAACCGGGTCCTCGACGAGCGACGCTGGCAACAAGAACGCACGCCAAGGAAAACTAGCCCCGACCAAAGGCCCGCATCGCGGTCGTAATAAGACCGCCGCAAGGAGATGAATTAGAAACCATGGAAGGGGCTGGCCATCCCCGTGACATGGAATAGTGATGTTAAAGCAAGATTTCATGTTTAATACCCCATCTTGTAATCGATCGATCAATTGAATGAATAAATATCGCGCGCGGCGCTTTTTTCCCACCGGGTTTTTTACAGAGGCCCGCCCGTTAAATTACATCTGCTCCGCTTTAAATTTCGCAACTAATGACCGGCCGCATAACGGCGACCGTGATGGTCACCAAAGTGGCCTGGCGGTTAATCGATAACTCGCGACCGATCGTAGGTCGAGCGACCTACAAAGAGTGCCACCGGCGGCCTGGCGGTTAATCGATAACTCGCGACCGATCGTAGGTCGAGCGACCTACAAAAGAGTGCCACCGGCGGCCCAAGTGTTGATCAACAACTGCTGAACGATCGTAGGTCGCGAGCGACCTACAAAGAGTGCCACCGAGTGGCCCAAAGGTCAGATAACCCATAGTTGGTAGTAGGCACGCCGCGGCGACCGCAAAGATCGCTTAATGATCCACCCAACGACCGACCAAAACGAGCGCCAGAGAAAGACAAATGGGCCAACGATCGCCTAAAACGAACACCTTAGTGAAGGCAAAAAATGGCGCCTACAACCGCCTAACTTTCGTGAATTTAGAAAATGCGAGGATAACGATGTATCCGAGTGTAAGAAACAAGTTAATCAAAAAGTAAAAATTCATTACAGCAAGACGCCGCGCTAAGCCGCGCAAAATCTATTCGACCGCCAAGGCGGGTACAAAGCAAAAGTAAAAGTACGACGAAATTACAATGAACAAACCGCCGCAGCGCAAAATAACAAGCTAATCACTTCGCACGAGCAAGGATCACGCATCGCCATGACCATCTTGCCATCATCATCCATCCTCGCCGCAAGACGATCTCTCACCCTCAACCACATAGCTCGGCCGCACTGCATGGTCATTATATCAATGCCCCGAGCGGCGAGCAACTTCATTCGGGCCACAAAGATTGTCGAACCGTAAAGCGGCCGCCTTTGCCACCGGGCTACCTCGCAACCTTCTCCGACGGCGCCGCCTTGACTTCCTCAAAGCGGCGACTTTCGCTTTGAGGGTCTTCACCAAATCAAGAAGCTCCTTGTTCCCGCCCCCACCTTGACCTTGTCCTCGCCAATCGCTTATCCTTTTCACGGCCGCCACTGATCTTGGTTTGCTCCAGAGCGCAATCTCGTGCTCCACTTTTTTAAGTCTCCGACCGCCGACTCGAGCTCTTTGACCTTCCTCCGGGCCGCATCCCGCCTACCAAGACTAAATGGAAAACTAAGTTAGCAGCATCGAATATCGAATATTTGATCGATAAGGTAGCAAAACAAAAGAACTCACGTGCTTGGCTCCTCTTTATGTCCTTCATAGTCTTGTTGGCGCACTTGAGCAGTCGCCACAAAACTCCATGGGATCCTTCTTGAAAGTGCCACCGAGCATCATCAAAATCCTCGAGTTCAAAGACGGGGACTCAATCCGCTCTTCCTCCTCCCCTGGCCGCTAGAAGGAGTGCGACTGCCCCGCCACGGGGCCACCACCGGCGCCCTATCTTGGCGACCGCCCCAACGCTCCTATTGGGGAGTGGGGTGTTCTCGCGCTGGCGAGAACCGGGGCAGTGTTTCTTCCGGCGCCGCGGTGACGCAGCTTCTCCATCGAGCCAACTGAGGTAGACATCTTCAAAGTTTTAGCCGCAAAGAAAAAGAGGTCACGACTGCATTTAATAAAAACGAGCAAACAAGTAGCAAAAGGTACCGACCGAGCTCTCTGATACTAATTTATCCTCTCGAACAAGCGTAACGCCCGCCCGGGATATCCTCCGAAGTTCTCACAAGAATGTATGACAACTCGCTATCATAGCCAAAGTCGCTGAATCCTCTTCATCCAAAGTCGACACGGCGAATGTATACTCGCCCGACTTCACAGAGAAGTGAGCCGCCCGCCAGAGATTGGAAAGAAAGAGCTCCTCGCAGCACTATCCGAAGAAAATCCGCAATGTCCTTAGCGGCCTCGTGATCGTGAACGACCCAAAAGTATTGATTCTTCCAACCGCCAGCAACGAGTCCGAGTAAGCTCAAAACTTATGGCGCGAACGACTTCTGTTCTTGAAAGACACCGCTTCCTTGCGAGCCATATTGGTTCCAGACTTCGCGCACCACCGGGCCAACAGTATGCGAAAGAGCTTGGTCGACACGCTTCGCTTCAACCGATCGCACAAACTCTCGAACGCCTTCATAAAGCCCCAACCGCTCGGGTGGATCTCGAGAAGGAGCGACGCTCGTGTACCGAGAACATCCTCGCCGAAAGTCCGTAAAGGGGGAACGATCCCCATCTTTTCAAAACCACCCGCAGCATGGTGAACTTTAACTTGACAGACGGCCGCAATATGTTCGCTTTCTTGCATGCCTTTCACTTTCCACCCCGGCCAGAAGAGGGCGCTCGATCGCCGATACATGGGCTCCCGGGGACAAAACTTTTGAAAGCCCTCATTTTCTCGCACACCCGTGAGATATCGCTCACATCAATAATCGTAGACGGGCCGCTTTTTTCCCCATCCGCTCGTCCGCAACTTCATTTGGTCCGCCGACTTCAACTCTCCCACCGCCTGCTCAAAGATCGCCATCAACGATCGATCGATCGATCCGCCTCAACATGCATAGGTTCGTGCCCTCGGGCGGTCGGCCTAAATCAATAAAATTAAAATTTTCCACCGCCGGCCGAGCGACATCACCCATATCCTCGCCGCTTCACGACATCGATCACCGCCGCCGCCGACCGACCGCCTGTGTGCCTCGTGTGGCGGTGGGACCCAAGACTTCACCGATTCCGCTGAGGTCGGCAGGAGACGCCGCCGCCGAGCCGGAGCTGTGAGGAGCGCGACGATGAAGCCGACCGGCGTGGAACGCCTCTACTATTCGGGGAGAACCGCCCGCCTCTCCCGATGACATAGACTCGGCCCTCTCTCGCTCTCTTGGGAACGCGACGCCATAAGTGGCTAGGCTCACGAGGGGCACCGATATACGAGCGCGCCCGCTTAGTCCTCGCCGATCCACTGCGGATAGTGACATCAAGGCGCCAAGGTCGACCGAGCCCACAGGCCGGGAGAAGGGGGCGACGTGGTCGCCCTCTCGACCGACGCCTCCTCACGAGGCGTGGAAGCTAACTAAAGGAAAGCAATAAGGAAAGCAATAAAGTGCGTAAATAAATAAAGACTTAAAAGGGCGACTTACCCGGAAAGGAGCAAATGAAAGAGAGGAACTGACAGATAACTCTCGCAAAACAACTTTCGTGGCGCTTGCAGATAGCTCCTGGCCTTTACAGCAGAGGATTGCTTCTCGTGTGTAGACGACGGCCGACCAAAGGTCCTATTTATAGAGGGCCCACTGCACGGCCGCCGCGAAGTCCGCCAGACGCCTATCCCCATCCGCTGTACGGGGAAGCTCAAAAGGTGTCTCGAGACGCGCAAAAGTCTCTCTCATTCATTACGATTAATGACAGTGGTCGGGCCCTAAAGACATCCGCGCTGGCCGGCGATACCACGGCCACGACCGCCCGCCTCCCGACGAAAGTAAAACCACTCCACCGGGGCATCGATTCAAGCCTTAGCCCGCCCTAAAGCGACCTAGGCTCGGGGGCAACTGCTCGGGGTGCATTAGCAAGGACATGATGGTGCGGTTAGCAATGGGCCAGCGCCCATCTCGCAAAAACGCCCAAGACCGTGTCTTGCCTCAGATTTCGGGCGACCGACCGCCTATTTCGCAAACGGCCGTCGCCTCAAAGGGTATAAGTACCACCTCCATCCACACGCCGTGCACGCAACTCCTACCCCGCGGATACCCCCGCCTGCTAGCACACCTCCCGACTAGAGCGCCGAGTGTCTTTGCAGTACCACCCGAGGTGCTCAAGACCTGGCCCCACACCAAAGAATAAATGACGGACAAAGGAGCAAAGAAACAACACACTTGGTGATCGAGGCACGATCGCTTTAACTTATAGTTTGTACTTTACTAATTGTGGTGTTGTTTGTTTAGGATTTGTTTGAGGTTGGTGATCTCTATTTCTTTCTTTCAAAGGATCCCGCTTAGCATCAAGTCGTAGTCTTCTTGCACTACCGGTTAGTTATTGAAGTTATTAGTTGTCATTAAACGTTATTTGATATTATTAGTAAATAAAGTAGTACAAAGTAAAATTAATGTATTTATTACAAAATAGGAAATTATATGTTAATATTTTTTTTAATATTTTAAACTTTTTAAATATTTTTTTATGTTAAAAAATGGCGAAATTATATGTTAATAATTTTTTAATAAATAACACATAAATACGAAATAAAATAAAATAATGATTATATTTATTAAATTTTAATTTGTGTTAATATTATTTAGAAAATATGAAATATAATAATATAGTAGTTAAAAAAATAAATTTAACGTATTTATTAATTTTTAATTTATGTTGATAATACTTTTTAGATAAATTTGTAATATATTAAATTTTCAAAACTTCATTATATAATCATTATTTTGATTAATTTGTTAAAGTTTATTATATTTTGAAAATCATCATATTATAATTTTTTTTCTTTAAATTGTTAAAATTTATTATATATTTGAAAATCATTATATTGTCAATTAAATATTTGAAAGATTTATGATATGTAATTTATTTTCATTTAATTTAAATAGTTACATTTAAATAGTTTTGATATGTAATTTATTGTTATATTTTCATTTAGTTTAAATAAGTATGATATGTAATTTATTGTTGATAAAATATTTAATAAAAAATTGATAGAGTTGTTAGTTAAAATGTTATTTGTTGTTAGTTAAAATGGCTAATATTAATAGAATGTATATGTCAAATGTTGTAATTTATGTGTTAAAATGTTATTTATGTTGTTAGTTAATAGAGTGTTAGTTAAAATGAGTAATATTTATGTTTACCATAACATAATATATAAAATGTCTTACATTGTTAGTGTATGTAAATATGTGTATGTGTATATGTGTATTTGTATGTCTGTAGAATATAAAATTTGATTTATAATTTATGGGTACGCATTTAGTACTAGCTAGGATTTTGAAGACATGGATCATAGTTGGATGTATGATCGATTATTTCTTGAAGAAGCGGCTTAAAGAGACGCTTTGTAATGAGTAGAAGAGTTTATTTTTTGTGCTGTTACCACGGCGGATTTGCGCGAGAAGGGGGAATTAGATTTCCGCGCGCGAAATGTTCAATTCGATTTATAAAAATGAAGATGAAGTCGTAATTCATTTGTACAATAATGGGTTTAGCCGATTATTAGATATGGAGTCGCCACGACGGTAGCACTGGTACTCGCGTAGAGCTGCTCCTCGCGTTAATGTTCCGCTGAAGTATATCCTTCAAGTACTAATGTTCCAGCTTGAAGTAGTAGCCTCCACATTCGATCTCACAAATCATCCAACCCGCTGCTAGATGTTTATCGTGAATGATATCTCGATGTCGTTGGAGTAAATTTGGATTTTGAAGAACTAGAATATGATGTCGAGGAAGTTCCAAATGAGGAAGCGCAATTGTTTTACACGTATTTGAGTGAGACAAATAAACCATTATTCAAAGGATCTAAAGACTCAAAATTATCAATGTGTGTTCGTTGTTGGGTCTTAAGTCTCAATTTAATGTTGCCGAAGTTGTGCATGGAATATATGACCAAAATGATGTTGATGCAACCCCTATTAAAGGACTTTTGCCGCAGAGTTATTATGATGCTAAAAGACTGCATCGGGCTTGGCTTAAAATCTAAAAGAATTGATTGTTGTGTGTCCGTTGCATGCTCTATTATAATAATGAGTTTGGCATAAATGATGGAAATTTGACTAATGCAAGTCAGGTGGAGAGCCACGCCATCGCGTCGCCAGGAGAGGATGAGCAGAGGCAAACCGGCCCACGGTAAAAGCAATGTTCTATCCGCCGCTTATACCAAGGCTACAGAGGATGTTTACATCAATGGAGACCGCGTAAAAATGACGTGGCACCATGAAAATAGAAACGATTCTTGTGAATTACGCCACCCATCCGATGGTGAAGCTTGAAGCATTTTGATCGTGTTCATCCGTGATTTTGCCGATCCACGCAATGTTCGGGCTTGGTTTATGCTCCGATGGTTTCACACCTTATATTCAAGCATCGCATCACCGTATTCTTGTTGGCCGCTTATTGTTACCCCATACAACCTTCCACTGTAAATGTGTATGTCTAAACCATACATGTTTTTAAATGCTATTATTCCGGCTGCAATCCAACACCGGTATTGACATATATTTGCAACCTTTGATTGATGACCTAAAAAGGTTGTGGCATGGTGTTTTAACTTATGATGCAAAGACGCAAACAAAATTTCGATTGAGGCAAATTTGATGTGGACAATTAATGACTTCCCCGCTATGGAATGTTGTCCGATGGGGAACACATGGTAAGATGGCGTGTCCGATTTGCATGGTTGACACAAGGGCTTTCACTCTTAAATACGGAGGGAAAACTTCGTGGTTTGACTCGCATCGTAGGTTCTTACCTATGGATCACCCATTTAGAAAGCGTAAATATGCATTCATCAAGTGACATGTTGAAACAAGTGGACCTCCTCATAGTTTGACACCGTGAGGAAGTTTGGATGTTGTTAAAGACATCCTCTCCAAAGGGAAGTCGAAGCGGGTGTTGTTTCGCCCGTATACTATGGGCAATGGCACAACCGACAAAGAGAAGTATATTTTGGGAACTTCCCTATTGGAAAGATAATCTACCGAGACACAACTGATGTAATGCATATATAGAGAAGAATTTTTTGATAACATATTTAATAAAGTTGTCATGGACGTGAAAGGTAAAACGAAAAGACAATGAGAAAGCTAGGAAGGACATATATCATTATTGTAGACGAAAGGATTTGTTGTTGGTCGAGCAAGGTACTAGGACATTGAAACCCAAAGCCAATTATACTTTATCTAAGGAAGAAGCGAAAGCAGCTTTATCGAAGGATAAAAGAGTTGAAAATGCCCGACGTATTCTTCCAATTTATCTAGATGTGCGGATGTGGATAATGGGAAGTTGTATGGGATGAAGAGTCATGATTGTCATGTATTCATGGAGTGCTTACTTCCCATCGCTTTAGTTCGCTACAAAACACGCTTTGAACCCGCTTAATTGAAATAAGTACATACTTTAAGAATTTGTGTTCAAGAACCCTAAAAGTTGATGATCTTACAAAATGGAACAAGACATCACACTTATCTTATGCAAGTTGGAGAGAGTATTTCCGCCCGGTTTCTTTGATTCTATGGAGCATATCGGCAGCATCTCGTGATCCGGTTAAACTTGGCGACTCGCCCAATACAGATGGATGTATCCGCTTGAAAGGTCAGTTATTTAATTATTATAATATAAAAGGAAGTTTATAAAATAACATTATTAATTAATTAACATATCGTTTTATCTAGGTTCATGGGTGATTCAAAAAGATCGGTGAAAAACAAAGCTAGAGTTGAAGGATCGATATGTTCTTCATACTTACACCGTGAAACAACCAACTTTTGTTCTTATTATTTCAAGAATGAATTTGCTCCAAGAAGCAGTCGAAATGAAATGGATGTTGAATGTCCTAGACATGAATTAGCTTTGTCTATCTTTGTCTACCCGGTCGTCCATCTGGGAGGGAGTCAATTCATTGGCTGACAAAGGAATAGTTCAATGCAGCACATATTCATGTGTTGATAAACTGTACTGAGGTGCAACCATTCATAGTTAATGTATTCCTCAACATTAACTATATATATCGATCTTAATTAAGTCAATAAAAGTAGACAAATGTGTAACAATTAATTATTTCTTTTTAGGGAATTCTTGTCATCTGAGGAAGTAAGTGAAGAACAATCTTAAGCTTATATTAATGCACATTTTCCAATGTGGTTTAGGCAACGTGTTTATGCCCTCCCACCAACTCCTCCCAACCAACACTTGAGGAACTTATCGACGGTCCCTCAAGATGTGTTAAAGAATGACACACATACTTTGTCAATGGATACAAATTTCACAATAATGAATGGACACAAGGCGTAGAAACAATCAATAGTGGAGTTTGCATGAAGGGTGTCACCGAGGTGGTGAAGGTGATTTTTATGGTGTGATTCAACACATATACGGTCACAGCACTCTCTATCTAGACTATAGTCGACAGTAGTGCTTTTTTATTGTAATTGGTTTGATCCGCCTACTCGAGGAACAAGGGTGAATCCAAAGTCAAATACAGCTTGACATTAAAATGAGTAGTAGATATCGATCAGATGATCCGCTCATCATTGCTCAAAATGTGAGACAAGTCTATTATGTCCCTTATCCATCAACGCGACCGATAGGCGTGGTTGGTGTGTCGCAATTAAGACAAAACCAAGAGGCCAGATTGAGACAAATGACACACCGAAGATGTCCCATTTCAAATGGATGAGATGTCTAATGTAAATGAAGTGATTCAAGTTGAACCCATTACTGCTTATGTGATCAACTAAACACCGCGATGAAGTTGATGACGAAGAAGATGTCGATGAAGATGCGTAAGACCATATTGGTGTATCATGAATTCCCGCCATCCGATGATGATGATTTTGAGAATGAATGGGATTCAAATTTGTTTTTCTAGTTATTCAGCTTTTATTTGGTACTTAATTAGTAAATCGTAATAGTATGGATATTTATGGTTATTTTGTATGAATATTTGTACGAATGTTTATGCAATATACATGTTTCTTTTTTAATATTTAAATGTATGTATATATATATATATATATATATATATATATATATATATAGGTATGTCATCATCCGATCCTCATCCGATCGTGACGACACACACAATGTTCCTCCACCGCCATGATACTACAGTGGGAGGAAGAAGATTATTACTTGCCTAACGCGCATAGGGCACGCTGCTGTTGTTCCTTCGCGTATATTTGCCAAAGCCAAACACAAAGAAAGTAGTAGTAGTAGTAGTGCACCTCTTCCTGATCGCATGGGAGGACTTACTACCGACACATGTTGAAGATGGTCAGGTCATCGTGGTGCCTCAAGGAGATTCGTAAGTATATTATTTATTAATTTTCTGTTGCCTATTATACAACTTTCGTGGTCCAAATTCAGCTTTTTTAAAAAATTTCAGGTTTCTTCCTTCAAAGCTCGCAGCCCACCGCAGCCATAAACTCAATTCAAATGGAATTTCCAAAAAGGTTGGAAAATTGGACCGCAGCTTAAAAAGATAAAGAAGATAACAAAGACTATTTTAGGCCATGCTCGATTCTTTTTCTTGGTAAGTTCTACGAAATAATTAATTTTTAATTTTTTTATTGAATTGTTTAATTTGTTTGGCTTAACAATATTCTTCTAAATTTTTTAAATAGGAACAATGTACATGGTTACCAGAGTAATGTAAAGATGTCGAGCATGCTCAACAAGAGATGTAGTGATAGATATTCAAGCATCATGGTGTACTAAGATGAAGGCAAAACTCGATTTTATGGGACCAGAGGCTTATACACAACCGAAGAGTATTGGAAGACAGATGAATTTAAAAATAAACAAGGGAAGCTAAGAAGAACCGCATCCGAAAATGGCTATTGCAATCACGCAGTGGATGTGTTAGTGCCGAACTCATCACCAAAGCAGCATGGTACGTAATTTTATAACTATTACTTCATCAATTAATTAAATTTATTAACTATGTATTAAGTAGTTGTTATTAAATAAAAAAATTATGTATCTAGGAGGATGAACTTGACTCGGAGGTCATTTGTTCGAGTTGCATCGCAACTTGTATCTCATGAGAGGAGAGATGATACATTTATCCACGATAGTATGCAGGAGGATCTGTGTAAATCTACATTATGTTATTAGTTATTTATCTTTATATATACAATATATATATATATATATATATATATATATATATATATATATATATATATTGTTTTTATTGTTTTTTATTAATATTTATTTATTTATCTCGTTGTTTTTTAGGATGCTTATGATGTCGGGATGGCCGAGTGGCGTGAGTCTCACTTTACAGAGCAAAGGGGGGCACATCACGATCCTCGTGGAGGAGGCTAGAGTGGCTCGCTTATTTTGGGATAGAGCAATGGGCCCACAAAAGAGTGATCGCTTGACAGATCCGCAGCATGGGACCCAAGTTCTTCAAGGAAAGCATTCTCACGAGTCGATCACATTCAAGAACAGAGAGTACCGGGTCGCTTTTATGTTGCTCCCAATGTAGTGACAGCACTGACCGAGCAATTTAACCAGAGATTGAACGAGCAAAGTGAGCAACATGCACGATAAATGGAAGAGGTTAGTGAGCAAGCTAGAGAACCGAGGAGCGCATTCAACAGCTTGATGACTAAGATGAACCAAATTTTCGAGGCCATCATCATCATCATCATCATCATCATATATGGCTTCCTACCACCGCAAAAGAGTTATCGGGCGTGCATTTCATCCTTGGCCTCACCGCACTTCAAGCAAAGATCCACACCCATTATTCTCAAAGCAAAGATTCACCCCAATAGTATCCACCCCAAAGATCGTGATCCTCCCAAATGACAAAGAGATCCACCCCAAAGATCGTGATCCTCCCCAAAGACTGGGCCACCGCAGCAGATGTATCCACCCCAAAGAAGAAGATCCTCCACAAAGAAGAAAGCCACAACCCCAAAGAAGAAATTGTGATCAACCCCAAAGAAGAAACTGTGATCAACCCCAAAGAAGAAGATCCTCCCCAAAGCAGTTAGCCACCCCACTTTCTTCAATAATATTGATCCAATTATAATGCGATTGAGGTCGCTTTGTTCGGTGATGACATCCAACCACCACGAGAGTACAACTATTATCACAAAGATGACTCGGATGAGCACGCACCTTAGTAGCTTTATAATTTGATTATGGATGTTTATTATTATGGATATTTGAGTGATTTGTTGGATTTTATTAGCGATATCGGTGTATTTTGGATTTAGGTTTTGATATTAAAGTATTTTATATTTGGTTGGTTATCACTATTTGAGTTTTTTTATCCATTTATTTTTTTAATTTAAATATGCTATTTATATTTTTTTATAATTCGATAATTTATATTTTAAATTTAAATTTATTTATTTTTAAAAAACATTTTTATAAAATTTTAATGTTTCTAATTTTTGTTTTCTTAAAAAAAAAATATTTTTGGCGGAAAATCGGTACTTTCCGGCGGATTTAGTTTTAACAAAAAAAAAAATATATTTTCGGCGGAAAAATTGGTACTTTCCGGCGGAATTAGATTAAAAAAAAAATTATTTTCTGCGGAAAAATCCGCTAAAAAGTGCTAAATTCACGAAAAGTACCGGGAAATCCACGCAAATTCCCGCAAAAATCCGCTAAAATGACTTAAAAATCCGCCGAAATTACCGCATGAAATTCCACTAAAATACGCTATGACGAGCCTTTTACTGCCGGAAAAATCCGCCGAAAATACCCGTATTTGCGGCGGAATTAGGTGTTTTTTGGCGGAAAAATCCGCCAAAAAAACCCATTTTTCTTGTAGTGCATGAAGATAAGATTGGAAACAAATTCTTTTCAATTAATTGAGTTGTTGGATGGTGATACTTCCACTCATATTTCTTTCTCTCATATCATCAAGACATTAGGCGATTGGATTGGGTGAGAGAGTGATATTAGTTGGTTAAAGATTTCAAGACTACAATAGAATCATGGATCGCTTAGCTACAAATAGTTTTAATTTGGATTGTAACTTTATGTTTTACAATTTTGCCCTCAAGTTATCCACTCGTTTCTGCTTGAAGATAAAAAGAGCTTTTTCACTTTTAGTTCTTTGCTGATTTGGTGGGGGTTTTTAACTCTCATTTTTCTTAAATAAAAAAAGACTGGTTAGGACATAGTACAAGTGAAATGTTAGTTTTTGGGGTGGGTATAGAATGAACATTTATAAATACTTGACAACCAATATGATGCAAGATAAGTATTTGATATTTGAAATCTGTAACTATTTGACTCGAATTTAATCCCTAACCGGTGTGCATAGAAAACTATTTGTTAAAAGATATCAACCACTTAAATAGATCTTTAATACCTTGAAATATTAATCTCTAACGTCATCATTGAACTCACTATATATAAAAATTAAAAGAAAATGATCATGAGGAAGGATATGCCCTTGCGTATCGTGGAGTTTGTTAGACGAGAAGTTGGTGTGACAAAGTCTCAATTTCTAACCCTCTCAATCAAATCTCATCTTCCTTTTTTAACATAGTGCGTGGAAGCCAATAATTTCGTTGTTAATTTTTCGTTTTCCTTTTGACATAATGGAAGCCAACATTGCGTTCCCCAATCTTTGCCTTCGTCGTTAGTTTTCTTTAACTGCATTGTACATGTCGGCAGAAGAGGTTTTTTTTTTTTTTTTTTTTACACTCACCTCTCTTTAAGCTTTTAGCAAATGTCACACGCCCCTGGGCTTTCTTTAAATCAACAACGACTTCCTTAAGCTTTGGTGAAATGTCACACACCTCCCTTTAATTTTAAATTGAACACTCACATTCCTTAAGTTTTAGTCAAATACAATTTTCTAATTGTATTTGAAGATATAATCATGTGTTCTTGACTTGTGCTATACTTGCACATTCATTTCCTTTATTTGCTTTGGCTATCGAAGGCTAAATCTTATAGGTCATTCATTTCAAATGAGAGCTCTTCCCCTTTTGTACATTTTTGTGTTGTGCACTAGCTACTTTTCCAACTTAATTTTGACTTCCAAACACTTTGCAAAACTGTCGATCTAGGCTGCACTAGTTTTATCTTTCATCTCCCTCTGTGAACCTACTACAAATCTTTGTGATGAATTATTATTCAAAACTAGAAACTGTGAATGAATGAGAAAGATGAAGAAAATTGCACGGGAGTAGAAGAAGTCTTTGTAATAGTGTATTAAATTTTAGGGATTGGAAATAATCCAATAATTTGAGGGGAGGTTATTGTCAAGAAAAAACTAGAGGAGAGGTAGAGGCAAAGTGACATTTAACTGTACTTCAGTGTGAGCATGAGTGTTCAATTTAAAATTAGAGGGATGTGTGTGACATTTGACCAAAACTTAAGGAGGTCATTGTTCAATTTAAAACTAGAGGAGGTGTGTGACATTTGACCACAACTTAAGGAAGGTGAGTGTAATTTCCCCCTTTTTTTTTAAACCAAAATAAAATGTTCTTTTCTAACTTTAAGGCTTGGAGCATGACATAATTTGTATTTGGGAAGTCCCATATATAAATATTCTTTCATAAGTGCTCACACTAAGCTTTCTCTCTCGCCTTACGCTGAAGCCTCATCCTAAAAAAATGTTCTTTTTTTTTTCTCGCCCTTTTCAGCCCATTCATCCTAAAACTACTCTCTTTGATAAAATACTAGTGCTATGACCCATGGTTCGCACGGGCGTCGCCTAACGCTAGTTATAGTTGTACATAAAGTTAAGATTGATTTTTTCTAAAACCATAAATTAACATTTAGAACATCCAATGAAAAATGGTTTGCCCCAAATGGTGACTATACAGTAGTTAGATTCCCATATAGGAACGTAAAATGTATTCATTTTATTTCCGCGACAATGCAAAATTTATTGTTGAAGCCGATAAGTCAAGTATTATTATTATTATTATTATTATTATTATTATTATTATTATTATTATTATTATTATTATTATTATTATTATTATTATTATTATTATTATTATTATTATTAACGCCCGGTCCGCTTCTTCATGTTTTGCACATTGGCGTGTTAGTGGGTGGTGTGTAGTGAGTGGTTATGCTTTATTAAAAATTTTACTTACACTAAAGTTATTTTGGTCGAAAACCCGACACTAAAAGTGGCCGCTTTTTTTTATCTCCTTTATATATAGGTATAGACTATTATTATTATTATTACTATTATTATTATTATTTGACCAAAATTATTATTATTATTTAATATTATTATATTATATATGATGTTTTGTGTAACACCCTTCTAATACAACTATCTAAATGAATAAAAATCGTAGTTTTCAAGTCCTTTTCAATGCAATCATAAGAGGGTGCTACACTTTCACCAAACAACATAAAACAACACCAATGCTCATAAAACAATAGAGTATGTGATACATAGCACATCAATCGGACGAACCTCAAAACACCTATTTAGTGACATTACACCACTTAATCACCACGCAACTAATAAGACATGTTTCATAAAACATATTCAAATACATCACCAAATAAATAAATTCAAACAACTTCAATTAAAACAACTAATAAACTAATCGCCCCTGCTACGACGTGACGAGCAAGACAACACAACTGCACTAAGGTAGGTAGAACCTTCACTGATCACCCGCACGCTGTCGACATAAGAAGCAACATAGAAAGCGTATGGGTGAGTCTCTAGCACATATAATAGAATGTATGATAAACATCATGTTAGAGAAAGACAACTAGAAACATCACCGCCAATAGACAAACACACAACATCAATTTATAACACATCAACTCATAATCATCAAGAGACATCACCAATTGCATGAGTATATGCATGAATGCAACCCAACACCAAGGGTATATGCATGTGGTACCATCACCATCACAAATATCGCCATTCGGCATGTCCGCTATAATCATTAATAATATCAAGGCCGGGCCTACACCGCCACTTTGATGCATACGAGGTACGTGACTCCATGAACAATGCATCAACCACAAACAATCATATCATGTATGAATTAACACCGCCACTAGATTCATCACCGTCATTTAATCCACCGTCATTAAATACACCGTCATTAAATACACCGTCATTAGATACACCGTCATCTAATTCACCAATACATCATCACTTAATAGCTCTATGGCTAACACCAATACATAGATCAATTAATAGCTCTATGGCTAACACCAATACATCAATCAATAGCTCTATGGCTAACATCAATACATCAATCAATAGCTCTATGGCTAACATCAAACTCACCGGATACATCAACACCAAAAGTCATGGACTAAATCACTACTACAAGGACCAAACTCACTACACAAGGACCAAATCGCATCGTGGACCAAATCGGGCAACACACAGCTCCACGACACACACACTGGTGCATTGGGGCAACCTGCGCCACCCTGGGCTCACAAAACAGAGTAATCTGGCGCCCTGTGGCAACCTGCGCCACACTGGGCGCCAAACAGACAGCAAAATGGCGCACTAAGGCAACTTGCGCCACCCTGGGCGCACGCAACATGGGAAACTAGCGCTGGGTATCTCAGCACTACCTCGGGCACAAAACATGCATCTCGGGCGCTCAGGCAACTCATACTTACACCGGGCGCCAAATGAGATAAAGAAATGGCGCTGAGGCAACCCGCGCGCACCGGGCGCACGAAACATGGGAAATCGTGCTCGAGGCATCTCGCGCCACTCGGGCGCACAAACAGACAAGAAAATGGCGCTTGGGGGCATCCTACGCCACCCTGGCGCCAAATGCAGAGAAGAAATCGCGCGCTCAGGGCAACTCGCACTACTGGGGCGCCAAATGATATGTGCACATGGCGCTCGCAAAGAATTCAGGTTGCGCCAGTGGCGCTAAAACAAAGAAGCAGCCAGCGCGCTCGAGAGCACCTGCTGCGCCAGGCGCGCAAAACAAGAATACATGGCGCCTCGCAAGAATTGTGGTTGCGCCAAGGCGCTAAAAACAATAAAGACAACGCGCTAAAGGGCGCTAAAAATGCTTAATCCTTGATTTTATTTTCTCCAATTCCAGCAAGTACCAATTTCAACATCACATACTTATGCATTTCATCAAACACCACATAAGCATAGTAAATTCACCTTCAAAACTCATAGAGTAATATCATCAAACACCTTGTAGGCAACATATGTTCATAGTTTATTTCAACACCAAAACACCACAATTTCACCAAATTGAATCAAACACAACATCAATCACACAATTAACAACACAATCAATTCAATAATCATCCTAGAGTCTAACCCATACATAATCCTCATCATATACCCCATTATAGGTGAAAGAGAGCCCCCTTACCTTAATGGATTGAAGAAAACAAGCACTCTCTCCACCAAGAATCCAAGAATCACCAACAAGCAAGCTTCTCTTCCTTGCCTTGAATTCTCCACGCCAAAATCTTCTCTTCCTCTCCCTTGGAGCCGTTGCACCTCTCTCCCTCTTCTCACTTTCAATTTTTTTTGCTTTGGTTGAAATGAGCACTCACCCTAGACTCCTAAGCTTATTACATGAATATGGGTCTAACTAATGGATCATGGACATTTATTTACACCTCAATTACTCAAACACCTCCTGAATAAAATAAAACTCCAAATTAATTATTTGAATTAATAAAATGTTGTAAGCCTTAAATAATCCAATTAATTAAATAATTGAATTATTTTTGGGGCGTTACATTTTGTATGTAACCAAAAAATATATATGATGTTTTTTGTATAAATTGGTACTCTATTCATCATTCCACAGGGTGCCAATAGTACCTTTCTTGGCCCAAAAATAAACCCGGTGCATCAAAAGGTCCACAAGTCCTCGCTTAATGTAATCCAAAGTTGGGTATTTCGCGCCAAGTGTAAATCTAGAATACGGCATAATGTTGTGTCTCATCCCATCGACACAACTTGCTTTCCATTATATTGACCTAGAATAGCAAAATTACCCGCCTCGTGGTACCGCGTATTATCCGAACGGGTACGGGCGGTAGCTTAACAGTACCCACAAAGTTGAATAAATGGATGCTTAGGTTACTCTCAATAAAAATGGTGCGGGTCGGATATCGAGGTATCTGCTCTCATGGTACCGTAATAAAATATACATATTTAAATTTTTTGCTATTATTATTAATTTTAGTGTTATTAATCTTCTTTCATTAACTACTATAAGTTAACAAATAAATGTGTAATGAAATGACTAATTTTTTTTATGAATGAATAGAAAAAATAGTGCTCAAAAGATTAATTTTGTATGGTATTTCAATTTTATTTTAAAAAAATATTTCAAATTAATATTAAAAGTATCCGTGGGTATCCGCGGGTACCCGCGAGGAGACAATACTCGTGAAAAACTCATTACATGAGTACCCGCGTGGGTATGAGGCGAGTACAGGTAGTATTTATATTAAACGGGGCAGGCGGATAACTATTACTCGTGCCCGCCATGCCCCATTGGCATCCCTATATTGACCCAGCTTGCAATAAACTGAATATACACGTATTGTGACATAAACTGATTATTGGGTCCCACCACTTCAACTTGCTATTTTACTACGGATGCTGATTCTCTGCATTCACTCGAGTCTCTTTCTGTCTCTTCTCATTTTTTCTGTTTTTTTAATTAAAAATTAACCAACAATTAGGATTTAAAGATGAGTCAATGGTATTGGTACCACTAACTGCAGTCAATTATGACTGCAGAGAATCAGTATCCGTGTTACCATATTTTATGCTGACTTTTGTGTGTGATTTGTGAGAGTATTAGAAAATTGCAACTTGCATAGAGTTACAACACGCACGAGTTAAAGACATTATTCTAGTGCAACCGAGAGCACATCACGTAAACTAATATTGTAGGTGCCAATTGCATTTAGCTTATAGATAGATACCGAATAGATAAAAGATACTAGATAAGTTAGATTATAACTAATAAACTAATTGATTGAATTTAAAGTGTTTGGTAGAATTGACATATCTATATCTATACTATATACAAGTATGAACTTCCTCTCATTAACAAATCCTATGTGTAATTCTAATAAAATGACACATCAGCATAGCAGTATTACATCATCCTTATTTTGCTTTGTTGGCCGTCTGAATTTTATATTAAAAAATAACAACGAAATATTTATTAGGATTTAAGTTATGTTTAAACGTTATCATCAAATAATTAATATGGCTTGCAATTTCAAATTGTAAAATATTTAATATTATTATTATTATTTAAATTTCAAATAATGAATACCGATCATTCAGTTTTAAAAATTAAAACAAAACGGAGTTCTCATTCAGCCATTCAAAATCCAACGCCAAAAATATATCTTATCTTAATCTTAATCTTAACTATACCCATTTGAGATTATGTTCACATAAGCTGTCCACAGATTCGGATCCTCTCCTTCAAGTTCTCTCATGATGCCTCTCAACCAAAATTTGTTGCGAGAAGTGAGAATGGCCTGATAGCTGATACTGATACTGATACCAACTCAACTTGGTATTTTACCATTTTGAATTACAATTTCAGTTTTTATTTCAATTTCAATTTAAATTACAATTTCAGTTTAAATAACAATTTCAATATAAGTTAAAATTCCATTTTAATTTTTTATCCCTGTTAATTAAACAAAATATAGTATCATTATAAGTTATAAAATGTTATTCATTTTAAATATCATTTCTAATTACATTTTCGTGTTTTATTTAATTCGAAATTTCATTTTCAATTACAATTGCAGTCTAAATTATAATTTCAATAACAGTTATAATTTCATTTTTGCATCTTATTTATTTTGATTGATCAAATTTGGTTGTAATTAATCAATATTCAAAATTACTCCTAAACTGAAATAAATAATGCAAAATATATTAAATTTTCATTTTTTATTATTTTCGTCTAAGTATTATATTAAATTTTAAATGGGAAACAATGAAATCAATTCTAATAAAGGTCCATTCAATTGGAGGTTACGATTTTCTTTGATACGTTAAAATTGTTATGATCTTTACTTATTTTTCGTCATTCATAATAATAATAATAATAATAATAAATAACAGATTTTTAAAATAGAATTTGAAAATTTGGCTCTACTATTTTTATAGTACTGTGTCATTGTTATTAGAATATCAAGATATAATTATTAAGTATGAAAATAGACTATAAAATTATATCTCAGAATATTAAAATATAATCAATTATTTTTAAACCGAATTCATTGCTGAATTAAAATTGTAATCGTTTCTGAATTAATTGAAATAATTGTGCAGATTGAAATTCTTATTTAACTGAAATAATTATCGCATTAAAAAAGACAATCAACTCTTAATTTCCAATATTATATCTTGATCCGAAAAGGACTCAATTCTTTAATTAATCACAATTGAATTATATTCAAATAAAATGATTTGCGAATTAAATGAATTATCTGTCCAGCAAAAAATTATATCTTGACCAATTAATGATGTGTGACTGTTTCTATTTGTTATGTGTCCATAAAAACATAAAGAGAAGGGGACCCTGCAAGAGGCCGAAGGAAGGAGACCCATTGCGCGGTCTCCCGCTCCGGCGCCTGGCCGCCTTACGCGACACCTGTGAAGAAGGCCCGCACCCCAACACCCCCCTGCATTAAGGCCGATCGCCACACACAGGCATCGTGAAGAAAGACCCACAACGGTCTTCCCTATTGTGAAGGCAATAAGTCCGCCTCTCGCACTCGCCCGCCGGTCATCTCGACTTCTTGATTTCTATCTCGACTAAGTTCCTACACTTGCCTTATTCTTCGGTTCACTCTATCGCCCGAGCAGCCATGAACCTCACTATTGTTGCCGATCGCAGGTACGCAACTAAACATACACTTAATAATTAAAAATAGATGAAATGCAAATCAAAGTGCAGGTATTTAAAAGCCATAAAATGGGATGGCGCCTGATTGTTCTTACATCTTTAAGATGGCCATGGACATGCCCGTAGCCACCCAAACAAATGAGTCAAAAGAAAAAGATTACAAAGACTGAAGGGGGCTCAATTTTCTCCAGCATTCTCCTTCGGAGTTCCTTGGTTTGCTCCGGGAGTTCCTTCCTCGCCGTCGGCAACATTCTTGTCTTCCTACCGCTTTCTTCAACTTCGTGAGGGGCGAAACTACTTGCCCATCTCTTCCCAGATCTTGCCATTCTCGACTTTTTCGAGTGAGATGCACTGCTCACCGGAATCGTAATCAAACACCAGACTGGGAGAGGCATCGGTGTACCCGAGTTTTTCCATCTCAAGCATTAGACTTTTTCGTGGCTTGACACCTCTTCTCTCGCTCTCTCACTTGGCCTCAAGCAGCTTTCGTGATTCTTCTCATACCGAGTCACTCATTCCGAGCAATCATAGCTCTCTCTGAGATCTTGTCAAGATCGGCAGCCTTTCTTCTTGTTTTCTCGCTTCGCTTCTCAAGAACAACAAGCCTCGCACAAGACTTTCGACATTCTTCTCACATTCAGCCCGCAGCCTCCCGATTCTCCTTCAAAGAAATTCTACATATTCACGATTCTCCTTCAAGCACATATTCACGATTCTCCTTCAAAGCATTTACATATTCACGATGGGCATATTTCAGCCCGCCGACCCAAGCGAAGTTCATGAGCTAAACGGTGGTTATATGCTTGAGTCTCTGAGTACATACCGCCGTAATCTCTCGTGTGTTGACCGATGGCTTTCCTCATCTTCTCAAAGGCCTTTGCCCCAATCGCCCACCTTAGCCATCGCGACGGTCGGCAGAAGAATGACTTCCTCCCCGAGTCCGCAACGCCTTCTTTTTTTCGTGTCCGCCTCGCTCACACCCTTGTCGAGCCGGGCCGTGATGCCTCGCAGGGTCTCTGCGGCCGGTGGGGCGATCCGCCCGGGAGGTGTTTTTCTCAAGATCCTTCCTTTTCTTTCTTCCTTTGCTCACGACTTGAGAGCGCTCAAGAGTCTGGTTTGGATTTTGGTTCTCGACGGTAGATGAAGCTTGTCCGCCTTCTCGCTTTCTTCTCGCGTTGTCGGAACGGGCACGTATCTTAACATTTGTGTCCAAATTTCGCCCTCGCAAAAAGGGCATCAAGGTCTTCCATTTTATCTGTGAAACAGGAAGAAAAAGAATTGAGCATCAGTATTAGCCCGGTCTACCAAAAGCAAGTAAATGCGAAAGTGAAAATATAAAGTCTACTTTTCTCAAAGTAATCATGCAGCTCCTGCTTGGATTTGGCCAGGGCATCAAACATTAAGCCACGCTTAGCTTCATGCTCGCTTCATATATTTCTTGCCCCACTCGCTCATTAGCTCCGAACGACTTTATCATATGCATCTAAGCCGCTTCTACTGACATAATAATCGGGGTTGGTTATGACATGTCCTCCTCTGGTATAAAAGTGAGCCCGGCTCTAGCTGAGCAGAAAGCGAGATCTCAATAGGGTTCCTCTCGCCATCTTGGCTATGGATTTCTTGGCCGCCTAGTTCACTGCTTGGACGAAAAAAGTAGTTCTCTTTGAAGTTCCAGTTAGAATCGTTCGCCGGGAGGAAGTATGATCGGTCTGGTTTGTTCTTAAAGCCGATGTGTCCATATATAATGCACCCCGGGCAAGGCTCTGTTTTCCGAGTAATAGTGAAGAGGGCAAAGAATACCCTAGCACTCGCCTTCCTTCCAAGGTACTTCATAGTCAGCTCAAATCCTCTCAAGAAGCCCCAAAGAGCTTCGCAGATCAACTCGTGACTTCGCCACCTCGTGTATCTCAAAGACTTGTTGTTGGAAAGGATTCAACGGCAGTCGGACGTTCATGGCTTCAAGAGCCACCCCATAGAAGAAGTAGTCAATGTAGCAATGCTCGCTACAGACCATGACTCCCGACACCAAGGTGATCCTCCACTTCTCGCCCTCGGGTGAGTCCAGGTAATACTTTTCATAATATTCTGCAGGTTTGTCCGACTTCTCGCGCCAGAGAGCTTACATGATCTCTGGCCGACACCCAATCGTGAACGCCCTCGGCACTTGGAGTGGTTCTCCATGACCACCTCTGCAATGCAAGCGCGGATGTGGCTTCATCTTCGCCTTCGAAGCTCTGAGTCGGTGGCCTTTCCCAACCTGACTTGGGCACCGAGAAGCTTGACTTCGCCGACATATTGTGATAGGTCGCCTTAAGCAGATCGGAACCTACCGGGCGCAGCATCGCTGCCATCCGCCTCCTCTTAAGGATTGGTTTTCCCGGCAGCACGAAGCTTTTTTTTTCTCTTCACTCTTTGTCTGCACCATCTGCAATAGTAGGCACGCGGCGATGTCACTCTCCTTCCGATCTACCATCTACACGCGTCAGGCCAAACAGGGTCAAGACGAGACAAACTGAAGCAATCTTCCCGGCAGGAGATCGCCTTGGGTCTACTACCCTACGCTACCCTACAGGTACTAATCTCTAAAAAGTACTGGTAAAATAAAATTACTCGGAACTAAACTGTATGTTGCGCCCGAAAAAGTCCTCGAGGGTTTTTCTTCGTTTTCAACCTTTTAAAACAATGAAGTCGCCACCAATATTTTTTATAAGGAAAATATTGAAGAAAAACCTTTTTGGAAGGCATATGGTCTTTTGGAAAACCGGAAGATTTGGGTTTGGGGGTCAGTTAGGCATGGGGAAGGTATTAGCACCCCACATCTCCTTTCTACTGAAAGGGAACCTTTAATTAAACGTGTGGTTTTAAGTGTTGATTTGAAAAATGCTTAAATTTGCCTCTTGATTGAAAAGACTTAATCAATTTTAATTTGTGGCGCTTGACGAGAGTTAGCCGCTTTGGGTTTTTTTTTGAAAGGAAAAATGTTCTTAGTTTGTTGTGCTTGACGGAGGGGATCCGCTCCTACGTATCTCCCGGTGCGATGGAGAATTCAAAGCTACATAGTTCTGGGAAGGTTTTTATTTTTTATTTTGTTTAATTGTGAAAACTGAGCTTTCATGATGATCAATTGAGCGAAGGCTCCAAGTGACCATCAGTAGCACTCCATTGTTAATAATCATGCAAGCAAAGGCTTCGCAGAACCACTAACAAAGCTTTTCGATTTATTGAAAGTTTTTAGAAAAATTAGGCATTCATGATGATCAATTGAGCAAAGGCTCCAAGTGATTACCACTAGTTCCTCATTGTTAGTAATCATGCAAGCAAAGGCTTCGCAAGACCACTAACAAAGTTTTTGATTTAATGAAAGTCTTTAGAAAAATTAGGCATTCATGGTGATCAATTGAGCAAAGGCTTCAAGTGGTCACCACTAGTTCCTCATTGTTAGTAATCAGACAAGCAAAGGTTTCGCAAGACCACTAACAAAGTTTTTGATTTAATGAAAGTCTATAGAAAAATTAGGCATTCATGGTGATCAATTGAGCAAAGGCTCCAAGTGGTCTCCACTAGTTCCTCATTGTTAGTAATCAGGCAAGCAAAGGCGTCGCAAGACCACTAACAAAGTTTTTGATTTAATGAAAGTCTTTATTTGAGTTTAAAGAATTAAAAACGAGAAAAAGGTGAAAATTTGCAAAATGGGGGGTGTTATTAGTCATAGGGGATTGTGTAATCGAACAGGGGTGTGGGGAACTAAGGCCCAACAGTGTTTTTGCGCGAGGCAGAAAAAAAAAAGAACAAGTGGGCTTGCAAAGGAGGGTGCGTACATTAACAGAGGTGTAAAAATAAGAGAAAAACCAACAAAAACGAGAAGGTGCCGCCCACGACCCAGATCCGAACCCTACCCTTTCTCCTTCCTTCCTCGCTGCTGCTCAAAAGAGAGTGAGAGGCCGCATAAAAATCTCGCAGCCTATCGAGAGAGAGCGAGATTTGCAGAGCAGAGAGAGACAGGAGACCGACGGAGGGAGTAATGCTGCTGAGAGAGAAAGATGTGGCGAGAGAGAGAGCCGACAAGAACGAGAGAGGAGAAGGCGCACCTAAGCTCGCGATGGTGGTGGGGTTTCATGGTGGTCGCTCGGGTGGTTTATGGTGGTCGTGGCTCGGCTTGGGGAGGTGATTGCATTTCGCTTTGATGATGACCGGGGGGTCGCTTGCTCAGGATCGTGAGAGGACCGGTTTACGCGGGCGGCTGTGGTGGTCGGGGTGGTAGTTAGCGTGGCAAGAGCTGCTGAAGGTGATTCGCCTGGGGATTAGTGGCGCTCATGGTGGTTTTGGATGGTGGCCGCTGTGGTGGATGTTAGTGGTGAAGTTTGATGGAGATGAGGGTGGATTGTGCGGTAGGGGTTAGTGACAAAGGTGGTGGTCGGGGGTTGGTGACTCGTGGTTGTTTGATAGTGGGTGGTGTCTACATTTTTCTCGATCTGCTTTCTTTTTTTTGATCTCGTGTTGTTTGGCCGATTAGTGGTTTCATAGTGATGAGACCCCACTTCGCGGCAATGCTTTTTGAAATTCGTGGTCCGCCCCTTTGACCGTGATTGTACCGCTTATTTATAGTCAAATACTAGGTTTAACATTAATTGGTTTTGACCACTTTGACTGGCTTCGCAGATTGGGCTTGCCGAGAAATTTTGGAGAGCAACGACATGCACTCCCAAAGATTACTAATTGCTCTTAATATTTACTTATTATTTCTTATTTCCATTTTTCTATGTTTATTGTATTTTGGACTTTTTTGGACAAGCCTAAATTGTAAATAAAATTAAATAGATTTTTTTGGCATTTTGACCATATATATGACTCAAAATAAATTAAATGAAATAATAAAAATAATGAAGAGAAGAAATTGACCAAATACAAAAGTGAATCTGTCCAACTAAATGAACATGCTAGAACGGGCCCGAATAGAAGAAGTAGACCCGCTAAACAATAAACGCTAAAAATTAACTCGAGCCACGCCTCATGGGCCAAGCCAAAATGATAAGCCCAATAGTGAGAAAAGCGACTTAAATAAGCCCACTTAGGTTCGATTAGGCCCAAATATCGAGATTAAATGAAGAATGCGCGAAAAGATCGATCATTCACGCGCATGCCTAGCTTAAGTAACGGTATTTTGGTTTAATTGAACTGATAATTGAAATTGGCTTAAATTAAAAAAGAGACACTATTCTAACCACTTGTAATCGCGTGATCTCGTGAAACAAGTTGAATAAAGCAAGTGATTTAAAAGAAGACGACAAAATTAGGTATTACAAGCTTCTCTTATTTCACATTTCGCCAAGAAATATGAATTGGCTTTTTCATATTTGTTGGTGAAATGGAAATAAAGATATAGAAATAATAATCGATTTTGTCCGCCTTAAAAGTTCAAATTTTCTTTTGTTATTTTCCTTTTCGAGAGGGGGTTACCACTTGTCGATTAATGTGAAAGCAATAAATTGGAAAAAGCGTAAATTGGGAATTCAGAGGTTGCCTAAAATTTTCTAACGGACTCTTGTCGAGTCCGAGCTTGGGGTGGCTTTTCGAGCGCCGATCAACATCGTGTCCGAATCGATTTGATCATGGATTTACGCTTATGCCTTAGGTCGACACAACTAATCCGGCGACTTAACGGTCCGATGGTTCCATCACGCGCTCGCATAACGATGTTGTGATCTCGTGGAAGGAGTTCACTAACTCGTGGGAGTTCACTAACTCGGGTTGATGGAGTTCACTAACTCTAGGTCGATGGAGTTCACTAACTCGTAGGCCGACGAGTTTACTAACTCTGTCGAGGAGTTTACTAACTCGCTGGTCGATGGAGTTTACTCACCCGGATTCATGGCGACTTTCTAAAAAATGAGATTTTTGGGACTCTCTGGTCCGAAGTAACTTTTCTCTTGGATGGTGCATGAAATGCATGCACTTGGGTATTTGGATGCACATGAATGCAATGATTGATTTTGGTGAGATGCTTTTTCTGTTTTGTCTATATCTGATGAATGCGATGCATGAGTTTCTTTTTCTGTTTTGCTCTTTTTATGAAGTGCAGGTATGCGAATGCGAAATTTTGGTGTTTGATGATATGTAATGCTCTTGTGTTTTTGATGAAATGGCAGATGACATGCAATGAAAAACTTTTTCTTCTTTGCCTTTTTTCTATGAAATGTGAATATTGCTATTATGTGAAATAAAATGATGAATAACATGAAATGATGAATGACATGGGATGCTTTAGCTTTCTTTTCTTCTATGAGATGCAAGTATTGATGTGATGCAACTGTATTGCTTTGATGTTTGATGGGATGATGAATTTTTGGTTCTTTTGGAATGCAAACATTACTATGATGTAGACGACACCGAATGTTTTTTTTTTTTTTTTTTTTGCATAGGGACCTCAGGATTCTTGAGTGATCAATTCAAGTGTCCTATCGTGATGACTATTTCGAATGTACATTCGACTTAGTCTCCTATTTATTGAAAATGATTTTGTATTTTGAAAATTGATTTGATGTCTGATGCAATGATGATGAATGCTTGGTTTGCTTAGAAAGAAAGCGGTAAATGAACACTTGGCGTGCTGATGTGAAAATAGTAAATGAGCACTTGGCGTGCTGATTCTTGGAACTAGGCATGAGGATTAACATCTTGTGTTCGTCCGCATTTTTCTTAGCAATGCAATGAATGACACATGTAATGCAAACATATGCTATGATTGATGTCTTGAATATTATGGAATGCTTTTGTTCTTCTGTATTTGCTTCTTCTTTGTAGTTTATGAAATGCAAATATCAACATAATGCTTTGATGTTTGAATGCAAGTGTATGCGGTGATTGATGCTTTGATGAATGGAATGCTCCTATTCTAACTTCTGTTTGTTTCTTTTTTGCTTCTTCTATGAAATGCAAACATTAATATGATGCAATGCTCTGAAAAGATTTCTGCTTTTTCTTCTTTACTATTTTCCTCTATGAAATGCATGTATTAATATGGTGCAACTGACGTGGAACATTTTTTCTTTTTGCTATGTGATGAATGCACAAAATGTGAAGATGCAAATGTAATGCTTTGATGCATATGCCATAATGAATAGATTGAAATGCCTAGATGCATGAGGTAAACATTTTTGTGATGATGAGATGCGAGACTTTGGATGCAAAGAATTGAGATGATTATTGAACATTCTGTTGAAAAATTGAATTTGATTCAAACTCCGGTGTTCTCAAGGTTTTTATTTACAAACAACCTCACTTGTTTTCTCTTTCTTTCCATGATGACTGAATCGTAAACAACTTGTGTTCTCTCTTTTTGAAGCATTGTCTAGTAAGCATGCATAGGAGTGCAAATGTGAATGAATGAGTTAGTTAACTTGAAATTGGTTTAGGGCATGGACATTTATGGCAAGTGAAGGAATGATGCAGACACTAAGTATTGCCAAGCTCATGCGAGGATCAAGAGATACAAGATTGCCCCAATTCAGGTCTTTGATGAACAACTTGCCCCTGTCCAGTGGTGACAACAACTAGGGGTGTAGAAGATGATGAATTGGGAATGCTTCGGCTTTTGAAATGAAGGGTGGAGCAAAAGAGATTTTGTTTCAACCCATGAAGTTTGATGTTTCCCCAGTCATAACAAGGACAAAGTTGCCCCAATTAGAATGATAAGACCTCGTTTAGGATAGTGAGTTGAGAAATTTCCCCGATGAGGTTTTATAGGAATGAATGAGGTGAAGGAATGAGAACGCACTTGCCCCACTTTCGAATGGAATTTCAAATGGTTTCTTTGAGTGAGGTTGTGGAAGGCGATAGAGTTATGGTGATTGTTATGAACTGAGGGTAATATACGAATGGGGTGGGCAATGAACAAACCTCCCTAAAGTTGAGTGGAGCGAGAGGTGAAGAGAATGCCCCCTAGTACACACTTTTGGTTCACTTTAAGAACAACTCAAATGCAATGAAAGTTTTGACTTTTTAGTATGAGGAGAGGCTCCTCTTGGTGACCACTAGACCTTGTTTTAATGCAACATGAATGCATCTTGGAGTGCAAGTCCTTCTCCCTTTTTTACCAACTTTCTTTCGAGCAGCTTTCTTTTTTCTGCTTGTTTGTTTTTTTTCTTTTTTTTTGAGCAGCTTTCTTTTTTCTGCTTGTTTGTTTTTTCTTTTTGAGCAAACACGTCGTAAATAGATAAACTTATTTGTCCTAAGATTAAAACTTGAGAAAACGAAAGCAATTAGTCATTGATCTAATGGATTTTTTAGGGTCAGTGATGTGGAGGAGGGGATGATCGAGCTTAATGAAGTGTTTGGGGTCGATGGGGAGGATGGGTCTTATTCGGTGTTGGCCGATGGTTAATGGTTTATGAAGGAAATGGTTATTAGGTTTGATGAGGTGTTTGAAGGTTTTATGAAAGAAAAGGTGGTTAAACCCAATGAATTTAGGGCTTTTTTGGAAAGTGGACGTGATTGAACCCATTGAATTTGAGGGCCTTTCGTATGGGAGCTCTTATGCTTCATGGCAAAATGTATTGACTTTTTATTTATACTCCATTTGTCTTCCTTTCTTTGTTTTGGGATTCTCCTTTTGAAACTTTGTTATTCCTCCTTTGTGAATTTCTTTCCTTTTGACTGGGTGAAAATGATATACCATCTTTGATGTGGAATTAACCCTCGCCTAGGTGACGGGATATCTTGGGCTTTTCTTGGCTTAAGATGGGTAACAAAGGGTATTTTTGTGATTTTGAATCTTTGGCTTAAGAGGGGTAGGAAATGGACTTTCCGGATTTTAGGTTTTGAGGGTGTGAGAGATGACCAAATTTCATTTCAAATCCCGATTGCTTATTTCTCGTGAGACTTAACTTTAGGACAATAATTCATCTATCTTCATGTGTTTGCTCTTTTTTTTCCTTTTTTTTTTTTTTTTTTGTGCCCTAATTTTTGTCCTGACCGCTTTTTATGAAGTTTTCAATCCACCGGCGCTTTTTTTTTTTTTTTTTTTTTTGCTAGGCCGCCTTTCATGGTTTTCAATCTAGCGAGCTTATTTTATCTTTTTTATATATTTTTTAGAAAGACTTGCACTAAAGGAATATGATAATCGATAAGGAAATTAGTGATCACGCACTGCCCTCAAAGATGGAGGACTTAAAGTGTTAGCGAGAATGAACCAAAAGGTCAAGTATGCACTGATGGGAGAGAATATGCCCTTTAGGGGTGGACGGGGCGGGGTTAGACTTGGATGGGGAATGATGATAAATGAAGGAAATTGACTGACTCAAACAAGAGAAACTGCACGTGGCATGCATACTTACTAGAAGAACGCTTCACAGAGAGTTAACATTGGTTAAAACATGATATAAAAACTTTGATGAACTGTTTCAGTCTTTTATCATGGAATGGATGAGATGCAATGCTTTTTTTTTGAAGGAAATACAAATGAGCTATTGATGTGAAAAACTGAGGGCCTTGGAACACCTTGAGTTTGCAAATGAGTGAGGGTAAACTTTTCCAAAAAAGAAAGATTACTTTGCAAGAACATCTCGTTTCTCATCACAACATTTTTGTTGTATGCAATGCATGGATGAAAACATTATGATGTATACATGATGAAAATGAAATGCATGAAAGCATGTTCACTTGAAAAGTGTGATTATTCTAAAAGTTTTTTTTTTGATGTTTTCTTTTGATGCAAGACGAAATATGAAATGCCAATGCATTTTTGGATGATGAATGATGCAAGAATGATGCTTCTTTTCAAAATGATTTTTATAGAGGCAAGACAAGATACGAAATGCCGATGCCCCCTTTTCTTTTGAAAGATGCAGGAATGATGTTTTTTCCTAAATGATGATTTTTTAGAGGCAAGGCAAAGTATGAAATGCCAATGCCCTTCCCTTTTTTGAAAGATGCATGTATGGAGGAATGATGTATTTGAACTAAAGTGATGAGGTTAATGAAATGATGCATGAATGCTACATTTTGAATAAATTTGATGAGGATTTTTGTTCATGATTATGAATGAGATGCTTTCTTGTTTTCATTTTTTTTTTGTGCAATGAAATGCATGATACTCACAATGATTTTTTTTAAAAAAATGATTTTTTTTTATTGAATGGAATTGTATGCAAAATGAGAGGTTAATGTATTATTTTTTCATGATGCGTGAAAAAGGAAAACAATAATGCATGAGACGCGCCCCTAATAAGACACAATTTTTTGGATCTTTCGAGAAAATTAGGGGAAAAAGCCTTAGTGAATGGAAACGCGACAAAGTGGAGAGTGCACTCTGACAAACCTTAATGAGATAGAGAAAAATGCATGTATGAATTTTATCAAGTTTTTGTTTTATGCAATGCAAATAATGTCTTTATATGAAAATGACGGCGATAATGAAAACAATTTTCGAGTTTGGGGACTGAAATTTTGGGAACATCACCTCATATAGTCCGGTAAAAGAAAAGACTATGATGATTTTTTGAAAGTTTTGCTTTTTGCCCCCTTTTTTTTTGAAAATTTTGTTTTACGTAATGCAAGAATGTATGCAAATGATGATTGTTTTTTTTTTTTCAAAATTTTGTTAGATGTAAATGCAATGGTGCAAAATGATGTGAATGCGAAATGAGGTGGATGCGAAATGATGTGTTATGTGCATGGAAGAATGGTAAGAAAATGAGGTTATTGGTGGTACTTTGAACATTTTCAGAGATACACACTGCAGGCCACCTCATGTAGGTGTTTATGAGGGGAAAAGAAAAATTACTTTCTACAACTTTTGAAATAGAGTTTGAGAAAAAGGATGCTTAAGCTAAATGCAACAAACAAAGGCGTGCCCCGTGTCTTTACGGGGTGGAAATCCTAGGGTCTAAAGTCGACGAAAAGGGTGATCCTCCCATGTAGGTTCTAATCACTTCCTCACAATGGCAACCAAGAGCTAAAGTCTCTCTCATGATGACACCCACAATCGTAGAAAGCTTCCGAGTGTGAGGCATTATGACAAAGCGCACTCTTGGGCGGAACTTTCATGAGAGCCATACGCATAAAGGTCTACGAATGGCGCTCACTAATCGCTCCCACTCTCCTAGGTATTCTGCTCGCACTGGGTTTTAGGCCCTCTCAAAACATAGTAAGCATAAGGTGTGAGTGTGTGTAGCAAGGACATAACGCCTAAAACTACCCACATATACCCTCACATGCGAAGGAAAACCTGCAATACCTGCATAAAGAGCAAGCAATAACATGTCGCCTCACCCTAGGTTCAATATCAAATAAGCTAGCCTAGGGTTTCAACAACAATCAAGTCCATTGCTTACCTCAAGAAAGGGAGCCAAGAAGAGGGGATCATGATAGAATCGGGAGAAATGCATAAGCTTTACCTCAAGAAAGTGGAGCAAAGAAAAAGGGAACATGATTGGGATTGGGGAAATGAATGAGGGTACTAAGCACATAAGCAAAAAGGAGGAAGGAAAACAAACCTGAATAAGAGAAAACAAATGCACCCGCATACAACATGATAAGAAAGAAAAGGAAACCGAAAGGATGTGGCTTAACAAGGTATCCAAATCAAATCAATAACACAAACCACACATTTAATTAATTAGGCTTCACCCACTAAAAGGAAAAGTCCTCAAAGTGAAGTCGCCACCGCTATACCCCGAAAAGTCCCCGAGGGGTTTTTCTTCGTTTGCAACCTTTTAAAACAATGAAGTCGCCACCAATATTTTTTATAAGGAAAATATTGAAGAAAAACATTTTTGGAAGGCAGATGGTCTCTTGGAAAACCGGAAGATTTGGGTCCGGGGGTCAGTTAGGCATGGGGAAGGTATTAGCACCCCACATCTCCTTTCTACAGAAAGGGAACCTTTAATTAAACGTGTGGTTTTAAGTGTTGATTTGAAAAATGCTTAAATTTTCCTCTTGATTGAAAAGACTTAATGAATTTTAATTTGTGGCGCTTGACGAGAGTTAGCCGCTTTGGGTTTTTTTTTGAAAGGAAAAATGTTCTTAGTTTGTTGTGTTTGACGGAGGGGATCCGCTCCTACGTATCTCCCGGTGCGATGGAGAATTCAAAGCTACGTAGTTCTGGGAAGGTTTTTATTTTTTATTTTGTTTAATTGTGAAAACTGAGCTTTCATGATGATCAATTGAGCAAAGGCTCCAAGTGATTACCACTAGTTTCTCATTGTTAGTAATCATGCAAGCAAAGGCTTCGCAAGACCACTAACAAAGTTTTTTATTTAATGAAAGTCTTTAGAAAAATTAGGCATTCATGGTGATCAATTGAGCAAAGGCTCCAAGTGGTCACCACTAGTTCCTCATTGTTAGTAATCAGGCAAGCAAAGGCTTCGCAAGACCACTAACAAAGTTTTTGATTTAATGAAAGTCTTTAGAAAAATTAGGCATTCATGGTGATCAATTGAGCAAAGGCTCCAAGTGGTCTCCACTAGTTCCTCATTGTTAGTAATCAGGCAAGCAAAGGCATCGCAAGACCACTAACAAAGTTTTTGATTTAATGAAAGTCTTTATTTGAGTTTAAAGAATTAAAAACGAGAAAAAGGTGAAAATTTGCAAAATGGGGGGTGTTATTAGCTGCAGGGGGATTGTGTAACTGAACAGGGGGTGTGGGGAACTAAGGCCCAACAGTGTTTTTGCGCGAGGCAGAAAAAAAAAGAACAAGTGGGCTTGCAAAGGGAGGGTGCGTACATTAACAGGAGGTGTAAAAAAATAAGAGAAAAAAAACCAACAAAAACGAGAAGCAGGCCGGCCCACGACCCAGGATCCGAACCCTACCCTTTCTCCTTCCTTCCTCAAATACTGCTTTCAAAAGAGAGAGAGAGAGAGGCCCATAAAAATCTCGCAGCTATTGAGAGAGAGCGAGATTTGCGGAGTAGAGAGAGACAGGGAGACCGATCGGAGGGAGTGGGGGCTGTTGAGAGAGAAAGATGTGGCGAGAGAGAGAGAGAGAGCCGACAAGAACGAGAGAGGGAGAAGGCGCACCGGAAACTCGCGATGGTGGGGGTTTCGATGGTGGCTGTTCTGGGTGGTTTATGGTGGTTGTGGCTCGGTTTGGGAGGTGATTGCATTTCGGTTTGATGATGACCGGGGGGGTCGGCTTCGTGGATCGTGAGAGGACCGGTTTACGCGCAGCCAGGTGGTTTCGGTGGTAGTTAGCGGCGGCGCACCGTGAAGGTGATTCGCTTTGGGGATTAGTGGCGCTCATGGTGGTTTTGGATGGTGGCTGCTGGTGGTGGATGTTAGTGGTGAAGTTTGATGGAGATGAGGGTGGATTGTGGTGAGGGAGTTAGTGACAAAGTGGTGGTTGTCAGGTTGGTGACGGTGGTTGTTTGATAAGTGGTGGTGTCTACATTTTTCTCGATCTGCTTTCTCTTTTTCTCGATCCGTGTTGTTTGGCTGATTAGGGTTTCATAGTGACGAGACCCCACTTCGTGGGCAATGCTTTTTGAAATTCGTGTCCGCCCCTTTTGACTGTGATTGTACTGCTTATTTATAGTCAAATACTAGGTTTAACATTAATTGGTTTTGACCAGCTTGACTGGGCTTCTGCAGATTGGGCTTGCTGAGAAATTTTGGAGAGCAACGACAGACCCCAAAGATTACTAATTGCTCCTAATATTTACTTATTATTTCTTATAGTCAAATACTAGGTTTAACATTATTGTATTTTGGACTTTTTTGGACAAGCCTAAATTGTAAATAAAAATAAATAGATTTTTTTGGCATTTTGACCATATATAGGACTCAAAATAAATTAAATGAAATAATAAAAATAATGAAGAGAAGAAATTGGACCAAATACAAAAGTGAATCGAGTCCAACTAAATGAACATGCTAGAACGGGGCCCGAATAGAAGAAGTAGACCCGTTAAACAATAAACGCTAAAAATTAACTTGAGCCACGCCTCATGGCTCAAGCCAAAATGATAAGCCCAATAGTGGAGAAAAGCGACTTAAATAAGCCCACTTAGGTTCGATTAGGCCCAAATATCGAGATTAAACTGAAGAATGCGCGAAAAGATCGATCATTCACGCGCATGCCTAGCTTAAGTAACGGTATTTTGGTTTAATTGAACGGATAATTGAAATTGGCTTAAATTAAAAAAGAGACACTATTCTAACCACTTGTAATCGCGATCTCAAAAAAACAAGTTGAATAAAGCAAGTGACGGAAAAGAAGACTGACAAAATTAGGTATTACATCGATGCGTGGAGGAGAACTCAATCGCATCTGATCTCGCACGACGATAGCTCAACTCGCGCGCGGCGAGATGAACTCGCATTTGGTCCAAACTTTCTCTCTCAAGAATCTAGTGCTCCTTCTCTCTCTAAAAAGCGCTCACCAGTTGCAAATGATGGGAGCCTCTCCCTTCTTCCCTTATATATGCCTGCGTTTCACGCCTAGAAACGAGGCGCAACTGCGCCAATTCAGCTTCCTCCGATAGAACTCTCGAGCAGCCCAAACGACAGATCCATGTCGCGCCAATCTCTAGGTGACATGTGGGCTAGCAAAGGCACCTTAAGCCGAGGCCAAGCTCAGCGCTCGTCCCCGACTTGGGGGGCCACTGTTCCGACCTAGGTCGCAGCCGCCAAATGAGCATCGGGTCGGCCCACCTTCTTCTGGCCCATTCTCGCCCTTCTTCGCTCAAAGAAGGCCGACGGCTAAGATCTTTCCACCTGATCCGACGGCTACGTTACACTTCCCTTCTCTATAAATAGAGGTCCATCCCTCTAGCACAGTACGCATCGCACGTTACATTCCGCTCATTTACTACATTCTTCCCCTAGAGCTCTCTCTCTCTCTCTTCTTATTATTCTTCTCAAGCGCTTTATATCTTGCTCGCTCTGCATATCCTCGGACACGTACTGACTTGATCATCAAAGTGTTTTGCAGGTACCCCCCACCCGACGTGGGCGCGCTCGAACCTCCACGGTTGGAACCTGGGTTCCGAGCACCAAACAAATGACAGATGATCTCTGACAAATTATGTACCCCTAGCCGAAGAGCTTCTCCAAAGCCTAGGTACCGAACAATAGTCTTAAGATGTATTCACTATCATTGTAACTAAAATTGAAGTTTTCATTATTCATTCACAATGTTGGCCAGTTCCTTAATCAACCCTGCGACACGTGGGTCGATTTGGTGCTCCCATGTTTGATTCCCGCAGTGGACAAACTTGATGTTGGCCAGTGCACAATTTGATCCTAAGCACTAGGGGATATTAGTTTTACATTGCAATGTTTGGACACTCTGTGGGTAGTTAGAAATTTTTCAATTATACTATGTCAATTTGTAATGCCGAGTTTTATTTTTTGACAAAAACATTGACCAAAATTATACAAATACATTTCTTTATAAATAATACATTAATAACTTATAATCATTTAAAGGATAATTTAGACCCGTGCAGCGCACGAGTAAAGTACACTAGTATAAATATAAATATAAATAACATAAATAGATATTTATAATTAACATTTAAATTTGGTCACAATAAAAGACAAAATTACACCAGAGGACCTTTAAGTTATTTATTTGTGACAAGTTGATCTTTGTTTTTTTTGTAACAAATATGCCCTTTGGTTACCTAACATTGACACCGCTGTCTCCTTTTAATAAAATGTCATATCGCTGATTGCATCAAAATACACCAAAATATGCTAGGTTGCATCAAAATACATAAGCTAGAGTAATCACTAAAAGGGCCTACTTGTTACAAAAAAAACTTAAAGGACCAACTTGTTACAAATAAATTACTTAAAGGTCCTCTGGTGTAATTTTGCCAAAAAAAATTAATAATTAAAAATGAAAAACTATACTAATTTAAAAATGGAGAGTATTCATATGTATAGACTTGATTGATAAAAGTCCTCAAAAACTCTTTACAACTAAGAGCAGGAACAACCTCAAATAAGATATATATTAAAGGCTCGTTTGGATTGTCTTATTTTTAAGCTTATGCAAAACAACTTATTCAAATAAATAAGTTTTAATGTATAATCGCTCGGTCCTCGAGTTCTGATATGCCTTATCCGAAGAGCTTATGGGTCTTACTTCTTAGTCCTCAAGATTGTCGCGGCCAAGATTGACCTCGTGGTCCGAAAGTTAGTCTTCGCCCCACGCCGTGGGGTGTACCGCAAACACTCGATGCCTAAGTCAATAAGTGAGTAAGACAGTAATGTGTGAGGAATGAGAGCGCACTGAATTGGAGACCAAAGACTCTATTTATAGATGAAGTAGCTCGCCTTGTCCGGCCGATCCGGGCGTAATCCCGCCGTTGATCCGAATGTCCGAGCGCACACCGCGGCTCACACAAACGTATTCCTACTGTAAGCATCGCTTTTAAATGGCTAGGTCCAATTCCTCAAGGAGCTTTTGGCCCAGGTTGGAACATATACTATTCATAAGCTTGTGGGTGTAGTTTATGATATAATTTTCGTTAGTGGGAACTTAAGAATTAACATAAAAGCGTATTTATTTACATAAGTCGTTTTGTATAAACTCAAAAATAAGTCAATCCAAAACGGGATCTAAAACACAAATGTCCCCAAAAAGAATCCGGGTCATCCTTAATCAGAAAGAAGCAAACCCACCAATCTTAGAAAATGTAATATTTAGCTTTAGACTTAGCAACATCCATTTTCATGAACACAATTTAATTTTTTGTTACCGTCTTATTGGTGTGCAGTATAATTCAACGGCTTTGCCGGTGATTAATCTACGCTGGGAAACCTGGATGGCCACATGTATACTCGAGTTTGTCAGTCCATACGGTTCTTCCCTCCCAACAAAATTTTTGCTACACCCAAAATTCGAACCTAAGACCTTGAGGTGAGATTCAAATCTAGTTACCGTTAGGACCAACCCATGTTGGTCGAACATGATTTAATTACAAAGAAGGAAACAGAGGTATTTAGGACATTGTTCGAGAAGATATTTGCGTTCCTAGTTCCCAAATAGTCCAAATAACTCCATACAAATCATAATAAAACTCTTCCTATTTCGAATTGGGAACACACCACTATAAAAGATGGAGAATATATAGGGTTTGGGAGGTCTAGTGGTAGCATCATATTCACTCATTACTGTTCCGGCCAGGACTTAAAGTCCCTATTGAATTGGGCCTGGCCCAATCCGCACTCGAAGCTCGGCCCAAAGGACTAGCGTGCGATACGTCCCGTCCTATAACGGTCATGATTCGTCACCGGTATCCGACGCTCACGGTACGCCCACTTCCTCTATAAATAAAGGTAGAACCATTCTACCACAGTACACTTCTCTCATTTTGGCAACTCTCCTGAGCTACTCTCTCATTTTCTCTCTCTTTTCCTTTAACTCAGCCACATACTGACTTGAGCGTTAGAGTGTCTTGCAGGTACCCCCCACCCGACGTGGATCTTCAACCTCCAAGCTCTCTCTTCGCTTCGAAGACTTCTGCTTACTATTCCTGGAACTTACCTAGCACGTACCCCGGACCTCAGACCGAGTCTGAAGTCCACGTACTGAACAATTACCACTGAAACACCAAATACCATAGCTCGATGGTGAAATCACATCTCAAAGAGAAATATAAGATCTTTTCCAGCCTTTGGTTGTAATGAGAATTTATGAGATGTATGAGAAATATAAGTTCTGTTCGGTACCTGAACATCGGACTCGGTCTGAGGTTCGGGGTACTTGCTCGTGAATTCCAGGAAATGAGGAGGATGAAGATTGCACTCGGTCTATCCGAGATTGCTTGAAGATCCACGTCGCGTGGGGGGGTACCTACAAGACACTCCGACGCTCAAGTCAGTATGTGGCCGAGTTAAGGTAAAAGAGAGAGAGCTTGAGGAGTTGATGGAACGTGTAATGATGTATCTGAAAGAACGTACCGTGGTAGAGGGGTGCACCTCTATTTATAGAGGAAGTGAGCGTACCGTGAGCGTCGGATCCCAGGGAAGGATTCTACCTGTTGATGGTCGGAATGTGTTGCGCTACTGCACTTTGGGGGCGTGTTTTGCATGTGAATCGGGCCCGCCCACCCAAGTAGGGACTTTAAGTCCTCGGCCGAATAAAGGCCCCCAAGTCGGGGACGAGCGTTGAGGTCGGCCTCGGCTTGAGATGCCTACAGTTGGTAGGAGTCATGATGACGATGCCACTTGTTGACTGGTAAGTGGTGCGACATTGATGCGACGTTTGGGCGTCTCGAGGCGACGCTTCATAATCATGCAGTAATGATGTCGGGCAGGTGCTTTGAATGAGACGGCTTCGCTTCTAGGACTCGCTGGGAGGTATATAAGGCATGGTGGTGTATTGATTTGACACTTTTCCTGCTTTTGAGAGAGAGAGAGAGCTTGTGCAGAGCGTTTGAAAGAGAGAAACTCCGACCACCATCCGAGACCAAGATCGTCGCACGAGTTTGTTAGCTCCACCGTCTGAGATCAATCTTCGTCCGCATTTCCAGATTTTTCTACAAAAGGTTAGTTCCGAGGCACTTTTCACTTTCAAAGCGTTTAAGTTTTTTACCTTTAGAATCAAGTCTAGTCAAATGACTTCACACATGGATAGTCGCCTCAATCACTTGTAGATGACACGATCCCACCTCGGGCTATTCGAGGCCGAAAATGTAGCAAAGTAGATAGTATAGATAGACGGGTGATATAACATCGCCTTCTATTGCAGATGGCCCAAACAAAGAGTGAAGAGAGACGAAGCTTCATTCCGCCCGGCAAGCTGATTCTAAAGAGGTCGGCTGAGGGCCAGCCTATCCCGGCCCCCAAAGGATCTCGATCTTTGTTTAGCACAACATACCTTAACGCTTCGATGTCGAGCTTCTCGGCTCCACTAGCCAACCCTGAGAGGCAATCTTCTACGAGTGCGGGGGAAGATGCCGAGGTGAATTCTCATTCGGCCGCTTCAGCTGTTACTATTGAGGATCATACCGAACCAGTGGAGGAGGTGTATCGATGGGTGTCCACCGAGTTCTGTGGTACCCACGCTAAGTTGAAGTCGGGCAGACCTGTTTCATATTATGAGAAGTATTACCTGAATCAGCCAGAAGGGGAGAAGTGGAAGCTGACGTCCGTCTACCTTTGAACTCCTTTCAGAAACAAGTCTTGAGGTATTTGAGGGCAGCGCCATCACATTTGCTACCGAACTGCTAGGGATTCCTGAGAGGTTTTGAGCTCGCCATGGAGTTTCTCAACAGAAAACCAACAGCTCGGGTCTTTTTTACAATGTTCAACGTAACACGCAAGGTTGAGGCTGGCCCACATGGAAATAGGTATGGCCACATCGGCTTTAATAACAAGGTCGAGCGTTCGTATTTCCACCCGGCGAATGACTCAAACAAGAATTTCAAGCACGTCTTCTTTTTCATTCAAGCTATGAACTTTGTAGCAAAGAAATCTGTAGCTGAGATCAAAGATGAGAAGTTGGTGAAGTCCCATTTCCCATTGAGCTGGAGCCGAGTTCATCATTTCACAAGCAAGGAGAACATGATTGAGAATACCGATTACGCCGTGAAGCCGCACATGTTGAAAGAGGACGACGTCGAGTCCTTTAGGCTGATTAATGAATGGGGAAAAATGCTAGCCAAGAGGGGGAAAAATGCTAGCCAAAAGAGGACGACTGTCCCTTCTTCCTCAAAGAAGGGAAGTGGGTCGGGGCCTGGTCTCGACTCGGCGAACATGACCTAGAAGTCGAAAGGTACTTCATCGATTGTCGTCAAGGACTCGAAGTCAGGTTCTGGAAAGGGACCAAAGTTCAAAGAAACCGAGAAAACCACCATCGAGGCGAAGCTGAAGAGGATGCGAGAGACCCTCGAGGAGCTCGACGTTGATAGTAGTGAGGACCAACCCCGAGGGGGCAAGCTGCCAAAGCTGTTAGAGAAAAAGAACAAAGAAAAAGTAGTCAACGATATTACCGAGGATGACTTCGAAGTTGTGGCTAAGGTCGCCAAACTCGGGGCCGGGACCTTTAAGAAGATGAGAGCTACTACCGAGCAAAACACTCCGGATAAGCTCAAAGGTACGTATCTCGCCACCGTTGCCTATAATCGTGCCATTGACATCAAGCTTGATTGGACTTCCCGAGAACTAACTCACCATCGGTATGTAGAGCTGCTGAAGAAAAATAGAATGATGAGAGAAGAAGCCGAAGGGAAGGAGGAGCTCAAGAAGAAACTCTCCGAGGCCAACGCAAGAGCCTCCCGGAACAAGGGGAAGGCAGATAGTCTCTCCAAAGCTGCCAAGGATCCGGAGTTAGCTTGGGAAGATCTTGAGTGTGTCCAAAAATTGAGGCGGAGGATGCTGAGGTGAAGTCTGCTGCTCGAATTGCCGAGCTCAAGAAGAAGTGCCAGCAGTTGATCGATGACGGTGTGTGGATGGCAATTGAGGGTTATACTGTTGCATGCAAAAAGTTATACTTCTCGAGCCCAACCTTCAAACCAAGTATATGCAGCTAACTTACGCTGTTGAAGACGACAAAATCTTCAAAGGCGAGGAAGTGATCTTTCCTGTTGCTGAAATGCATGGTGAAGAAGGTGGCAATGCTTGGGTTAGCAACACCGAGGCTGCTGAGGATGCTGAAGGCGACGATGCAAAAAATGCCAAAGCTGAGACGCCGACAAATGCGGATCTCGATGGAGAAGGTACCCCGGGAAAAGATCAGTCTGAGGAAATGGTGGGAGAGAATTAACTGCTTGAGCCTTGTAATCTTCCTGTCATTTCTAAACAATTTGTTTTTCTTTGTTGTAAGTTGGCTCCGGGCATGTCTGGGGCCAATATTGGTTTGTAAGCACAATGGGCGTCATCTGTAACGCCCCAAAATTAATTAGGAGGTTATTTAATTAATTTGATTAAGTGATTAATTAACTAATTATTTGATTAATTTAATTAAGTAATATTTTGGGTTGTCTATATTAAAATAAATATAGGGTGATTAATTAAATTAAGGAGTGAGGTATGGTAAATAAATTATGAGTATTTCAATTAAGTGGGGAGTATTTTAATTAAATTGGTAGGAGGTATGTAAGTAGCTAGGGGGTGCAAATAAAGGCCCATGGACCATTAGTAGGCCCATACCCAATTAAATAAACTTTGGGGGTAGGGTTTTCTCCACATTTTACAACCAAGAAAAGGAAATGAAAGAGGAGGGCAGCAACATGAAGGTTGCGCAGCTGAATGCTTGAAGGGGGAAGGGGAAAAATCATTTTCTTGCTTTGGGTAAGTGTATTTGGTACCAATCTTCTACATTTTTCTTCCTCTACCATTTAGTATAAGTTTCCTACACTAATTCCTTCCCATTTTCCTTTTACCATTGATGGGGTTTGGAGCTCAAAGTTTAGGAGAAGCTAGTTCTAATGGTTCTTGAAGTTGTGAAGGAGGGAAAACTAGAATTCTTCAATTTTGAGGTTAGGGGACTCTCATTTACATCTATAATAAGTTGTAAGATATGTGTTATGTGTGAAATAGCACTAGGATGGTTTGGTTTGTATGAATCTTGTGTTAATCTTATGGTTGTTGTTGTGTTGATGTTTAAATTGGTGACATGGTGATGCTTGATGTTGGAATTAAATGTGTTATTAAATGTGCATGCCATGTGTTTGGTAAAATGCTTCAATGTGATGAAATATGAGAATATGTTGATTTAATGATGTTGATTAAATGCCTAAGTGTTGTGGAAATTAAATTGAAGCTCATGTATTTGTTGGATTAAACGGTGTTTAAGTGTCGTTGAATTTATTGAGGGTTGATGATGAGTCTTACTTGTTTATGGTTTTTGTGTGTTTTCTGGACACTGTTTCGGTTTTCTCAAACTGGTACTGTTTGGTTGATCCAAAAATTATGTGGCTAATTGTTTTTGAAAATAGACTTAAGGCCGGTCGTTTTGGCACTGGTTTCGTTAAATTCGGAGTTGTGTAGCTCCAGTTATGAGTCTCCAAAGTCGGGTCAATTTTCTGGAGTCAAACTGGGAGTAGGTTCAGTTCTTGCAGGTTTTGTGTGCTCAATTGAACTCCGTTTTGAATGATTCTTAAGTCATTGAAAAATAGACTTAATTCCCTACGAAATAGGCACTGATTTCACTGAATTTCATTAAGAAATGAGAAAGAAAATTTGCTGCAAGTTGCAAAGCGTTATGTCCGATTTTGATACCTCAGCGTAGTGTTTTGAAAAACTGTACTAACTGGACACTGATTTTGAGAAACTAAAATCATAGGTGTGAACTACACTCAGAGGGCTTTCCAATGAGTGATCTTATGTAATTTTTCGATGTCGCTTTGCTATTTTAAATAATTCGCCAAGTAGGAGTAATGTCTGTAGGAATCCAGACTTCGCATGGTGTTGCCAATGTTGCTCAAAGTGTCAAAAATACTGCTTTGGTCCTCTCTGAACTTTTTAGTCCTCAAAAATATTATTTTGATCCTTTGAACAATTTTAGTCCTTAAAAATACTATTTTGGTCCTCGTATGGTGATTTGGTCCTTAGGTGGTATTTAATTTAGTAAATGAGGTGTGGTGGTGATGTGTTGATAATGAGGTGTCAGGGGCTTCGCCAAAGTGGTGGGTTAATAACTGATGTGGGCTTTGGCCAAAGTGGTGGGTTAATAATTGATGTGATGTATTTATTGTGTGGTGATGCATTTGTCATGGTGTCGCATAAACCATATGCATATAAACGTGGTGGGTGGCTTCGGCCAAACGTGGTGGGTGGCTTCGGCCAAACGTGGTGGGTGGCTTCGGCCAAACGTGGTGGTGGTGACGGGTTATTGAGGTGGTTATGGATCCACATGCATATTGCATACATGCATATACTCATGCATACTTAGAATTCTTGGTGATGATTAAGTAATTCATTATTGTTGTTTCTTGGTATCATAATTGAATTGGAATGTCTTAATTATTGTGGATTGATGTTGCTAGATGCTTTCCTAATATAATGCTTATCTTACTCGTTATTATTTATGTAAAGAGACTCACCCTAGCATTTTTATGTTGCCTGCTCTCGTGGCGACATGCAGGTGATTCTGAGTGAAGGTGTCCATGCCTTCTTGGAATTATTGTGTCAGCTCTGATTTAGTAACACCGGGGATGGGGTTTTAGTGTCATTATTTTATGTTATGAATTAAACTGATTTGGACTATGTATTGAGTATGTTGAAATCAGTTTTATTTCCGCTGTGCTGTGAACTACTTTCTGGATTATTGTAAACACTAAACAGGTTTTGAGGGTTCGTCCCATTTGGATATGAATTATATCTCACGCACTAGATGCGTTTGAATTTTAAATATGCTTTGATGAGGTTTTATTAAATGTAGCACTCTCTTTGAGGTGCATGGAAAAGATTTTATGAAAACTCTGATTTTTATTAATTAAATTAGTATTAATTGGAAGGGGGTGTTACATCATCCCCTTTTTCTGGCACCTAAATCTTCCTTAATTTCAATTATATATGCATGTTTAGTACATTAGAGTACCTGTCGTGAGCGCCGAGGCAGCGAGTAGCCATTTTGAGGCATTAGAGAGATAGTGAGGCCGGAGAGTGGTGTGGAAAATAGTATGCAAGTATACATAGTCACACAAGTAATATAATGATAAGAAAAGGTCGAACCCACAGGGATTATGTAAAGCTTTGTAAAGTTTAGAGTGTACACTTAGTGTGTCAACACTATTCACAGTTGGTTGGAGTGTTCAAAGTTTATAAAATAATATAAACAATAAATGTGTGTAAGGAATCAGTGAGATAAAGTAGTTGAGATGTTTTCACCAAGTAAATCACTTCTAAGTGTTTTAGTGGAGTATGCAGTGTGAGTACACTGGATGCAAACATAATAGTGTGTGCCTTTCACCACTTTCTTCATAGTTTCATTACAAGCTTCCTATGTCTCTCCCGTCTCTTAAGCTTCCACTATATCACCCTAAGAACTATGTTATCCTATGTCTAGGACTTAACACTAGCTTTAACAAGCAATTCCTTATTAAAGCTAGTTTAACAAAGAGGTTGTTACAAACACTCATTCTTATTACCTCTTGATTTCTTAAATGTAACCCATGTCTGCTGCTACAAGTCTACCTATTCTAAAGTGATCAATTCCAGAATAAGTTTTGAAAGAAGTATTACACAAGAGTTAAAATGCATACACTACATAAACCACATTTACTTACTTAGAAGTTCATTACAAGGCTGCAACATCTCAACTAAGGGAGTTTAGCTCATATTACTCATAATATAATAGAGAAAATTTGCAAAGAGCATAATCAAATGAGTAATATAACAAAAGAACTCAAAAGGATAGAGATTACACAAATAGGAGATTGGTAGGATATTGGCAAGTGTACCAAATCGTGCAAGTAATAAAACCAGTAAGTACCGGAATATCGTCCTCAAGGATCGAACTAAATTACTAATTACGCTAACAACGACTAATATGAACCAAATTTAAATAATGATTTGTTTGAAATGGTTGAGCTATGAAGCTATAAAGTAAGCAGTAAAGCATTTTTGAGTTTTTCTAAATAATAGAATGAGAACGTGTTTAGGATAATACGATAGACAAGCTGCTAGGGATGAACTACTAGTAACTTCGCACCATTGTCGTGATTTGATTTGAAGGGTAAACTCTCTCTCTACTTTTTTTGCTATCAATCCCTACTCATTCACTAATTCCTATTCCTAGGTTGATTAGTTCTTTGTCAATAGTTCAAACCCGTAATTCCTTAAGTGATTTTAGCCACGACAAGCATTTACAACGAGGGTTGCAATATACAACAACTATAGATTATTCCTAAGCTATGAATTGAAGGCATAGAGTCTCAAACATTCAAAGATAAAACTTTCGTTTCATGATTCGAACAAACGATCATTGTATAAATTTCCCAACAATACAAAGCATTAAGCACAGAAATTCTATACGCAAAATAGTAGAGAGTACGATATAAATAAATTCTAAACCATTGACAATAGTGCTACATCAAAATTAATCCATCCCTAACAATGATGAGATTAGCTACACATGATAACAAGAGAGAAAAAGGGAGAATTACAAGTTGATGATGAAGTTGAATGCATGAAAAGCCTCAATCCTTGTTCCCAAGTCTTGATTCTTCAATAGCCGCTACCCAATCGCTCTCCTTCGTCTCCTAGGGTTCCAATTGGCAAAAACAAGAGAGATCCCCAAAACGCGCCCGTACCGCTTAAAATGTGTTCTCGCGTAGCTACGCTTCCGCTGCGCTTCTCCAACAACCACTTACGCGCACCGGATGACGCTACAGCTGATATTTTTTGCGCTTCACCGCGCCTCCAAAAGCAACTTCAGCCGCGAATTGGCAGTGGACTTCTGCTTTCCTCGCACTTCACTTGCGCTCCACTTGCGCCCCATGCGCAGCTCCCAACAAGCAAGCTCACTTCCTTGACATTTTTCTCCGTCTGCTTGCTTGCATTTCTTCGCTTCTTTTCTTCACCTAGACTTGGGGTACAAAAACACCACAAACAAATCATAAACACTGCAAAGCAATTAAATCTCAATTATAACAACTTATTAATTTTCTCGAACAAATTCCATTCATTCATCAAGTTATCAAGTAAAATTCCCACTTTTGCAAAGGAAAACATCATGTGACGGGATTCATCGTAGATCTTTGCATGAGTTTCCCAAGTCAAGTACAAGACGAAGTTCTTACACAAGTTTCTCCAAGTAGAAGTGAAGGAAGTGGTCACAAGCACCTCCTTACCTTCCTTCTCTTTAGAAACTTAAATAAAAACTAAACCTAAGCTACGAATACATATAAACTAAGTGATCCTTTAAGAATTGGATGAAGGATGATTTGCAAGTGAAGATATGGCTATTTATAGGCAAGAGAGCTTTTCTCCCTTGGAGGGTTTCCTTTGGCACGAAATATCAACTAAGATCAGTAACCATGGTTAGTTGCGCACTCTCCATCGAGCAAGTTGCTCAAATTGGTCGCTTGCATGAAGTTCATACGGGTGGTCCAATAAGGAAGTGCCACATGTCCTTGAGTAAGTGAGCTTTACAACTTGTTTTTGATAGTGGTCGCTGAATTCTGCAAGTGGTTCTGCTCCATATGACTAGGCATGACGTCACATATCAAGTGTGGAAGCATCAAATTAGTCCTTAGATGTTTTGGTGCAAAGTGCTGGTTTAGCAGTGTAGGCAATGTGGGTACTCCTAGTGTGGGCACTCCTGAAGTAGCTGCACTGAACAAAACATAAAACCTAACAAGATATGTGTATTTTGCTTAATTCATTGTCCTAATCCATTTGAATCCTTAAAACGTTGTTTCTTAATAAATAAACTATTTTTATATATTAATGTACTTGAAAATAAACAATAACCTAAGTTTAAATATCTGAATAACTCTATACAAAATAGAGTTATCAGACAGGACCTGTAGAGAGAATCCGCACAAGTGTTCAAACTCGTGGATTGGAACCGAGGTGGCTAGCATGTGAGCGCTGAGGAGGCAGGCTCTTAGCTTTCACAAGATAGGAAGGCCGTTATGGGCCCCATTCTCCTTCTTCTTACTGATGCCGGCTGTGGGCGATTGACCTTGGTACCGTGAGTCGCTGAGGTGCCCCGCTTTACTTTCATCCCACCGAGGCCGCTGCGGGCTTATCGCCTTTCTACCGAGGTCAGTAAGAGACACTCTCGCCTTCTTACCGGTCGCAGAACACGCCCGCCTTCTTACCGAGTCGCAGAAGATGTCCGTCTTTCTGGGGCGAGACCGCGCAATGGTTCTCCTTCCTTCGCTCGATTGAACTCGCCGCTTTAGGCATCGAGGCAAGGCAGGCTCGTGTAATGAGAAATTTGGAAATCGTTTCACCTCCGATGGAACCCGTTAGTTCGACATCGTAAGAAGCGGAAAATCTGCGCGCGAGCGAGAGGTCTTTGAGGCCCCGAGATGGAGTGTTGACTTGACATTCGTAGAGTCCGCTGAGGCCGCTGTAATACGCCGCAGAGCTCGTAGAGAAGAGCCGTGAAGCCGAAATCAACTAATTGTAGATGAGATCGTAAGGACGATGAGTCATTGGAGCCGCAATAGGCTATTCAAAGGACGAGCTCGCAGAGACGAGCTATTGAGCCGATTAGGCTATTCAAATGACGAGCTCTGGAAAGACGAGCTATTGAGCTAGATTAGGCTATTCAAATGACGAGCTCGTAAAGACGAGCTATTGGAGCCAGATTAGGCTATTCAGCGACGAGCACGTAGAGACGAGCTATTGGAGCCAGATTAGGCTATTCAGCGACGAGCTCGTGCGCATGGAGGGGAAGAGTCCTTGTTCGAGGAGGTTCCTCGTCGTACCTGCAATCAACCAAAAGGCGGCGGCAAGTGTCATTCAAGACGAACATACCTCGATACGTCCATTGCAGACAAAAGCTAGTCCGAGATCGCCATTGCCGGGCTGCTCTCTGGCCGGGCGCTGACCCGAGGAAGAATCCGAGGATAGATTATGAATCTTGGAAGACAGTGATGTGCCTCCCACTGTGGTCACTATTGTTTGGTACCTGGACATCAGACTCAATCTGAGGTCTGGGGTAGTTGCTCATGAATTCAAGGAAATGAGAGTCGTCTAGCTGGAGAGCTTGGAGGATGAAGATTGCACTCGGCCGATACAAGATTGCTTGAAGATCCACGCCGTGGGAGGTACTGCAAGACACTCGACGCCAAGCCGCATGCGGTCGAAGTTAAGGTAAAGGAGAGAGAGTTTGAGGAGTTGATGGAACGTGTAATGATGTATCTGAAAGAACGTACCGTGGTAGAGGGGTTCACCTCTATTTATAGAGGAAGTGAGCGTACTGTGAGCGTCAGATCCCGTGGAAGGATCCTAGCCATCGATGGCCGGAGCGCGGTTGTGCGCTTTACCTTCGGGTCGGTCTTGCATCCGAATCGGGCCCCACCACCCAAATAGGAACTTTAAGTCCCGACCGAACAAGATCTTTCCGCACTTTGGTTGTTGAGCTATTATGAAATTTTTGATAAATATGCTCACCTAGGCTCTGCTGAGTACTTCGCAAATAGGGGCTCCCTTGGCAACTTAGTAATTTTTAGGTGTTAACACACCTAGAAAAATCTGTAATAAAGGATAATATGTTAATTAATATTGTTTCAAATAACTATGTTCCGGGGTGTATCAGCAAAACCGAGAGGTTCCGTTAGCATTGGGCCACCGGCCCATACCAGCGAACCGGCCCAAGCTTGATTGCTTGGAGCGCACTTCGCGGTACCGGCCGAAATTCTCGCAAACGGTCGGTAACCTCAACAGTATAAATACCACACGCATTCTCATTATCAGCGCTATTATCCAGACTCGTGATACCCTCGCCCGAGCGAACACTGACTTGAGCGTCGGAGTGTCATTTCAGGTACCACCCGCGTGCAGCCAAGACCGGTCCTCTCTTTCACTCAACGACCGGCCAACCCAGCGAACGACATCAACACTTCATTGGTCTAAGGTACGATCAATTGGCGTAGCCCACCAGGTCGTGGTGAGAACTGATCAACCAATAAGGCAAGTCCTTCATCGACTGCACCGCGGAAGAATGATTATGGGCGCGGAACTCAAAGTTCGTGATCGTTTGAATCCGTGTCGGCCGCTAAAGCACAAGTGTCGGCCGACTTCATAGCCGAAATGACCCCAGCCTGCATGATCAACCTACGACGACCGACTTTGCATGTCGATGGCTCTTCTTATAGTAAAGGCAAAGGAGCGGGCCCGATCTTGAAAATTCGTAAGGCCTTGTCGCGGAAGTATCCTTGACTTTTGCTTTCCACACGCCAAACAATCGCCGAGTATGAGGCATGCATAGCCGCCATACCGCCAGTGGATTTCAACGCCGAACGGTGGAATCGCATTCGATTCCCATCGTCGCCTCACATATTAAAGAACCGCACGACGCTAAAGACGACGCGGCTCAAGAGCTATTTGGCCGCAGTAAGGAGCTTCCAAAGAATTCGACCGAGCGAGGTAAGGCATGTGCCAAGAACTAAGAATGTCCGAGCGCATATCCTCTCAAAGTTAGCAAGCACCAAAACCCCGAAATCACGTAAGCTCGATCTAGAGACTTTAAATCGGGCCGAGCGACGACCAAACCAAGCCCATCATTGGCCGCTTTTTTGCGCTGACTAAGATAATGATTGATCACCCCATTCTCGCGATACATTGTTGAAGGAGAAGAGTCGGGTGACCAAAAGCAAGCAAAGTTGATCAAAGTTGGCGGCGCACTCAAGTATTCTGTATCGAAGAGGATTCTCATCTCCATCACCGAGATGTTCGCCGCCTACCGGTTTTCTACCATGTGTCGGAGACATCCACGAGGGTGTTTGTGGGAGCCATCAAGGTGCACGATCCATAGAGAAGAAAGCTCTAGAGCCGCAAGATTACCGGGCCGACCATGAACGAAGACACCAAGAAATTAGTCCGTAAATGCAAAAGTGTCGGCGCATGCCGACGCCCATGTCACACCTTCCTCGTAGTTGCAAAGTCTTGTCTCACCTTGGTCGCTCGCCGTCGTGGGGCATGGATCTGCTAGGTCCGCTTTCCACCGCCTCCAGCCGCTTCAAATTCTTGATCGTGGCAATGATTATTTTACTGTTGAATCAAGGCCGAGCCTTCGCGACTATCACATCAAAGAAAGGTGAGCAAATAGGAATGTGCTAGCCCGCTTTGGAATTCTCGCAGCAGCTTAATAATGTATAATGGTACCCAGCCACAGACAAGAGGTTCAGTGGAAATGTTGGTCGGCTTAGAGTGAAACAAATGCTTTCACTTCTGGCCGAACATCCACGCACAAACGCCAAGTCAAGCGCCAACAGAGTCATCCTCGCGTGGTTTAAAGAGAAGGTTAGACGGCAAAAGGGGAATTGGGTCAAGAGCTACAAATTGCTTTCTTCGGCTTACAGGATCGCACCCCACTCATCGACCGGGAGTCCTCTTCAAAGCTTGTGTATGGAATCGATGTCGTTATACCCATAGAAATGGGCGAGCCGAATCGAGAACTTTGAATCCTCAACAATGCACCGACAACGACTCGCCATACGAGAAGAGTTGACTCGATCAAGAATTGCGCACACAAGCATCACTTTGAGAACAATTGATAAAGCGTAAGGTCGCAGCTTTAGATACAACGCCGTGTTCGTAAGAGAGACTTTCGGCCGCCACCGCTTCGACGTGCGCATATTGGAAACAAAAACGCCTTACAAGGAAAGCTTGCCTGAATCGAAGGCCCATACCGGTCGCAAAAATACCGCAGCGGGCGATGAGTTGGAAACCATGGAAGGGGCGACCATCCCCAGAACATGGAACATGGATAAGCTTCGAAGATATATGTCTAAAATGTAATAAACGACTTATCTATTAATGAAAGACAGCAGCGCTTCTTTTTCCCAATCGGTTTTTTAATCGAGGCCCGACTTTGAAATCGTGAGTTGTACTTTACTTTTCTGCAAAGAATGTATGCCCGGTCGCTCAAAATGCCCGTGGCAGAGGAGCGACCGTAGGGTCACTGGATCGACCCAAACGAACGTGGATCAACGAACGGTCTACAACGACTGCCACCTAGTTGGCCCAATCGAGCGCCACCGAGTTGGCCCAATCGAAGGTCACCGAGTTGACCCAAACGAGTGCCACCGAAGTTGACCAATCAAAGGTCACCGAAGTTGACCCAAACGAAAGTGCCACCGAAGTTAGCCCAATCGAGCGCCATCGACCGGCTCAAACGGGTCACCTGGGCTTGACCTAAACCAAGTGTCATCGACGACCCAAGGCGGTCAAGCAATGACCCACCAACAAGCGCACCATCGAGCGGTTTACAACGAATGCTTTCGGTGCACACGAATCGGTCGACGATCGACCTAAAACGAGCCTTCGCAAGCGCTCCTGCCAGCCGCCCATGATCGCCTAAAGTTCGTAAACTTAGAAAAGTGCGAACGAATAAGGTAAGTAAATCCAAACAAACGAAATAAGCGGCGAAAAGTCGTTTCGTTATAAAACGACGCCTGGCCGAACCGAGCGCCTAAATCGCCAAGGCAAAGCAAGAATATTGTTATACCCGGCGCTAGCCAAAAGGTTACAAAATTACACCGCCACAAGCGCTTCGTAACAAAGGCCGCAGATCGAGCGCCAAACACGCACCGAGCATTGCCTAATCACGCTCTCGCTTCATCGCTTTGCTCCGCGAGCACAATCTCATTACCTTCGACGCGGTGCTCGGGCTTCAACACTCGATCATCCATATTGAAGTCCAAATTGGCGCTTTCAAAGAAGCGCACTCGGGTCGATCGAAGTTCGAATTGTTCGATCACGATCCTTCGCAAGGCCAGCCACCACTTGGATTTGCTCCTCCAACTCGCCATTGTCCTTCGTCAGGCTGTCCACATCCCCTTTTAGCTCTTTCACTTGAGCAACCAACTCCTTGTTCCGCTTCACCACCTTAACCCGGCCCCTACCGCTTCTTTGGCTTCCATGGCAGTAGTTCTTTGAAGTCAAGGCCTTCTCAAGTTTCTTCTTCACAAGTTCCGCATCAAGCAGGTCTTGGTCCCTTTCAGCTCGGGCCTCTGAAATAAAAATAGATAAGATCATGCAATCGACCGATCTTAAATTAAATCGAAGACGGGTTAGGAAGTGAATATACCTGCATCTTTTCTCTCCCTATCATCCGTCAGCTGCTGCATGGCCTTACCGGCCGCCATGCACAAGGAAGCACAAACCACCATGGGCTCCCGCTTGAACCGCTCGAAGTCGGTCTCTCCTAAGCTGTCGATCTGAACCACAGGAATCTCATCATCGGGAATCTCGTGAATCTGCACGAGCGGGTTTGTTTTGCTTCGTTTGGGACTCCGACCGCTCTGGTCCTGAGGGGAGCGACCCTTGCGACCACCGCTCTTGCCTTGGCTGCGAGGAGTTTGTTGTGAAGAGCCGTCCAGGTCGACCACTTGCTTGACCGACCTGGAGGACGAAGGTTTTGATGTAGACTTCAAGGCCATCTTTTCCAAAGAAGCCCAAGCTGTTCCTGCCATTTTCCCTACAAAATAGAACGATTCAAAGGTTAAACGAAATGGTCACTAATTGAAATAGAAAGACAAGGGTAAAAATTGAACCGAGTGCAGACTCAAGGGCACGACCGACCAAAAGCGTGAACGGTCGGCAAGGTATGTTGCCTTTAGGATCAGGGGGCATAAGGTTCGACAATGCTTTGATAATCGCAAAGACTCCGTGTCGCATCGCGCCAAATCCTTGGTGGAGTAGATGTAGTCACCCGCCACTCAAAAATCGAGATTCGCTCCACATAATCGAAAGTATGGATCGCCAATCGACCCATCAGCAAATGCCTCGCGATCGCCGGCCGCCTCCTTAGTGGGAACGATCCGTAAGTAATGACTCTTCCACGCCGCGCCCAATGCCGATTCTTGGAACGCCTTGAAATATCTCTCATGAGTCTTTTTAGTTTTGAAGGACACCGCTTCCTCTTCTTTGTGGCCTTCTCCCTAAGCCAACTCACCAAGATTGTAAAGAATAATTGATCGACACCACCTATTAAGCCGCCCAAAGAACACTTCAAAGGTCTTCGTGAATGCCCACGCCGCTTGGGTGCAAACGTGATGGGCGACCCTAATGTAGCGCAAGACATCACGCCGAAACTCTGGAAGCGGAGGAACGATCCCCATTTTCTCAAACACGATCCGATGCATCGTGAACTTGAGGTTGTCCGAATAGGTCGCTATGTCTTCGCCTTCCTTCATCCCCTCACCCCTCCACCCCAAAGATTTCTCAAATGACATCAGCACTGGCAACACCAAAGGGCAACCTCGATCACACTTCTATTGGATCGAAGAGTTTCAGATACCCAGGACATATCGGCCGGATCTCGAGCTACATCCGGCAGAACATCGTCTTCACCCTCGACCGACTCTCCATCAGTATTCATATCCCTGCCAGAGGAGCTTCACGTGACGGCTGACGACCTCTTCAAAGAAGAATTTCACTGGGCCTCCCGGCGCTGGGCCAATATCTCTCATCAAAGGCTCCGGGCAAATGCCCCGCACTGCCGCCTCGATGTCTACCTCCTCATTTTCTCCTACGTTGCAGGCCGGGGAAGATGGTGGTGGTGGAGGAGACCACGATTTGGTCTTAGAGTTAGCGGAACTGAGTCGAGCTACCTGCCGGGTCGACTTTTCTCGAGAGAATCGAGCTCGAGTCGCCGAGGACGATTTAAGAACTTTCCTCACGCGTCACGACCTGAGCTAGCCGCGTCATGTTTTGAGCCAAAGACTGTGATGGCCCCCCGGGAAGACGTACGGTTTGTTTCAACCGTGGCATGTAAGAGTACCTGTGAAAAGGGATCGGTCGTTTGCCGAGCAAGCAGGCACTCATGAGAGGGGCGACCGGTCGCCCCCGACCGACACCCCTATCACAAGGCGCGAAACTACAATCAAAGAAAAATTAAAGAAACTAAAACTGAGAGAAAGGTCGTCTCATACCTGTACGAACGATGGATATCGACCGAGGAAGCTAGGATGCTCGAACACAAGAATTTGCTTCGAAAGTAAGCTCGCTATGCATGTGCCGGCTCAAGCAGCAGAGCACTTCAGAAGAATTTGAGAAATGATTTCTCGAGGGTGTATTTATAGCGCAGATCCAAGCGCCGTATGATCGAGACGAAACGCCGCAACGCTTTCACCTTCGTGATTAAATCACCATTGAATGGCCTCGAGATCACTAAGCCGCCACGCCATAAATGACAAAGAATCCAACCGTCACACAAGACGGCCGACGAAAGACGGCAGCGACCGTCCCAATGACTGCCTCAAGCGACCTAGGCTTGGGGGCAACGATTCAAGCCTCAGCCCGCCTTTAAGCGACCTAGGCTTGGGGGGCAACTTTTCCGGGGTGTATCAGCCAAACCGAGAGGTACCGGCCGAAATTCTCGCAAACGGTCGGTAACCTCAACAGTATAAATGTCACACGCATTCTCATTATCAGGTACGTTATCTTTACCTCGTGATACCCTGCCCGAGCGAACACTGACTTGAGCGTCGGAGTGTCATTGCAGGTACCACCAGCGTGCAGCCAAGACCGGTCCTCTCTTTCACTCAACGACCGGCCAACCCAGCGAACGACATCAACACTTCATTGGTCTAAGGTACGATCTAACTAAGAAATATTATTTACATTGTAAACCTGAAAAAAGTCAACAGTAAACCGAAGAAAAGGGTAAGACATATTGTTTGTTCATTGCTACTCAGAGGAGGATCTTATAAATTGCTTGTTCTACTCAATTTCGTTGTCGGCTAGACAAGCTTCTCCCTCGACCACATGAAAAATGAAGCAGGTTACCTATAAGCTATGGAGAACGTTATTGATGTCACCATTAACTGTGACATTGTGATTTACTCTTTAGAAGTAATGAAACTTGCAATGCCAGCTAAACAACTGATTTGTTTCTTTTTAAAGTTTCTAACTAATACATCTAATCTTGGACTCTGTATGCTTCTCCATGCCACGTATTACACACAAATAACTATTTTTTAGAACCGGAATACCATCAATGGTCGGCTCGAGTAGTAACTAGGTTTAGATCCCACTCCAAGGTTTCGAGTTTTAATTTTGAGTGTGACAAAATCTCTATTAGGAATGGAGAACCACACAGAGCCAGCAAAATTAATAACAAGGTGCGGAGATCACATTCTTAATTCATGTTTTTTATTCTAATTTTGTACTTAACAAAATAAAATAAATAAAGAAACGAAATATCAACCGCTTTGCTCATATATAAGCCATTTTTGTTATTTTTTTAGTAAAGACCAATTTTAATAGCTTGACAATTTTTTGGGACAAATTGGTCCCCAACAACTTTTGGGGCCAAATTAGTCCCGACATTTTTAAAATGGGGACAAGTTAGTCTCTATGCACATCGAATATCAGGGACTTATTTGTTCTCATTTTGAAAATCTCAAAGACTAATTTGTCTCAAAAAAATGTTATGGACCAATTTGTCCCGTAAAAAAATTGTAAGGGACAAAAATGAGACTTTACTATTATTTTTTTTACAGAAAACCATTTCGTTTTAACAATTATTGGATTGGAAATAAATATCGTACCACTAGTGGAAAATATGGATTTTACATCAAGAATTAATAACGGTTCACACTATAACCGATATGAAAAAGAGGCGTGTGGCATTTTTGAAATTATGAGCAAATTATCTATATCGCCCTCGCTCTAACCGAGCATCAATGTCTTTGTTAAATTATGTTGAACTACCAATTATTAATTTATGCTAGGTGATGGCTGGTCGTTTTTCTTTGCTTTAGTTTTTTGTCTCAAAACCCTGTTATTCTTCTTTGGTGCTAGTTCATATTCTTAGCTAATTTTTTAAAGTATCATTTTTCATCCCTTTTGTTTATTTTTGGTATTTGTATTGGGGGATTTTTGGGTAAGAAAAGAATTATCTTTGTTATGTAAAAAAGAAAAGATTTATACCTCATTATGTCCATTTTTGGTTCATTTTAGGATTTTGGAAGCTTTCCTCGTTACACTTGGAAGGGTGCCCTTTATCCAAATTTGAGCAAATCCTATATTGTTGTATTGAAGCAAGCATTTCTCAATAGGAGCTCATGAGTATTTCTCAAGCTTAGAGAACTCATTTGTGCGCTTGGAAGAGTGTGTCTTCAAACAAGTGAGTCCTCTTACCCACTTAACCTTGAATAATGTTAGAAGTTAATGAATCTTGTATGTGTGTCTTCAAACAAGTGAGTCCTCTCCTTGATGTTGTTAAGAATGCAAGGACATTGGGAAAGTTCTGCTTTAGAGAATTTGAGAGTATGATTGCATCATGTCCTTTCTAAGTTATATAGCTAAAATCGAGAATAAAAGATAATTTGATTTTGAAATTTGCATATACAATGAAATAAGTGTGACAACATGTTAAATTGGTTACCATCAGATCATGGAAGAATAATTGATCAACAACGTGATTCGCCGCCTCCTATACTCTACCCTTCACATAGTCTATCTTCAATTGGTTTTATCTCGTTGTCACCGCTGCAGTGTGTTCTCTCTAGTCGATCAATACTAGTCGCCAAGTAGTTACGGATCGTAGTCGATCAATACTAGCCGCCTCAAGTGATGAGTATGAGAAGGGCGTGGAAGAGTTTCTAGAATTTGCTAAAAGAAGTTGTCCAAAAATAAGAAAAAGTTTGTTTGTCCTTGTGTTAGTTGTAAGTTTTATTGTCCTTGTGTCAATTGTTTGAATAATGACAAACTAGTTCTTACGACATTCTCGATCATCTTCGCTGTGATGGCTTTAACAAGAGTTATACAAGGTGGATATGGCACGGTGAATCCTCAAGAATACCAAGCGCATCCCGCAGAGATGAGGTTAATGCCGATATGAATGATCGACTAGAAGATATGATTCGAGATCTCGACCGTAGACTTTTCAACAAACATGTATGTATGATTCTTTGTGCGCGACAATGTAGAGTCGCTGTATCCGGGTGCACCAAATTCACACTGTTGTCCGCCGTGTTAAAATTGGTCAACCTAAAGGCAAGAAACGGGTGGACTGATACAAGTTTCACAGAATTGCTTGAGTTGCTAAAAGACATGCTTCCAGAATGTAACACATTGCCAAACTGTTGCTATGAGGCGAAAAAGATATTGTGTCCTATGGGTATGGAGTATAAAAAAATACACGCATGTCCTAAAGATTGCATATTGTATAGGAAAGAATTTAAAAATAAGCACTCATGTCCTACTTGTGGGACATCACGCTACAAAGCGAAGGATGACGATTCTAGTTGTGATGTGACCTCAAAGGGTTCTCCAGCAAAAGTGTTATGGTATCTTCCAATAATTCCAAGATTCAAGCGATTGTTTGCTAATGCAAATGACTCAAAGAACATTAGGTGGCATTTAGATGAACGAATATGTGATGGATGTAAATTTCGCCATCCAAATTAACTTTTTGCAATGGAAGAAAATTGATTGTTTGTTTCCTGATTCGCAATGAGCCAAGAAACCTTAGACTTGGACTTGCTACAGATGGAATGAATCTTACGGTAACTTAAGTAGTAATCATAGTTCATGGCCCGCTCGTTGATTATTTACAATTTATCCCCTTGTCAGGCATGAAGCGCAAATACATGATGTTATCTATGATGATTTCCTACCAAAACAAATTGTGGAATGACATAGATGTCTACCTAAGTCCCTTTGATTGAAGATTTGGGAAAGCTATGGGAGGAAGGAGTTGATGTGTTTGACTTGATATAGAAATGAGTATTTCAAGTTGTGTGCCATGTTATTTTGCACAATCAATGACTTTCCAAAGATATGGGAACTTGTCCGGCATAGTGTTATGGGGGCATACAAAGATGCCCTATCTCGTGAAGAAAACACATGTTATCATCACCACAAAGATGGAAAGAAAATCATTTACCTTGACATCAAGATTTCTAAGACATAATCATCAGAGATTCGGTTGAAAAAGCTTTTAATGGACATCAAGAGAATGAAGTTGCTCCAAAAGCCTTAATCGAGAAGAAGTTTATCAACGAAAGTTAAGGACATCAAGGTTATATTTGGAAAGTCGCAAAACAATCAAATGAGAAAAAATGGAAGAAGCGGCCGTTGTTCTTTGATCTTCCATAATCGGGTCCAAACTTGATGTTAGACATTGTATTGACGCTATGCACGTGGAAAAAATGTATGTGATAGTGTTATCGAACGCTTCTCAACATTCAGTGGAAAGACAAAGGATGGTGTGAATGCTCGCTTAGATTTGGTTTTGATGGGTATTAGAGAGCGCTTAGCTTCTAACAAAGAGGTAAATCCACCTATCTTCCCCTGCATGTCATACATTGTCCAAAAAGAGAAAACAAGTTTTTGTCGTTGTTTACGGGTGTCAATGTACCATATGGTTACTCCTCAAATGTCAAGAGTCTTGTCTCGATGAAGGATCTCAAATTAGTTGGTCTAAAGTCTCATGATTGTAATGTCTTAATGCAACAACTTCTACCAAAGGGCTATTCGTGACATTTTGCCTAAAAAGTTCGTTATGTCATAACTAGATTGTGTCTATTCTTCAATGCTATTTGTAGCAAAGTCATTGGCCCTTTGAAGTTGGATGACTTGGAAAATGAGGCTGCCATTATATTGTGCCAATTGGAGATGTATTTTCCTCCTTCTTTTTTTGACATCATGGTTCACTTAATTGTTCATCCGCGTGAGGAAATTAGATTGTGTGGTCCTCGCTTATTTAAGGTGGATGTACCCAAATGAGCGATATATGAAAATATTGAAAGGGTATGTGAAGAACCAATATCGTCCCAAGCATCTATCATTCGCAGGTACGCTGCGTAAGATAGCTATTGAGTTTTGTTCAGATTACATGTCTAATGTGGATCCTATAGTGATTCCTAAGTCTCACCACGAGGGAAGATTTGCAGAAAGTGGTACACGAGGTTTTGATATTAAGAGTATGAGCCTGCAGTAAGTTCTTCAGCACATATGTATATATTGAATAACACCAAAGTGAGGTTCAACCTTACTTATCTACTCATAAAAGCATTGTCAAGGAGAAGTATCCTCGAATGACCAAAAAGATAAGTTGATTGAGCATAACAAGACTTTCCTAAATTGGTTTCAAGAGCAAATCATTAATGCCGATAGTGTTTCAAACATTAGAATGGCTAGAACATGGGGCCTAACTTTGATATCATATGTTGGAGTGGATACGATATCAATAAGTCATTTTATACAAAGTCCCAAGATGACAAGAGTTCCATGCAAAACAAATAAGTTATGGTTGTGGTCAATCCATGCACTTTTCTAGTTCAAAGGATAAAAACCCATCACGCATCCATATCTTATTTTGGAGTCATTGAAGAGATTTGGGAGGTTGATTACACTAAATTTATCAGTGTCCCGCTTTTAAATGCAAGTGGGTAGATCAGAATAAAGGGTGTAAAAATTGATGAATTAGGATGTACATTGGTGGACCTTAACAAGGTAGCTCATAAAGAGGAGCCTTTTATCATGGCATCTCATGCGAAACAAGTGTTTTATGTTAGTGATCCTTCTAGCCAAAGATGGTTTGTGGTTCTCCAAGGAAAAAACATACATGCTAATGATCAAGACCAAGATTCAACTCTTGATATTCCCGAGACTCCTTTCTTATCACGGATGCCTATTTTCAATGATGAAAGTGAATTGGACGATGTTCATGCAACTCATGGTGTAAGATTGGAACATCATTCCACCATTGTAGATTCTTATATACCACCGAATGACGTCATGGATCTTTGTTGTGGTAACCAAGAACTTAACGCCAATTTTGGTTGACGTAAGTTAGTTTACTTATACTTTAGTTAACCAATTAACTATGAAATCAGTATAATTAACATTTAGCATGCATGACGCCTTAGGTATATGCATCGCCAATGTATCTTGAAGGGCAATAGTAATTTGTATGGTTTGATTGACCTCAAGATTTGGTGCCTCCTATGATTCCTCAACACCTTTTGATCCAAATTAATTCCAAGGATATTTACCTAGCGCCTACTATAATGTGTAAGTACATATTCATCAATTATTTTAAATTTCAATATGACTTGTCACTAATTGTTCCCAATGTGGTGATCATTGGCAAATGTTGATCATTTGTCCTAAGAGTAATGAAATCGCCTTCCTTTGCTCGCTTCATCGAAAGCCGATTCCATCTCTCAAGCAAAACTTAATAGGTAAGCTCTTATTTATTATACATCATGTGTAGAAAAGTTATAACAAAGTTAGAGATTGTCTTCCTTTATAAGTTTGTATGATGTCTTCTTTTTTATTAGTGCTATGGAAGTATATCATAAGTCAATGGGGACTAGAAAGAAGGCACCTACATGGAATTGTCCCATTGTAAGTAGTTAATTTAATTCTTGAGATTTAATTACAATTTATAATATTGTATTTTATTACTATATATAATATTCACTATGGCATATAATTTGTAGTCCCGAGGCAACTCAAGCGTTATCGAGTGTGGATTTTATGTTATGAGACATATTTTCAATATTGTCTCTCGCAAATATTGTTGATTTATGGTTGAGGTACGTAATAGAATTTTTATCAAGTTATGTTAAAAATGTATTTTAGTTGATGAACTAATGTTTAGTCTTGTGTCATTTCATATTGTAGAGATTCAACACTACCGCACCATTCCATGATGATGATCTATATGATATTCGATTTCGATGGGCAAAACTATTTCTTGAACTTTACCAAGTCGCATAATTGTGTGATAATATGTTAATAGGTAAAATTTACTAGTTTCTTGTGTAGATTGCAATTACTTTGCTGTGGGAATTACTGAAATATGACTCACAAGTCCAAAATATTGGCCTTGTGTAGTAACTAAAGACTGCTTTCTAAAAGTTCCAAATATTTATTTAATGGCTTTCCTTGCAGTTCGCTCGACACTGACACTCTCAAAGACCAGATTATTTAGAGTGGAAGTAATTTTGGTTAATGGCTATTGTTTTGTGTTCTCGTGATCTCTCGCTTGTTTAGAGACGGGGCCACCAACTTGTATGTTGAAGTCCTTTGTCTACATAAATACTCTCTTTGGAGCCTTTTTTAAGAAGTTGTTGGAAGGCGATAAGCTACTAGGAAACTTGCAATTTGATAACTTTGTCTACATAATGGACATGTTGACTTGATAACTTTGTGTATGTTCTTGTGTTTATCTTATGATGATATGCTATTTATACTGAGCAATTGCTTTGTGTGATGGACAAGTTTAAGCATAGTGAAGTGTGATGATAGTGAGCAATTATTTGTTATGATGTGTCGTTAGATGCTTTTGGTTGTAATTAAATATTTTATTATGTGAAGAAGATGATCAGGTTGTATGCCTACTGATTGAGGTTTATTTTTTGGTATGTTGATTGAGGTTGTATGCCTACTGATTAGTTTTCTTTAAAAAAAATCCACTTTTAATATCGGTTCTAATATAACCTGATATTAATAATAAACATTTCATATCGGTTACATTTAAAAACTGATATAAAAAACGATTTTCAATATCGGTTTAACTAAGAAACCGATATAAAAAAACGCGTCTATTGGCTTAAAAACATTTTCCATATCGGTTCTTTAACCGATATAGAAAGCGCCTTTTTTTAATATCCCCTTTATCTATATCGGTTACATAACCGATATGAAAAGCCGTTTTTAACCGATATGAAAAGCCTTTTTTCTAGTAGTGTACTCTATTGTAGGAACTATTTCGTATTGACCAAACTCACTTTTTATTCACTAACCGCGCGCCCATATCCATTAAGCTAATGGAATATTTGGCGTGTTCCCCTATAAAAGTGTGCTTCAATCTGCATCATCAGAGCGATTTACTATCGCATGTCACGCTTTCTCCGAAATGACTTCGAGTATCATAATGTATGCCAAGATCACCCCGCCGCCAAACCAAATAAAAGGGAGTGCATCTAGGAGCATCACTTGGAGCGAGTTTGGCATCATAGCTTGGTAGCATCTTGGCCAAGCTTAATTAACCAAGACCGACTTCTAGGAATGTTCATTGACGACACACAGGGAGCTCCAAACCATTTACTCCCTCTGTGGACTCGCCCAAAATCTCAAGCTCACACCTCTCAGGCATTAAGCGCCCATGGTAGTCATAGGAGGCTACTCAACCAAAGGTCAGGAACTCACTGAAGCGGTGGAAAGAAGACACACCAACCCCGCGTCTTCAGCAATTGGAGAAGCAGACATTGTCCTCCTGGCCACCTCTGACCATTAGAGAAGCACGGTCAATGTATTCTTTCTAAGGATCCTTGTAGTCTGGGGAGCACGGTCAATGTATTATTTCTCAACCTATTAACGAGGTTGGGTATCTCAGAGGAGGACTTCACCCTTCTCTAGGTTCAATGGCGCAAAGACATCTTCCTTCAGATACATTGATCTAGTGGTGACCTACAGCAAAAGATCTTTGGATCAGATCATGGACAGTCGCTTCCTAGTGCTACTATGTTGGTTGCTTTACAATTGTATATTTTGACGCGACAATCTATGTGCCTAAAGTGTTGCCGATATGCCAAGAATCTCGCCAGATATCGCTTTCCATCATCTGGTAGTCGACGAAAAAGAAAAATGGTCCTAGCGCAACGCAGGAGCTCCCTATCGGTTGAGAAGGCCGAGGTGGTGGAGGACCTCATCAAGGCCGATTTTGTGAAAGGTGTCAAATATACCACCTACTAGTTCCACATAGTCTGTGTCAAAAAAGCTAATGGAAAATGGAAGACGTGCGTTGATTACACCGATCTAAATAAGCATGCCCAAATGATGCTTTCCGATCCCTAGTGTGGACAAACTGGTAGACAACAAATTTGGTTTCCGGTGTCTTTTATGGATGCATATTCTGAGTACAACTAGATACCAATGTACCCATCTGATCAAGAGAAGACCGCCTTCATGACTGAAAAGGAAATTACTGCTATTGCGTAATGTTGTTCGGCCTCAAGAACACCGGAGCCACCTACCAATGGATGATGAGTAAGGTTTTCAAATCTCAAATTGGGCAGATTCTAGAGGTCTACATGGATGACATGATCACAAAAACTAGATCTGATGTATTTGAATTGCTTATGATTTGAATTTTTTTAGAATTTTCAAATGCCTCATGCAAGGTATCCTTGGACATCTTTAGTGAGTCTTTGTCGGTTATCAATGAGGACGCACTAAAGTATATTCCCTTTGATGTTGAATCTCTTTTTGATATTTTGAGTCTTTATTTTTCTGACCTCCATCCAAGCTCCATGATTAGGGTAGACATGCATTTGGGCTCATATCATAAGATGAACAAAATCACAGAAAAAAATAGGGGGATCAGAATTGCGAATTGAGTAAAATAAGGGGACAAAAGTGCATTTAAGCCTAAATATATAGTATCGCTAAGTCCCTTATCGTCAGATTATTGGATTGCTCTGCCTCATGGAAAACTGATATCTCAAACAGTGTGTACAGGCCAAGAAAAGTTTGGCTTCTTTAATTTAGAAGTTTCTCATAAAGCAAATTATATTCGTTTTTAATAATGTCTATAACAAGTAAGTACAAATAGGTGTTCTAAACTCATAATATAATGATATAATTTTCTCACAACATCATTTGAAAACCTTGAAGAACTGCAAAATGTTCATCCATGTTCATTCTATATGGGAAATCTAGCTCTAAATAGATATAATATGCACCGTAACATTGTTATACTTAATGTACCTACCTCGGCAAATTAAAGCATGTATAGCTTTTTCTCGTTGAGTGCATGGTGGTAGACAAACGCAAAACACACATACTTCAATTCCACGTTATTTCAAACTAACATTGTTTTCTTCTTATCAATCTTTGCGACCTTCTTCTGAACTCTCCTATCCCAAGAATGGTGGCACACTAATCATAATTATAATAATATATATACATTCTTTGGACCATTAATTCACATAGAATTCATCAAATAGCGTCTTGTTTTTAATAATATTGCTGATATTTGAGAAAACTATTTTCTGAAACAAGGGATTCATGAAAAATTGTGTCAATATTATGGGGATTCAAAAACTTTTTAAAATGTCAACAAGATCGCAAGAACGAGCACACATTACAATACTATATAGGTTTGAACACTATAAATTTGACTTAGGCTTTTCTCATTAGAGTACCACCTATAAACTAAAATTACTCTTTCGAAGTGATATTCCTCATTTCTGTGATTTCTGGTTTTTGGACAAACTTATAACTTCAAAATTTAAAGGTCATGGTACTTGTCAAGAATACTATTTGTGTTTTTCTTGTATTTCTACATGTTGCATTCCTATCCACTGCTCGGTTGAACCCTACAGGTATTTTTTCAATCTTCCTTTTTGATTATACTATATGTTAAACTGCAGTTATATACTACGGCTAACGATCGATTACGCATACATACACAAACTCCTGACACGACACTAACATGGACACAAACAATTATAATAATTTGAAAAAATATAAGAATCGTTGTTATTGTCACCGCCCAACGTGACACATATTGACACCTGACACGCCTTCGCTTGTTGTATCAGTGCTACATAGGATATATGTGACACATATATATGATCTCAATCGCAATTGCATTACTGCTGTACACAGACATGAAAAGCCTTGATGTCGCTAAACAGATCACAGTAACAAATTTATTTTGAAGTCCTAATTATTTGCAAATAATGACATAAAAGTTGTGAAAATTGCAGGTGCTAACGTTTACAAAATTTCGGATACAAAGGTGATTTTTAATTCAAGTTAACTTCTTATATATACAAGGGATTTATTTTAATTGCAGGCTATAATTAAAATGCTAACTATATTGGGAACTTGTTGAGCAGGCAAGTATTGAAATTAGTGCTACAAATGGAACTGGGGTTAAAATTATTGCTCCACCAGTTGAAGTATTGAGCAAAAGTGCAAAGCAAGTTGTGAGAAAATCTGGCAAAAGAAGTTTGAGAAGCCGTTTGTCTGATGAGGGTTTTGCTGCAGCCTTTACAGCTGATTATCATCGACCAACGCACCATCCACCTAAGAATAACAAGTGAAGTCTTGAAGTTATCTTGTCAATGGGAGATGATTAACTGTTTTCCTGTTTATCTTTTATATATATATATATATATATATATATATATATTGCAACTATAATTAATGTTTTGTATCACTAAAATGAGTGCCTTGTATGGGAAATAAGTTCATAGGTTATATGTGTTTTTTGCCAATCCATTGTAAAATGGACATGTGTAGAACAATATTTATAATTAATTATGTGTTTACCATTTTTTTAGTATGAAAGTTTAAGTGATTCGAGTCATGAGGACTAACTTGGGTCGAAGAAATTCTGCCCCCACCCCCACCCCCAACGAAGTCCTCACATGGGCAACGATGTTTAACTTGAATTGGTGTTTAACCTCTAAAACCCTAGAAATCTTTGCCGCCTAGAGGGGAGGGGACCTCCCTCCGCCGCCCTCGGACGCCCCTCCTCTCACCCTCTTTGCTTCAACCTGAACTCCTTCTCCTTCTCTTATCCCCTTCTTAACTCATTTTCACTGCTCCTCTCTCCAGCCGTGGTGAACGCCTGCTTCAATAGCATGGCCTCGGGTTATTTGTATTATGGGTGCGCGAGCAAATTCGCTGATGGAAGGAGTGTGGTGGTGCCCGCGTGGTTTCGTGGTGGTTCGTGATTGTCGATGGTGCTTGCAAAGCAGTGAGCGATGGTGCTCGCCCGTGGTAAGTGGTCCGAAGCATGTATATGGAGAAGATTTTCTTAATGGAGCTCACTCGCGCTTATGGCTTCTCTTCTTCTCACCTTCTCTCTACTCGTCGCAAATCTGTGTTCTTTTCTTTGGGTAAGGAGTTGTTGGCGGATGATCACCACGCAGCAGTATTGCTTCTTCTTGCGATCTAGTTGTTTGGTATGTAAAGGCCGCTGCTTTTTGTGGCTCGAGAAGGGTGTCCGATCTAGGTCTTGCCTTTGTTGTTCTCGCTGATGTTCTTGCTTCACGATTAAGCTTTTGGTTCATCTCATGGTTTGTTGTTGTGTTATTTTGGGTGTTTTTTCTAGATCAAGTGTCGTTCTTCTACAATAGTGAAGTGGGCACAGATAGTGGTTTTCTTGCTGCTCTTGGTTAAGTGTGTTTTGTGTGGGTGTTCCTGTATGGGTGTTGGTCGGCAATCTTGGGTGCTTAGGTGCTCAACTGTTGTTGTCTCGCCCGATAGCTTGTTGTCTCCGCCGCTTCAATGTATTTGTCTTGTCTCCTCCACTGTGCCATCTTCCTCTTTAGTGAGGTATGGTGTAGCCTTCGGCTTAGCGGGTTAGTCAAGGTGTAGTGGAGAGGATCCATCGAGTAGGTTTGAGCTAAAGTTGAGGTATTTATTAGATTTTTTTCCTATTTGGTGTCGTGTTCAAAGGTTGTGAGCTTTGTCGCTAGTGAGTTGATTCTGCCGAGACAAGGATAAGCGCTTTGCGCTAGTGTGAGAAGGAACATGTCTCTACAATTTGTCACGCAACTCTTTATGGGCATAAGAAGGAACATGTCTCCTCATCATCATGGCCTTCAAATTCTTCCAGTTTTCTATAGGCTCAAGCTCACAACTCCTCCCAAACTTTTTTTCTTTATCCCACCAAATAAGTGCATAATCTCTAAACTCTGCCACAACCAACTTCAACATTTGTTCTTCACTAACATCACAACACGAGAAAAAAATTTCTACTTGAAGCTCGCAATCAAGATATGCTTCAAGGTCACTCTTCCCATGAAAGTTTGGAATGCTCACTTTTTCTTTCAAATCATTTTCTCTCAGATAATATCTACATTTTCTCTCTTTTCTCTCAGATCTATCATAGCTCCTTTCTTTTCTATACTTTCTATCTTTCTCTCTCACATTCTCTGCATACCTCTCATGCATCTTCCGGAGCAAATCACCAACCTTATACTTCTTAAGAGTTCGTGATTCCAACAAGCTAAGAAGTACCAAATATTAATCGAACAAGTAACAAGAACAAAAGTCCTCACCACTCGCTAAGTGTTTACACTCAAAAAAATGTATCACTCATGTATATCACTCAATTGACTTTTTTTATTATTATGAAATACTCTCTTCCTTTTACTACTCCCTAAAAGTGTCACTCTTAGGCTCTTACAAGAACCAATCAAATCGCTTATCAAGCTTATGGTAAACTTAAAAAAGTTGTGACAAACAAGCAATAAAAATTAACATACAAGAGGCCGAAAAAGACAATTTGAAACTCTAAGACAAAACTTAAAGAAGTTTAAATACACGTAATAAACAAATAACAAATAGAGCAAACTCAAAAGAATGACAAAAAGACAAAGACCGACTCACTATATGACGAAAATAGACAAAAAAAAGTGTAATATTTGTGTATTTAGAGAAAACACCTCAAATGGAGTAAAAAATTCCACAAAAAAATCAGAAGATCATAAACGAGTTGATAAATTTTATAGATTTTTTTTCCAGAACTTTATGTATATTATTTTGGACAATTTTGCACTTAGTAGCGCTTTTTTTACTAATACACTTTTTGAACACCACAACTCCACCCAAATCCTTACGATCGTGATATGAGTCTTTTCTCTTATATATTCTTCATATAAATTTCATTCATAACTAATGTGACTAACTACTCAAACTTGAATTTCCAATATTTAACTTACCAGAGATTCTTGGTGGTTTGAGTAGATGTTGACCTGGCAGATGCCTGATCAACAGATGCCTTCCTCTTCGACCCTATTTTCCTTGTAGATTCAAAACTACTTCTTGTCTACCAACGGTGATAAATTGTGTTGGCACATTTGTATAGGAGTTTCCATCCAGGGATGGAGGTATACAACCTATGGTGGGATGGCTGGAACCCCCGTTCTTTTGAATTTGTCTTCATTCTACATCTCAAGAAAAATATTTTTTAGATTTCTAATGCACTTTGTCTAGCTTTTCAACTTAAATCTCAAGACATTTTAAATGCCATGCATTTGGTTTCATCTACTAAATCCGTCATTCAAAAGTTGAGAGATCATGGATGGGATGAATTGGTTAAAAACATTAAATCTTAATTTTTGTGTGTCAGTCATCATACCCTTGCCAAATTTTAATGTTAGATATATTGCAATACAAGGAAGGGCTCTCCATCAACAAGACGACATTACAATAGAGCATTATTACAAAGTTAATATTTTCAATGCTGTGATAGACTCTCAATTGCAGGAATTGAATGAAAGGTTCAATGACAACACAGTGGAGCTACTCATTCTTGATTTTGCTTTAGATCCAAGAGAAATGCAAGTATCATTTAGAATTGATGACATCTACCAATTGGTAAAGAAATTTTATCCACTAGACTTTGTAGAATATGAGATGATACAATTCAGGACAGAATTTGAGCATTTTGATCATGTGAGACAATTTCCTGATTTTGGAGCATTAGAAACTACTTCTGATCTATTTCACTGGATAATAAAAACTAGAAAAGCACAAGCTTACCCTCTTGTATATTGGGTGATAACTCATATTCTCGCACTTCCTATCACTACAACTACTACTGAGTGGTCTTTTTCAGCTATGAGTATAGTCATGACTACACTTTGCAACAAGATGGGAGATGAATTTCTGAGCGATTGTCTCTTAGTATACTTTGAAAAGAGAATTGCTAAAAAGTTCACTGTAGATCGTGACATGAAGAAAAATGTTCTGTATTTTGATAAAATATTAATGTAATTAACATTTTTGGATTAAATTAGTATGTTGTTATTCATGAAATATTTTTGTGGAGATTTTAATTTTTAGCTACCCCCCCCCCCCCACTAATCAAATCCTGGCTTCGTCCCTGTTTCAATCCTTTTGTAAGATTCACAGCAAGCTATCCTTTGGGCGATCTTTTGTTACTTTAGCTCTTCACATTCTTTTTCCAACTGCTATTTTCTTCTCCACCTTTCTCGTTCTTCTTATCTCTTCTCCACTTTTCAGGAGTGATCATAGAAAGAACGCCCAATTCATTCAGCTTATTGAACCCAAAGGGTTCACCAAAGGATATTTTCAGGAGATGAACCTTGCTTGCATTGTTTTCCTTCCACATATTGTTGCAATGCAACTTTATTGAAGTCTATTAGGCTGTTCACTTTCACATCATGTAGTCGTTACGTGTTGGCGCAAACTGCAGCGACTTCTTCCATCTGGTTTAGGCGCATCTCTTGTTGTGCAAAGTCCCTGTTGCGCCGGTCCAAAATGTCCAATATTTGATTCACTGCCTGTACCGGGACCGGAATGGCCTCGGTTGCTGGGAGTGGTGGAGGTACTAGAATGGAGCATGCCTCCTCTATGGGTAGAGTCTGTACATGTCCTTCGGGCGTCTGTTCAAGGCGCAGTTGTGCTTCTATATCCTTTCATGGTTGGAGCCGGCCTCGGGAAGGAGGGTGTCCTCTAGAAGCCATGGAGGATGTGAATCTGATGAGAGTAAGTGTATTACTCCCACTGTGGTCGCCAATGTTCAGTACCTGAGGTTGGTGCAAGGATCAAAAATCTGATGTAGTAGCTTGTAGAATCGGATGGGACCGTAAGGATCCGAGCTTGTTGTAATTTCTTCGAGGTTAAGGTTGCCTTGGGGTGTGTACCTACAAACACTCTGATGCTAAAGTCAGCGATCAAAAGTGGATGAGAGATACAAATGAATGAAGCGTACCTGATTAGCAGGGGTGGTGCTCTATTTATAGACGCAAGTGTAGAAATAAAAATCTCTTTCCATGTTTTGATGATACAAACTTAAGTGATGAGTTAAGCTTTCTAATCTTATTATGATTTACAAGTTTTCAATCAAGTGTGTTAAAGAACAGGGAATAAGTTTCATAGCAAAATTCTTGGCCTTACAAAATAAACCAAGTGGTTTTCAAAGATAAATGTGCCAAAAGAAGGTTACCTACAAAAGGTTACCTTACGTATATTTGAATACGTATGTTACCCCATCGTAAGGTTGACTACGTGTTTAAAAGATAAAGTAACTTTCTTCGTATATCGACTGAAAGTCAAATGTATGGTTGACTAAAAGTCAACACAAGGTTGACCAATAGTCAACAGTAAAGTTTGATTGAAGTCAATAGAAGGTTCACCGACTATGGAATATTGTCTCGTAAGGTTAAGTGTTCAAGAAGGTTAAAAGAGGATCAAGATTTCAAGCTTCGCTTCGGGAAACATGTTCATAACCAAATCTTAATCAAATGCATCAAATAAGTATTCAAGGAATTAAAGTTTCGTAAATATTATCTTTTGTAAAGAAGAACTCCTTGATCTTTGTTTGTATTTTAAAAGCATGTTTGTTCATGTTAAAGGAGCTTCGTAAGCTTCAAAATTAAAGTATGTAAAATTGTATGTAGTACATGAACAGGGACCAAGTGATAGAAATGATGAAAAGGAAGTAAAGTGTCGACATGAAAAGATGTTAGCACAAGACAAAGCAAAAATGTTGCTTCGTATGGTTGAAGGCTACTACTTAAAGCTCAAAATTCATCATTACCTACCTACAAAGCTACAACAACTTCCAACGGCTCTTTTTCTTCTTTCCAACACCATATTTCAGATTCAAAGTCTATATAGAGGGCTGCTCTACTCAAATGCAAACCATGAGTTGATATTGGAACCTTCAAGTCAAGCTTCTAAACGAAATCCAACCTTCTCATCCACACTTCAAGCTACTACAAATCTCAGACTGGGAATACTATCTCGAGTGTGTGTGCAAGCTTGTTACAATCTTAGAAATACATTGTATTTATCTATCAACAAGCTTCTAAATCATCCCATAACCCAAACCCCTTATTGTAAGGAATATTGTGCTTGTTTCTCAAATGCACTACCTAGTTAAAGGTGAGTGGTGTCAGATTCTAAGTTGTAATTCTCTCAACAAACTACCTAGTGAAAGGTGAGTGTTGTTGGTGAGTCTAAGTTGTAGGTTTCAACAAACTACCTAGTAAGAGGTGAGTGTTGTTGGAGATTCTGCTTGAAGGTTTCACAACAAACTACCTAGTGAAAGGTGAGGGTTGTTGACTCTCACTGAAAGTTTCTCAACAAGCTACCTAGTGAAAAGTGAGGTTCATTGGTGATTCTACTCATGAAAGTTAGCACTTGTCTTTTGTGTGTGATCAAAAGAGAGTGGAGGTGAAAGTCTTTAGCAAGTGAAGCTAAAGCAAGTGTAAAATCTATTTGGAGAATAGTGGAAACTCTCACGAGGACGTGGGAGAGGAGTAGCCACAGCTTGGTGAACCTCTATAACTCTACCGTGTTATTTTCTCGCTTTACTTATCATTTGCTTTAACTGCCTAACAATCACCAAAGTTTTCAAATACTTTAGAAGGTTAAATACACCAACCTTCTCAAGTCAAAATCTTAATTTTAAATAAGCTCAACTTTGATCATCTTTTGAAAACTACACTCTTTCATGTAAAAGAAAAGACATCTAAAATCATCAAAGTCAATTATCTTTCACTATCACACATTTGCTTGTTGTTTGTGCAATTAATATTCAACCTTCCGATATCCAAGTTATCTTGAGAAACCATACGTAAGGTTGCAGAATTAAAAACGAAAAAGATAGCACAATTCAATCCCCTTTCTTGTGCAAATTAGTCACTTCAATTGCATCGAGCTCACCTCTAGGGTCGAGAGCACACTTTGCAAAAGCAGTGAGAGGAAAGATCCCGGAAGAAGTGATGAGTCATCATTCCAACTCGTGATGTTCCTCCTGTATGAGCTTCAAAGAAATAGACCACCAGATTCACCGGGAACATTACTATTATTGGAAAGATCAAATGAGATTGTTCCTAGAATCTCAAGACACCGACATTCGGGGGAATTGTTGAAGATGGCCCATATGAACCTACAACAACTCTTGATGATGGGACTATTATAGCTAAGCCTAAAACACTGACACCAAGATAAACGCATGGTACTTCTAAACTCTAAAGCTAAATTTTATATAACTTGTGCTCTAGGTAGAAGTGAATATGATAAAGTTGCTGGAAAGAAACCGCCAAAGAAATTGGGATACACCAAGACCGCCATGAAGGAACAGTACTAAGTCAAAGAAGCAAAGATCAACCTTCTCATTCATAAATTTGAAACATTCAAAATGGAGGAGCAAGAAACAATTTCTTTCAAATGTTTAGCAGATTCACAACAATAACAAATGATTTGAATTCTCTCGGGAAATACTTACTCAAATCAAGCTAAAGTAAGAAAACTCCTAAGATGTCTTCCAAAGGTATGGAGACCTAAAGTGACTCGCTATAATGTAAGCTAAAGATCTATCTATCCTCAAAATAGAAGATCTACTTGGATCTCTAAAAGTTCACGAGCAAGAAATCATGGATGAACTTCAACCCAAGAAGGTTAAAACAATTGCACTCAAAGCTTCTCAAAAATCTGCACAACCTTCTAAGATCATGGCACTTAAAGCTCAAGAGAACACTCAAGAAGAAAGTGAAAATGAAACCGACATTGATGATGAGGATGAAATGGCTCTAATCACCGTAAGGTTAAGGAGATGGGCATTCGTATGAAACAATAATGTAAAACCCTTCTTCAAGAAAGATCAACCTAAAGGTGAAAGCACTAGCAAAGATACTCCCGTGTGCTATGAATGTAATAAACCCGACATTACAAAAGTGAATGTCCAAAGCTAAAAGGAAGCACCAGAAAAATCACACCCAAGAAGAAAGCTCTACTTACTACATGGGATGACTCGTAAGAATCTAACTCAGATCATGATGAAGATATTGCAAATTTTTGTCTCATGGTCGACTGAGGAACCTTCTCAAATATTTCCTACTTCAAGTATGGAATCAATCAACTCATGCTTCAGAGGAGATACTGACCTAGAAGAGGTAAGCACTTCTAAATCACAAACTTGTGCTTCATGCAAAGATACCGAACATGCTTTCAAAACCTATTACATGATTCAAACACTTTGGCTCAAAAATGTGTGCTGCTCAAAAATCAACTTTTGAATGCAAAAAGGAGAATGAAGAGCTTCAAAAACAAAATGAATATTTGATAAAAGCAGTTCAAACTCTTCAACATTCTCACTTTAAACTTTCTCTCGAACAACACAAACTTTTGAAAGATAAAGTCTCGTAACAACCAAATCTTATACTCTCTCGACCTTGAAAATCAAAACAACCTTCTCAAAGATAAAGTTTCTGCTTTAACTAAAGAACTAGCTATGTCCATACAGTAAAACTTTTGAACTACCTGTAGAAAAACAAAATGAGAAGAAATCTAGGACTAGAAAGTCTAAGACAAAGTGCACATATTGCAAACATTTTGGTCATGATATTTCAGATGCTATAAATCAAAAGAAGCTTCTAAAGGAAGAGGATTAACTATGAAGGACCCAAAAGATATTGGGTACCTAAATCATTACTAACATCTGAAACAGAATGCCTCTTAGCATCCAAGAAAAAGTCGTGGTTCTTAGACAAAGGGATGTTCGAGGCACATGACAGGAAAGAGATAAATTTCTCTCAATGGAGAGAATAGATGGAGGCTATGTCATCTTTGGCAATGATGATAAAGCTTGCATCAAAGGTATAGGTACTATAGGTAATTCTAAATCCCCTAAAATTAAAAATGTTCAATATGTAGAAGGTTTAAAGCATAACTTGTTAAGTATTAGTCAACTGTGTGATAGTGGTCATAAAGTCTCTTTTAAACTGATAAGTGTTTTATTAAAGAAATCTCCTCTAGAAAGGTCTTGTTTATCGTGATCTAGAAATAAAAATCTTTATAGCCTATGTCTTGATGAACTATCTAAAGAAACTTGCCTTATGTCCTATGAAAATGACAAATGGATTTGGCATAGAAGAACTGGTCACATAAGCATGCAAAACCATTTCAAAACTTTGCAAAAAGGAACTAGTTAGAGGGCTACCAAAAATCAATTTTGAAAAAGATAGAGTTTGTGAAGCATGTGTTCATGGTAAACATGTCAAAACTAGTTTCAAACCTAAAAATATGATCACATCCCAAAGGTCACTAGAACTGCTTCACATAGACTTGTTTGGTCCTACTAAAACTGCTAGCCTAAGTGGAAAAAGGTATGGTTTTGTAATTATAGATGATTTCTCTAGATACACATGGGTGCTATTTTTGAAAAACAAAGATGAAGCTTTTGAAGCTTTCAAAGTGTTTCTAAAGAAGGTTCAAAATGAAAAAGGAACAAAGGTCATCTCTGCAAGAAGTGATCATGGGGGTGAATTTGAAAACTTTTCTTTTCAAAACGTTTTTGATGAAAATGGAATTACTCACAATTTTTCTTGTCCTAGAACTCCACAACAAAATGGAGTTGTAGAAAGGAAAAATAGAACTTTACAAGAAATGGCAAGAACACTTTTAGAAGATTCAAAATTGAAAATACTTTTAAGCGTAAGCTATAAACACAAACGCTATATTTTGAATAGAGTTTCCATTAGAAAATTGTTGAGAAAACCCCTATGAAATTTGGAAAATAGAAAACCAACCATTGCATACTTTCTGTATTTGGGTGCACTTGTTTCATTTTGAATAACAAAGACAATCTAGGAAAATTTGAGTCTAAATCGATAAAATGAATTTTTCTAGGATATTCAACAACATCAAAGGCTTATAGAGTATACAACCTTAGGACTCAAACAAAGAGAAGAGAGCATGCATATTGTTTTCAATGAAACTAATAGCTCAAATGAAGTAATTGATGCCGATGATATCAACCAAAACAAAGAAGAAGGTTCGTAACATGAAAATGTCGAGAAGGAAGAAACAGGCTTCGCTCAACCTTCTCAACAATCAAATGAAGCAACTCAAGCTTCGATCAACCTTCTCAATTACCAAGAAGTTGGAGAATGGTGGTACATCATCCACAAGATCAAATTATTGGTAGCACTTCGTGATCCTCGTTAGAACCGTAACTTCATTTAGAGATAATGTTGCCGAATGGCTCTCATCTCTCAAATAGAACCAAATCCGTAAATGAGGCAATACAAGATCAATCCCGATAGAAGCAATGATCAAGAACTTTCTCAATTTGAAAAGAATGAGGTATGGAACTTAGTAATACCTCCAAAAATCACCACATAGGAACCAAATGGGTGTTCGTAAACAAGCTAGATGAAAATGGTAAGGTGGTGAGAAACAAGGCAAGACTTGTTGCTCAAGGGTATAATCACTGTGAAGGTATTGACTATGATGAAACTTTTGCTCCTCGTAGCAAGGTTAGAAGCTATTAGAATTTTACTTGCATTCACGCACACAAAAATTTCAAATTATTTCAAATGGATGTTAAAAGTGCTTTTCTAAATGGCTTTTTGAATGAAAATGTTTATGTCAATCAACCTCCTGGATTTGTTGATCAAAAGAAACCTAACCATGTTTTTAAACTCACCAAAGCTCTATATATTTAAGCAAGCTCCTGAGCTTGGTATGATAGGTTAAGTAGCTTTTTGATCAAAAATAATTTCACAAGAGGAAAAATTGATACTACCTTGTTTAAGAAATCTCTTGATAATAATTTGTTGATTGTTCAAGTTTATGTTGATGATATCATTTTTGGATCAACAAATGAAAAATCAGCAAAGAATTTGAAAATCTTATGAAAAGTGAGTTTGAAATGAGTATGATGGGAGAATTAAGATTCTTTTTAGACTTCAAATTAAGTAACTTGATGAAGGTATATTTATTAATCAAGAAAAATACATCAAAGACCTTCTCAAGAAATATAAGATGAATGAAGCAAAAGCCATGGTTACACCTATGCATCCTTCCATGCAAATTGAGAAGGATGAAGAAGGAAAACCAATTTCAAAAAAGAATACAGAGGTATGATAGGTTCACTATTATATTTAACCGCTAGTAGACTGACATTGTGTTTTCAGGGCTGGCTTATGTGCTAGATTCCAAGTTTCTCCAAAAGAATCTCATCTTATCACAGCCTAAACGGATCTTCGATACTTAGTTGGAACAACTAGTATTGGTCTATGGTATAAAAAGAATACTCATTTTGACCTAATTAGCTACCGTGATGCCGACTTATGCCGGTGATAGAATTGACAGTAAAAGTACTAGTGGATCATGTCAAATTTTAGGAGAATCTTAATCTCTTGGTCTTGTAGAAAACAAAATTCAATTGCATTATCAACTCATCAAGCGTAATATGTGTTTCCACCGGTCATTGTACACAAATTCTATGGATCAAGAATCAATTGAGGACTACTCTATAAGGTACACATGCACTCCCATTTATTGTGACAATACTAGTGCTATCAATTTATCAAAAAATCCCATCCAACATTCTAGGTCTAAACATATTGATATAAAGCATCATTTTATTAGAGACCATGTTCAAAAGAAGGATGTGGAACTTATTTTTATAGACACCAAGCATCAACTAGCTGATATATTTACCAAGCCTTTGTTAGAAGAAAGTTTGAATTTTATTAAAAAGGCTTTGCACATTTTAAAATGTCCTTAGGAGAAAAATTTTGTCAAAAACCCCAACCTTCTCATGACTTGAGAAGGTTTAAAATTCAGAAGGTTCATCTGGGAAAATCAAGTTCAAAAGGTTGAATTTGAGGCGGATAAAATAAAGCAACCTAGACTCGGTTACTAAAGTTAATTAAAGCAATCAAAATATCGCTTATGTCATGTCATAATCGCACACCATCACCTCACAACGGCTAGTTCTACCTATCTCATCCTCGCCATAAACCGCTCGTATTCAAGCATTCCTCTTCCTTCTCCCCTCTCTTCCTTACATCAAAACCTCATTTCTCTAACAATGGTGAGAACCAAAATTCCTTACGTAAGAAAAACAAATACTCTCAACCCAAAGAACTTCCTCAAGCAATCTTGAATGCTTCAAACCTCCTCCTCCTACTACTGGTTTCCCACAATCGTAACAAATGTCTTCTAAATCATCATCCACTCCTCTCAAGATCAACAAGGATCAAAACAAGTTCTCTCAAGGCCATAACAGCCCTCGAACAAAGAAAAGCCAACCAATCACCATTGATGATGATGATTCTACTCTTTCTCAAATGATGGCCGAATCAAAGATTGAACTTAAAAGGAAAGCCTCTCTTCAAACCCAATCTTCTTCCAAAAGCCCAAAATCGTGATTACATATGGGGAAATAAAGGAAAGGAAAAGGTTGATGAAGAATGTAAACTTGATCAACCTTCAAGATGAAGAGAAATTTGAAGAAGTCTTACCGCCGAGTTTTTTTTGATAAAGAAAATGGGGGAAGAGAAACATTCTCATTGGAAGAATCTACTTGCTAGAAGAAATGAAGGCCTCTCGTTGGAATGATCAAATAGAAATCACGTATGAGAAGTATTGAAAGAACTCGATGAAGAATTCTCAAGAGAAGCTTAAATCTTCAAAGATTGAAGGATTTAAGCTCAGATCATGCATAACATGGTAGTTCTCTCTTAGTCCCTAGAGCAGAAGCTTTGAATGTAAAGCCTATTGATTTACTTCTAGTTTATCACATGATCACTAGGACTAGTATAAACCTCGCCATATATCATCTTTCATTACATGATTGATACTGCAAAACAATTAGGCAAAGCTCATCCTTACCCTATGGTATGTTCTTAACCAAACTATTTAAGTATAAGAAAATTCCTTTCAATAAAGAAGAATCCATTCAAGAGAAAACAACCTTCCGACTAAGAGTGTCAAACAAATGGGACTAAAACCATTTAGCAAGAAATTAGAAGTCTTCCCCGAATCAATCACCAACCAAACTTAAACACGTAACCACTTGTTGAAAACACTAGACATCTCCTCTTGTCCTGCAAAATACACCCTTGGCAACTCCTCGTGGGGAGTCACAAGGTTCTCGAGAAAGTTATCACAACTAAGCCCATAAGAATAGCTCCACCAAACCCTTCACTTGAAGATTTAGTTGAAACAGTAACTATCTCAAGAATGGAGAGAAATTTTTGAAAATTCCTTAAATTTGAATGACACTCCAACCAAAAAGACCAACTCGAACAAATGGAAGAAGAAGCTTCATGAGAACCTTAGCATGCACTCTAGGAAAGCCAATATCTCTCAACCTTGAGAAACCTAAGAATCAAGCTTCAAACTATTCCTTCTCGCTATGGAATCCCTACCTTCCGATAGAGCTATCTATTACCCATTCTCTCAGGAGTTATTTTTCTCCCATATGTTTCTCTCTCATAAGGAACATGGAAATGCAGTATGTATAATGAGGATCAAGCTCAGGGGGAGCTTAATGTCGAACAATCACCAAAGAAATGAGGAACATAGAAATGAACAAGTAAATCCACTATCTCCTATTTCTCAAGTCGTATATGAAGTAGTGAGAGACATTCAAGGATCAATCGAGCAAATGGCTAATCTATTCTCACAATGGCGTGACAATCCTAAAACTTCATCTAGAATACTTGCATCCAAAACATTCATAAATTCATGTTTTCTCCCATCTATGACTCTTCAAAGCTAAGGGTACCAAGGATTAGGTCCTTCCAAGCTACCTCTCATCATCCGAGAAGGCACCCTTAGCAAAGAAACCTTCAAAACAAAGATGACTCATTCACATATGCCGACAAGAAGGAAGTTTTGGCTGAAATGAAGAAGATGAGAGCACACCATGAGAAACAAATGAAGAAGATAAGTGTGCAGAAAAACAAGCTTCGATGAGCATTGGAATACTTCAAAGAGAAAATAGGCTCAAGCACACGTAAACTATGCCTACCAACAATGGGTGATGCAGAAACATAGTGCCTACTATGGTTCCTAGTGTTGCGCTCCCGACTTCCTCCTCCTCAACCCTTCCAGACATTCCTCAACCCGCTTCATCCTCAAACTCTTCGGATGATTCTTCTCCAACCAAGTAGCAAGCTAATTTCCTTTCTTCCTCCTTTTTGCCGCTGACAAAGGGGGAGAATGGAGATTATTAGCTACTTAGTTTATAGTGATATGTTTTGGGGTTTCATGACAATTAATTAATTATCTTTTGGACATGTTTAATTTGTGTTATATTATGGTTTGTAATTGATAATTATCAAGACTACGATTACATGGTCACCGCATGATTGCCGCACTTAGTATATGATAATTATCCTTTGCTATGCATGTGTTAAAATTATTTCCACCGATCGCTGAATGACTATGTTGAGCAAACAGAAAACTTAAAACATACTCAAGTTTGTCATCACCAAAAAGGGGGAGATTGTAGAAATAAAAATCTCTTTCCATGTTTTGATGATACAAACTTAAGTTGATGAGTTGCTTTCTAATCTTATTATGATTTAACAAGTTTTCAATGAAGTGTGTTAAAGAACAGGAATAAGTTTCATAGCAAAATTTCTTGGCCTTACAAAATAAACCAAGTGGTTTTCAAAGATAAATGTGCCAAAAGAAGGTTACCTACAAAAGGTTACCTTACGTATGGTTGAATACGTATGTTACCCCATCGTAAGGTTGACTACGTAAGCTTAAAAGATAAAGTAACTTTCTTCGTAAGGTCGACTCAAAGTCAAATGTATGGTTGACTAAAAGTCAACACAAGGTTGACCAATAGTCAACGTAAAGTTTGATTGAAGTCAATAGAAGGTTGACTGACTATGGAATATTGTTCAGAAGGTTAAGTGTTCAAGAAGGTTAAAAGAGGATTGAAGATTTCAAGCTTCGCTTCTTCGGAAACATGTTCATAACCGAAATCTTAATCAAATGCATCAAATAAGTATTCAAGGAATTAAAGTTTCGTAAATATTATCTTTTGTAAAGAAGAACTCCTTGATCTTTGTTTGTATTTTAAAAGCATGTTTGTTCATGTTAAAGGAGCTTCGTAAGCTTCAATTAAAGTATGTAAAATTGTATGTAGTACATGAACAGGGACCCAAGTGATAGAAATGATGAAAAGGAAGTAAAGTGTCTGACATGAAAAGATGTTAGCACAAGACAAAGCAAAAATGTTGCTTCGTATAGGTTGAAGGCTACTACCTAAAGCTCAAAATTCATCATTACCTACCTACAAAGCTACAACAACTTCCAACGGCTCTTTTTTCTTCTTTCCAACACCATATTTCAGATTCAAAGTCTATATAGATGGTCGCTTCTACTCAAATGCAAACCATGAGTTGATATTGGAACCTTCAAGTCAAGCTTCTAAACGAAATCCAACCTTCTCATCCACACTTCAAGCTACTACAAATCTCAAACTGGGAATACTATCTTGAGTGTGTGCAAGCTTGTTACAATCTTAGAAATACATTGTATTTATCTATCAACAAGCTCCTAAATCATCCCATAACCCAAACCCCTTATTGTAAGGAATATTGTGCTTGTTTCTCAAATGCACTACCTAGTTAAAGGTGAGTGGGTGTCAGTGATTCTAAGTTGTAATTCTCTCAACAAACTACCTAGTGAAAGGTGAGTGTTGTTGGTGAGTCTAAGTTGTAGGTTTCTCAACAAACTACCTAGTAAGAGGTGAGTGTTGTTGGAGATTCTGCTTGAAGGTTTCACAACAAACTACCTAGTGAAAGGTGAGGGTTGTTGGTGACTCACCAAAGTTTCTCAACAAGCTACCTAGTGAAAAGTGAGGTTTGTTGGTGATTCTACTGTGAAAGTTAGCACTTGTCTTTTGTGTGTGATCAAAAGAGAGTGGAGGTGAAAGTCTTTAGCAAGTGAAGCTAAAGCAAGTGTAAAATCTATTTGGAGAATAGTGGAAACTCTCACGAGGACGTGGGGAGAGGAGTAGCCACAGTTTGGTGAACCTCTATAACTCTACTGTGTTATTTTCTGCTTTACTTATCATTTGCTTTAACTGTCTAACAATCACCAAAGTTTTCAAATACTTTAGAAGGTTAAATACACCAACCTTCAAGTCAAAATCTTAATTTTAAATAAGCTCAACTTTGATCATCTTTTGAAAACTACACTTTTGCGTAAAAGAAAAGACATCTAAAATCATCAAAGTCAATTATCTTTCACTATCACACATTTGCTTGTTGTTTGTGCAACTAACATTCAACCTTCTCGATATCCAAGTTATCTTGAGAAACCATACGTATGGTTGCAGGAATTAAAAACGAAAAGATAGCACAATTCAATCCCCTTTCAGGCAAATTAGTCACTTCAAAGAAGACTCTTGTGTCAATGCTGGATGGAGCAAAGATCGATATTGACCGCTGATCTCGGCCTCGCCGACGCTGGTGTTCGGGGTCGATCCTCGCTGATCGGGCCTCTTCTGATGCAGAGTGGGTTTGGCCCATGCCCAACACTTGTAAATATACATTTGATTCGCTTTTAATTTTTGTAAAAATAAATTTGTGTTTCATCCTTGCATTTATCGATGGTCATCAAAACTATGGTTCTGCAAACTATCAATATCTTGAAGTCTCATAGACTCACTCTCTTTTTGGTCAAAATTGTTAATTTGATCTTGGGTTCGATCCACGACCACAGATATATAAAAACATTTGTTTCGGAGAGGCCAATTCCTTATAATTATTTTTTTAGGCAGATATAAGTACATGTTGTGTCAAAAAAAAAAACTATGATTAATTCCGAAAACAATTCTTTGCAGTTATAATTCCGAAAACTATTTATAGATAATTCTTTTGTTACAAGATGGGAAAAAGACAAATGATAGTGGGTGTGGGGCTACTTTTCATATAGAATGACTCGTTGATCAATAATGTTATTTAGCTCAATATTTTGACAAAAAAAATATACAAATATATGGATACAGATACTAATACGTACGTATTATATTAGTATGGTTTTTCTTTTATTTTCTTTGGAAGTTGTGAGGCCCATACAAATATAGTATATTTGTATGTATTTTTGTCAAAGTATTGGACTCAATAGCGTTATTGTTCATCGATTGATATTAATGAACTATGATTAATTATTAATTAATAGTATAATAACAGAAATGAGATATGGGTACAGGTACAGCAGCTACTGCTGTATAAAGGGCGGGCCATTTGCTCACGGGAAGATAAGTGAGTGGGGTTAGTTAGTGCATGAGTATTTCTTTACACACATTTGACTATGTGCAACATATTTATATTTAGGGTTTTTTTTCTCACCCCCTTCTCTCCTACACCATAACCCATTAAACTCAGAAATACCCTTGTTTTTAAAAAATTTTTTTGAAGAATTTCGGAATTACTTCCAATTAAGGTAAATTTGGTTCAAAATAGGGGGTCTGGCGTTGGGAATTTTGGATTTACCTCATATACGAGGTAAATCCGAATTTTTTTTTAAAATTTTTTGTTTTTAAAAATTTTGTATATTAAATTAAGATTTACGCGCGTTTTATTTTAACGATTTACGATTTAAATAACAATACGAAAGCATTACGATATACGAGTAAAGAGACGTCATATATGATCTAAAATACGTCAAAATATATAAAAAACCGAATATGAAATACAAGTACAAATACAAATAAGTAAAATACAACTACGGGGCCAAAATGTCTAAAACGGCCTCAAAATAACGACGTGGAGTATCAGGTGAACGGTCGACATGTAGCGCATCCCGGACCAATGCAACCGCTTCAGATCCTCTCGTGATCTGCCTCTCGACAACGGGCTCTCGACCGGGCGTGGGCTCTAGTCGCGAATCGCTCCGCACCGAGTAAGATGGACCCTAGTTACCCGATCGTACTCAATGTAGGTAATCGATCGCACTCGCCGCGGTAGGTCGCTTCTCTACCACCCCGCCAAAAAGTTCGCGCTCAACCGATACTCTCAAAGAACCCCGTATGATCCTCGTCCGCAGATGGAGGTTTATCCGAAATGGGTGGAGAAGCGGATCGCCTGACTCGCCCGAATCGCCAACGCACTCGCGTCCCGCATGTAGGGACCGACTCACTAGCCCAACTCAACTAGCCTCTGTAAACAGATATGTTCGACAACGGAACATACTGCCTGTGGTCTGCATAAGAGGTGAGAATAACATCCTCCGGCTGCAAGTTATCGATCCGCTCCCTAAAATCCACCAACTTTATTTTATCCAAATTTTGTTGTTCCCTAGCTAGCAAAGACGTGGTCGATGCGTCCTAGCAAACACTTTTCGACCAACGACGGTGGGAAAATGTTCGTATATCCACGTCTGAAATAATTATATTAATAAATAAGCAATTATTAATATATGAGTAATTTAATTAAAAACTTAAATTAAAAAAATAAATAATTGATTACCTGTAGCAGTTGTCGCAGATTCCGCAAAATCGCTTTCGCCGTATGAAAGACCGCAGATTCGCCAACTCAAGATAGAGGACACCGAGAGCAACTATACCCCAAGACCACCGCCACACCAAGATCGTGGAATCGATATACATCCACCTAATCGCATTAATGTGTGACTCTTGTCGCCGTAATGGTGGTGCCTAACAAGAACAACATGTAGCACCGTAGCTTGCTCATAAGCACCCCGCGCCATGTTCTCCCGAAAGCGCCCTCTACAAAAGTGATCCTCAACATCGCTTCTCGCTTTCCTTAAGCTCCTCGCGACACTCGCCGATGCATGCCCAAATGCCGGGATGCCCAAGTGAAAAGCCTCAACAGAATCAACACGGGGCTTGTGGTCCAATATGGTGCCCTCCAGCGGCAAGTGGAGCAACACGGCCACATCGTCCAGGGTGACAGTCATCTCCCCAAAGGGCATGTGGAATGAGTTGGTCCCAGGATGCCACCTCTCCACAAAAGCAGATATCAACTCATGGTTGATTGCCCCGAGAGGTGTGATGTCCAGCTCAAATAGCTTAGCCTCGCGCAACCAGTGGGCTATGTGTGGGTGGTGCTCGGCAGGTCTAAACCCAATATACTTATGGTCGTGAGATACAATCTTCAGTTTCCGGGTCTGAAAAAAATTAAAATTAAACCATACGTTATTAAAAATAAATAATTAATTATTTTTTAGTAAAATTAAAATAAAGAATTAAAATATTACCTGGCATCTATCTATCAAGGACGCGCAGTGCGTATCCCAGTGTAACAATAATGGTGGGTGAACCATAGCTAGGGCAACCTGAACCTCCTCCTGAACCTCCGCCTGAACCTGCTCCTGAACCTCCTCCTCATCCTGAGCCTCCACCTAAGGCTCCTCCTGCTGAACCTCATGCTCCTGAGCCTCATCCTCCTAAACCTCATGCTCCTGAGCCTCCCAACCCTGAGCAAGAGGGTCCTGATACAGCTCTGGGTGGTCCTGGTAGTGGCGCGTCAGTGCTCATACTCTGGGTGGTCACGGTATGGCTGCTCATACCCGGGCTGAGCCTGCTGAGCCTGAGGATGCTCAAAATCCGCCGCCGGGCCGACCGCAGCCATCCGTATGGCTCTAGCTCTCTCGCGCTCGCCACGCCGTGTAAGCGTGTCCAGCAAGTCTGAGCCTCTCTAGTGTGTTTGGAGAAGGAGTGGCACTCCTACTGGACATACTGCTACTGTTGGACTCTCCAAAGATGTCAGTGGTCGCTGCCGCGGTGGGTGCGCTCCCAAGACTCGCCAGGCTAAACTGTCTGGTCATTTACTTGCCACTGTTAAAAAAAAGGAAAATGTAAATAAAAAATTAATAATTAAAAAAAGGGAAAAAAGGTGAATTTCAAATTTATAGGTAAATCTGAAAAGAATTTCGGAATTACCTCACAAGGTGAAATTCTTTTCGGATTTACCTATAAATTCGGTAACCTCTCCTTCAAACACTCACTTTTTTCCGGAAATATGAAATCTGATTTGTGAAATGTGATTTTTGTAAGTTTTCAAGGGTATTTTTGTCCGTTACGGTAATAATGGGGGTCTGGGAGAGAAGGAGGGGGTGAAAAAAAATCCTTATATTTATTCACGTTACATGTATTAATATATATATATATATATATATATATATATATATTGAGATTATGCTGCCATTTTCACATAGAGCCATAGAGGAGATTGTATTGCGATTTGTGACCACTTTGGGAAGATTCCAACACCTCTTCATCCATTGAATTGGTTCTTCTATATTTAGTTTTTTTTTAGATAAGCAAGAATGTATCGATGGGGGCACTAGGGGTGCACCAACCCATACAAAACATACAGTAAGGGAAGGGGGAGGGCCTCCTTAAACCTCCCCGAGCCAAAACCCAAAGGGGAAAAAGACTCAGCAGGAAAAAGAGTACTCTCAAGAAGTGTATGTAGATGCTTACAAAGTAGAAATACATCCTAGTGGGTTATTAAACCAATCCGAAAAAACCAACCCACTAGATCTCCCCCTTCTAGAAATAAACCATCCCCATGATACAAATTTAATAGATGTTACAATTGAGTTAACATTAGCTACCACTCCATGAAAGATGACCTTGTTACGTGTCCGCCATAATCGCCACACTGTGAGCAGCACATCAAAATATATGCCGCAGCCTTCATTGCTTTTCTTCCTTTAACCAATCCACCCATCTCCATAAACATGACCAAATTTATCCTCATCATCAACACCTACCACATTCAGCCATCTAAAGACATTTTCCCACACCCTTTTGACCATCGGCACTGCATGCTAAATGGTTTGCGTGACTCCACCGAATTAAAACAAAACACGAGGAGTCTTAGAAAATCTCCTCCTTATGAAGTATCGAGTTTTGTTTTAATACCACGCCTCCTCGCAGATTTTCTCTCTTCTTGTAATTTATCCAATAGCAATCTCCAACAAAACACCAGCACCTTCGATGGAATGTCGCACTTCCACAATGATTTACACGCAAGCACCGCCGTATCCTCCGCCATCAACCGATCACTCCGCAGCTGGTTGCATATCCAACTATAGCAAGACTTTACTGAGAAACCACAGGCAGTATCTGGTGTCCATATCCATCTATCCTCCACGTCCCTGCATAAATTAATTTCCTGCAAGATATCAATTAACACAACAGTATTTTCAGCATCCACAACATGAGCTGGTTCGAAATTACTCCATTCCCATTTCCAACATCCCGAAGCATCCCACTGACCCAAGTCTCCTATAAAATCATCTTCTCCTCCACATACTTCAAGGACCGTAGGAAACAGTGCAACAAACGATTCTGGACCGGTCCATTTATCCTTCCAAAATTTCACCGTTTGGCCATTGCCTATTCTTTTTTTCACGACATTATGAAACCACCCACCCCCATTGTTGTATCCTCCCAATAAGTGCCGATCTCTCCACCATAGTGACGATTTCTTACTAAATTAGGATGCATATGATCTCCAAACCAAGGTCTCTCGATCCATACCGCGCATCTATCACCCTCCTCCATAGTCGTATTCTCCCCATGTAATATTCTCCATCTCCATTTGGTCAACAGTGACATGTCGAACACACTAAGGTCCTCGACCCCAATCCCCATCTTCTTTGGTTTACATATTTGTTCCCATTTAACCCACGCCACCTTTTGGTATCACTATCTCCACCCCATAAAAACTCCTTTGCATCTTTTGCATATCCCCAATTACCTTCTTAGGAGCCCTATACATTGAGAATAAGTACAGGGAAGGGATGATAAGACCGAGTTAATTAACGCAACCCTACCTCCAATCGATGGCTTTCAAGCTTCTCCAATTTGACAACCTTGCCTTAAAGGAGTCCAATACCGGCTTCTAAGTACTTGACCTCCTTGGATTAGCCCCGACCGACACCAAGAAACTTGAAAGGTAGCACCCCAACATTACAAGCAAGGAAGGATGAAATTCCATTGATGACCCCGCCCTCCACATTCACCCCAAACAAATTACTTTTGGAGAAGTTAACCTTAAGCCCCAAACTAGTTCAAAGCTTCTAAGGATAGATTTGATACTCCGTATACTTCTATCATTCCCATCACACATGAAGATTGTATCACAAGAAATTGCAACATAGATATAGATACGCCTCGCATTACATTAAAACCACTTAAGCATTCAAATTTCACCCTTCCTTACCAACCCCGTGAGTCCTTCAACAGCCAATAAGAATAAAAACGGGGCCAGAGGATCCCCTTGCTTAATCCCCTTTTGAGCAACAAATTCATCCGTAGGGCTCCCATTCACCAAAACTGATATAGAATTTGAAGAAAAACATGCACGCATCCACCTTCTCCACCTAGTACTGAAACCCATTCTCCTCATCATATATTCAAGGTAATTCCAATTTACCGTATCATATGCCTTTTGGAAGTCCACCTTTAGAATTACACACTGCTTCTTGGTTCTTTTTGCCATGTCAATTGCTTCATTAACTACTACCACCCCATCAAGAATATTTCTGCCCGAAATAAACGCATTTTGTGTTTCTGAAATTACCTTCTTTATCACTTTCTTTAGCCTGCCAGCTAACACCTTAGCCAGCATCTTATACAAACACCCTATAAGTGAGGGTAATGTTATTTAGACATAGGTTTTTTTGACAAAAATCGACAAAAACTAACTCACAACACCAATTAACCAAGTTTTTTAAGTCATTAACTAAGTGATCAATTAACCAAGTTTTTAACAATGCCTCGAAAACTGTGAAAAAGCAGGTTGGTAAAATGGTCTAAAAAACTTGGTTAATTCATGTTGTAAGTTGGTTATTGTATGGTTTTGTCTAACAAAAATGTCCAAATAACATTATCCTTTAGTATTACCACAGGAACGGCAAACCGCACCATCTATAATTGAAACAGCTAAATTTTAAATTTTAAATTATTATTTTTTGGTTACGATTTAAATTAATTCTTATTTGGTTACCGTGTTATTTTTATTATTTTGAATATTATTATTTTTCCAAAAAATAATAAAAGATGTTACACAATTTAACAATTAAAAGAGAACAAGGACACACACCCGTGCTCTGCACGAGCCTGACCGGTTACGAAATGATGATAAATTAGGATTAGCGTTATAGGTAGTGAGTAGGTATTAAGTAGTTAACTGATAATAATATTAAAAAATGCAACCTTTAATTACATTAATAATTTATTTTACATTCTTTAAGACCTCATGATGCACAACATTTGACGTAGTGTTTGGTGAATCACTTTCGTTGTGCGCAATCAAAACTTGTAGCCCTTATTTTGAGGTTACCCTGGATAGAGCAACTTATAGTTGCCCATGCGAGAAAATAGGGCTCCGTAAATACACACCAACATGTTTTAAAAACTGACCCGGACTTTTGTTAATTGTCATTGCAAAAGATATTCCAATGGGAAATTGCCTCCTCTGAAACTTAAATGGGATTCGCATATCTGACAGTGTAAGTGATAAGCGAGGTATATAAACTTTGAAATCGATGTTGCGACCCGATATAACTTTCCCCTCAAGGACATATCTACCAAGGTGAGTGATCAATAGGCGTGTGCCATTGCATAGGCCTGCAATTTGATCACATGTCTTAGAAGCATGACTGGGACACCCACCTTGAGTTTCAACTCGTGACTCGAGAGCCCATATATTACTTATTATATGAAATGTTACAGACTAAGAAGCTCAGATATATGAAATGTGCAATAACTACTAACTAAAATATTATCGACTAAAAGGCTTAGATATATGATACCATATAGATATTGAGATGAAAACATTTGGAAACTAAAATAGTTGGGGTTGAATCCAACTAATTGATAACTCTTATACACATAAATAATAAATCTATTTTTTCCACAGAATAAGATAGTAAGATATCCGGTAAAACATTATAAAGTATTAGTTAAAAATTAGAGTGTTCATGTGTAGTTTGGTTCGATTTTGAGACAAAAAATGAACTGAACCGAAAGGTTAAACCAATACGGTTTGAATCGGTTCGGTTTTTTCCAAGACAAAACATAATTTTAAATGAAGTTAAAATTAACTAACATAAAAAACGGCTAACATAAATCTTTACGAAAATATGTTCTCTAATATATGTAGTATATACATTACTCTTTTTCAATTCTTTTAAGATAGTTAAGACCATGTTTAAAAGAAATTGAATTAAATGTTTTATTGTAATTTTTAAATATAGATAACAAAATGGATTGCTTGTAAGTGAAATAAAAGAATTAATTAAATTTGAGCTACTCATGAGTGAGACTTGAGTTTTACTTAGATTTGGGCTAGTAAGTTTGTAAGGATGATTGTAAAGTTAATAATGTTCTTTAAAATACATACTCATGATTTAGTTGGTGAGACAAAAACGCACCCAAGCCTATTGTGATTTTTCCACAAAGATGCAGTAAAGAAGCTCACCGTCGTGTATTCCTTTGACGTGATTGGGCCTGCAAATACGTCACGTCATGCTCGGACGACTAAGTTGGCAATACACAGAGTGCAAATTACACTCTTTCCATAGGACATAATTACATCTCAGTCTCACCACTGTTTTGTGTATATAGCACGTGCTATCTATAAACACTTCTAGCTTAGGTGGTATGACACAACCACCCAACATTGATTACAAGCTGAAATTACAAGCTGAAACAAACACACTATGAACAACACACATACATGTCGAACCAAAACACCATACACATCCCTTTTGTGAAATGAATAACAATTGCCTGAACTCATACCATACCATACATTAAATAGGTGATGCACATACATGTATTAGCTCAACATTGATCAAAAATTTGCCGCTTAAAACGTTGCATAAAGGCGATAGCGTAATTATAAAGAGGGATGCTAATTTTGATGAGAATTGAGAGGTTTTGTTATGAACGGTTATAAAAAGGGAATATCTAATTAATCAAATTTTTTTTGTTACTCATTTTCCAGATTTTTGGGTCTATAATAATGATACTCAATTACTTACGGTCAATTTTAGAATTTTCTTTTTTAATTTTCATGTTTTAAATATAACGTTCTCATTGTAACCAAAAAATATAACGTTTTCATTTGATTATTATTGTTAGGGATATGATTCATCACGGACACTGAATTAAATAGTGTAAAAACAATATGAAATCTGCATAATAATCACAATAAGACAAAATGCCTTCTATCCAATTCAATAAAATGATCACATTGTCAACATCGAAAAGGATGTTTAAAGTATGTTAGTTGGAATACTTTTGTTTGTTTCCCCTCTTCACACGTCTTTACGTATTTGTCGAAAAGCAAGTCTTTGCGTAATTTAAGGTGTCAAAATTTTTAGTTTATAATAAAATTTTTTGTGATAAGCTTAATTTATAAAGTTGATACTTCCTACTTGTGTTCCGGCGACAGAAAATACAAGGAGGTGTCACGCAAAGAATGCCAAAGAAATTTCACTCAAATATAACGACTCCAAGACCGTGTCTTGTCCGCACTTTCGCGCCACCGTGATTTATCGCAACGCCAAAGTCCCCAAAGTGGTATAAATACCACCTTCACCCATGTTGTCGTGCACGCACTCCTACCCCGTGATACCGCGCTCATAGCACACCTCCGACTGTAGCGGCTTGAAATGTCTTTGTAGGCACCACCCGAGGTGTTCCAAGACCTGGCCTCACCCTTGTGCAACGACCGGACAAAGGAGCAAAGAAACTACATCCATTTGGTGATCAAGGTACGATCATTTGGCGACCACGCGGGAGACCGAGCGCTATCCCACCTTGAAGATGGGCCCAAGAAAATCACTACACGCATCCACGCAGCAAGACCCTGCCGCCGGACGCCGTCGTCGCAGCAGACACCGGAGGGTGTACCGACGACTATTGACGCAATCCTGGCAATCCTCGCCAGAGCCTTCGCTCAGTATGCAAGGTGCCGCCATGAACAAGTACATCAAAGAAATGCCGACGAAACTGGTTGGTTTAATCATGGAGCCTCTGCCGAGCACGCCGCCTGTGCCGCCCTCCAATTGCTCCAAAGCAAAACCAACTTATAGCCGATCGACGGTAATATCTCGGCCGAGAGGATCCATGCCTACTGCCCACGTGGAGGACCGCGAGAACCTTCCACCCAAACTCACCCTCGCGAAGAGCTAGGACTCCACCTCGGCGATCGCCCGCCTCGAAGAAGTACATCTCGCCGCCCCACCAAGAGTTCGGGCGCCAGCAGATCACCCGCCAAGGAACGTCGCGCAATCGCTGCTCCTTCACACAACTATGATTATTCGCACTCGCCATACCGCCCCGAGTCGCACCATTCTTCTACAAGATATTCTTCATGTGAATCCTCCGCTCCAGCGCTCCTAGAAGCCGCTCGTGGGAACCCTACGACGAGTTGAATCAATACCGAAATGGCGAAATTAGAGACGCTTCACTACGATCGAGGAGGCATCATTCTCGTTAGAAGCGCAGGCCGGTCGCCCCAAGGGCCTCCTACGTGACGGACACCCAACCTACGGAGGTTTCTACGGAATGCCGACCGGTGAGGCCTATCTCACCATGCACTTTTTGGACCGAATGATTTTCCGATCGCCAAGGCCCTTTCACAAGGGAAATTAGGCGCTATCGCATCCCTGTGGATCTCGTGAAGCCGCCCAACCTCAACAAATTTGACGGACGAGGCGACTCCCGACAAACATATCGTGTACTTCAACAACTACCGTAGCTACGGTGGAGTCATCCTACAATGAAGTGTCGCTTTATTCCTCGATCAATGACGGACGGGCCCTAGAGTGGTGGGAGTCCTTACGACCAACACACCATTTCTTCTTGGAAGGATCGATCGTAATCTTCTTAGCAAACTACACCGCCAATCTGGCGCGCGATCGCCACGAAGAGCACTGGATACGATTATCCAAGCGGATAATGAATCATCGAGACAAGACATAGAGCGGTTCAACACCGGAGCCGCCGATCAAAGCGCGCGACCGACCGATAAAGACAAGCTAAAGTACCTCAAGAGGGGTATCCGGCCGGACCACAGATTTGTTGAAGAATTCACTTTGAACCACATCTACGATCTCATCACATTCCTTCGCAGAGCCAACGACCACATGGCTTATGAGGAAACTCTTGCTGCAAGAAAGGCCACCCGAGCGCGACCTAGAGAAGATGACAAAGAAGCGGGCAAGACTCAGGAAAATCACCGAGAGAGCAAGCCAGGGTACCGGCCTAAGAAATATGAGCACCGGACCAGGCTCAACGCTCCTATAGCCCAAATCTTTGCAGAATGTCAGAACAATGAATTCGTTGATGTTAAGAGGCCCGATCCACTGGTACTCAAGAAAGGTGCCCGGCCGACTAAGAGGTATTGCCAGTACCACAAAAGCAAAGGGCACGATACCAATGATTGCATGGCCCTAAAGGACGACATTGAAGACCTCATCCAAAAAGGGAAGTCAAGCAAAGATGTCCGAGCCGATGGAACCGGCGACCAAGAGAAAACCGGAGGCGTAAGCCTCAATCAAAGGGCAAAGCAACGACTACAAAGCAATGCATAGAGGCAATAGTGGACAAAGACACCTCCGAAGAGGACGTCCGATGTCCAACGGCCGAGAGTGGCTATGGTCATCCAAGGTGGAAACCCTTAGAAAAAGTGGATTCAAAGAAAGCTATGAAAAGAAAGTGGAACGAAGTTTATGATGGTTGGATCAACATCTCGCAGTAACGCCTACCTCCAATAGGCCGCCCATCTCTTTGGAGATGAAGATTTGCCGGACGGAAGGACCAATAGCTACGCCCCGCTGGTTATCGTGGCGGCCATGGCCAACACCGGCACGCCACTCGCCGACTCAAGCGCGCTTCGCCGACATTATATTTGAGGAACTAATCGACAAACTTAACGTAGATCGGCGTGAGATCATTCCACGCATCCGATCCAACACCCCTAACAGGTTCAACGGCGATCACCTATCCCTTGGGAACGATAGACCTCCGGGTTACTTTTGGTAATGATTCAGAACGAGCACCAAATACCGCATCGGCCAAAGCAACATTTCTAGTTCTACCAATCAAGTCATGCTATCGCATCATCATAGTCGACCGAACTCGGGAAAGTCGGGGGCGTGGCCTCCACCGCCCATCTAAAGATGAAGTTCTACAAAGAAGGGACGATCAAGTAGTGACCTCGCTGGCCGACCGGACGCGCTAAGAAAAGCCATTATTTGTACCAAGACATCTCGCGACGAGCAAGATAGAGACACCACCCACGAGCCTCGGAGAAAAGGCACCAAGTAAACCTCGCGACTTGATGCCCTGTATGATCCTCGATAGCGACCTGCAGGACGCACGATGATGAATTAGCCCGTGAGCTAAAGAATAGGTCAAGAGGCCCGAACCACACCTGAGAGCTAGTTGACATCCAACTAGGGGACGACTCTCGAGAAGACAGCTTAAGCTTGGAAGCGGCCTACCCGAAAGCAGGTCGAGCAGGATCTCATAGCCTGCCTTAAGGAGTATGCGATTTGTTTGCATGGCAAGCATCCGACATGCCCTGGTATCCCAACAGAGATTGCATGTCATCAACTCGCAGCGGATGAAACAGTTTAGACCGGCCGCCAAAGGAGGCGAACCTAACCCGGAGAAGTCTTAAGCGGCTACTCGTGCCGCTGACGACCTAGTCAAGGCCAATTTCATTGAAGAGATAAAATACACGACTCACCGTCAAACGTAGTGTTAGTCAAGAAGAAAATGGCAAGTGGCGCATGTGTGTCGACTACACAGACCTGAACAAGGCATGCCCGAAGGATGCCTTCCCAGTACCGAGCATCGACAAGCTGGTCGATGGGGCATCGGGCTACAAGTTGTTGTCGTTCCTAGACGCCTACTCTAGATACAATCGACACGATGTATCCTCCGCATCGCATAAAATCGCATTCATGACCGATCGTGGCAATTTCCAATACAAAGTTATGTCGTTCGGTCAAGAACGCCGGGCAACCTACCAAATAATGATGAATAAGATTTTCAAAGGCGGCAGATCGGTCGGGTAGCCGAGGTCTACCTAGATGATATGATCATCAAAAGCAAGGCCGACCAGATCATGCGCCGACCGAGAGAGGTCTTTGAAGAAGCAAGAAGAAATTCTCTGGTCAACCCGCAAAAGTGCACCTTCGGGGTCGTGGCCGCAGTTCCCGGGTTTCATCTTACGTAGCGGGGATCGAGGCCAACCCCGATAAATGCAGTGGCGGTCGCCGACACGAGGCCGCCTCTACAAAGAAAGAGATCCAACGGTTGAATGGCATGGTCGCCGCCTGTCAAGATTCATACCTAGATCCGCTGCAGTCGCTCCCTATTTAAGCTCCTAAAGAAGGAAGTGGAGTTTGAATGGACCGACCAAAGGTCGCAAGCACCGGAGCAAATGAAGGAGGCTCACCAATCCGCCCATCATGACCAAGCCGTGAGCCTGGGAAACCCTATACTTGTATTTAGCAATAATCAAGAGGTATTGAGTGCCGCCCCGGTCGAGAAAACGACTCTAAAATGTAACCCGGTCTACTTCATCGCCAGCGTGTTGCAAGACCGACTAATTGAGATACCAGAGAATCGAGAAGTTAGCACTTGCACTACTGGTGGTTGCCCGGCGTTTGAGACCTTATTTCGTGTCCCACCAGGTCGTGGTAAGGACGGACCAACCCATAAGACAGGTCCTCCATCGGCCGCACCGCAGACGAATGATCAAATGGGTAGTGGAACTTAGTGAATTCGGCATCAAGTTCGAGTCCAGATCGGCCGCTAAGGCTCAAGTTTTGGCCGACTTCATTGCTGAGATGTGATAACTCATATTTATATGAGTTATTTATACCTCTAATCATTAAATTAAGTAAGTTCTCAAGTAATATTAGTATAGTATTTAGTGTATTTATGTGAATATTAGGAAAGGAAGGGCTAAACACTGCTTTGTTATGAATTTGGCACAATTGGTGCCCTTGTGAATGTTTTGATGAATTTTGTGAAGTAGTGCAGTGTTTAGCGCTATAGCGTCTAACGCTATAGCGTCAAGTAAGCAGATCAGCTGAGCATCTTTAGGGAAAGTGCAATTTTGGCGCCAAGCTCATTAATCCAAGCTCCATATCTTATGATCACTGTGCGTGTTGACATGTGCGGATTTTATTGGATATGTGTGGACACTTGGCAATGCATGAGAAAGGAATAGTGGAGTTGGTGAAAAAGCAACTATCACCTTTCTTGACTTTTGAGGAGATTGTACCACATGCTAGCAAGGCTAGAAGATTTATGCTGATTTTTCCTTCCCCTTCCCACGGATAGTTGTTGTGAGAGATAGTTATTTTAGAGAGTATTGATAGAGAGAGAGAGTGTGACACTTCTTCCTCTCCATTGATACCCCTTAGAGCTTTTGTTATTTGACTTTTCTTCTTTTGTATTTTTCTCAGTACTTGATTCTCATGGTGTAAGGTCGATGATGAGCCATCTTAGCGTGGATGATTAGGGGACTTCAAGCTTGTATCTTTTGCACTTGTAATTTCTTTCTCACCTACTGTGTGAATACAAGTAGTTTTATTTGTGTTATTTTGATGTTGCTCAACATGAGCTAAACTCCTCGAGTCAGTTGCTATAGCTTGTAATGAACCATTAATGCTTCGTATATAATTTCTCACGCTTTTGTGTTTTAATCCTTGTGTGATAACTCTTCCAAACTTGTTTTATATTTGGCCACGTAAAACTAGTACCTCTGTGGATTCGCATATGAACCATAGAGAGAACTCAAGGATTAATATAAATGATAAGGTTGGTTGAAGACATTTAATCAATTTTTGCTTCCTCTAGACATAGAAGTTGCAATAGTTTATAAAGCATAAGTCGTGGGATCTTTATTATACAGGGTGAACCTATTTAGAACCTAGACATAGGCATCTTGTAGTGAAACCCCGGCGCTAGTGACCGAAAGGCACAAAATATTTGCAATAGCGCTTAACGCTATAGCGTGTGACGTTATAGCGCCTTGTTTCTCGGAATTTACATAGTGAAAGCAATCCAACTTATTTCTCTCATAGTACATTACTCTTTAACTTGTTACTTTAATCAACTCTTGTTCAACCGAACTTTGCTACTCAACTTATTTGCTACTTGTTCCTCTAAGTGTAATTCCTTTTAAACTCTAAAATTAATATCAATCCTCGTGGAGACGAATTTTACTTATCATTATATTACTTGTTGCGATTGTGTACACTTGCACAACTACTTTTCGCACAACAAGTTTTTGCGCCGCTGTCGGGATTGCATTTAATTTTTATTGTTTAGAAATTATTACAACCTTAGGGAGGTTTTACCTTGGTATTTTTCTCTCGTGGTGTGTTACAGGAAGTGCTATAGCGCCCGACGTTATAGCGTATGCCCGCATCGTAACCACCCACTTTTGAGTTTGATCCTCGAACTGCAGAGAAGATTCGTAAGGCTAAGACGCCAACAAAGACTACAACAACTCGCACTAACTATGTCCGAGCACTCTAATCCTACCGCTAGAGGTTCAATGGGTGGAAGAACACCTCTCAAATAGGAAGAAGAGGCCAAAGAGGTGGAAGGCAAGGTCATTTTACCCATACTCAAACCGATGATGAATACTGGTATAGAGAAAGGTTTTTGAACCAAGCTCCAAATCAAATGGTGAATGACAGAGACAGCCAATGAGAGATTATGTCAGTGTTTGATCCATGACCCCATGGAGACAAGTATCACTAGGCCTCACAGTGATCGCTACTCATTTTGAGTTCAAGCCTATGATGTTCCAAATGCTCCAAACAACTCGACAATTTGGAGGTTCCACTCAAGAAGATCCTTTTGCCCATCCGAGAAACTTTCTAGAGGTGTGCGAGAATTTCATTATCCTGTGGGTAAGTGAGGATGCATTCAGTGGAAACTGCTTTCCTTATTCTTTAAAAGACAGAGCAAAGGCTTGGTTGAACTCCTTGAGTCAAATTCTATTACAACTTGGGAAGATATGACAAAGAAGTTTCTAGAGAAGTATTTCCCACCAAACAAGAATGCTAGAATGAGAAATGACATCACATCCTTCAAGCAAAAAGAAGGTGAATCATTGCATGAGGCTTGGGAGAGATGGAAGGAATTGCTTAGGAAATGTCCACATCATGGAATTCCTATAGTAATTCAAATGGAGACTTTTACAATGGACTAGAGGCACCTACAAGGTCTATGCTAGATGCCTCATCCGAGGTGTGATCCTAAACTCCTCATACAATGAAGCCTCGTGAGCTTATAGAGCGCATTGCCATCAACAGCTTCTTCATGGCCTACCGAGAGGCTAACTTCTACAAGGAAAGTAGCTGGGGTTCATGAGGTGAGTGAGGTTTCGCTCTCTCACACCCAAGTGGCTACTCCGACAAATATGATAAAGGAGTTGAATATCGCTAACGCTATAGCGCCCGATGCTATAATACGCTGAACTGGCCAACTACTGCAGCAATTGAACAAGCTCCTCCCGGAGAAGCAAGTTGTGTTTATCGTGGGGGCTCATCCAGTATGAAGAATGTACAACAAACCCCGCTTCGCAATTATGTGGTACAACAAGTGGCAACAACCCTTATTCTAATACATACAACCCTGGTTGGAGGAATCATCCTAACTTCAGGTGGGGGGGAGGAAATAATGCTAACACAAGCACAAATGCTCCTGCTATTCCCCCTGGATTCCCAAGACAACAACAACAGCAACCTCCTAGACAAAATGCTCCTGCTCCTCCTATGGACAATTCAATGGAGTCTTTGCTAAGGTCATTCATCGCTGATTGTAAAACAACAATGCACTCATGAAGCATCAATCAAGACTCGAGAATCAAGTGGGACAGATTGCATCCGCTCTCACCAAAGGCAAAATGGTGGACTTCCTTCTACTACTTCAACCATCTTCATCTCATGCACCGTGCAAGGAGCATGTGAAAGCAATAACCACCGTGAGTGGTAAAGAGGTAACTTCTGCACCCAAGAATTTAGAGTCAAGTGTTGCTGGAAATGAAAAGAATTTTCCAGACGTTATAGCACCTGACGCTATAGCGTCAAATGCAAACAGAACACCAACCTAAATTGGTGCCTCGAATATCCTCGCTTCCCTTACCCTCAAAGGTTAAAAAGGCACATGAGGACAAACAATTTAATAAATTTCTTGAGGTGTTAAAACAATTGCACATTAATGTTCCTCTAGTTGAGGCATTACAACAAATGCCCAACTATGCCAAATTCATGAAAGATGTTTTGACAAAGAAAAGAAGGTCAGGGAGAATTTGAAATCGTGGCAATGACTGGGAATGCAAAGATGTTGATGCAAAATAAACTCCCTGGAAAATTAAAGGACCCCGGTAGCTTCACAATACCCTGCTCCATTGGAAATTTTTATTCTCGGTCGCGTGCTTTATGTGACTTAGGGGCGAGCATTAACTTAATGCCTAAGTCCATTTACACACAATTGGGTATAGGAACCGCCAGCCCTATCTCAGTAAGCCTTCGCTTAGCCGATAGGTCACTTGCCTATCCCGAAGGAATACCGAGGATGTTTTAATTAAGGTAGATAAATTTGTTTTTCCCGTTGACTTTGTTATTCTAGATTTTGAAGCGTATGCAGAGGTACCTATCATATTAGGTAGACCATTTCTCGCAACAGGAAGACACTCATTGATGTACAAAAAGGAGAATTGACAATGAGAGTTAATGATCAAGAAGTTAAGATCAATGTTCTCAATGCATTAAAACTTCCGCATGTCAATACCAAGAGTGTTCCTTTGTGGTTTCTCTTGACCAAGTGGTTCAAAAACATTTTCGTAAAACTAACAACCACTGGGGAAAGTTGCTTAACAATTCTCAAGAACATGACTTGTTGGAAGAAGAGGAATTTCAAGAAGGCAAGCAAGTCAGTGAATGAGGTTTGGGCTAGAAGATATGAGTCACTAGAGCAAGAGAACTCAAACCTAAAGAAGAGTGTGCCTTCTATTGTGCAACCACCTGAATTAGAGTTGAAGGAACTACCCAAGCACCAAGTATGCATACTTGGGGAGAATGAGACTCGCTCATTATCATTTCCGCCAGCTTTGGATCAAAATCAAGAGGTAGAGCTCATTGCAACTCAAGAGGCACAAGAAGGCAATAGGTTGGCAAATGTCCGATATACATGGGATAAGTCCTACAACTGCATGCACAGGATCGTGTTGGAAGAAAATGCTAAACATAGCATCAAGCACAAAGAAGGCTTAATCCCATTATGAAAGAGGTGGTGAAGAAGGAAATCCTCAAGTGGCTAGATGCAGGAATTGTATATCCTATTTCGATAAAGGCATGGGTAAGCCCTGTGCAATGTGTTCCCAAGAAAGGTGGTGTCACCGTAATCACAAATGACAAAGATGAATTGATTCCCACAAGAACAAAGTGGATCGGTTGGAGGATTTGCATGGACTACGTGAAGTTGAACAAAGCCACAAAGAAAGACCATTTCCTCTCCCCTTCATTGACCAAATGCCGGATGTACTTGCCGGTAAGGACTATTATCGCTTTCTTGATGGCTACTCGCTATAATCAAATAGCAATAGTTCCCGAAGACCAACAAAAGACCACATTCACATGTCCTTATGGCACATTTGCTTTTAGAAGAATGCCCTTTGGACTGCAATGCCCCCGCAACTTTCCGTAGATGTATGATGTCCATATTCTCTCGACTTCATTGAAAAATCTATGGAGGTTTTTATGGATGACTTCTCCGTGTTTGGGGATAGTTTTCTGTAAGTGTTTAGACAATTTGGAAGAAATATTGATAAGGTGTGAGGAAACAAATCTTGTGCTTAATTGGGAGAAATGTCACTTCATGGTGCAAGAAGGAATTGTACTAGGGCATAGGATCTCCAAGAAGGGCCTAGAGGTGGATAAGGCCAAGATTGAAGTTATTGAAAAATTGCCACCACCTTCAAGTGCCAAAGGTATAAGAAGTTTCCTTGGGCATGCCGGGCTCTATAGGAGATTCATTAAGGACTTCTCAAAGATCTCAAAGCCCCTATGTCAACTCCTTCAACATGGCATCACATTCAATTTTGATGAAGCCTGTCTTGAGGCATTTCAGAAATTAAAGACAAAGATTAGTCATCGCACTGTTATTGTCACTCCCGATTGGAGTAAACCTTTTGAATTGATGTGTGATGCAAGTGACTATGCCATGGGAGCCGTGGCTTGGTCAAAGGTATGAGAAAATCTTTCATTCTATATATTATGCAAGCAAAACACTTGTAGAAGCACAATTAAATTACACTCATCACGTAAAAAGAGCTATTAGTCGTGGTGTTTGCATTTGACAAGTTCGGATCGTGACTTGGTGGGCACAAAAGTTATTGTTTTTACAGACCACTCTCGCCATCAAGTACTTGATCTCTAAGAAAGATGCAAAACCAAGGTTAATTAGATGGGTTCTCCTCCTCCAAGAATTTGATTTGGAAATTCGTGATAAAAAGGGGGTGGAGAGAACTGTGTTGTCGACCATTTATCTAGATTGGAAGGTGCGTACATCACAGGTGAAATAAAAGAAATCTTCCTGCATGAGAAACCGCTGATGATTCAGTGCAAAAATGTAACGCTATAGCGGTTGCCGCTTATAACGCCGCACGCTATAGCGCCCTCAAGATGATGTTCCCTGGTTTGCGGAGACATCAGTGAATAACTTGGTGAGCGTAATCAGGCTCGCAGATTCGAATTACCAACAAAGAAAAAGGTTTTTCCATATAGTCAAGGACTATTATTGGGATGAACCTTTTCTTTACAAGAAATGTCAAGATCGGTTGATAAGAAGGTGCCCGCGTAAGAAGAAGAACAACTCAAGTGTTAGAGCATTGTCATGCTTCCCATGTGGTGGACACTTTGGAGGCACTAGAATCGCCGCAAAGGTACCGCAATGTGGGTATTATCGCCTACATTATTCAAGGATGCTCGTGAATTGGTAAAGAATCGTGCAAGGTGTCAAAGGACTGGGAACATTTCAAACAAGCATGAAATGCCCTTAACCAACATCTTAGAGATTGAACTCTTTGATGTATGGGGCATGGATTTTATGGGTCCCTTTCCTCCTTCTCATGGTAATTTGTATATACCGGTGGTCGTGGATTATGTTTCCAAATGGGTTGAAGCCGTGGCTCTTCCCAACAATGATGCCAAGTCACGCAAGTTCCTTCGTAAGAACATATTCACCGTATATGGTACACCAAGAGCAATTATCGCTGATGAGGGTTCTCACTTCAGAATAAGTTGATTGAGTCTCTATTGGGAAAATATGGAGTGAGGCACAAAATTGCCACCGCATACCACCCACAAACAAATGGGCAAGCTGAATTGTCCAATAGAGAAATCAAAAGGATGCTTGAAAAATGGTGGGACCTTCAAGAAAGGATCTGGTCAATCCATCCGATGATGCATTATGGGCTTACAGGATGTACTTCAAAACACCTTTGGGAATGTCTCCTACTGCACTTGTATTTGGGAAAGCTTGCCACCTCCCTATTGAATTACAACACAAAGCTCATCAGCCATCAAAAGCTCAATTTTGATTTTGATAGGGCGGGTGAAAGGCTAGGCTACTGCAATTGAATGAGCTTGATGAGATTAGCATGCGCTTTGCCTATGAGAGCTCAAATATCTATAAGGAGAAAACAAAGGTGTGGCATGACAAGAAGATCCGAATGTAGAGTCGATTAGGAGGCCAAGTGCTCCTTTTAATTCAAGATTAAAATTGTTTCCTCGCAAGCTTAAATCCGTGTGGTCCGACCATTCAAATTGGTCAAAGTCTACCCTTATGGTGTCAGAGAATTATATGATCAAGCAACCAACACTACTTTCAAAGTGAATGGTCAAAGAGTCAAGCAAAGACCATGGTGATAATGTGATGAGGACAAGACCTCAATTGATCTTCATGATCCCTAACATCAAATGAAGAAGTCAGTGATGACTCTTAAAACAAGCGCCTTGGGAGGCACCCCAAGGTTTTACTAATTAACATTTCCTTTATTTGTGTTTTATTTTGCAGAGAGAAAAAATTTTGGTGTTGAGGAATTTGGGGAATTTGAAAGTCGAAGGTGTGATATTGACGCTTATAATACAAGAGGTGGTAAATGCGCGGAAGAAGAAACACTGTTAATTTAAAAGAAATGGGTCAGTTATCATACGTGGCAAGCGCGCCCTGTGCACTTCAACTGCTGCGTCCTATGCGCCCACGTGATCGCCTCACCACTTCAATCCACTCCACCCATCAACAACGGTCAAATCATTCAATTCCCATAACCTCTCACTCAACCACTCCTTCTCTTTCTCCCTTTCTAACCGTTGAATCTCTTTCTTTCCCTAACCCCCATTCTTCCATAACTTCATTCCTTAATCTCTGCAAACCGATCTCACATTTCATTTCACAAATTAACAAATTTCTTTCGTTTCTTCAAAAATCTCAAAATGGTAAAGAAGCATTCGATTGAAAAGCCCTGCAAAAGGCCAAGACCAGCTGAACCCAGCCTCCTCAAGAGCCATAGACCCCAAGGATGATCCTCGCGCTCACTCGGAAGATGAACTTCATCACAAAGGGGTTTCAAAACAGAAAAGGCCCCCGACGTGTTCACATCCACCGTTATAGCGTTAGGATGGCGTGTTTATCAAGCACGAGGGGAATATGTCGTGCCTTTGGTAAGGGAGTTCTACCGAGGTATTCCTCCTCCAAAAGGGGGAAAGCCCCAAACTTATTCTCCAGTCGAGGAGAAACAGAGATTTCAATTTCCCCAAGTTCCATCAATGACTACTTCAAATTAGGGTATTCAGGCAAGGCATTGGAGAAAAAGCTTGATTCCCAAATTTGTGAGGAGATGGAGGAGGTCAAGAAAAGAATCTGCGTGGAGGAGGCAACATGGGAGAGGTTTGGATCTCAATTCAAAGTTAAGAAGGCATTTACGGTAGATGAGGTCGCCATGTGGTTTACCTTCATCAGCATTCACTCATGCCTACTTCCCACACAACAAATGTGGAGAAGGACAGTTGATAGTGCTTGATGCTATCCTCGAAGGTGAGAGTATTGACGTGGGCAAAATCATTGCAAGGGAGATTGAGAAAAGCAGTCGAAAACCGACTTGTAATCTCTACTTTCCTTGCTTAATTACCGAGCTATGTAAACAGTGAGGTTGAAATTGAGATTCGTGATGAGAGGAGAACTCCCAAGGAGATATTCCCGCCGTGTTCAAGCCTGTGCAAAGAAGTGCTAGCGCTATAGCGTCTCGATGCTATAGCGCTCAATCGGGCTGAAGAAGAATCAACGGACTACGTGCAAATTTGTTAAGGCTAAGTTTGAATGGGAGAAGGTGTGTTAGAGAAATTATCAAGGGGCAAGGAGTTAATGGAGCCCCCGTATTCCCGCAATGGCTAATTGAAGATGAGGTGTGAAGGAGCCACCCCAAGCAAAAGAAAAAGTAAGTAAGTAAGAAGGCCGCAGAATCAATCAAGAAGAGAGCTAGAGCCCCGCCACAAGGAAGAGCCCCGCTAAGAAGAAAACAAAGGTGAGCAGTGAAGAATCCTCAACACCGAGGATTTAGAAGAGCTCAATGAAAGAAGATGAAGAGGAGACAAGGAGGGTGATGAAAGAAGTCAATGATTCTCAAGAGGATGAAGATTCGTAAAGTGAGGAAAAGTCCGTGAAGAGAGCCCAGAGAAGGAAAAAGAATCAAAGTGAAGAAGATGAGGAAGTATCTCACGATCCCACTCCTAGCCCCACAAGACCACCTCACCACAAATACCCTCACCACAAGCCCAAGAACAAATCATTCCCGAAACTCCACATCAGCACCAACCATACCTCCACCAGAGCGTAAAAAGAAAAATCACCTCACCGCAAAAAGCGCCAAACCTAAATGAGCCAAAGACAACCGTAACCATCACCCAATCCCCAATTCCAACAAAAGAACAAAGCCCACCACCGCATCACCACAACATTCTGCTTTCCCAAAATCCTGCTGAGGCCCTCGCTAACGCTATAGCGTCGATGCTATAGCGCTCGCAGCCCGCCAAGCCCTGTTTCATCCGTGTCAAGTGCAACGAGGTCTCCTAGGCTTAAACAGAGAGCCCAAAGGAGCCTCAATCAAAAACTAACATTATTGCGGGATCTCAAGAAGAAGCACAAGCTATGGCCGAGAGTCCTCCAAGGAAGTAGCCCAAGGCCCAAAGCCATCCGCACTCCAAGCGAAGTCAAGGAGAAGCATGTGGGCAAAGAAAAAGGCCAACGTATGTGTAACACCCCTTATATCTAATGCTAATTCAATTAATTAAAAATCGAGTTTTTCAAAATCTTTCCACGCACCTCAAGAGGTGGTACTTTTCAAATAAAACATCATCAAAACATAATTAAAATCCAAACGCATCAACGCCGTATCATGCATACATAGTCAAGTGGGTTACAATCCTCAAAATAACCTTGTTTAACGCTTACATTAGTCCATTAATAGTTTGCAAAGACAATGAAATAAAATTGAGTTCACATACTCAATACATAGGTTCAAAATAAGTTTAATACATAACCATAAATAATACTAAGACCCCAACCCCTGTTACTATCGAGTGACTCAATAAAACCCTGAAGGCACAAAGACCATCACTCGGAATCACCTGTTTGTCGCCACGAGAGCGACAACAAGAAATGCTAGGGTGAGTCTCTTTACATAAATTATAACAAGTAAGATAGGCATTATAATTAAAAGCATCTAGGCAACCACAATACACGATAATAGTTGAATCAACCATCAACAATATCTTATGCAAGTATGAGTATATGCATGTGTGCAATATGCATGTGGATCCATAATCATCACCTCATTTGGCGAAGCCACATCGTCCCTACATCCTTCGTCACGTAATGCATATGAAATATGTGACACCATGACAATGCATTAACAACGTTACAATTCATCACCACAATTATTTAATTCACCGCTTTTGGCCGAGCCACGCCATCATTCATCATTCACCTCAACTATTATTCATCACCTCATCAATTATTACCCATCACCTCATCAACTATTAATCATCGCCTCATTAATTTATTATTCATCACCTCCTCAACTATTTATCATCACCTCATTAATTTACTTATCACCACTTATCCATTCTTAATTAAATCCTTCCTAAGGACCTAATCACCACCTAGTGACCTTTTCTTCACTTAGGGACCATTTTGACACACCGAATAAATTTAGGAACTTAGGAATTCAACAAAGACAAGGTTTTGGAAGATCCCCACCGAGGCGCGCACAATCGCGCGCTAGTTAGAGAGAGGCGCGCAAGATGGCGCGCGATGATAGTCGCTCTAACTCTCAAAGTTTCGTCCTCCCGTAGAGGTGTGCGCACGAGGTTACGCGTAGGACGCCGCAAGCGCAAGATGGCGCGCGCAGCTTGATCAAGCCTTGGCCTTCTTGCGCGTAAGTTTGCGCCACAAGGCAAAGATGGCGCGCAAAGACACCATTTCGAGACACAGCGCCAAGTTGCCCGGCAAGAATCGCCCCCTTCCCCGCCACACACACACACACACGATTTTAATCCCGAGCGCCTGGTTGCCCAAAGAATCGCGCCCGCACAACCCCCTACACGCCCACTTTCAAGAACCAGCGCCAAAATGCTAGGCATTTGGCGCCCCCCCCCGTCCAACCTATACCCAACACACTTCAAAAGCCTAATTTCTTCCAAACAAATTAATTCTCACATAACCACACCAACATAGCCAATGAATTATTAATGCTAATTATCATATTTACTTGTTCATGCTCATATGACCAAATCATCAAACATACACTATGCATATATCACAACTCATGCTTCCAAAACAACAATCAACATGCTATAACCAAATTCAAGCATTTACACATCAATCATACAATCAACATACAATCAACATACAATCAACACAATCATTCCTGTAGAGCTATTCTCACTATAATACACATCCTACAAGCTATAAAAGATGTATGGAGAATCCCCTAACCTTGGGTGAGCTAGGAATCCACTCCAACACCACAAATTAGCCAAAAGAAGCAAGCCTCCTACTAATTCCCAGCTAGGCCGAAACCTCCTCTCACTTGGGTAACCATGGAAAAATCAAAATAGTGGAAATGAGCTTATGGAACTCTTAGAAATGGAACAAGGAAAGAAAATAAGGGTGTTTAGGACCAAAGCCTTCACTTACCAACACAAAACTTGAGCAAAGTCTCTTCCTTTTTCTCCTCAATGTCGAAACGTGACTCTCTACCTTTGGGTGGCCATGGAAATTTAAAATGGGAAGGAATAAGCTCAAGGAATTAAGGAAATGGAATGGGGAAGAAAAATGATGAAGAAGGAGATCAAAATCTCACTTACCAACCAAGAACTCAAGCAAAACCCTCACCTTTTTCCTCCCTCTCCCTTACGCAGCTGCTGAGTTCTTCCTCCTCCTCTATTGTTTCGAATGTTCCTTTCAATTTGGGGGTTATGTGACCTTGTGTAGGGTTTTGGGGTTTTAAGGTAATTGGGCTTGGGTCATTTAAGTGACTTGGGCCCTTTTATTTGCATCACCCATTTTACTTATTCACATACTCCCTGAAATTAAAATAAAATAACTCTAACTCAATTATTCCACTTAATAAACTAAATCCCTATTTGATAAAATAACTTTGACTATTTAATTTAACTTAATTAAATGTTGCAAGTTCCAAATAACTTAATTAATTAAATAATTAAATTATTTTGGGCGTTACAACTCTCCCCCACTTAGAATATTTTCGTCCTCGAAAATACTCACGAATCAATACCCAACATTCTTCATACCTCTAATCGTACTCATCATTAACTATCGTACACTAAGGTAATAAGACACACACCTTCTCTACACTCTTACCCTTAGCAGATATTCTAACCTGTAGGGTATCCAGATCCTACTCGACTACTCAAATACCATCTATTCCGATGTAGGGACACTATGCCCTCAACTACGATTTGCGATTAGCTTACCCTCTTTAAGTTTCCAATCTCTGGTGCTCATCTCCGAACTCAACCTACTAACCTAACCCATCGCTTTCATCTAATTGACCTACTCGTCTTCATTACTAATAATTCCACACTGAGTTCCCTAACAACCGCACTCCCGGTGCTTAGCAACAATCTCGAATCATGTTAACAACAAACGGCATCTCAGACTTAGGTGTATGCACACTACAAAGAATTACCCTTCCTTGCTCCCTCGCCACTCACCTTGGTTACACTACGCTTGAGCACAACACTCTTAAACGCAACATTTCATCCCTGTAGATATACAAAGATACTTAAACACCCACTCCTTTACACTTAGTTTATATACATCCCACTATACTTCGACAACTTCGATATTTCGACACTTCCACTCTAACTTAGAGAAATATACCTAGACATTACTCATGTCGACAACTCAATACTTCAACTTACCTACGTTTCGACAAACACTAACTTCGACTTACACTTTACCTCAATATCTCCATAACTGTACCATACTAGATCTCGATATACTTAATTGCACATACCTAATACTAGATTTTCTAAGAATATATATACTTCACGCATATACTCCTCACTTAGATATTTACACCTATTTCAATAACTCGCTCTTCGACCATGCTTACATTTCGACTCATCCATACTTAGTTAACACCACACTTCGATACCTATACACTTCGACACTCACTCATCAATCACCTTTGTATTTATAAAGACAAAGAATGAACCGCACCCTTTTTATCTATAAGGACGGCTAAAAAATTCAACTCAAAAACAAAGAACGCTAAGTTGCAAACCAAAGACTTTTTAGATAACAAAACAAATAGACAATTTAAATCACTACACATAACATTTTCTCAATTTCACTTACCTTCTAATCACACAATTCAATTACCACTTTGAACATATATCAAAATTTCTAACGAAAATTCGCAGAGTTTCCTGAAATATGGACATTCCAAAAATATTTTTACTGTATAACCAAATCCGACATCAATTCTTGTTCAAAACTCATTAATGCTCTCGCACATATATAAAATTTACGGTTTTCCAAAAGATTTGTAAATTCAACTAACACACTAATCGAAATCCATATTCAAGCATAACAATTAAACAATCAAATCTTTATGGTTTCGTCCTTAAGTTTCAAACAAACATAATTTCTCAAAATAGCGTTTTTGATTCAAAATTCACGAAACTCCAATTTTCAAAACCGCTCAAACATAACATAAACAACATTTTAAAATTTCCCAAACGTGAGTAAAACTCACCTCTTTGTTTTCAAAAGATTTTACCTCGTCAAACCATGAAATTATTGTAAGACCTTGTCATTTTCAAACAACATCAATCCATGACCTAATCGGTCCTAAAGCTAAAATCACGCCACATCTCGTAATAAAATTTTAAACAACTTGGAACAGAATTTAACACAATTCTTGACATTACGTTCATTCCCAAAACACAGAATTTTCCAAGTACCGCTTTCTTTTCAAAAATTATAGAATTCACAATTTTGTCCAAAAGGAAAACTATACGTAACCCCAAATCTCTTTATAAGACGAACACGTTGCCACACAAAAAACAACCACTTATTATTTTCAAAATTTAGTTTTCCGCCATAAACTCGTAAGTTAGAAAAGTCAATCATTTCATCTTTGCCAAAAAGGAGACTATACGCGAATCCTAACCTTAATTGTTATAACCGAGCACCGCATTTCATTTCAATTACATACTTCAAACAATTTAGCACTAATCAAAATTAAACTCACGTGCATTACGAAAACATCAATCTATAGCAAAACGTCAATCAAAGGTAACAATATTCACAAGCAATCCTTCAAATATTGTCTATCCACTACTCTTACGCTTATTCACAACTCACTTCATCAACTACACTTAGTCACTTCACCTTTGACTATTACACTTAGGCACACTACACCTAAGAACTCCCTAACCTCGGCCATTACACTTCACAACACCTCGGTACACTCTTTTTGGTACCTCTGGTTCTCTACACTACGTCACGCTAAGCTTCACTACACTTACTATTCAAACGCACCTAAACCTCGGTACTACATACTTTGACTCCCACATACTACGTCGCATGCCTATTACATTTCCACACACCTATGGTTAAGCAACTACACCTTAGCTCATATGTAGTCCTATGTACCTAACCTTCCCTTCCTTCTTTCCTTTGATCCTCATACTATGATCATACTTGAGCCAACTACTAAACACTTTCCTTCACAACTAGTCCAATGCTCATTAAGAACTTCACGAAGGTTACAACACCCTTAGGCATACTTAATCTACACCTTTACTTTGTGCCAAAACTCTATTTTCAAAGTTACCAAAGTCTCACTCTCGATTTATTCCAACCATCATTAGTTTATCGCTAGGAACTACGCCATATCAATCATTTAAATACCAATGCTTCTATCTTACGTCAATCCTTATTTTGACATCTCCTGACTATCAAACCCCAATTCAAACTCAAACTTCCATAAGGCACCTATTTTTCTAAAAATTAACTGGCCAATCACCTTGCACACACCACTCGATCAATCAAGTTGAAATTAGTATATATTCAAAATTTATAATAATTACGAGTTATTGTCGCCTCTTTCATCGGGGGATGAGTGATCGGGGTGATCATCCCTCCTACTCATGCAACCAACTAATTAAGGTCACAAAACTACTTTCTTTCAATTCTATATCTACCGCATTAAAAGACTTTTAACGCAATCGAGTGCGAAGGCATCGTCACGACTTTCACTCCTTTGACGTCGTTAGAACTCTTTTAATCACACATATCTTAATGATACAAACAACGATCCACGAACAGACAAAATCAAGGCTACAACCACCAAGCTTCGCGCAGTTCACCACATATACCTCAATAATACAATATCATTTCCAATCGTAATCTAACAATTAAGTCACAAGGCACGCCAATGAATGAACAACCAACAAAGTTAACAAGAATACACAAAGAACATGATTTATGATTTAGAACGAGTACCAAGACTCGAGGGTTAACAGACTTCGACAACTTGGCCGACGGACCGAATCGCTCGATACCACTATTGTAACACCCCCTTATATCTAATGCTAATTCAATTAATTAAAAATCGAGTTTTTCAAAACTTTCCACGCACCTCAAGAGGGTGGTACTTTTCAAATAAAACATCATCAAAACATAATTAAAATCCAAACGCATCAACGCTGCGTATCATGCATACATAGTCAAGTGGGTTACAATCCTCAAAATAACCTCGCTTTAACGCTTACATTAGTCCATTAATAGTTTGCAAAGACAATGAAATAAAATTGAGTTCACATACTCAATACATAGGTTCAAAATAAGTTTAATACATAACCATAAATAATACTAAGACCCCAACCCCTGTTACTATCGAGTGACTCAATAAAACCCGGGGCACAAAGACCATCACTCGGAATCACCTGTTTGTCGCCACGAGAGCAGCAACAAGAAATGCTAGGGTGAGTCTCTTTACATAAATTATAACAAGTAAGATAGGCATTATAATTAAAAAGCATCTAGGCAACCACAATACACGATAATAGTTGAATCAACCATCAACAATATCTTATGCAAGTATGAGTATATGCATGTGTGCAATATGCATGTGGATCCATAATCATCACCTCATTTGGCCGGAAGCCACATCGCCCTACATCCTTCGTCACGTAATGCATATGAAATATGTGACACCATGACAATGCATTAACAACGTTACAATTCATCACCACAATTATTTAATTCACCGCTTTTGGCCGAGCCACGCCATCATTCATCATTCACCTCAACTATTATTCATCACCTCATCAATTATTACCCATCACCTCATCAACTATTAATCATCGCCTCATTAATTTATTATTCATCACCTCCTCAACTATTTATCATCACCTCATTAATTTACTTATCACCACTTATCCATTCTTAATTAAATCCTTCCTAAGGACCTAATCACCACCTAGGGACCTTTTCTTCACTTAGGGACCATTTTGACACACCGTAATAAATTTAGGAACTTAGGAATTCAACAAAGACAAGGTTTTGGAAGATCCCCACCGAGGCGCGCACACCGGGCGCGCAGAAGAGAGGCGCGCAAGATGGCGCGCGGATAGTCGCTCTAACTCTCAAAGTTTCGTCCCTCCCGTAAGAGGTGTGCGCACGAGGTTACGCAGCGTAGGGACGCCACAGGCAAGATGGCGCGCATCTTGATCAAGCCTTGCCTTCTTGCGCGAAGTTTGCGCTACCGCAAGAAGATGGCGCGCAAAGACACCATTTCGAGACACAGCGCCAAGTTGCCCAAAGAATCGCGCCTTTCCTCGCCACACACACACACACAGTTTTAATCCCAGCGCCTAGTTGCCCAAAGAATCGCGCCCCACAACCCCACACGCCCAATTTCAAGAACTGTGCGCCAAAATGCTAGGCATTTGGCGCCCCTTCCAACCTATACCCAACACACTTCAAAAGCCTAATTTCTTCCAAACAAATTAATTCTCACATAACCACACCAACATAGCCAATGAATTATTAATGCTAATTATCATATTTACTTGTTCATGCTCATATGACCAAATCATCAAACATACACTATGCATATATCACAACTCATGCTTCCAAAACAACAATCAACATGCTATAACCAAATTCAAGCATTTACACATCAATCATACAATCAACATACAATCAACATACAATCAACACAATCATTCCTAGAGCTATTCTCACTATAATACACATCCTACAAGCTATAAAAGATGTATGGAGAATCCCCTAACCTTGGGTGAGCTAGAATCCACTCAAACACCACAAATTAGCCAAAGAAGCAAGCCTCCTACTAATTCCCAAATAGGCCGAAACCTCCTCTCACTGGGGTAACCATGGAAAAATCAAAATAGTGGAAATGAGCTTATGGAACTCTTAGAAATGGAACAAGGAAAGAAAATAAGGGTGTTTAGGACCAAAGCCTTCACTTACCAACACAAAACTTGAGCAAAGTCTCTTCCTTTTTCTCCTCAATCTCGAAAAACGTGACTCTCTACCTTTGGTGGCCATGGAAATTTAAAATGGGAAGGAATAAGCTCAAGGAATTAAGGAAATGGAATGGGAAGAAAAATGATGAAGAAGGAGATCAAAATCTCACTTACCAACCAAGAACTCAAGCAAAACCCTCACCTTTTTCCTCCTCTCACTTACGCATTTCTTTGAGTTCTTCCTCCTCCTCTATTGTTTCGAATGTTCCTTTCAATTTGGGGGTTATGTGACCTTGTGTAGGGTTTTGGGGTTTTAAGGTAATTGGGCTTGGGTCATTTAAGTGACTTGGGCCCTTTTATTTGCATCACCCATTTTACTTATTCACATACTCCCTGAAATTAAAATAAAATAACTCTAACTCAATTATTCCACTTAATAAACTAAATCCCTATTTGATAAAATAACTTTGACTATTTAATTTAACTTAATTAAATGTTGCAAGTTCCAAATAACTTAATTAATTAAATAATTAAATTATTTTGGGCGTTACAGTATGTATCTGCAAGGAGGAACCCAGGAGCCAAGCTGACTGTGATTGAGGAAGTTGATGAAGAAAGAGTGCAGCAAGAAGCACAACAATACCGGGAAGGAAGTGTCCGAACAGAGAAGGAGGCTCACAGCAAGCTAGCAGAGATGAGGCGTAAAAAGAGAAGGCAAAGACTGGTGGAAGCGCTATAGCGCTCGAGGCTATAGCGCTGAGGCGAGCAAAAGGAAGAGAGAGAAGAAGAAAAAGGCTGTAAAGCCTCCTCAGCCATCCCGTGTTAGCTCAAGAACCAGGTCTGGTCTGGTTAAGAAGTGAATTTAATTTTCTGCTATATAAGTTTAATGTTTTGTGAACAAAAATAAATTGTGAAGCGCTATAGCGTCTATCTTGCGCTTCACAGATGTTTTAAGATTTGCATTGCTTTGTTTGTGTGTTAAGTTTAGGCCTCTCCCTAGTTCTTTAAAGAGCAGTGAGGACACTGCTCACTTTTGTTGTGGGGGGAGGACCTAAAGTTGTTAATGTTTTTGTTAATGTTTTTCAAAATGTTTTGTTTCAAGTGCCTCATTTTTAAGTATAGTCATTGAATGTGTTCCCCTTGGGCTGATTGTAATGATAATGGTGTGAGTGAGTAAGAGAGCCGTGCTTTTAGATGACATCTTTGTTTATTATTGCTCTCACACGTAAATCTCTGTGCTTAAGAAGAAACTTAGCTAGCCAAGGACTATCTGAGGTTTAGGCTAGTCTGAGTTAACCAAGGTGAGATCAAGGCTTGAATAAAAACTTGAAGAGTTGTTGAAGCAAAAGTTTGGGGGTGTTGGGCTATATAAAGGTTAGGTACAAAGGTCTTAGGGTGGTCAGTGACTTAAAAGTTTAATGTAAATATGTTGTAAAGCTGTAGTTACCTAAAGCAAAAGCTAGGCATCCCTAAAGGCAAAGAAAGAGGCAAAGCCTCATGTAAAAAAAAAAAAAAAAAAAAAAAAAAAAAAAAAAAAAGATATATAATAATTGCTGAGGAGCCAAGTAATGAGGGAATTACAAATTAGTAAATCTGTTATCTTTGTTCAAGCGCTTATAGCGTCAAACGCTATAAATATGAGTCGCTTAGATTCAATAAGTTAGGAACACCGACCATAGACTTGAAGTGCCTAGTTAAACCCTTTGTCATGCCCGAAACCCCATTCCCGTGTGAAAATGTTAATCTAGTCATTGTTTTGAAAGAGTTCTTGATTTTACCAACAGAAGACCATTCTTTCCAAGGCTAAAGAGAAATCCAAATCTAGCTAGGAATTGAGATGAGTCAAGAGATCACACACACACTATTGAGCAAAGAATAAGCTTAGAAGTTGAATAAATGCATTGGTGTGTTGGTGTGAGTGTGAATCAATTGTTAGCCCATTGAGAAAATGTTTGAGTGAGTATGCGTAGAATTGAAGTGTTGATTCAGTCATGGGTGTTGTGAATAAGTGTTTAGTTTGTTTGTCTTTGCAAGTGTCATTACTTGAGGACAAGCAATGGTTTAAGTTTGGGGGTGTGATAACTCATATTTATATGAGTTATTTATACCTCTAATCATTAAATTAAGTAAGTTCTCAAGTAATATTAGTATAGTATTTAGTGTATTTATGTGAATATTAGGAAAGGAAGGGCTAAACATCGCTTTGTTATGAATTTGGCACAATTGGTGCCCTTGTGAATGTTTTGATGAATTTTGTGAAGTAGTGCGGTGTTTAGCGCTATAAATATCTAACGCTATAGCGTCAAGTAAGCAGATCACCGAGCATCTTTAGGAAAGTGCAATTTTGGCGCCAAGCTCATTAATCCAAGCTCCATATCTTATGATCATCAGTGCGTGTTGACATGTGCGGATTTTATTGGATATGTGTGGACACTTGGCAATGCATGAGAAAGGAATAGTGGAGTTGGTGAAAAAGCAACTATCACCTTTCTTGACTTTTGAGGAGATTGTACCACATGCTAGCAAGGCTAGAAGATTTATGCTTGATTTTTCCTTCCCTTCCCACGGATAGTTGTTGTGAGAGATAGTTATTTTAGAGAGTATTGATAGAGAGAGAGAGTGTGACACTTCTTCCTCTCCATTGATACCCCTTAGAGCTTTTGTTATTTGACTTTTCTTCTTTTGTATTTTTCTCAGCACTTGATTCTCATGGTGTAAGGTCGATGATGAGCCATCTTAGCGTGGATGATTAGGGACTTCAAGCTTGTATCTTTTGCACTTGTAATTTCTTTCTCACCTACTGTAATACAAGTAGTTTTATTTGTGTTATTTTGATGTTGCTCAACATGAGCTAAACTCCTTGAGTTGGGTTGCTATAGCTTGTAATGAACCATTAATGCTTCGTATATAATTTTCTCACGCTTTGTGTTTTAATCCTTGTGTGATAACTCTTCCAAACTTGTTTTATATTTGGCCACGTAAAACTAGTACCTCTGTGGATTCGCACATGAACCATAGAGAGAACTCAAGGATTAATATAAATGATAAGGTTGGTTGAAGACATTTAATCAATTTTTGCTTCCTCTAGACATAGAAGTTGCAATAGTTTATAAAGCATAAGTCGTGGGATCTTTATTATACAGGGGTGAACCTATTTAGAACCTAGACATAGGCATCTTGTAGTGAAACCACAAGCGCTAGTGACCGAAAGGCACAAAATATTTGCAAATAGCGCTTAACGCTATAGCGTGTGACGTTATAGCGTCTTGTTTCTGGGAATTTACATAGTGAAAGCAATCCAACTTATTTCTCTCATAGTACATTACTCTTTAACTTGTTACTTTAATCAACTCTTGTTCAACTGAACTTTGCTACTCAACTTATTTGCTACTTGTTCCTCTAAGTGTAATTCCTTTTTAAACTCTAAAATTAATATCAATCCCTGTGGAGACGAATTTTACTTATCATTATATTACTTGTTGCGATTGTGTACACTTGCACAACTACTTTTCGCACAACAAGATGACCCCAACACAGGACGGCCGGCCAGACACAATGTGGACATTGCATGTGGACGGTTCCTCCAACAGCAAAGGCAGCGGGGCGGGCCTTATACTAGAAAACTCAGAAGGGCTCGAAGTGGAAGTGTCCTTGACATTTGCATTCCACACCTCAAACAATCAGGCTGAGTACGAGGCATGCATAGCCAGGCTGCAGCTTGCGAAGGATTTCAACGCCGACCGAGTAGAACTACACTCGATTCCCTGCCGTCGCTTTCCCGCATCCAAGAATTATATGATGCGGGCGACGGTGTTGAAGAACTATCCGCCAAAGTTGGGAGCTCCTCCGTCCTGCTCGACCAGCAGAGGTTAAACACGCGCCAAGCGACGTAAAACGTCCGCCGATATATTGTCGGGTTAGCTAGTACGAACGCACCGCAATCATAGAAGCTTAATTCAAGAAACCTCATTCGGCCGAGCTGCCTCAACCAGCCCGGGCCAATCCTCGCCGCCCTCACCATCGGGCGTAAGATGATTGGATCGCCTCCCATCCTACACTACATCACATTGGGCGAAGAGCCGACCGATCCAAAAAGGCCAAAACCTTAAGATTACTGGCCTACCAAATATTCCGTGATCGGGCGGAAGCTATATAGAAGAGGATTCTCTTGCCCGCTCCTCGGTGCTTATCGTCGGCCGGCCGACCATGTTTTAAGAGATATTCATGAGGGGATATGTGGCAACCATCAAGCGCGACGATCAATATCGGAAGACGCCGTAGTCAAGCTACATCGGGCCGACCATGGACGAGGACGCAAAGAAGCTAGTGCGAAATGCAAGAAATGCCAAGTGCACGCCGACGCTCATGTCGCCTCATCGTAACTACAAAGCCTCACCTCACCTTGGCCCTTCGCCTGGTGGGGATGGATTTGCTCGCCCCTTTCCACTGCAGACCGCCCTCTTCAGATCAGATGCCCCGAGCGGCGAAAGCGCTTTCATTTGAGCTACGGCATTGTCGAACCGATAGAGGGCCCCCTTTTGCCACAGAGGCTACCTCGGCGACCTTCTCCGGATGGCGGCCGCCTGACTTCCTCAAATTGATTGACCTCTACTTGGGGTCTTCACCGGATCGCAAGTTCTTTGTTCCTAGCCCCCAACTTGGTCTTATCCTCGGCCAACAACTTCTTGTCCTTCTCGCCGCCACCTTGATCTTGGTTTGTTCTGTATGCGCTATCTCGGCTCTAGCTCTTTGAGTCTCCGATCGACCGCTTCTAAGCTCTTTGACTCTCCACTGGGCCGCATCCCGCCTCGCCTCAAAGACTAAAATGAAAAGCAAGGTCACGGACGAACATAAAATGTCCGGCTGAGAAGTTAGCGGACGAGCAACTCACGCGCTTGGTTCCTCTTTATATCCTTCATAATCCTCGCTGGCGGACTTGAGCAGTCGCCACGTAACTCCATGGGATCCTTCTTGAAAAGCGCCACCGAGCATCACCAAGTCCTCAAGCTCAAAATGGGGACTCAACCCGATCCTCCTCCTCTCCCCTTGGTCGCTTAGAAGGATTGCGACCGCCCCGCATGCATGGGGCCGCCCCAAGACTCTCGTCATGTTGACCGCCCCAACATTCCTATTCATTTTAGGAGTGTTCGCGCGCGTTGCCGAGTCGAGGCGTGAGTTTTCTTTTGGGAGCTTCCGTGACGAGCTTCAAGATCGAGCCAATCAAGTTGACATCCTCAAAGCTTTTGTCGCGAAAAGAAAAAAAAATAAGATAGGTCACCGACCGAAAGCGATAAAGGCAATCATACAAGTATTCAAATATACCGACCGAGCTCGACACTAATTTATCCCCTTCAGATAATGTGCGTAACGCCGATGCGGGGATATCTCCTTCAGATTCTCGTGGCGGTGGGCGCGCATACCCGAGATCATACCCAAAGTGGTGGTATCTTCCTCGCCCAAGGTGGATACGGCGAAAGTATACTCGCCGGCTTCACAGCAGAAGTGAGCCGCCCGCCACGAGATTGGAAATAAAGAACTCCCTACGGTGCCGTCCTAAAGAAACTCCGCGATATCCTTAGCGGCCTCTCAGCATCGAATGACCCAAAAGTATTGGTTCTTCCATCCGCCCGCAACGAACGAATCCGAGTACGCCCAAGAACTTGCGGCGCGAACGACTTCTCGGTTCTTGAAAGACACTTGCTCTCTTGCGCGCCATATTGGTGCCATACTCCCGCGTGCCACCGCGGTTCGAACAGGGCAAGAAAGAGCTCGTCGATACGCTTCGACCCAACCTGGCCGCACGCATTCTCGAACGCCTTCATGAAACCCCACCGCTCGGATGGATCTCGAGATGGGCAACATTCAAGTACCGAGAACGCCCTATTGGAAGTCGGTGAAAGGAGGGACGATCCCCATTTTCTCAAAAACCACTTTGCATGGTGAACTTCAACTTTGCAGGATCGGTCGCAATGTTTTCGCTCTTCTCGCATACCCTTCACCTTCCACCCCGGCTGCGTGAAGAGAGCGCTCAAGTCTTCAATACATGGGGCCTCCGGCAGATAAAACTCTTAAAGGTCCTCATTTTTTCGCACACCCAAGAAATATCATTCACATCGATAATGGTGGATCGCCGACCTCCTTCCATCCGATCGTCGGCCCACTCACCTACCGACTCTCAACCGCTTCACCGCCCGCTCAAAGACCGCCGCCACGACTTCGCTCGTTTGGGATCTTCCCATTGGCCGCCGATCTTCAACGCATAGGCTCTGGGCCCCGCAGGTCGCCTTCAGTCAATGATGTTGAAAAGATTTCCAAGATCGAGCAACATCACCCATCTCCTCGCCGCCCAATATGTCTATCAATTGTCGCTACCTTCCACGCCGCCAAGATAGCTTGTTTCGTGTGGCACACCGCTTTCAGTGGGGCGGGGAACCCATGACTTCGATGACCCCGCCGAGGTAGATAGCGACACACTACCGCCGAGCCGAGTCGACGAGCCGACGACGGCCGCCCGCGCAGGAGAACGCCGCTTCTTCAAAGACTCGGGAGGGTCCGGCGACTCTCCCGAAGACGCGACTCGCCCGCCTCGTTCTTGTTGGGGACGCGCCGCCACGAGCGCGAGACTCTGCTGGGAGCACCGTAAATTGAGCGGTCGCGCTTAGTTCGCCGATCCACCTATGAAAGTGGACATTGCGCCAAGGTCGACCGAGCCAACGACTCTCGAGAGAAGGGGCGATGTGGTCGCCCTCGACCGACGCCTCCTTTCACGAGGCGTGAGACTAACTAAGCAATAAAAACTAAAGTAAAGAAAGAAAAGCTAAGAGGAGCGGCTTACTTGGAGAAAGAATGCAGAGAAGAGTGGAGCGGACAAAAACTCGCACAACAACAGAAGTCGCTTGCAGATTGTTGGTCGGCAGCAGAGAGGCGTGAGTTCGTGTGTGGAAGACGTCGCGACCAAAAGCCCTATTTATAAGAGGGCCCACTGACGAAACGTCGCGCCCGCACCAGACGCCTCACTCCCATCCGCTGTATGGGGAACACCAAAAGGCACCTCGAGACACGCAAAGTCACCGTAATCATTGCGCATTAATGGCGTGGTCGAAGCCCAAACGCCACGAGCGCGCCTGGACGTTATTCCGATAGACCGGCCTACCGCGAAGACAGAATACGCCACCTTGCCGGGGCATGAGTTCAAGCCTCACCACCCTAAAGCGACCTAGGCTCGGGGGCAATCGTTCGGGCGTATTAGAAAATACAAGGAGGTGTCACCAAAGAATGGGCCAAGAAATTTCACTTCAGCAGAACGCCCAAAACCGTGTCTTGTCCGCAATTCTCGCCGTCGGCGCATTTATCGCAAACGGCCAGTCGCCCAAAGGGTATAAATACCACCTTCACCCATGCCGTCAGCACGCACTTCCTACCCCGTGATATACCGCCTGTTAGCACACCTCCGACTAGAGCGTCAGAGTGTCTTTGCAGTACCACCCGAGGTAGTTCCAAGACCTGGCCCTCACCCTCAGGCAACGACCGGACAAAGGAGCAGCAGACTACATCCATTTGGTGATCAAGGTACGATCACTACTTTTTTTTTCTGTCAAATAAAATATACTTTTATGATTAATTTGAAATTTTTGTTTCAAATATTCTTTTATGATATAGTAACTTTCATTCTACATATTAAAAAATAAACTTCATTGAAAATATGAAAAAGGATAAACCATTAAATATGATCGTAGGATGTAGTATAAAAACACAGTAAATGAATAAAAATACGTTATGTTATTGCCAATTTGAGAAAAATAACAAAATTTCTTGTTGGACACTTCTATGGTGAGGGAGCAAATCAAATCCATCACCAATGAACCATTAAATATGATCGTAGGGTGTAGTATAAAAATTCATCAACAGTTGAGATATAATACTTGTTGATTCAATCTTAACCATTCATAACTTATTTCCTTTCAATAAAGTTTAGGTCAAATAAACTATAATTTTGTTACTTTTTCTGATTTTCAAAACGTTTACTACCTTTTAAGAAATTATCTGTAACTTTGATTAAATTTTATCTCAAATTCTAAAATAGTAAAATTTTAATCTAAAAATAATAATTTATCTGATAAAAATTGACTGATAGATAAAATATTTATTTATAGTACTAGTGTAAAGTAACTAACAGAATAGTGGAATCTTAAAGTCGTAATCCAACTAATAATAAAATCAAAACCAATCTTTTCTTTCAATCACTTGTTGAGTGGATGGATAAGAAAGATAGGTAAACAAAATTACTATAAATAGTGTCATTGAAATCATGGTTTAAAATCTCTTATTCCCAATGCAAATGTAAGCTATTCTTCATTTCTTAAAATCTCTCATAAGAGATTTTTACAAAAAAATGGCTACAACAATCCATATCCATGGAAGTTCCTACCCAATATCCAGGAAAACTCACTTTTAGGGTGATTATCACTTGTATTATGGCAGCAAGTGGTGGAATGATTTTTGGTTATGATCATGGTGTTTCAGGTAATTTAATTCAATTTTTTTAATTAATATTTGTTACAAATTGTTCCTTTTTATGATATAATGCCCTTTTAAATTACCTTTTTAATCTCAAAAAAAAATTACCTTTTTTTGGTCATTGTTTGAATCTGAAAAATGGGGTTTTGATTTCCGTGTTTTCAATCCATCTCGTGTATGATGAAAGTATTATCCTTAATTTTGATGTTTAATTTAATTACTATGAAAAAGGATTAACTTGTATTCTCAATATTCATGTTGGAAAAGAATGTAACTTTTTTAGTGTATTATTATGCATATGATGTGGTTGATGAAATTCCTGAGATGGTTTTTTTTTTTTTAGGTGGGGTGACATCTATGGATCCGTTTCTGAAGCGATTTTTTCCATCTGTTTATGAAAAGTCACATAATGTGACGCCTTCTTCAAACCAATATTGTAAATTCAATAGTCAGATATTGACATTGTTTACATCTTCGTTATATCTGAGTGCTCTTGTTGCTGGTCTTGGAGCATCCAACATAACCAGATATCTTGGAAGGCGTGCTACTATGGTTTTGGGTGGAATCTTCTTCGTTTCTGGTGCATTACTCAATGGTTTAGCTGTAAACATTGGAATGCTTATTGCTGGAAGATTGTTGCTTGGTTTTGGCATTGGTTGTGCCAATCAGGTACATTTCATTTTCTTTACATTTCGATTTGTCACTTTATTATTCTAGTCTTGTACAAGATTTTAAATTTCGGTTGCATTTGCGATCCTTGATATTACAGAGAATCGCAATCAATTGTAGTTTATGCAACCTCAATTGAGATTGTAAAAGATAGAAAATCATAATGTCGTGGCCCAGATCATGGTTACGACTCGTTTTTTAAAATACCGGTCTTGTGCTAACCAATTGTTACTCTTTCGATTTTCAGTCAGTTCCGATCTATGTCTCGGAAATGGCTCCTTATAAATACAGGGGAGCTCTAAACATGTGCTTCCAATTGTCAATCACTATTGGAATATTTTCTGCTAATCTCTGCAACTACTACTTTGCCAAGATCCTCAATGGTCAAGGATGGCGTTTAAGCTTAGGTCTTGGTGCTGTACCTGCTTTGATTTTTGTTATAGGTTCACTTTGCCTTCCAGATTCGCCAAACTCTCTTGTTGCGCGTGGCCAACATGACGAAGCGAGAAAGGAGCTTGTGAAAATCCGTGGTACCGATGACGTTGATGCCGAGTTCAGAGATATTATCACTGCTAGTGAAGCCTCAGCAAAAGTAAATAACCCTTGGAGAACATTGTTTACGAAGAAGTACAGGCCCCAACTTGTTTTTGCCATATTGATTCCATTCTTCCAGCAATTCACTGGCTTGAATGTCATCACATTCTATGCTCCTATTTTGTTCAGAACAATTGGTTTTGGTGCCACAGCTTCACTCATGTCTGCTGTGATCATTGGCAGTTTTAAACCAGTTTCAACCATAATTTCAATTCTTGTTGTAGATAAATTCGGTAGACGCACACTTTTCATGGAAGGCGGTATTCAAATGTTGATTTGCCAGGTACTTGTTTTCTTTCACGTTTCCCCCCACATAAACCGTTTTAACTAGAGCTGTCAAGTTGGGTCGTCTGACCTAGCCTGCCCAATGGGCCAAAGTGAAAGAGCGGAATGGGTTGGGCTAGCCCACTTATCTACTGGATGTGTTTTTTGTAGACCATCCAAAAAACTCGGTCAGTGGGCCGGCCCAACTCAATTCGATTTTTAACAAAGAAAAACACAAAAAATATTCGAAAAAACTCGGTCAGTGGACCATCCTAGAACACTAGATCGTCGGGCTGAGCTAAAATTGACACCACTACTTTTAACTTCATTGTTTTAGGTGGTTTCTAATTAGTATTTTTTGGATCTATTTTGGTTACAGATTATCATGGCAATAGCCATTGCTGCAACATTTGGCACAAGTGGAAACCCAGGTCACTTGCCTAAGTGGTATGCAGTTACGATCGTAGGTGTGATCTGTGTATACGTTTCGGGCTACGCGTGGTCGTGGGGTCCACTAGGTTGGTTGGTACCTAGTGAAATCTTTCCTCTTGAGATTAGGCCAGCTGCTCAGAGTCTAGTGGTTGCTGTCAACATGACAAGCACTTTCTTCATAGCTCAATTCTTCACAGAAATGCTTTGTCACTTCAAGTTTGGTTTGTTCATCTTCTTTAGTTGCTTTGTGGTGATCATGACCACATTCATCTACAAGTTTTTGCCAGAAACTAAGGGTATCCCACTTGAAGAAATGACTATGATTTGGAGACAACATCCATTCTGGGGAAAATTTGTGGAGGCAGATGATAGGACCGAAAAAGATAATGAAAAGATCAAATCGTAATTGTTTCATTCTTGCTTTGTATATTTCAAAACCAATTTTTATTTGATGACATTAATTAGCTTGATTAAAATAGAATTATAATCAAGTTACACGTGATAGTCAAGTCCTTTTTTTGGGCATGTAACAATTACATTCATTAATAGTTCTGGTTTTATGTGACGTAGAAATCTTGCAGTTGCTTACCGAAGATCAATGTTATGGCACAAAAGATAAAAGAATTGTTTTTATATCAGTTTTGTACATGTTTTTAATATCAGTACTATTTCTTTTGTAATTTTATGTAGTTATAGGTTCAAGATCAAGAGAGAGATGTAACGTCAACCTGATTTCAAGTATTGACAAAATTCAAAGAGTTAAACTTGTTGAGTAGATGCAACCCATTTGCAGAATTAGGATAGGACCATTTGTTGTTGTTTTCATTCTGTTTTAATTTTTAATTATAAGAATATTACTCCATTCTTAGTTTGTTTTCCATTTTCACTGATATATACAAAAGGTAAATTCTTTGTTGCCTTTTAAGAAATGTGGTTAATTTACCTTATCCATTCAAAATGGGACACATGTGTTCCACTATTCTTATTACATCAATGACTTATTATTAGCTTTTCTAATATAGTTTTATGTTATTTCCATATTCACCCCATTAATTATTGTCCTACAATCGATGCTTGTGCACTTTTTTTTGATGACTGCACATTTTATAACCATTCTTGAAAATTGTGTGACTCCTCTCTCTCTATAGTTATTGCACCCCTATCTCTTAGATGGACTTGGATTCTCTCCTTCCACCCCCCTACATCTCCCTCATTCCTTTCTATCTCTCTCATATTATTTTTGACCGAAACGCACATCATATTATTTTTTTGGTGTGAAAAACACATCTCATATCATTAGTAGTATTTTATATAAATACATCTAATTAAAATAAAATAAGAAAATAGTAATAAACTATGGATTTATGTCGTCTATCTTTCAGTTATAATTAAGATATCACCATAAAAACTAGTAGGATATCTCACAAGCATACGCACGTGGTGCCGTCGTGTTCTTTTTGTAAATGAACTTAGACAATATTTAAAAAGTCTGAACATTATCCCGTGAAAATAAATGCAAACTCTAAGTAGATAAAAAATGAATTTTTTATTTAAAAAAAGATAAATATTAAAATCTAAAAATGTAAAAGTATCCCGTGCGTTATCCCGTGTTTTTATATATCAGTGCGGTTATCCCGTGTTTTTTCTATATTAGTGCAGTGCAGTTATATCGTAGTTTCAATTGATCAGTAATAAATATTTGCTTTAAATATTAAGTAGTAGTTTAAATAGTCGTTAAATATTTTTGTTTTTTAGATAGTAGGTTTATAGTAGTATTCACAAATTTGAATTATCAATGACAAATATTAATTCTGTGTTTTTATATATTAGTGCAGATATCCCGTGTTTTTTTATATATCATTGTAGTTATCTCGTAGTTTCAATTGATTATTTAAGTTGATTAGTATTGTAGATAGTAAACGATGAATAGTAGATAAATTATCAATAAGAAATATTTATCCCGTGTTTTTTTATATATCAGTGACAATTATTAGTCATTTCTTAGGTATTAGTGACAAATATTTGTCACGTGTGTTTTAAATTTTAGTCAGTTTAAATGGTCATTAAACCTTCTTGTTTTTTTAGATAGTGGATTTATAGTAGTCTTCAAAAATTATGATTATCAATGACAAATATTAATTTCGTGTTTTTTATATATCACTGCAGTTATCACATATTTTATTATATATTAGTGTAGTTATCTCGTAGTTTTAATTAATTATTTTAGTTGATTAGTAGATTATAATAGATAGTAAAAGTTAGATAGTAGATTATTAATAAGAAATAATTATTTTAAATATTAATTAATAATTTGAATAGTCGTTAAGTCTTCTTGTTTTTTAGATAGTAGGTTTGTAGTAGTAGTAGTAGTCTTCAAAAAATTTAATTATCAATGACAAATATTAATCTCGTGTTTTTTATTTATTTATATATTAATGTAGTTATCCCGTGATTTTTTATATATCAATGCAGTTATCTCGTAGTTTCAATTGATTATTTTAGTTGATTAGTAGATTATAGTAGATAGTAAAAGATAGATAGTAGATTATCAATAAGATTGTAAACAGACTTTGGAGAGAAAAATTTAAATTTTAAGGTGAATTTTTTTTAGTGTGACTTATTTACATTTTTATAAGTAATTTTAGTAGAGTAGTGTTTGTATAAATTTAGAAATTTAGTCAAAAAACTAAAGTGAAGTGATAAGAGAAAGAAAAATTGTTTATGAGAAAAGTAAAATGAAAAAGGAAGAAAGATAGTGTAAAAGAAAAGTAAAAAGGAGAAAAGAGAATGTAAGAAGAAAGAGAAAAAAGTAAGAAATAGAGTGTAAAAGTAAGAAATAGAGTGTATGGAGAAAAAGAGAGAAATAGTGAGTAAGAACACTTTTACCCTTAGATTATATATGTGTCCTATTAATAAGATATCCAAATTGTAATTTCATAAGAGGTTTGTTTGTATAAATAGATAATATATGAGCAAAATATTTAACCATTAATTTTTATGCTTTTTAAAGTTTCAAATATATGTATAAACGTCATTTTAGTTTTTGCAAATGTAATGAATTGTGAAAAACTGAGCTAGCTTTCATTTCTGGTAAAATCAGTATATATACACAAACTGAGATGGAGGGTATCAAGCTAACAGACTAACCGATAGCTCCATAACAGAAAAACTTAAAAGCTAACAATACTCTAACTATCTAACAACTAACTAGACTATAGTTAAATAAACTAACTACTCTAGTTAAGATAGAGAATAGATAATACAAAGTGAAAGATGAATATTATCATCTAACACCCCCCTCTTCATGTTCAGCTTGGACAACAGAGTACAAAATGGTGCAAGTTGCAGCGGCTTCGTATAAATATCAGCCACTGAGCTTTGGTGGGGATTGGCATGAGGTGAATGGTTCCAGCTTGCACTTTGTCACGAATGAGGTGGCAATCCAACTCAATGTGCTTAGTACGTTCATGAAAAACAGGATTCTGGGCAATGTGAACTGCAGATTTATTGTCACAAAATAAGGGAGCTGCTGCAGTATGAGGTTGATGTAGATCCTGGAGTATAAGTATAGTAACCATTGGATCTCAGAAGTGGTGAGGGCAAGAGCCCTATACTCAGCTTCAGAGGAAGATCTAGACACAACACTTTGCTTTTTTGGACTTCCAACTAATGAGAGAAGAACCATAGAATATGCTAAAACCAGTGATGGATCTTCTGCTATCAAGGCAAGCAAAATTTACCAAAGATCACCAAATCTTTCAACATATTATCTGAGCCAGAGCTATAGAACAAACCAAGGCTAGGATTGCCTTTGATGTACTTTAAGATGTGGGTGGCAGCAGCCATATGAGTGTCCAAAGGTGTAGAAAGAAACTGGCTAAGCTTGTGCACAACAGAACAGATATCTGGCCGAGTGTTTGTGAGGTAGATAAGCCTACCAATGAGTCTCCTATATGAGGTAGGGTCAGGTAAAGGAGTACCTGAAGTAGTACTAAGCTTCAAACCAGAAAGCATGGGAGTGGAAGCTGGTTCACAAGCAAGGAGACCAGCATCTTCGAGTAATTAGAGTGCATACTTTCTCTGTGAAAGCACTAAACCAGATGAAGACCGAGCCACTTCTAGGCCAAGGAAAAACTTCAAGGTGCCAAGATCTTTGATTTTAAATTGATTGTCAAGAATGGTCTTGACAGATTGAATTTCTTCCAAGTAGTTACCAGTGAGCACAATGTCATCAACATAGATGAGTAATATGGTCAAGTGAGAGTCCTCAGCTTTCACAAGAAGAGAGTAATCGCTTTAGATCACGCGAACCCAAAAGAGATCAAAGAAGGTAATCGAGTTTGGAATTCCATTGTCTACTAGCTTGTTCCAAGCCATAAAGAGATTTATGAAGCTTGCAAACTTGCTTAGGATCAGAAATAGGAACACCAAGAGGAACTTTCATATACACTTCTTCATGTAAATCACCATGAAGAAACGCATTGTTTACATCCAATTGGTGAAGAAACCAAGCATGCAAGCGTAAGCCAAAGCAAGAACTAGTCTCACAAGAGAGGATCTTCACAACAGAGAGAAAGTCTCGAGTAATCCACCCCTTCACATTGAGTAAATCCCTTTGCTACCAAACGAGTCTTGTATCTCTCAAGAGAACCATCAGACTTAAGTTTGACCTTGTAAACCCATCTGCAACCGATAGGTTTCTTTCCCAAAGGAAGATCAGTGATAGTCCAAGTACCATTGGACTCTAAGGCTTTCAATTCAAGGTTCATGGCATCTTGCCAACATTGGTCTTTCATGGCTTGTTTATAAGAGGAGGGCTCAACAAGACTAGAAATAAAGCAATATAGGAAGAGTGAGAAGGGGACAAAGTTATCATAGGACAAAACAAAACTCGATACCATGTAATGAATTGTGAAAAATCGAACTAGCTTTCATTTCGATAAAATCAAGATATATACACAAACTGAGATGGAGGGTATCAAGTTAATAGACTAACCGATAGCTCCATAACAGTAAAAACCTAAAAGCTAACAATACTCTAACTATCTAACAACTAACTAGACTATAGTTAAATAAACTAACTACTCTAGTTAAGATAGAGAATAGATAATACAAATGACAAAATTACAAAGCAGATGCCTTTTTAAGCTTATTTTTTCAGAATGTTTCTGGTTTTATGCTTTTTTCAGAATAACTAAGTTCTTAAGCTTACTTAACGTTTTCACCGCTTGACCTTCCACAAATTCACATCTAACACCGTTAAAAAATGTCTATGTGGCAGCTAAGTGCTGATGTCATCATCCACATGGGTGATGAGTCACTAATTTTAATTAAATTTTATTTAAAAAAATTAATATTCATCTTCTTCTCTAAAAATCATCCTCTTCCTCTTTCATAACAACACCACTGCTTCAATATTTTAATTGTGACCTTAATTGTGCTCTAGCTCTTCAATTCAATTTAGCTTCATTTGCTCCTCGTCCTTAAAAGGAAAAATCGAATTCAATTTTTGTATTTCTAATCGGATATAGAATGGTCATGCCAGCAGAGGAGTATAGCAATACATCATCTGAAGATGTAAAAGCGCGTTTTTTGCTGCTTGGCGACCGTGAAACAACGTTTTGAAAGACTTGTTTTCCAGCGAGGTTGGGATTTGGAAACGACGCTAGTGGAGTGGTTTAGGGTTTTCAAATGGTGGCGGTGGTGTTGAATCGAATCCACCTGTGATTCAAATAAAGATTTTTCTGAAATTTGAGGCTAAGTTTTTCTGTAATTGTTATTGTGTGAACGTTGTTTCAGAAGGATTTTGTTTATTGGGTTTTTAGTAACTTAAAAGATAGCAAGTTTGTTGTTTTGTTATTGGAATGTGAGGAAATGGAAACTGAAAGGATTCTTGTATGATAACAGTGACAGTAGCAAGCACGGAACTGGAGATGCAAGAGGAGGAAGATGATTTTTTTGGAGAAGAAGATGAATAGTACATTTTTTTAAATAAAATTTAATTGAAATTAGTGACTCATAAGAGCACCTCCAACGGAGGGTGCTTTAAGAGTTCATAAATTTCCGATCGAATTTTTATCACTGCTCACGGTTGGAGAGCTATGCGTTGAAAGCAGTTTTACGCCAGCGTGTCGCAACGAGTGCGGAAATAAGCAACTGGATCGTAAACTATTTTGAATAAAAATAAAAATTAAATAGGGAAAATAAGGAAGACAAACCGAATTTCTCCGTAAAAAAATAAACAAAACTTCAATTCCATATCAAACAAAAATACAGATACATTTCTATATCACATCTGATTTACATACAAAAAATTTAAAAAATAAAAAATAGGGAAGATAGAGATTCAGATCCGAGGAGTTTCAGAGGAATAAGTCTGGGTAGTTGAAGATGGAGTGAGGGAATGCTGTTTTAAACTTTTAGGTGATGATTTAGTAGAATGAGTGAATGGGTGTGTATTGAGAGAGAGAGAGAGTATTAATTGAGCGTTGAGTTGAATATTGATTGAATTTGAGAGAGAAATGAAAGATGAGAAACAGAGAGGTAAAAGTTTTTCAAAGAAATGAAAGTGGAGTAATAGAAGGGTCTCGAGACAATGAGAGAGAAAGTAAAAAAAATAATTAATATTTTAATGAAGTTCTTATCTTGATCAACGTTGGAGGAAAAATAGACTCATGTGTTTTAAAGCTGAGTTGGCAACATGGGCCCAACAAAAATGTAATATCCCACCCATGTACGAGTTCGCCGCTGCTGATGCTCTAACCCATGTGGACAGCCACATCAACACTTAACTGCCACATAGACATTTTTTAACAGTGTTAGATGGGAATTTGACGGAAAGGTCAACGGTGAAAACGTTAAGTAACTTAAAGAACTTAGTTGGTACGAAAAAAACATAAAGAACCAACTTGTTACAAAAAAACAACTTAAAGGATCTCTGCTGTAATTTTGCCTAATACAAAGTGAAAGATGAATATTATCATCTAACACCAAATATAGTGATTTTTTCTTTTAGTCTCTTTAAAAACCTTTTTTTATAACTACAATTTCCAAATCATTAGTTTTAGTCCTTAAAGTGTTTTTTTTTTGTTTAAAAAGTTGATGTGGTTTTTTTATTACGTGATTTTTAAAATTTCTTAGATTTGGAGGGACTAAAATATTTATATTTAAACCTTTATATTTACCGTCACCTATGTTATAATATCTTTAAATATATTTTAGTCTCAGCAAATAATTTTTTTTTTGTTTTTAGTCAATGTATTATTTTTTTAGCCTTTGCAAATCTATCATGTTTTGTTTATGATCCTGCTTTTTTTGGTTTAGTCGTTGTAAATATTTTTCATTTTGTCAACACCCAAAAATAACTAAGTTGTGGGCCAAGGGCCGAGTGAGAGGAAGAGGGAGAACTAGGGTACTGAGGTGTACCACTAAACAATATCACCAGGGGAATTACCAATGAAACGAACTAAGAAGAGCCCCTCGGGGCTAGCTACAATGAGCCCCGAGGGAGATTTAAGCCTCAGCCTATAATGTGCCTCGGCCACGTTAGCTTGGGTGCCTGAGTCCACAGGACTGCCCGAGGGGCGAGAGGTAGCCGAGCAATTGGGTGGCCGAGTTAAGGCTGTCTTGTTTGGAAGGCACGAGGGAAGCACGTGATCACAACGTGGGGCTACATGAAGATGAAGCGAAGGAGTGAAGCTTTGGAGAAGTGGCGCGAAGTGTTTTTTCCACTAACCGTGTTAGTGGAGATCGTGGGTAATTGGCTCCGCTTCTTTAGGGTTCAGGAGCAATGAGAAGCGTTGATCTCAATAGATCCAACGGTAGGCAAATGTGGGCTAGGAAAGTGGCCGACGAGGGCCTATATATATATATATATATATATATATATATATATATATATAGGGGGGTAGAGTGCAAATTTACAGAACACACGTCAATCAATACAACCCAATTTAAAGAGTTTGACGCCAACAAAAATTGGCACAGCCAGTGGAACAGACATGTGTGAACAAACGATCACATTTGATTTGCCTAGGCTGAATTATTGTTGGCGTATGCACTTACGCTTCGTGGTGATGACTACTTCGTTAATTCAGCAGCAGATCAATTTCGGGATACCCGACATCATGTACCAAGTGTCCCAACAATTGGCTGACATAGTGAAACCTATGGTGCACAATGAAGTGCAGCAGGCCAAGGAAATTGAACAAAGGCGTGCTACGCAAGCAAGTAGCACGATGAACTGTGGTTTCCCCGACAAATTAAAGGGAGGGTCACCTTTCTCTGTGGGAGGCACATACAATGTCCTCCGAGTGGGAGTGGTATCGGCGCTCAGCAGGCGTTCTCCAATCAGGTAAATCCTACTCCTCAACCTAGTACTTTTTCCACTGCCAACACTGGGGAATGGCAGGATCGACGGGTATTTACCGAGTCAGCAGCCATGGGTCCAAAGACAACCTATCTCGACAAACCCACCGCCTAATCATCCGTACCCTGGTGCACTTGGAACCAACCCGGCGGGTTCCTATATGCAGACACAGATGAATGGTGCTTCAGTCGAGCATCCATTGAGTCAACTTCCACCTCATCAAAGTGCTCAGACATTTGTACCAGGAACTGACTTTATAAACCTGGCCCAAGCAGTGCCTAGGCAGCCATGGACGCACGCTCCACCTTAGGCACCACCGTAGCTAGGGGTGCAAGGTCCCCCAGATACACTGTGGCGACCATGTCCAGTGGCTCCACATTGGCGAACATCACGATGTTGAATGACCATGAACTAAGGGCTACCAGGATTGTGAAGCCACCTGCCGAGGTGCTGCAAGATCAATGGATGGTTCAGGCAGTGGTGGAGGTGCCACCACCCAAGGCTGCCCCCAGATCATGATCACATAAGAGAAGACATCAAAGGGCTAGGGCCTACAATAGAACGAGGAAAACACTCCACATGCTCACCTCGGCCAGATGCCAAAACCATCCCCGCAGACTTGGTCACTTCAGCGTTGAAACAGACTTTCCCAAAACCTACCGATGACACAGCTCCAGAGCAGACCCCTGAGACACTTGGCTCTCGTGCTCCCACAGGCCCAATACAGGAATCCAAGGCCATGATAAGCATAGTAGAGGCGGCTCATAGTCCACTCACTGAGGTAGTGATTAAATGCCTCTACTGACGATGATTATTATTATTTTTTTTACTATCAAGCAACTAAAAGATAGTTATAAAAAAGCCATGATTGGTGCTAAACTCACTTTTACATTCGACTTTTTCTTATATTTAAATATTATCGATAAAAATATATTAGTAATTAAAAATAGATATTACCATATAACATTTTTTAATTATTTGATAGAAATATATTAATTAAAAAAGTATAATATTATAAGACAAGAAAAACATGCTTCATTCTTTTTTGTCAACATTAGACTTGAGAAGACAAATACATTTTCTATTTTGATTGTTGTATGCGGCCTATAGAGATGTCAATGGGACGGGACGGGGCGGGCACAAAATATAGGTGCTATCCATACCCGCCCATATATCTCTCTCATGTACCGCTAATGTGTTTTTCACAGTATTATCTACTTATGGCACCACCCAGATACCCATGGATATTTCTAATATTAATTGAGATATTTTTTTATTTAATATAAAAATTTGAAATATCAAACAAAATCAACCTTTTGAACACTTTTTTTTTCTATATTCATATAAAAAAATTAGGCATTTCATTATACATTCATATAATAATAATTGAGATGTTTTGTTTTTTAAAATAAAATAAAATTTTAGGCATTTCATTGTACAATATTTTGTCATTTATTTGTGAGCTTATAGTAGTTAATGAAAGAAGATAAATAACGCTAAAATTAATAATAATAAAATTGAGAATATTTCACTGGCAGCATCTCTTCCTCTCGTGTCATCGCCATCTCCGCCTTGCTCGATTTCTCTAAAGGCTCTCTCCCTTTTACTTATCTTGGTGTCCTTCTTTTCGTTGGAAAACCTCGGCGAATCCACTTGTTGCCTATTGCGAATAGGATCAAGGCTAAATTATCCTCTTGGAAAGGTTCAAGTATTATCTCATTATGGGTAGAGTTCACCGTAAATTTCGGCCATTCTGAGCATGTTGGTATATAGCTTTCGCATTTATGCTTGGTCTGCTAATCTCCTTAATACTGTTGACACTTGGATTAAAAAATTTGTGTGGTCCGGCAATGTTACTACTAGGAAAATTGTTACTGTTGCTTGGCATACGGTGTGCAAACCCATTCAAGAAGGTGGTCTGGGTCTTAGATCTATCAAAACTATTAATAGGGCTGGTATGTTAAAGCTTGGCTGGAGTTTCACTTCTACCGGCCTACAGTGGGCTATGCTTTTGAAAGCCAGGGTCTCTAAAAACAATAAGTCGGTGAACTATCATGTCTCTTCTTCTATTTGGCTTGGTTTTAAGTCTTGTCTTTCTGTAATTCTCGAGCACTCAACTTGGAAGCTTGGAAATAGTGTAAACATTAAATTTTGGATGGGCTCTTGGCTCTCTAGGCCTATTGTGGATATCATTGGTATACCTCCAAATGTGCATAGGGACCTCAAAGCTGTAACACCCTAAACGATTTAATTAAGCAATTGATTAAATTATTTAAAGTGTGCACTATTTTAATTATATTAAATTTTAATATAGTGTTTTATAATTTAGTATTTTATTTTAAATAGAAGGAAGTGGTATTAGAGATACCTGAATCGCAAGGATTGGCCCAGAGCCCAAGCCCAATGACTTAGGCTCCTCGAGTGATGCACCGCATCATTTGGCAAAAAGAAAAGAAACGAATAGAGAGAAGAGAGAGAAAGGAGAGGAGATCGGGCGCAAAAACCCTGAGGGAAGGGAGAAAGGCTTCGCACTGCAAAGAGAGGGAGAAGAAGACTCTAGTCACCGTGGTTCTTGTACGTGACTTGGTGAGAATCAATTTCTACTTAAAAAATAAGGTAAGGGAGTCTCACTCTATAATAGGGAGGATAATGAGTCAGATGTATATCATAGGCTCTTAATTAGTGTTATTTGATCATTGTATGGTGTTTGAATCGTTGAATTCGATGAATTGCTTGTTGAAATCGATTTAGGGCTTAAGTTAGGGTTTATAACATGTAATTTTTGTGATTTGTGGTGTGTTTGATGATTGAACATGCAATTGATTGTTTGAATATGAAATTAGGAGTATTAGAATGATTATGGAGTGAATTGGTTTGGGAGAATTTGGAGAATTTGGGATTTTTGGGGTTCAGGGCGCCAAATTGCTAGGAATAAGGCGCCCGCTAATCGCTCACGTGCTGATTATGTGTCTGAGTGCAGGTGTGTTCTGCCAGGGCGCCAAGTTGCTGGGAAAATGGCGCCCGTGGCAATCGCTGTGTGGTCGTGGTGTATGCCGCGGCGTGGGCGCCAAATGCCGCCCCAGATGCCTGCATCGGCGCCGTGTCACCGTAGCAGCTGATCGCGCGCGCGTGTGTGTTGTCCGGGCGCCATCACCGGAAATATGGCGCCCGCGCACCGCTCATGTGCACATACGGGTAGTTTAAGTGAAACTTAGAGTTCTGGGCATATTTTACCGTGCCATTTTTTGTATTTACCTGCCCAAACTCAATTTTAAACATTTTGGCTCGAGTGGTTTTATTTTAACATGTGTCATTTGAGGGATGTTCGTGGGTATTGCTGTGGCGCCATATGTGTGCGCCTATGGGGTGGTCTGAGTGAAACTTGGAGTTCTGGCATATTTTACCGCGCCATCTTTTGTATTTACTCGCCAAATTCAATTTTAAACATTTCGCTCGAGTAGTTTTCTTTTGCAAGTGTCGTGTGTATGCGCTGGCGCATGGCGCCAAAAGTAGCCGCTTCAGTGCGCCACCAGCGCTCGTGGTTCGAGATCGTGTCTCGCCAGTGTCTTAGTTTGTGTCTAAGACCGTGTTGCCTGTGGGGCACCAGACAGTTAGGAAAATGGCGCCAGCTGGTCGTGTTGCCACTGCGGGCGCCAAGTTGCCGAAGTTTTAGGCGATAGTGGTCGTGGTTGCACAGGTAGCGCTGAATCGTGGGAAAATGGCGCCTAGTGCCGCCTTGTGTCTAGGTGTGTGTGCTGCTTTTGGTCCCTAGGTGACAGCTTGGTCCCTAGGTGACAGCTTGGTCCAAAAGGTGTCAATTTGGTCCCTAAGTGTCGATTTGGTCCTAAAGAGTGTTTTAGTGCCCCCGAGTTGAGGTTTAGTCCTCTAGTTGAGATTAGTCCTTGGGACTTGATTGTGTTGAGTAGAGACCGAGGTGATTGATGATGCCATGGGGCATGAGCCATGGGGCTGCTAGAGCCACGGGGGCTATAAAATGAGATTAACAATGAGGTGAGAAATAATTTGTGAATCAGGATATCAGAAATGTGCTTGTGATGAGTTCATGGAGTCTCATGCATACATCTCGCCGCTGCGGTCGCGCGCTTATAAATTAATTGTGAGGCCACGAGGCTGTGCCATGGGGCCGAGTCACGAGGGCTCAATTTGATGATGATATCGCCATGGGGGCAAATGGTACCACATGCATAACTACATTGCATACATTCTCATGAACGATAAATGTTATTGAGTGATGTTTGGTATGATCTGGTTGTGATGTGAATCAGGATCAGATATATTGCTTATTATCACCTTTATTATATAGTTCGAGACTCACCCTTTCGTTGTTGTTGTTTACTACGTAGTCATGAGTGAGGGCTCATACCTTCACTATTCCCCGAGCCGGTCTCGCTCGATACGTAGCACCTAGGGGATGGGGTTTAGACTTTTATTTGTTTTGTTTTGCTCACTGTTGAGCTCTCATACTGTTATACTATGTATTGTTGAGACTTGAGGATTATTCTTTTGAGCTGTAGTTTTATTCCGCTGCATGATATGAGTTTATATCCCACGTTTTGTATGGTGTTATGTATTGATTCCTATTTATGAGCTGAACCGACTGTTTGAGGGATTCGAACCCTCGATAGTTGTTTCGAACTATACAGGTTTTCAAGACCGGAGCTATCAACCACTCAGCCATCTCTCCAAAAGCTAATTTCTATTTTATATTTATTCCACTGAATAGAACATGACCATACGGATTATATGATTTGTCCAAAAAAGCCATGACAATAACTTTTTTCTGTGTAACGGGATTGTTAATTACTCGTTGCCGGCTCATTCTTCAACAGGCACGCGGTCAGAGCCCTTACTCCTCCCACTGCTTGGGAGCTTACGGTTTCATGTTCTATTTCACTCCCCGATGGGGGTTCTTTTCACCTTTCCCTCACGGTACTACTTCACTATCGGTCACCCAGGAGTATTTAGCCTTGCAAGGTGGTCCTTGCTGATTCACACGGGATTCCACGTGCTCTTAATAATCTATCTTCCGGGGCATACGAGGATTCTTTCGCCATTTGAGGTGTTAATTTTGTTTTAAGAGATAAGTGTAGCATTCCATTTAATAAAAATGAATTTTTATGTGCTCTGATTTTTGAATTAAATTACTGGGTAGAAATGGGGTGTTACATTAGTGGTATCAGAGCAAAAGTTCGGTCTGTCCGGCCAAGTGTGTCTGTCTGTCATAGTGTGTATGACAATTAGGTGTTCTTAAATTAGTTCTGAATTGTTGTTTATGCCGCAGTTGTTAGGTCGATATGGCCAGAGAGTTGATGTCGCTATTGCCGAGGCCTTGCAAGCCATAGCCCAAAGTTATGTGGAACCACCGCAGAATGTTGGTGAGAATGCCGGGACCCGTAGCTTGGCTACATTTCGCAGAGAGAACCTCCTACCTTCGGGGGAAGCGTACAACCTGCATGGCGCTATGGCATGGTCAAGGAGATCGAGAGGATCTTCCGGTGATGGATCGCAATGATGAGCGTAAAAGTCGTACGGTACGCACACTCTAGCCGAGGAGGTCGATGATCGTGGTTGGAGACCAAAGGAGAGGCTAGGGGCCGCATACGAGGAGGTCACTGGGCCGTGTTCGTGAGAGAGTTCCCGAGAAAGTATTTTCGCAGGATGTCGGGGAAGAAAGAGATGGAGTTCCTCGAGTCGGGCAAGGTAGTATGTCCGCTTCCTCGAGTATGCCGCCGATTTCGAAATGCTAAGTTCTATCCACATTATTCGAGAGGTCGGGTCCAATTCTCAAAGTGTATCAAATTTGAGAACGGGTCGAGAGTCGATATCAAGCAAGCCATTGGGTATCGTAAGATCGAGTGTTTGGCGACTTGATTGATCGCCGCAGACCCATGAGGAAGACAACAATGCCCGCCTGTAGTCATGAGATACCGTAGGGGTAAGTTCCGCATCAGGTAAGCCATATGAGACATCTCACGACAGGTAAACACCCAGTATGCCGGGTGGTAGCAGTTCGCCAAGGCGGCAAGAAGCCAAGTGGGGGAGATGCTCCCGCTAACATTGTATGCTTCAAGTGTGGCAAGCCGGGTCACAAGAGTTTTGATTGTAAATCTGGGGGGAAGATATGCTTCAAGTGTGGGAAGGATGGTCACATGGCATCCGATTGTGATCGCAAGGAAGCAGTGTGTTTCAATTGTGGAGAAGCTGGTCACTTTAGCTCCAAGTGCACTAAGCCAAAGAAAGAGAGGTCCACTGGGAGAGTTTTTGCACTGGCAGGTTCAGAGGGACCCAATGAGATTAGAGGTACTTGCTTTATTTATGGTACACCTTTAGTTGCTATTGTTGACACGGGTGCTACGCACTCTTTTATTGCTTCTGTCTGTGCTGAAAAGTTGAATTTAGTTTTGTCTACTATGGAGAGAGGGATGGTTATCGACACTCCAGCTAAGGGTCTCAGAACTACGCTCTAATGTGTGTGCTAGTGTCCTCTCACGGGCCTTCTACAGAGATTTTCTCGTCGACCTTATTTGTTTGCCTTCGGGTGGGCTTGATGTGATTCTCGGTATGGATCGTTAGTAGATAACCACGTACACATCAACTGTTTCAACAAGTCGGTTAGTTTCCTTCCTCCAGAAGAGGAAGAGTCTGTTTTGCTGTATGCCTGACCAATTGCGTGATGTAATGAAAGAGGGTGGTCACCGCTTGCCTTGATGGCGCTCTATGTCTCATGAGAACCAAGTCAGAGTTGATGGGTCGCAGGTGGTGTGTGAGTTCCCGAGGTGTTTCTCGATGAGATTCCTAGTGTGCCACCCGAAAGTGGAAGTAGAGTTTGGAATCGAGCTTGTGCATGGTACTGTGGTCGTGTCTATGGCACCGCACTCTGATGTCGGCCTCGAGTTGTCCGAGCCAAGAAGCAGCTTGGAAGAGTTACTTGAGAAGAAGTTTGTGAGGCCTAGTGTGTCACCACGGGGAGCTCCAGCTTTGTTGGTTAAGAATAAGGACGGGAGTATGCGCCTCAGGTGTGGATTACAGTGCAACCAACAAAGTAACTATCAAAATAAATATCCTCTCCCGAGGATTGATGATCCGATGGATCACCGGTGGGTGCTAAGGTTTTTAGCAAAATTGATCCGAGGTCGTGGTATCACCAGATTAAGGTAAGGGATGAAGACATTCGTAAGACAAATGCTCGTAACGAGGTATGGACACTATGAGTACTGTAATGCCGCTTTGGTGTCACTAATGCACCAGTGGGTGTTTATGGAGTACATGAACCTGATCTTCCATAGTTACTTGGATCGGTTTGTGGTTGTTTTTATTGATGGTATTCGTGTACTCTAAGTCCGAGGAGGAGCATGCAGAGCACTTGAGATTGGTGCTGTGAGGTCCCGAAAGAGAAGAAGCTTTATGCTAAGTTGTCCAAATGTGAGTTCTCGCCGCGGAGGTAAGCTTCTTGGGTCACATTATTTCTCGGTGATGGTATAGCCAGAGACCCAAATGCAAGGTTGATGCAAGATACGGTGGGAGAGCCCAAAGTCCGTGGATCAAATCGTAGTTTCTTGGGGTTGGGTTACTACAGAGGTTTATCAAGGGTTCTCTAAGCTAGCCCTTCCGCTGACCTAATTGACTTGTAAGGGAAGAGCTTTTGTGTGGGATGCAAAATGTGAAGAGAGCATCCAAGAGTTGAAGAGGAGGTTGACAACATCTCCGTTGTTAGTGTTGCTCGTGTCGATCAACCTTTTTTGTTGTATAACGTGATGCTTCCAAGATGGGTTTGGGAGGTGTATTGATGCAGATGGGAAGGTAGTTGCTTATGCGTCCCGACAGCTTGAGGACACATGAGAAGAACTATCCTACTCATGATTTGGAGTTGGTCGCTATTGTTTTTGTGTTGAAGATTTGGAGACACTACTTGTATGGCACTAGATTTGAGGTATTCAAATGATCACAAGAGTTTGAGGTATCCGCTTGACCGTAAGGAGTCAATATGAGGCGCAGGCGTTGGTTAGAGTCAAGGATTATGATTTCGGCTTGAACTATCATCCCGCAAAGCTAATGTCGTGGTGATGCTTTAAGTCGAAAACTTTACATATGTCGCCAGAATGATGGTGAAGGAATTGGAGTTGATTGAGCAATTCCGTGATTTGAGCCTCGGTTTGTGAGGTGACAACACGCAGTGTCGATCGGGTATGCCGAGGATTGGGAATGACTTCTTGGTTAGTATCGAGACGCCCGTGGTTGGATGTGAAGTTGGTAGATTTGATGGTCACCGGCGACCAAGCCGTGGATGGGGATTTCGTGTTGATTCTCGTGGTGTGTTGAGATTCGTGGACGCAATTTGTGTTCCCGATGATGCCGAGTCAAGAAAATGATACTTGAGGAGAGCCATAGGAGCAAGCTAAGTATCCATCCGGTGCTACGAAAATGTATCACGCATTTAAAGAAACCGCTTTGGTGGCCTGCATGAAGAAGGAGGTCATGCAGCTTTGTTTATGCTTGTTTGATTTGCCGTAAGTCAAAGGTCGAGCACTGCAGATCATGGGCCGATGCAACCTTTAGAGATTCCGGAATGGAAATGGGACAAAGATTTCCATGGACTTTAGGATCGAGCCGCCAAACACCGTGAGAGAGGGTTTGACTCTATTTGGGTGATTGTGGATAGGTTGACCAAGTCTGCTTCATTTTATTCCTATCAACATCACTCTATCCCGTGCAAGGTTGGCTAAGATTTACATTCGTGTGATCGTGAAGCCGCATGGGGTTCCAAGAGTATTGTGTCGAGATAGAGACCCGAGGTTTACATCCGAAGTTCGGAGGAGCTTGCAGGAGGCATCGGGGTCTAGATTGAGGTCGAGTTCACCTTATCATCCTCGCATCGATGGATGGATGCATGCAGAGAACCATCCAAATTCTTGGAAGATCTTCTCGAGAGCTTGTGTGCTAGAGCAGGGAGGTGCGTGGGATACACATATTCCACTGATTGAGTTTACTTACAATAACAGCTACCATTCGAGTATAGGGATGGCTCCATTTGAGGCATTGTATGGTCGGAGGTGTAGGACTCCTTTGTGTTGGCATGAGTCCGGTGAGAGTGTTGTTCTTGGACCGGAATTGGTTAGGGAGACTACAGAGAAGGTAAATATGATCAGAGAGAAAATGAAAGAGTCCCAGAGCCGGCAGAAAAGTTACCATGATAGGAGGAGAAAGGACTTGGAGTTTCAGGCTGGTGAGCATGTATTCCTGAGGGTCACGCCTATGACCGTGTCATGCGTGCAATCAAGGCAAAGAAGTTAACTCCGAGGTTTATTGGATCGTACCAAATCACTGAGAGGTTTGGGAAGGTTGCTTATAGGGTGGCCTTGCCACCTAACCTTTCGAACTTGCACGATGTTTTCCACGTGTCACAGCTTCGGAAGTATATTCCAGACCCGTCTCATGTGATTCACATGGATGATGTGGAGGTGCGTGAGAACCTCACTGTGGAGACTATGCTAGTGAGGATTGATGATAGAGAGGTGAAGGTGTTGAGAGGGAAGGACATTGCCTTAGTCAATGTAGTGTGGTTGGGAGCTACAGGTGAGAGCATGACTTGGGAGCTGGAGAGCAGGATGCAGGAGTCGTATCCAGAGTCAAGTTGACTGTGTATGAATTTCGAGGACGAAATTTCCTAAGTGGGGGAGAGTTGTAACACCCTAAACGATTTAATTAAGCAATTGATTAAATTATTTAAAGTGTGCACTATTTTAATTATATTAAATTTTAATATAGTGTTTTATAATTTAGTATTTTATTTTAAATAGAAGGAAGTGGTATTGTAGATACCTGAATCGCAAGGATTGGCCCAGAGCCCAAGCCCAATGACTTAGGCTCTTGAGTGATGCACCGCATCATTTGGCAAAAAAGAAAAGAAACAAATAGAGAGAAGAGAGAAAGGAGAGGAGATCGGCGCAAAAACCCTGTAGGAAGGGAGAAAGGCTTCGCACTGCAAAGAGAGGAGAAGAAGACTCTAGTTGTCGTGGTTCTTGTACGTGACTTGGTGAGAATCAATTTCTACTGGTTAAAATAAGGTGTGGGAGTCTCACTCTATAATAGGGAGGATAATGAGTCAGATGTATATCATAGGCTCTTAATTAGTGTTATTTGATCATTGTATGGTGTTTGAATCGTTGAATTCGATGAATTGCTTGTTGAAATCGATTTAGGGCTTAAGTTAGGTTTATAACATGTAATTTTTGTGATTTGTGGTGTGTTTGATGATTGAGCATGCAATTGATTGTTTGAATATGAAATTAGGAGTATTAGAATGATTATGGAGTGAATTGGTTTGGGAGAATTTGGGATTTTTGGGGTTTGGGGCGCCAAATTGCTAGGAATAAGGCGCCCTGTGTATTGTTCACGTGCTGATTATGTGTCTGAGTGCAGGTGTGTTCTGCCAGGGCGCCAAGTTGCTGGGAAAATGGCGCCCGTGGCAATCGCTGTGTGGTCAGGTGTGTGCTGCGGGCAGTGGCGCCAAATGCCGCCCCAGATGCCCGTATCGGCGCCGTGTCACCGTAGCAGCGTTGGATCGGTGCATGTGTGTGTTGTCCGCGCCATCACTGGAAATATGGCGCCTGCACGCTCATGTGCACATATGGGGTAGTTTAAGTGAAACTTAGAGTTCGGGCATATTTACCGTGCCATTTTTTGTATTTACCTGCCCAAACTCAATTTTAAACATTTTGGCTCGAGTGGTTTTATTTTAACATGTGTCATTTGAGGGATGTTCTGGTGGGTATTGCTGTGGCGCCATATGTGTGCGCCTATGGGGTGGTCTGAGTGAAACTTGGAGTTCTGAGCATATTTTACCGTGCCATCTTTTGTATTTACCCCCCAAATTCAATTTTAAACATTTTGCTCGAGTAGTTTTCTTTTGCAAGTCTGCGTGCACTGTACAAATGCAGCGCCAAAAGTGTCGCTTAGTGGCGCCACTGTGGTTCGTGTTCGAGATCAGTCTCGCCAGTGTCTTAGTTATTGTCTAAGACTGTGTTGCCCAGGGGGGCGCCAGATTGCTAGGAAAATGGCGCCCAGTGGCTGTGTTGCCACAGGGGGCGCCAAGTTGCTGAGTTTTAGGCGCATAGTGCTGTGTTGTACAGGGTGGCGCCAGAATGTGGGAAAAATGGCGCCTAGTGCTGCCTTGTGTCTAGGTGTGTGCTGTTTTGGTCCCCAGGTGACAGTTTGGTCCCTAGGTGACAGTTTGGTCCAAAAGGTGTCAATTTGGTCCCTAAGTGTCGATTTGGTCCTAAAGAGTGTTTTAGGCCCCTGAGTGAGGTTTAGTCCTCTAGTTGAGATTAGTCCTTGGGACTTGATTGTGTTGAGTAGAGACTGAGGTGATTGATGATGCCATGGGGGCATGAGCCATGGGGGCTATAAAATGAGATTAACAATGAGGTGAGAAATAATTTGTGAATCGTGATAATCAGAAATGTGCTTGTGATGAGTTCATGGAGTCTCATGCATACATCTCTACGCGGCCGCGACGCTTATAAATTAATTGTGAGGCCATGGGGCCGTGAGTCATGAGGGCTCAATTTGATGATGATAATCGCCATGGGGCAAATGGTACCACATGCATAACTACATTGCATACATTCTCATGAACGCATAAATGTTATTGAGTGATGTTTGGTATGACAGGTTGTGATGTGAACTATGAGTGTATATATTGCTTATTATCACCTTTATTATATAGTTCGAGACTCACCCTTTCTGTTGTTGTTTACCACAGGTAGTCATGAGTGAGGGCTTGCTACCTTCACTATTCCCCGAGTCGGTCCGCTTCTCGATACGTAGCACCTAGGGGATGGGGTTTAGACTTTTATTTGTTTTGTTTTGCTCACTGTTGAGCTCTCATACTGTTATACTATGTATTGTTGAGACTTGAGGATTATTCTTTTGAGCTGTAGTTTTATTCCGCTGCATGATATGAGTTTATATCCCACGTTTTGTATGGTGTTATGTATTGATTCCTATTTATGAGCTGAACCGACTGTTTGAGTGTTTTAAGAGATAAGTGTAGCATTCCATTTAATAAAAATGAATTTTTATGTGCTCTGATGTTTGAATTAAATTACCGGGTAGAAATGGGGTGTTACAAAAGCCACTGTCAGTGATTTTATAGTAAACGGTAGATGGTCCATCCCCACTAACTTCATAAATCATTTCCCCCATATTTACACTGAAATTCAGCAAATTGTTATCCTTTACACCCCAGTGGATGATCAATTGATGTGGGATTGCTCTAATACAGGAGATCTGACTTTCCAGGATTCTTTCCTTTTCCACGCTCCTGTTGGGCACGTTGTCCCCTGGACTAAGACAGTTTGGAAGAATTTTATCCCGCCCTCAAAATCATTTATTCTTTGGAGGGTCATTCATAATAAAATGCCTACAGATGACAACTTTGGAATAGAAGTTGTATAGTGGTGTCTGTTTGTAGCATTTGTGGTAATGATTTTGAGACTACTCACCACCTGTTCCTCGCCTGTCCTTTTGCTAAACATATTTGGAATTGGCTTGGTGGTCTCTTAAGCCTCAATATTGACACTACTTCCTTCCATAGAATTTTATCTTTGACCTCCCATGGGTGGAGTCCTCAAGTGAGCGATATTGTCTGTGCTGTTATTGTTAACATTTTTTCGGTGATATGGCATTGTAGGAACCAATCAATATTTGATGATCATGTGATCCCCTTACATACTGCTATCAACTTAATTATTTCCAATGTGACGTTAGCAGGAAATGCCTCTAAATCCAAAATGTCTTCCGATGCTGCTGAATTTACTATTATAAAAGCCTTTAATGTCAATGGTAATTAGAAATTCCTAAACCATCAAAGAGTTAATTTGGACCCCTCCCACCCCTTACATGATTAAGTGCAATACAGATGGAGCTGCTAAAGGGAGCCCTGGTCCAGCAGCTTGGGTGGTATTTTTAGAGACACAAGTGCTGCAGTTCTTGGGTGTTTCTCTGCTTCGATAGGTAATAGTTATGCCTTTCATGCTGAGCTTACTGGAGCCATGTTGGCTATTGAAATTGCTTTTGATAAAGGTTGGAGGTCCTTGTGGTTAGAATGTGACTCTCAATTAGTCGTTTCGGCCTTTAAGAATTGTAATGTTGTTCCTTGGAAACTCCGTAACAGATGGAATAATTATTTATCCTTGACTAGACAGATGAATTTCGTTTGCAACCACATTTAGAGAGAAGGTAATTCTTGTGCTGATAAGCTTGCAGTTCATGGTACTAACTCGACTGGATTCACCTGGTGGAACCTCATCCTGAGCTTCATTGCGGAGGACTTTTTCATGAATAGGTTAGGCTTGCCTAACTACAGGTTTTGTTAGACCTTCGATTTCCTATTTTTGTTGTGCTGCAGATGATTGTTAGCGGCTCTAGTGCCGACCTAGTTGGGATGAGAGTCGCTATAGTGATGCTTTTGCACACCTTGATAGAATTGGTTTTATTTTTTACTACTTTCTTGTTGTGTATGCTCATGGGTTTTGGTCTAGCCCCCCCATGTTTTATGTCATTTTTCTCTTTTTTATCAATAAAATTTAGGGGGAGTACTCTTTCCTTCCTGGTGCTTTTTTCCTAAGGAGAGTTTTTCATCAGATGGTTTTAACGAGGTTCCATAACCCTTTCTTTTGCTTAAAAAAAAGAATTGAGAATATTTCTATAATTTGCACTTTTCTAAGCCACTGTTGCATATTTGCTATAATTTGAAATAATTTCAGTCCGAAAAATAATAAACAAATTGAGAATATGGAAGAATTATGCAGCACTAGATGATGTTGATTTCATTTTGGTCATTTATCTTTTTTTTCTCGTTTTGGTCCCTCATCTTCCATTTTTGTGTCATTTTTGTCCTTTTTTGGTATTTTCCATCCATTAACTTAACGGACGCCACGCTGGCAGTTAACTGCTGACGTGGCGTCTTAAGTGTTAGGGCTGACTTGTAATTCATTAAGTGATTGTTTGCTGGTGTTTTTAGCAAACAATCACTAGTTTTCAATGTTGAGATTGTGAGATCAAACTAGAAAATCTCTTTGACGATTGCCTTTAAGTTTTGTGTTTTAGACGTGTGTAAGAACAGGGAATGATAGAAAGAAACAAATTGAAAACAAAATAAAAGCAAGAAACGCAACAAAGGTAAAAAGAAAGTAAATATTGCATTAATTGAAAGAAATATGGTTCACCAACACGTACAAGGTATCTGTTTCACTCGTAGTTCGCTTTGGCTTGGAAGTTGAGTTTCTCAGAGTTCTTGTGAAATGTGGTGACCCCGATTTTTTACTACAAAGGAGTATTTATACTCATAGGAACAATCGTGGGAAAAAACAATAACTGCCTCCTACAAATAAGGGAAGTAACCGCCACTAATCAAGCTGCTCGCACGCTTTCGACTAGCTCCTTGTCAACCGCTTGGCGAAGTGTTGAACCCATCTCTGCGAAGATTTGAGCCCTCTCTTGTCGGGGTTTAAGCCTCTCTCTTGTCGAAGGTTTCTTGCCTTGCTTGCTTCATAGCTTCAAAACCGAGCTTGTCGAAGTTCACTTGCATCTCTTGCACTTACATATCTTTTCTGTCGAAGTGACGGAGTATTGACTTGAATGTTGACTTGTGGCCCCTAAAACATTATTAAATGTGGAGTCAACTCCATTTAAAGCTACATTTAAAGTATCATCGAAATTTTGAGGTAATGTGATTGCCCCCAAAAATGCTTTTTCGACGGAGTAGGAAATGAAGGTAAGAAAGGGCATTTTTGAATATCGTGCAAGGATCATTTTTACCGCTTTTTGCACTTCAACAAAGGTCGAAAAGATAGTCATCATGACTTGCACAGATAAAGTAAACCGCTTCATTGGCACACGCCCATGGTAGGTGGGCCATCACGCCTCTCAAGCGCCGCAAACGTGTGGGTAATGGTGCACGTGGCAACAATCGCTGCTTCCAAACATATATAAACGGCTACAACTTTTCATATTCCCTTTACTCGCTTTGAAACCTTGTGAAGTCTTTCTCGCATTCTTCATCTCTGCGCTTTACTTAAAACCCCAAATTCACTAAAGCTTCAAACTTTCGTTCTTTTCCTTTAATCTACACCTGTGTTCCAACTTGCATTCACTTTTCCTCACTTATGGCTTCATCATCTCACGCAGTGATGCAACCCGAGAGTTTAAAGAGGAATGACGAGCCCAAGAAAACCCAAACCCTCGATGGCTTCGTTGATGAACCTGACATCAATGACGATCGAACAATCCAATGGCAAACCCAGGTACTGGTTCCCTCTACTGAGATCTATACTCATGCGTATTTAGGTCCTCTACCTAATATCTTGCTAGAAAATAATGAGGTTTCTGAAATCTTCCCCAGCCACGTTCGTCTTCAACCCAGAGTCTTCGCTAAAACCCCTTTTCACTTAGAGTTTCTGACTAATCCTTCTAGGGTTTTTAGGTCTGCTCCTAGGCTCGACCAACAAATCTATATAGATTGGCTTGACAAAGTAGAGGCTAAGAAGGCCAAAATCTGGAAAAAAATAGGGCATCTTCGACCTTATCCAACTATCTAGGTATGGGCCCCAATATGATAGCACCCTAATTTTGGCTGCCATGCAGTTCTGGGATTGTGCTACTCATAGTCTCCACTTGAAATGTGGAATGCTATCTCCCACCTTACTAGATGTTGCTGCCATCACCGGGCTAAAACCCTTAGGGGGAGACCTTTGATCCCACACGCCCTGAATATGAGTACACATTCTCCTTCAACACCGCTACCTTTGCCCCTTACATTGGTGAACACCATAGAGTTGACACTGAGGAAGTATCTCCTGTAGAACATGTAGCTTTCCTAACCCTCTGGTTATCTCTCTTCGTTTTCTGTACACGTTCTCTACAAGTTTCCAAATCTTACATCCCCCTGGCATGCCAACTCCATGAACAAGAAGACATCAACCTTGCTAAGTTGATTCTAGGCACTCTCCACCAACAACTTGACAATGTCACATAGAGTTGAGAGAGAATGAGCCGACAACCAAATTTTTGGCTTCGACCATCAGGGTTGTTACAACTGTGGTTGCCGCCACTTTTGAATTTCGGGCCGAGTTTGTATATCCCTAAGTCCGCTCGACCATCTTTAGAGACTAGGAGGACCGGCGGATTCGACTAGCTCACCAAGCCTAAGCAAACAGTGTCTTACCCTCGTAAGAATCTTTCTTCGAGTATTTCAAGTCCTCTTGAACTGCACTCATCTTTACAGTAAACTATGGCCCCATTTGTCCAAAGGCCTTATGGTCCAACATGGTTCAAGCAACCATTTCCTTCTCCTTCCGTCGAACAAGTCGAGGAAATCTACCAACCGCAGCTTACCTCTCTCCTTCTATCCTCTCCACCGCACTCACTCTTGCAAAACTAAGAATAGTTTGGGAATCTCTAGGTATTTCCCAAGTTATTTTGCCAGCGCTTTGGGCTCACAAATTCGACTGCGCCAAGGTGTTTTCCACAAAGTGAATTTACAAGTCCGTAAACAGAGATGGCTTACAAGCAGGCCTTCAAGAAATTCCACTACAAGGCCTTGAATTTTGAACCCATCAGTTTCAATCCAAGGTTTTCATGCACCGAGGAAATTCCAAGAATGGTGGATTGGTTATTACACCACCTGAGAAGCTGAAACCTTTGGCGATAGCCTTGTGAAGAAATTGAAGGTCGCTTTCCTTCCAATAATACAGTATATACCTTTTCGACACTTAAAGCTTTCTAAGTCTTAAACACTTATAACTTAGTTTTATTTCTATTTGCTTATCAATGTTTTCACCATTTTAGAAAAACCTGCAACAAAGTTGAAGGTCAAAGTAGGCAAGGCTACCACATCAAAACCTTCTCCCCAAGTCACGAAGAAAGTGGCAGCAAATCCTATTCCAGACAACACCCCAAAAAAGGTATGACACTTTCCACTTATCTTACGTTGTCTTTTGACTATGGCTTTTATTCATGTCGAAAATTTCTTCCAGCAACAACCCAAACCGCTAAACCTCTTCGTGGCCCAAGGCCAAAAAGAAAATGGTTATTCCTCCAGCTTCGAGGTAATCAGACATACCTTATTACGTGTCGAAATCTCCCTTCGATTTATCACTCACTTTCTCGTGGTATTATCTGCACTATAACTTGAATTCTTTTTGCAGGACATTGAAAGTGATGACAACATTCCTCTCAATCAAAGGTCAAGGAAAAGACTTTACTCGATCTCAAAGAGCAACTCAGTATTACTATCAACGAACCTTCCAATCACCTTCTTCTCCTCCAATCAAGAGGCTTAAGGTACATGAGGTAAATTCCTTTCGACGCCATTCCGAACCTCTTTGATTTCACCTTTCCAGTTTTACCTTAAGTGACATTACTTCATCAGAAATGTGCAGTGGCTTACTCGTTGATAATCCTGCTGCCGAGTCTTTGACTGAGGTTGCTGAACGAGAATTGTCGGCCCCAATGCTTCCTTTTCCTTCGTCGCCTCAAGGTGTAATTGCTGAAGAAGTTTTTCAAGCACTTGCTGACCCTGGAATTCCTATTTTCGAAGAGCTTGTTCCAAATGCCGCAATGTTGGACCGAGGTCGTTGTCGAAGAGAACGCCCAGCCTCCGAACCCAACTTTCCGTAAATCGAAAGACAAGAAGTAGTGGCTACCTCTGTTGAAATTCCCGGCGGAATATGGTCAATCAAGAGCAAGAGGAGCCTGTGATGGAGGAGCTCGCAAATCAAGGCACTTCGCCAAAGAGTCATCCAACAAAGGCGCTTAGTGACCAAGAATTGGCCGAAATTGAAGAAGACAGATCCTTTGGCGGCTTTGAAGATCATGCCGAGCCTTAAAAGCTCGCTAAGTCGCTTTGATTTGCAGCTCTTCTTCGAACACCTCTCTCGCCCATCAATCGAGACAATCAAAGCCTACTTCGCAATCAAAGCTAGAGTCTTGGAGGGGATCTCGTAGCAAATATTGAAAATGACCCCTTTGTGTATCTTGAGGTAAAATCCCTCATTCACAGGATCACTAGGTTGGACCCTCCTCAAAACCTCCTTACCTTCTTCATGGAATTTGGCCCTCTTTTCGAGCAACTCTCTCTCTTGATCAACCAACGGTCGAATATCTCCAAGCAAAGGCTCAAGAAAACCAACTCGCTGAAGTGGAACTTGCCTCTCTCAAAGCTGATCAAGATGACATAGAAGCCCTCGAAACCCAAGCAGCCAACGATGAAAAGGCAATTTCTGAATGGGATGCGGAGATTACGCGTATTGACGAAGAGATCAAAACACTCCAAACTAAATTGTCAAACGCTAAGTATCAGAAGGGCTTGATCGTCGAAAGAATGAGTGATGCTTCTTCGTCAGCCAAAACTACTAAGGCGCGCTGATGTACTATAGAACACTTGGAGAAAATTGACCAAAGATCAAGCCATTCTCACTGAACTCGACAAAGATCTACACCTTCTTGATACTTCCATCTCTTTGAGTGCCAGCATTCTGGAAAGGCATAGGGCAACTTTGTCGAATTTCTGAGGTCTTGTAATAGCTTAGAAATTTTGAAATGGCTATGTAATTTTAACATTTCATTATACATTGCCATTTATGAACAATTTTCGTTTATTTACACTTGTTCGATTTTTATCTCATTTAACGTTGACTTGTATTGCTTTAAATACTTGCCATTTATTCTAAAGATTCTGTTTCCGTCATCTAGCTCTTCGACTTCATAAGCGCCATTCGAAAAGCATTGCAATACGCGAAATGGGCCTTCCCACCCTGGTGACCATTTGCCTAAAACTCTATCTTTTTTATCCATAGAACTTTCCACACCAACTCTCCTTCTTCAAAGGTTTTTAACTTAACCTTTTTGTTGTAAGCTTTAGCTACTCTTTCTTTCTATCAAATAAGCATTTCTAAAGCTAACATCCTTTCTTCGTCTAAATCAACCAATTCATCAATCATCATATTCCAATAATGATCAAAGGGAATTTCGTATTGTTTCTGAATCCTTGTTGATTGTAAACAAATTTCAACAGGTAACACTGCATCATGTCCAAATGTTAACCTGTAAGGAGTAGTGTTTATAGACTCTTTAGGTGAAGTTCGACAAGCCCATAACACTTGGTCGAGAGAGCTATGCCAACTTTTAGGCTTACGTCCAACGTGCTTTTTAATCAAGTTGATAATGATTTTGTTGGCAGCCTCCACTTGACCATTGGCTTGTGCGTAGTATGGTGTCGAAGTCAATAACTTAAAACCAATTTCGCAAAGAAAGTCTACCATTTTTCGACCAAGAAAAATGCAGACTTGGTCTGTAGTAATGGTTTCTGGAATTCCATATCTATAGATGATATGATTTTGGACAAACCTTATCACTGCTTCCTGATCAACATTGGCTAAAGGTATTGCCTCTACCCATTTGGTAAAGTAATCAATTCCCACCAGAATGTATCTGGGGCCTTTCGACGGTTGGTTTTATTTCTCCAATTACATCTAGAGCCCAACCTCTAAATGGCCACTGCTTTTCACTATAGAATGTAGTTCGCTTTGCGGTGCACATGTTGTATTCCAAATAAGTGCTTTTGGCATTCTTGGCAACCTTTAGCAAACTCTATACAATCTTTCAAAATGGTTGGCAAGACATCCTTTGTCGAAATAACAACCATTTCATTTTATGGCCTACTTGATGCGAACCACATGCCCCACTATGCGTATTAGAAACTGCTAAGTATGCCTCATTTTCACCAAGACATTTTAACAGAACCCCTTCAGGAGTTTACTTGAACAACTCATTGCCAATTAACACATAGCTCAGAGCTCTGTACTTCACTTTTTTATTAGTGTTTCCTGTAGGATTTTGCAAATACTCTACAATGGGTTTACGCCGATCATCATCAGCCATATTGTCAATAGCAAAAATTTCTGCTAAGTCAATATCGTCAAAAATGTGGCGTTTTTCGACGCGTACTTCATTTGCATTTATTGCCCCCCCAATTTTTGGTGTTGACAATAACGTCGAAGGAGTATTATCATAAAGAGAGTCTTCTGAGATTAGTTTATCTTTTATCTCAATTAACTCTTCTAGGCTTTGCTTTGACACTCTGTAGCCTGAGGCAATTTGCGCCAACTCATTTGCCACATGATTTGCAATTCGTGGTAAATGTTCTAGGTGTACACATGTAAACCCTTTTAACAAAGTGTTGGCAACAACGAAATATTTAACAAGGTGTTCATTGATGCATTTATATTCTTTTGTCAACTGTTTGACAACCAATTGAGAATCACCTTTTACTTCGACATGGCTTGCCCCCAATTCAAGTAGAATTTTAAGGCCTACTATTAAAGCCTCATATTCAGCTTCATTATTGGAGCAAGAGTCTCGAATTTTGAACTTATACTTCGTTGGAATGCTTTCTGGAGAAATAATTAAGATCCCAATACCCACTCCATTTTTATGGCTTGAGCCATCGAAGTATAGTTTCCAAGGACGTATGTCTAACGAATGTACTTCATATTCGACAACAGAGTGGTCTACTATGAAATCAAAAGAACCACTTGTCCTTTGATTGATTTAAGAGGTCGATAGGTTAAGTTATACTCTAGCAAAGCTAAAGCCCATTTACCAATTCTCGCTATGTAACATTGGTTTTGATAACATATGCTTAATAACATCAAAATGGGAATAAACATACACATCTCACGATTTTATATATTGCTTTAATTTCGCATAAAGAGAAATACAAGCAAAGGCATAATTTTTCTATTGGACTATACCTCATTTCAAAGATCAATCAAAACCCTACTAAGGTAATAAATGGGTCTTTCGACACCATTATCATCCTCTTGTGCTAACATGCTACCTATTGTGTTATCGTAAGTCGCTATATACAATTTCAAAGAATTTGTTTCTAATAACAAGCAAGAAATTGGTGGTTTGACTAAATAAGACTTGATTGCGTCAAAAGCTTCTTGATGAACATGCTCCCACTTGAATTCATCTTCTTTCTTCATCTCAAAGAATGGCGAAAAAGCTTGTGTTTTGCCACTTAGATTTGAGATAAATCTTCAAGGAAATTGATTTTTCCCAAAGAATGATCAAGTTCTTTCTTGGTCGAAGGAGCCTTCGTTTCCATAATTGCTTTAGTCTTATTTTGGTTGATCTCTATGCCTTTCTTGTGTACTACAAAACCCAAGAACTCACCGCACGCATACGTAAAGCACATTTGGTTGGATTCATTTTCAATCCATATTTCCTCATTCGCTCAAACGAACGTCGAAGATGGTCTAAATGACCAATTTCGAGGATGACTTAACCACCACATCATCTATGTATATTTGCATAAAATCATCAATAAAATCATGAAACATAGAATTCATTGCCCTTTGATAAGTGGCACCAAAGATTTTTAAACCAAAGGGCATTACTACCCATTCATAAACACCCAATGCCCCGACATCGAAAAGTCAAGACACGCGCCCTCTTCGGCAATAAAAATTTGATTATACCCCGAGTAGCCATCTAGCATACCGAGATAATCAAATCCTCACACGAATCTATTAGCATTTCTCGCTACATGTGCATAGAGTATTCATCTTTAGGTGTTGCATTATTTAGATCCCTAAAGTCTACGCAAACTCTAAGTTTTCCATTTTTCTTCATTATCGACAATATTAGCTAACCAATCGACGCATTCGCTGGCGCTTCCGATGAATTTGCTCTTGAACACCGCTCGATTTCTTCTTTGATCTTAGCCAATATTTGAGGAGCAAATCTTCTTGGCGCTTGCTTTTACCGGTTTCTTCCCGGTCGAATAGGTATTTGTAGTTCCACCACTTCTCGACTCAACCTGCATTTCGTTGTACTCCCAAGCAAAGCAATCTTTGAACTCCTGCGTAGTGAAATAACTTGGGTTTTGAAGGCGCAGATCAAGGTGTGCACTAATATACGTTGGCCTTTTGACTAGGCCATCTCCCAAATCCACTTCTTCCATCGGATCTTAAGCTTGCATACGCTTTGTTGAATCCACGGATCCTTTTCAAAGCCTAATGGTTCGCCATCATAAATGCAATCAAGTTTGTCATCTATGACTTCACCACTTTCTTCAGATGAAGCTATGGCTTCGGCGTACCATTGTTTGTTGAATTATTTCGCTTCCAAAGCCGTTTTCACTTTATTTTCGCCATATAGGCCGTAATTTATCCCATGCATTGGGCACCGACATCTAAAACCTTCTAAGAGTCGAGATCCCATCCTCGCTGGGGTAGAACACCCTCGATAGACACTTGCATCTTCCACTACTTCCTCTCCCAAACAAAACCATGTGTTGGGTACAATCGAACAGAGGAAAGCACATTATCGATGAGATGTACGCTGATCGAAGACGTACATGGCGCAATATTCGCCATTTGTTTTTCAAAATTCTCCTTGGTGACGTTGTTCACATCGCCAAGGAAGTAGCTTTGGTCCGCTTTGACATATTCCACGAGACCATCATCCTTCCACATCACCAACTTTTGATGTAGGCTTGAAGCACAAAGACCTACTCCATGAATCCACTCTCTCGCCAAGGAGCAGGTTATAGCTTGCTTTGGAGGCTATGACAAAGAACATGGTAGTTCTCTTGATGGTTTACTACTACTTCTTCTTCAACCGACGCCCAAAGATCGCGCGATTTGCCCTCATAATTGGTTAACACAATATTATGAGGCTTAAGGTCGATGTCGAACATCCCTATGGTTTCCAAATTGCTTGAGGCATCAAATTCACCGCAGCGCTTCCATCTACCAATATCTTATTGACACCCACGCCGTTAACCTTGGCTTGGACATACAGAGGCTTCAAATGATGCTCATGCCTTCGTCTGGCCTCTCGAAAGTGGCCATTTGTTCTTCGACACAGCCGTTGTTCATTACGTAGTAACAAACTGGCTTGTGGTTAGCCATATCCTCGGTGAAGTTTTCTTTGACATCATTTGGGGATCGTGATAACGCCATATTCACCGGGTAGAATAGACACCACATTGCAAATGACATCAAAACTAGCTTCAAAGTCTTCAAAATCTGAAGTGACGTCTTCATCCATGTCGAAGTCAGAACTTTTCTTCCTCAACGATGGCAGTGGAGGAAAGATCCTCTCCATTGCAGGCCTCCTTGGTTCTTCTATTACAATAGATTTACCCTTGGCCTTATTTCCAACCTTCACTTGGTTGGCAAAACCTATGTTCACTTTTGTATTCCCACGGCTTTAGAAGTCATATTCTTAGCCGCTGCTCCCCCGCGCTTGCTCGTTAGAAGCAAGTATCGCTTTCTTCTTCGAGCGTTGAAAGCGACGCCATTGGGTCTTGGTCATAGGATTTTTCCCTTTGTAATTATTTTTGTAGTTATATTTCGCAGCCTCATTTTGCCTTTGACTTCACAACCTCAGCCTGTGGCACAACATTCCTATAGTGGTTACAACCAGCATGTATCCACTTTTCGTTTGAAAGGTTAGCCCTTGGAACAAACGATTTGGCAGAGGCTGATAACACAAATTCTTTCTTGGTTGTGGTCTTACCAGCAGACTGTGGCTTGCTTGTTGAAGGCATGTTCGAACTCTTGACCTTATAAGGAAGGTCCCCCCTCTTGAAGCTAAAGTTTGGCTTTTTGTCCAGCCATTTTCTTTTAAGAGGTTGTCGAACTCCGTATCCTTCGACACTTTTGGCAGCTTCCTTGTCGAACACAACACTACATCTGGTGCATAACATTACCTTAGAGTTCTTCAGCTTGCACCTATTAAGGAAGTCTATTAATTCTTCTTCACTTTGGGGTACACGAATCTGCACTCTTCTCTTCATACTCCTCCCGAGTAAGCTTTTGCACAAAGATCACCCCTCAGACTACACTTTTAAGCTTGTCAAGAGAAGGTTTGACAGTGCCTTGGAGAACCTACCACCTTTGCATCAACCATGCTTATATTCATTTCAACCTGGCTTAGCATACATGGCTTCTCGCCTGATGAAGTGGATCAACGGCCAATCTGCATTGGTGCTTTGTTCTTTTATCACCAAACTTAAGTCTCCTTCTTCGATAGCCTTTTGAACTAAGTCCCCGAAAAGTACACAACGGTCGCTTGTATGTCCCAAAAATTATGAAACTTACAAGAACCATTTTTCTTCCTCTGCTCGAGAGGAGGTACTTTCTGTGCCATTTGGCACTATTATTTGGCCATCACACTAACAAATCAAAGATTTCATCGCATTTAGTAACATCAAAAGTGTATGTTTTAGGCACAAATCTATCATTTCTAGGCTCTACAGGGTTATTCCCATTTGCGTGTGCCTTAATAATTTGCAAGCATAAGGAGGATCAAAGCTTAAGTTCACCACATCAATTTCCTCAGATTCGACATTATCGAACGCTAAGTCGAATTCCTCATCGACATAGGCTATTTTCTCTTTTTATGAAACCCCACCGAGTTTTCTTTTTATTGAACTTATTCACTCTAGCCTTTTCCTCTTTAAGCCTTTCAACTTGTCGAACTCTATCGGCTAATTGGGCCATATCTCTCAAATGAGAGGTATCCAATTTCTTTCTAATTGAATAATCAAGGCCACTGCAGCCATTTCGATGAAGCTCATGTTCGTGCACTTGTGTGAAACACCTAGCCTTTAATAGCCTAAATCTATTCGTAGTCGCCGATAGCTTCGTGCACTTTACGCCGAACACCGCCAATTCTTTAAGACTAATCTTCGATCGCCCATATAAAATCGCTCATGAAAAGCCTTTTCTAATTGCCCCGTGTGTACATGGAACTAGGGGTAAAGTGGTAAACCACGTAAAAGCATTCTTAGTTAGAGAATTTGGAAAATATTTCATTTTCAAACTCTCATTTTGCGCTATATCCCCGCCTCGGTCATGTAACGGCAATGTGTTCGACGGTAGACTCGTTGGTATCACCCCAAACTTAGTAAATTTAGGAATTTTCCAACCTCTTGGCAACTCTCTCGCAATACATATTCACATAGTGGTGATATGAAATTAGGCCTATGTAAACCTACGTTAAGGCCATTCTGTGCCATTATGGTTTCTACCAAAGTGACTATGTTATCTCGAGCACAAGCGTTATTTCGTTGCACTTGTCGAACAACTTCGCAAATGCTTTTGTTTCGATTTACCATAACTACTTCAGTGGACATGGTTTCCCATACCTTGTTGTTCGCCTTACAACCGCTGGCTTCGATAAGAATCGATCTCTCAGGGGTGTTAGCGCATTATTCCCACAATTGGGTACCGCCATTGTTTCCGTAGAGCCCCAAAGAAATCGCAATCCTACCCATTTGGTTTGCTAACATCCGTAACTTGTATTGGTGTTCAATCAACGGATTGAAAACAAAGTACCAATTTGTTGGGTTAGCATATTAACCATATCATGATTACTCTCGCCTACTTGTTGTCTTAACGCCAACAAAGACGCCGTTAGTTAATGCGTAGGATTTCACCCAAAGGTGCTTTCGTAAGACACATGTGAAGGGAAAAGGTCGAAACGCGTGTGGCATTCCAAAGAGGCATGCCATATACACCAAAAGGGTATGGTGGTAGACTCATATTCGAAACGTGTCTCTAAACTATTCCCCTCGCTGCCATGTAAGGACTAGAAGGAAGTCCTATACTTTGTGGCAAAGACATAGATCAGGTCGACCCAACATTGGTCATCGACATCGTGAGAACGGTTATTGATGTTACACGGGCCCATTGTCCCCGCAACACTAACACTTGCGTAATCTATGGTTGTTCCTTGCCCTCGTGATACCACAGTGTTAGAACTGCAGGCATTGTTAGAATTGGTACGCACTCATTCTACCACTCCTCAAGTGCATACAAATGCATATACTTATAGAAACAACACAAAATTAATGGCAAAGGTCCCATCAAGGCGTGCTAATTTGTTTCACGCAGTGTTTTTAGCAAACAATCACTAGTTTTCAATGTTGAGATTGTGAGATCAAACTAGAAAATCTCTTTGACGATTGCCTTTAAGTTTTGTGTTTTAGACGTGTGTAAGAACAGGGAATGATAGAAAGAAACAAATTGAAAACAAAATAAAAGCAGGAAACGCAACAAAGGTAAAAAGAAAGTAAATATTGCATTAATTGAAAGAAAGATGGTTCACCAACACGCATAAGGATCTGTTTCACTCGTAGTTCGCTTTGGCTTGGAAGTTGAGTTTCTCAGAGTTCTTGTGAAATGTGGTGACCCCGATTTTCTACTACAAAGGAGTATTTATACTCATAGGAACAATCGTGGGAAAAAACAATAACTGCCTCCTACAAATAAGGGGAAGTAACCGCTTCACTAACTCAAGCTGCTCGCACGCTTCGACTAGCCTTGTCAACCGCTTGGCGAAGTGTTGAACCCATCTCTCGCCGAAGATTTGAGCCTCTCTTGTCGAAGGTTTAAGCCTCTCTTGTCGAAGGTTTCTTGCCTTGCTTGCTTCATAGCTTCAAAATGAGAGCTTGTCGAAGTTCACTTGCATCTCTCTCGCACTTGCATATCTTTTCTCGTCAAGTGATGGAGTATTGACTTGAATGTTGACTTGTGGCCCTAAAACATTATTAAATGTGGAGTCAACTCCATTTAAAGCTACATTTAAAGTACTGTCGAAATTTTGAGGTAACAGTGATGTGGCAAATGAGGGACCAAATTGAAACTAAAAAATAACATAAAGGAGCAAATTGACATAAACCTAAGAACTCCCATCTTCATCTTCTTCCTCCAAACACCATCTCAATCTTCATATTCATCTTCTCCGACGAGCCTACCACCACCTCCTACAAACCACCATCACCACCACCACCACAAATCAATCACTTTTCAACTCTGAATCCCTAACCTCTCTCTAATCCAAAACCCCCAATCAAATCTCCAATTCTCACTCTCCAGATCTGGAATCAAAAGCATCACTGTAAAACCATCAAAAATCGAGGAGATGATTTTTAATATTAAAAATCCAGATTACTTTAAACGAAGGGGAAAAAAACGGCGTCTCTGTGTTGTCCTCTTCACCGCTAGTTTGTTTTCTCCATTGTTGCTCTAGTGGATTTATTATCTTCTTGACTCTGTCCTTATCATCATCATCATCATCATCATCAATTAAAAGTGAAACAATCTAAACAAATATGGGGATATTATACCATCATTAATCAAATCTGGGACTATTTCAAAACAAAAACATAACAAATAGATAAATAAACCCCAAAAAGAAAATAGAAGAAACTGAAGAAGGGTTTCATAGAAAGATTCATAATTTGAGGAGAAAATGAAATATTTGGAGAAGAATCAAAGTTGGGTCGTTTGTGGGTTTCCAGCTTCACTTTTTGAATCGGTGATTATTTCCGATGGAGAAGAGAAAGAAAAGGGAAATAGAAATGGCAATAAAAATGGTAACGCCGGAGGTGGTGGTGGCTCGTCGGAGAAGATGAAGATGAAGATTGAGATGGTGTTTGGAGGAAGAAGATAAAGATGAGAGTTTCTTGCGCTTATGTCAATTTGGTCCTTTATGTTATTATTTAGTTTCAATTTGGTCTCTCATTTGTCACATCACTTAATAAATTACAAGTCGATCATGACCGACACTTAAGACGCCACGTCAGCAGTTAACTGCCAGCGTGGCGTCCGTTAAGTTAATGGATGGAAAATACCAAAAAAAGACCAAAATGACACAGAAATGAAATCAAGACCAAAAATAAAGGAGCAAAAGAGTAATTTAGCCTAAAAAAAATTCTCAGCAAACATGTGCTTAACTGGCCATGTGCCCATGTGTAACTTCGTTTGGCAAAAGTACTCTAATGGCATTGCTGCCTGGAAGTAAATTTTTGTAGGATGCTTCCTTTTCTGTAATGCAAAGACAGAAGCATCAAAAGTAACTTTGTATAGGACAAAACTTGTATTGGAATTTCGTTGTAACTTACTCCCTCATATTTCATATATAGAAAAAAACGGCTACACACACTTATTAAGAACAATTAAAAATAAGAAGTAACATTTCTATATTACCCTTACAAATTTTTTTGAACACGGGGAAAAAGAAAAGAAAAATTGGAAAATCAAAAGTTACTTGCATTGAGAATAGAAAAAGTAGAGTAATTTATAGGGGTAAATTTGGTATATTAACTAAAAAAGCTTTAAGTTGCTTTTATTTGATGACTTCACTTTGTAGGTATTTTTGCTTGTATACAGAAACGATAATCACTCTCATTTTTCGTTAAGAAACACTTCATAACCTGAAGTGGTTTCTACTTTCTACTTTCTAGGCTTAACAAAACTTTTTTCCGACAAGTTATGAGTTCAAAGTTGAGTTTCCATTTTTGAAAAGGACATTGTAAATCTCACCGCATGTACTTAATTTTTTTTTTTTTTTTTGCCGCATGTACTTAAATTATGGATGGAAAACGGGCAAACACGCCCCGTCCCACCTTGAGCCTGTAAAAAATTGAGCGGGGCGGACCGTCCCGCCAAAGGACAGTGGGTTGAGAATGTTGAGCCCGCCCCGCCCTCGGTGAGTTAGTGGACCGACAGATTAGCCTGCTACTAAAATAAATAATTAAAAATTTTCTAAAATGAAATTAAAAGTTTTCACTTTTTAGAGCATAAAATAGGTGTGTTTATGGGTTGACCCACTCCAATCTGCCAAAAAAATATTAAAAACTATTTAGAAATAGTTAAAAACATGTGAAAACATAAAAAGTAGAAAAAAAACATTAAAGTTGGAGGGTTGGCTCGGCCCATTTTTGACCCGTCGAATTGGCGGGTTAGGCCGGGCGGATTACAACGGGTTGGTGGGGTGAAATCACCAACCCAACCCGTCATTTTTTGGCGTTTGCTTTTCCCACACCCCCTCCTACTCAAAACACAACTCATAAGGGTGTGAATTTTTTCACGAAATTTCACTGCTCGAACACGCCTTCGAACAGTTCGAATGACATCGTTCGTGTGTGTTAAATCTTGACTTCACACCCTCTCGTAAATAATTTCACCGCTCGCATGGGCTCATTCGCACGAGGGTGTTCAACACCCTATTTTATTACAAAAATGGACTCTCACACCACATTCACCTTTTTACTCGTTTCGGTTGACCTCAACCGAATATATTCGATTCTTGTCCCCAAATCGGTGAAAACACACACTCTACTTAAGAGTATTTTTGAAATATTTGGAGTTAAGAGATGTGAAAGAAAGAGGAGGCGTGTGGGAAAAGCAAAACCCCATTTTTTGGGAGGGTTAGAGGATCTATTGATAACCATTAGATCTAAATCCTATTTTGGAGGGGTCGAGGGGATCATATTGAGGCAGTTGCCAATGTGTATTCAATTTGTGTACGTGATGCATCAGGAGACACAGAGACACATTTTCGTTTTGTTTTTTGTTAATAAAAATTTACTAGTTTGTATGCAATTTTAGAGAGGCACCACAAAATAATTAATTACTTTCTAGCTAGTTCACACAAACCTCTCAACTAAAATAATTAATTAAATACACAGTGCTTAACTTTCAAAATTAATTAGTAATTGGAACAGAATCTTACTTGTGCTGAGGCGCCTGAAATTCATCGAGAGGTCTGGAGAGACTTCGTAATTCAGTAAATGATTATCAGAGAGAACATTCTAAGTAAGTAGTACATGGTGCTTAACTTTCTAAATAATCCTTTCATCCATTTATTCAGTCAAGTAAAAGTTTAAAATTTACTACTAACAACAGAGTCAGTAGTTGAAAATAACGCAACGTCTTATATTAATGAACAATAATATGGCATTGGAAAAGTCTTGTACTCTTGTTATTACATTGTAATAACAGAATCTCAATCTACTTACTTACTAGTACATACGCCTAAAACAATGAATCATGTGACTACTTTATGAAATCAACTAATCAAAAATAACAAAGGCAGGGAAGATTCCATGTAGCCGCTGCGCTTTTTCATCCAAAATAATACCGATCTTGCATGTGTAAATCCACGCCAGCGGTTATTTATTCGTTCGTTGTGAAAGAATAACAAACGTAACCTGAAACAAACAAAAGAATACTTTGCATGAGTAATCAAGTTAAAGAATAAAAGACTGCATGAGATAAAAAAGAGAGCAAAGATCAAGAACGTACAAATAGTGCAGTAAAAGTAAAGGCAGTCATATAAAATATTTGCCAATCCGGTGGATCTTGTGGTGCATCACATATTCTTTGTTGTTCTTGCTGCGGTGTCGGAGAGTCGATTTGTTGTTGTGGCCACCATGGAGGAGAGTGAGACGTTTGCCGCTGCTGCGTCGGAGCTTCAATTGGTTGTTGTTGCGGTGAATTAGGAGAGTGCTCTTGTGGTAGTTCTTGTTGCTGCGTTGAAGATTCTGTTGGTGACGGTTGGGGTGATGATTGCTGATATATATAGGTGGATGATTCTGGTGTCTGTTGCGGCAGAGAGTCGTCTGGTGGTTGTTGCTCCGTCGGAGGAGACTCGTCTGATGGTTGTTGTTCCGGCAAACGAAGCTCGTCTGGTGGTTGCTGTTCCAGCGGAGGAGGCTCCATCGGTGGTTCTTGCGAGCGATTATTCATAGTGGCGTTTTCACACTGGATAACCGAGACTAGATTGCATTTGTAAAGTTAACGGGCTTAATATATTTATATGAATATGAGGGAGCTTCGTAAAAAATCTATAACGGCTTTTTTATTAGTCTGTTACTTTGTTAGTTAATTTATTAACTAATTGGACTATAACTGACTAACGGTTCTAGCCACTAATATCAAAATTAGGCTTACTAACTATTATTTTTTTGTAAAGCGGCTTACCATCTTTTGAATATAATTCTGGAGTTCGTTTTCTTTGGTCAAGTATTCCAAGTTTTGTGAAGGTTAAAAAAACAAATCACTCCAAGTCATGAAGGGTGAAGACAAACGAAGCATACTCCGAAAGCGCTAATCAAAATAAGATCTCCAACATCTATAAATTTTAGCATATCAGCATACTGTTCTTCAGTCTTGCAATGTTCAACTGCAAGCTTCCCTTTATTCACTTGATCACCGAGAAAATGATATTTAATTTCAATGGGTTTGCTGCACCCATGATGATCAATGGGGTGCTTGGCCAAGTCTATGGTGGATTTTGTTGTCAATTCCGGTTTCATAAAACTGTGCCTGACTAGCACCAAAAGCAGTAGAGATATACTCTGCCTCACATTATGATAGAGCAACAACATTTTGCTTCTCAAAACACTAGCTAATTGGAGTTTTTCACAGCATAAAAATGTATCTTGAAGTACTCTTATTGTCTTCAGCATCACCACTCCAATCAGCATCAATTTAACCTATCATCACTTGACCAGAATTGTCACCATTTGTAGGAAACAAGTTATACCCTAATCAGTGTACCTTTCACATATTTGAGCACCCTCTTAGCTGCTACTAGGTGTGCTCTTTTTGGCTCTTCCATAAACCTACTTACCAACCCAAAACTATAGCTGATATCAGGTCTGGAATTACAAAGATATATACCACAGAGATCCTATCAAACATCTGTACAGCGTAGCATCAACTGATTCACCATCACTTTCCTTCACAATTTTACTTCCTACTTCAGCTGGTGTGGGAATCAAGCGTTTTGAATTATTTAGCACATTAATTAGTGACATATTTCTTTTGATTAACAAAATATTCCACTTTTGGATGTCACAATCTCCATCCCTAGGAAATAAGAGAGCCTCCCTAAATATGTCATTTCGAACTCACTCATCATCAGTTACTTGAATTCATTGAGTTTTTATTCACTATCACCTTTGACAAGCAAATCATCAACATATAAACAGATTAGTGTCACTCACACCGGTAGCTGCACATTGCTTCAAATACAATCCATGTCCAGTGGTACACTTAACAAACTTCAACTTCAAGAGGAACCCATCAATTCTATTATTCTAAGCCCTTGGACCTTGTTTCAGACCATAGAGTGCCTTCTTTAACTTCATCACTCTATCCTCCATTCCATTATTTTCAAAACCTGGTGGTTGCTTTATAAAGACCTCCTCTTCTAGTGGACCATTGAGGAAGGCCGATTAATTCCGTAATACCCTTGTAACCTAATCAGGAGGGGTAAAATTCATAGAATACCCTTCGGTGATATAAGTTATAAAATACAAACAGAGAGAGTAGAGAGAGATAATTGTTTATAAATTTCTTGTTATTCAATTCTGCAGACTAGGCAGCTATATAAAGGACAAGGAGACCACACAATTTGGTCACTCAATGCCACAATTACCCTAAAATAGTACTATAGCACCTTCTAGATCCTAATGACTCATCCAAAGGACAATCCTAGATAAGAACAACAGCTGGAAATAGTACTAAATGAGCAAAATTACACTAGCATAATAAAAATAAATATTAAGCAAACAATTTTATTCTTCAACGACTAGTATTGACAGTAACTGTAACAATACCCCCGGCTTCAAAAACTCCCTTGTCCTCAAGGGTGAAATGAAGGAAACTTGAGAAACAAGTCATAGTAGAATTCCCAGGAAGCTTTTTCAACAGGCAGATGCTTCCATTTTACGAGTACTTTCGTTGCTGCTAAGCGTCCCCGCTTGACCATTTTTCTGTCAATGATAGCTTCGGGGTACGGATGAGTACCTAAATCAGAAACAGCAGCCGGTAAGGGCACAACAGCAGTTGCATCAGGATTGGGGCACAACTTCAATTGAGATACATGGAAGACATTATGTATGGAGGTATCATTAGGCAATTGTAGCTGATATGCAACTTTTCCCAGCTTATCAGTAACTTTGTAAGGCCCAAAATACTTGTTGAGAAACATGGCATCCATGGAAGCTTGAAGTAGAAAACTCTCAAAGGTTCATATCTTGATCAAAGGGAATTGATACAAATGGTAAGAGTTATTCTAAAAAGATTACATCAAGCCTATTTATAGGCATATACCAACTAACAACTAATTCACTTACAACAAACTAATTATCTCCCTAGCTACTAACTAGTTGTAAATCTAATAGTCCCCCGCAAGCTAGAAGTTATTCATAACACTTCTAGCTTGACATGAACAATAGAAAAGTACATGAGCTAAAAAAAACAAGCCAATAAGGCTAAAATATCATTGAAGCAAGTTGCAGTTTGTGTCGATTTTGGATGGCAACCATTCGCATCACATGATGGCTTAAGTCCAGGAGCAGCAGGAGACAATGATAAAAGTATCATTCTAATGACAAATATAGTAGAAAACCGCAATTGTCCGAAATCCCCAAGTAAGCATCAGCTAAAAAAAAAAAAAAGGCTCCAAGCAAAGGTGTGATGTAGCATGTGCCTGACCAAAAGTCAGCCCCCGAAACTTCCATCCCAACTGCAAAACCAGAATTATCAGGTGACCAAGCAATGCTCCAAATCATATAACTCTTCTTGTACCAATCGCAAGAATTTGTTGCTCGTGAGTCAAGAAGCACATACAAAGATCCCCACAAGCCAACCTCTTTTCTGCTCTAATACAGTCAAGTTGCTTTAATCCTTTCTAACTTTCGGAGACAATCATTGAAGGAAAAAAATTCTATCTCTTTGAGGCATTTCAACAAACAGCTTGAATGCTATTTGGGAAAGTAAAATGCACAAAGAATGGATCCGAGATAACAAATCCTCCCACCAACACAAACGGCAAAAAGCCAAAATCCACTGATGGAAAATCAAATCGAACTCCGCTTGAGATCACAATCATTGGAAATCAAAATGAGAGGAGGACAGTGAAGCAGGATGCAATACGGCGGTGTGAAAGAACGCCAAAAACGCTATGTGCGGAAATGCGGAACACGCAGAACGTGATGAAGAAAAAAAACGCAGCGCACATAAACAACAAAGATTATTAAGAGACAACAAATCCAGATCGCAAAAATTGAAAACGAAATTGCAAATCGCACATCGAAAAACGAATTTGCAAATATCCGAAATCAAGAAAAGGAAATAAACTCAGAACCGCAAATCGTGAATTGAGATTTAGAAAGGGGATTACGAATTGCATATCACAAATCGCAAATCAAGGAAGACAATCGAAGGATTTGAATCACGAATTCAGGCGAAGCAAAACTGAAATCAGAAATTGCAAATCGCAATTAAGGAAACAAAGTTGCAAATCAAACCAAGATTGATGAAATGGAAACCACAATTTTGCGGAATCAGACCAAAAATGTCAAAAACAAATCGAATTGTAGATGCAAATTCGAAATTGAAGAAAGAAGAAGATGAGTTGCAAGAAGGAAATAAGATTCAAATCTGCAAAACTGAATTTGAAGAAAGGAGAAACAAAATTGAAAATGAAAATTGCAAGAAGCCGATTCAGGAAAGAAAAGCGAAATTCGTAACTCAGATGCGAGAAAAACAAAACTCGTAACTGTAAAATCTTGTTGCAGAAGAGATGCACAACCAGAAATGTTGTTGCGGAAGAGAGAAGAGATTTGCAAAAGAAAAGAATGTAAAGATTTGTTTCTCATAGATGAACAAATCAAGAAACTGAAAAAGAATTCAAACGGATTAAGAAGAAAAAAAAAATTGGAAAGGAAAATGAATGAAATGAAAATGACTAATAAAATGAAGGAAGAACCAGCAGCGAAACTAGCTTCAAGGTGGATACCATGTGTGCTCTGATACCATGTTAAGAGTTAAACTCTAATAATACTTGGGTAGGAGTTTGTGATGTAAGTGAGGTTTCAAAGTGTTTTGTTTATAAGGGTGCAGCTTTAAAAACACAAAATCACCAATGTTAAACACCCCATCGAGGCGTTTACGATCAAACTTCTTGTCGCATACGGTTTTGTGCTCTTATTAAGTGAAATTTAAGCAATCTCAGGGCCTGTTCTCTTGCTGTTAGGGACCTGTCCACAGATGCAACAGTGGATTCTCTCGGAAGGTATGGTAAGTGTAAAGGGGGGGGCTGTCCATATACAATTTCATATGGTGTGGCTTGAGTTGCTGAATGTATTGATGTGTTATACCACCACTCAGCTAATGAAAGCCATTTAGACCAAGAAGATGGGTTATCACAACACATACAACGAAGGTATGTTTCAAGAGTTCTATTCACAACTTCAGTTTGCCCATCGGATTGTGGGTCATAAGCTGAAGATTTGTTTAGAGAGACTCCTTGTAACTGAAAAAATTTTGACCAAAATTGACTTACAAAAATGGGATCCCTATCACTAGTGATAGAAGAAGGGAGGCCATGAAGTTTGAAGATGTTGTCTAGAAACACTTGGGCAAGGTCAGCAGCTGTATATGGGTGGGCAAGGGCAATGAAATGTGCATATTTGCTTAGACGATCTACCACTACCCAAATAACTTGTTTCCCATTGGAAGTAGGTAACCCCTCTGGAGAAGTAACAGTGTCATACTTACACCTTTGGCAAGTAATACAACTCCTAATGTATTGGTGGATGTCTTTTCTCATACCTTTCCAATAGAATAGGGAACAAACTCTAGCAAAGAGTTTTATCACGCACGAATGGCCACCAATAGCAGAATTGTGCAGCCAGTATAATATTGAATGTCTAAGAGCAGGGTCGGAGCCAACTACAAGTTTTCCTGCTCTACGGAGTTCATTGTTATGCCATGAAAATTTGGGATGAGAGGTAGGTGACTGTTTGAGGTTTGTGATAATGGTTTGAAGGTTGGAATCTTTGGTCCAAGAGGTCTGAATTAAGGAAAACAACCCGTGTTCAAGAATAATATCTAAGAGTAAAGGCAACAATTACGCCCTTGTTGCCTAGACAAAGCGTCATCAGCTTTGTTATTGGTTCCTTCTTTGTAGTGTATTTCAAACTCATACCCCATCAATTTAGAAACCCAAACTTGTTGAAAAGGTGTGTGAAGACGCTGTTCTAAGATGTGTTTGATACTCTTTTGGTCAGTTTTGATAATGAAAGGGGCATGTGCAAGGTAAGTACTCCATTTTTGGATGGCATAGACAATGGCAAGGAGCTCTCTCTCATAAACTGACAGGGCTTGCTGTTTAGGTCCTAAAGACTTGCTAATATAGGCAATGGGATGCTTGTCTTGCATTAAGACTGCTCCAATACCTTTACCGGACGCATCAGTTTCAATGGTAAAAGGTTTGGAGAAATCTGGTAGAGATAGGACAGGTGGTGAGCTGAGGGCTGTTTGTAAGGTATGGAAGGCAGTAGTGACTACATCAGTCCAAATAAAAGAGTCTTTTTTGAGTAAGTCTGTGAGTGGTTTAGCAATGGTGCCAAAATCTTTAATAAATCTCCTATAATAGCCGGCAAGACCAAGAAAACCCCTAAGTTGTTTTATATTTGTAGGGATATGCCAAGAAAGAATAGCTTGGATTTTAGAAGGATCGGTTGCAACACCTTCAGCAGTAATAAAGTGTCCTAAATACTCTACTTTGGTGGCAACAAAGCAACATTTGCGTTTGTTTAACAGCAAGTGGTTTTCCCTCAAGGTTTGAAAAGCTAATTGGAGATGCACCATGTGATCAGCTATAGATTTGCTATATACAAGTATATCATCGAAGAAAACAACAATGAATTTCCTCAAAAATGGTTTGAAAACATGGTTCATTAAAGCTTGAAAGGTAGCTGGGCGTTAGTGAGGCCAAAAGGCATAACAAGATATTCAAAATGGCCACTATGGGTTTTGAAGGTCGTTTTAGGTTCATCCCCGTGGTACATTCTGACTTGGTGATAACCGGACTTAAGGTCAAGTTTGGAAAAGGTGGTAGCACCGCCTAATTCATCTAAAAGGTCTTCTAGCAGAGGTATGGGGAATTTATCTTTGACAGTGGCTTGGTTAAGTCTCCTATAATCGACACAAAGTCGCCATGACCCATCTTTCTTTTTTACTAGGACTGTGGGTGACGAAAAAGGACTATTACTATGTTGAATAATTCCTTGGTCTAGCATCTGAGAAACTAATTGGTCAATCAAGTTCTTTTGGACCACTGAGTATTTGTATGGACGTAAGGAAAATGGCTGGGTGCCTTCTTTGAGAGGAATTTGATGGTCAAAAGTGTTCCTAGATGGAGGTAAGCTATTTGGTTCTACAAACAAATCCTCATAATCAGCTAGCAGAGAGTTTAAAGAAGGGTATACCTGACTGGCAGACTCTGCCGTAGCCTCCAAGTTGCAGGAAGGTAGATAAAATTCAGGTCCAGCAGGTGCCATTGTCATGAAGCAAAGTTCAGCTCCCTGTGAAACAGCTTTGGCCAATGTTTTGTTGTTGATAAGTTTGAATTCAGGTGTCTTGGCTCCCCGCAACACAAACTTCTTGCCATGAGCAGTAAATTCCATCTGGAGTTTCTCAAAATCCCACACAATGGGTCCGAGTGACTTCAACCATTGAATTCCCAAAATCAAATCATGAGTTTTTAAAGGTAGTACCACCACATCAGCTGTAAACTCAGTTTGTTGAAGCCACCAAGTAAATCCTTTGCAAATATATGCAGTGATTAATTTGTGACCCTCCTCCCAGAATGCATATAGGTGCCATTTCCTCAAGTTTGCAACCCAATTTTCGAGCAGTGTCAAGGTCTAAGAAGTTGTCGGTGCTGCCACTATCAAGGAGGATTTGAATCAACTTCTTATCGTGCATCCCAGTTACACACATTGTATGAAAACTTGAAATACCAGTAAGGGCTTGGAGGGAGATTTGTGGGTAGTCTGAGTCAGAAGTTGGGTTTTCTGTGACTGTAGTAGGGTCTGATTCATTATGTGTCTCAGGTTCTGCAGGGTCAGGTTCATCATCAGCTAACTCAAGAACCATAAGCTGAGAACACTTGTGCTTGAATTGATGGCCAGGGACAAAAGGCTCATCACAGAACATACACACGCCTTTTGCTCTTCTCTCTGCCATTTTAGTAGCAGAGTAAGTTCTAGCTGTACGATTGAATACGGGTTTGGAGGTGTTTTCAGGTTGTGTTTGGCTGGAAGTGGCAGAGGAAGGTAAGGGTTTAGTGTAAATGGGGAAAGGTTTAATCATTTTGGTGGTTTTAGGTTTAGTAGCTTCGTATAAACGTGCCAGGTTAGAAGCTTGAGCAATGGTGGAGGGATTGAACATCCTTACGTGCATCTGTGTTGTGTGTTCCAGACCAGCAAGAAAAAGACTTAAAGAGTGTTCTGGGATTAGGTTTACCTGAGTCATTGCCAAATCGAAATCATCGATGTACTCTTGAACTTTACCATTATGTTTGATTTGAACTAGAGATGAAAGAGGGTCTTCATAAGCTTCCCCAAACCTAGCTGTGACATCGGTGATGTATTGAGTCCAAGAAGGCCAAATGTCGAACTTCTGTCGCATGTAGTTGAGATGCCACTGCAGAGCGAGGCCATCTAGGTGAATCGAAGCGAGACGCACTCTAGATTCTTCTGGCGTTGCATCAAGAGTGAAGAACTGATGGCATTTGTATAACCATTCGCAAACGTTACGACCATCGAAGCGAGGGAACTCGACCTTAGAAATACGAGTTGCGTAAGCGTTCTGACCACGGAGGTAGTTTGGAGGGGGAGGCGGAGTTGGAGGTGGCGGCGGTGTTGGTGGTGGGTCGTTTACCTGAGCTTGGCGAACGCGTTCTCTCAGAATATCACGAATTTCTGCCATTCCATTACCCAACTGCGTCTAGATCGAATCCATTCTTGAGTTAATCTCTGCGTTTCGATCCTCCATTCGCATCTCTAATTCCGCTAGGGTTTGTGATCTCGTCGTCATCATGCACAGGATCGCGACGCTCATTGATACCAATTGTTACAGATATTTGGATATTAGGGAGTGTAATTCCGGTAATACCCTTGTAACCTAATCAAGAGGGGTAAAATTCATAGAATACCCTTCGGTGATATAAGTTATAAAATACAAACAGAGAGAGTAGAGAGAGATAATTGTTTATAAATTTCTTGTTATTCAATTCTGCAGACTAGGCAGCTATATAAAGGACAAGGAGACCACACAATTTGGTCACTCAATGCCACAATTACCCTAAAATAGTACTATAGCATCTTCTAGATCCTAATGACTCATCCAAAGGACAATCCTAGATAAGAACAACAGCTGGAAATAGTACTAAATGAGCAAAATTACACTAGCATAATAAAAATAAATATTAAGCAAACAATTTTATTCTTCAACGGCTAGTATTGACAGTAACTGTAATAGTGGACCATTGAGGAAGGCCGATTAAACATATAGTTTGCTCAATGTCCACCTTCTCTTGCTTGCAAGACCCACTATGAGTCTCACAGTTTCAATCCAAGAAACTGGTGCATAAATTCAAGTGGCCTAGCCTTCAGTGCCACTTCCAGGCACTGTTCTCAACTTTTGTAGTGAGGCATTTGTCCTCAAGTATATTGACGTCAACCTTGAATGTCCTGTTTCTTGATGGAGGCACTTTTAAAATAGAGTTTCCTTCACTACCAGACACTTCCATTTGATTATCTTTCATGTTCATTCATTACCCCTTTTCAACTAATTGTTCCAAGCTCAATAAATTACTTTTCATCTGAGGAACATACAAAACATCACTTACTATTACTTTCTTCCCATCCTCTCTTCTTATTGTAACTTTACCAATGCCTTCAGCCATAACTGCTCTACCATTTGCAAATCCAATTCTTCTTTTGACACTGTCATCAATCTAACAAAACTAGTCCCAATGTCCTGTCATGTGATTGTATCAACTAGTATCTAAATACCACCATTCTTCAGCAACAGTTTCAGCATTTGTGATGGTCATTAACATCAATGATTTATTATATGAGTGATAACTCTATTTTATATAGAGTATTTCATATGTTTAAACTTAGTATTTGCTCTCTTTCAAGTAATAATAAAGAGTTTATATAGTATTTAGTGTGATATATGATATCTTGAGTGATTTGAATGGATATAGTTAGTTATAGGCCATTTTGGATATATTGTGGTATGTTTGATGTTTTGTTCATGCAGCCTCAATCTTTATGCGCATCAATGCTCCCGCGACCGATCCTGCATCAATTCTCGCGCAACTTGGTGAATAAGCACTGTTTCATATGCATCCACATGCAATGTGATGACCTCCTACTTGCTTCCCCCCGATGCCATCCAACAATGTATAGTAGGCGCCTACCATTCACACATAGCTATAGGCATAGCTTTGAAGAGTCATCAACATAGGGACACTTGTTCTAACACCATGGAACCACCCTATATGATTAAGTCAAAGATTGCAACATGGATAAACCTCTGGAAAGCAACTACAGCTATCATCCACTCAAGATGACTTCAACATGAAGGAAGGAAGCACCTCACTTGAAGGCTATAAAAGGACCTCACATCTTCATTTGGAAATATATCACAATCCATAAGTTAGATCAAAATTTCAATATACATAGTTAGTTTTTATATTTTTAGAGGAAGAGGAAGGAATTGACAAATCCTCCTTTACTCATTTTCATAGTGTTTGTATAGTGCTAAGGAGTAATGCTAGTGCATTGCTAGAAGACTTCATATAAAGATTTTCAACATTTGTAACCTTACTCTTGTTGTTTCTCTTTAGTGAGTTCTATATATATAAACATGGTCTATTCAGTTTATATATATCTTGCAATGTCTCTTGTTAGCTAAACCTTTCTTAGTTGGAATGTTCTAATCATTTAATGAGCTTTTAAGTAAGTATGTTGCATGTATGTATGTTTGTACTTTAGTTCTTGCTTGATAATATTTTTATTACTTATTTTAAACTTGATCACTTAGAATAAGTATGAATTGTAAATGACCGGACATGGCTTACAATTAAGAACTCAAGAACTAATATGGGTGAGTGTTTTACATAAAGAAAACTTTGTGAAAACCATGCTAAGTCCTAGACATAGGATAGTATAGTCCATAGGATAATTGTGGGTACTTAAAATACAAGAGTGAATTCACTTAAGCAAAGTGATACTTGTTAGGAGGCAAGATTGGCACTGACACCCCTTTCTTTACTGCATAGAACAAGGATCATAAGAGTGGTAATGAAACTCAAGAAAGTGACCGAAAGGCACATAGCTAATGCAACAAAGATTCATCAATTGCATCACATCTTTGCATCATACACTTTTAAGTAAATTACTTGATGAAGACATTCCAACTAGCTTTTCTCTTTTACACTATCAACACTCTTTCTTAGTTTTCTAACTTAGTTGTGATCATCAAACAAAATCCAAAATTATTTTATTACTTTGTGACTTTACACTTTATTACTTTATATCATTTAAAAGTGAGTTTTTCAATCTCTGTGGGTTCGATCTTTTACTACTTGTTTTTGGACAAGTGTATACTTGCACTCAAGTGTATGTGGCATATTCCACACACCAAGTTTTTGGCGCCGTTCTTGTGATTGAAGTAAATTCTTTTTAAAATTTCGATATTGAGTAATTTAGTGTTGTATATAAATTCTGTTTTTAGTTTCACAACCACGATTACATGGTACTTAAGAAACAGAACTCTAATATAGTTTAGATTTAGAAATAGAAAGAAAATTCGTGAGATTGCTAAGACTCCAAAAAATGAGAATCAACAAGCCAAAGAACATGTCTTTCGGTGAAGAACAAAGCTCAAGGCCACACTCGGTGAGAGGAGGCCCCGGATCACAACATGCTATCAAGAAGAAGTTCATAGAGAAAATCTCATCCACATGGATCACATAGGTATGATTAATGATAGAGATAGACCTATGAGGGATTATGCTCGATTTGATCATCAAAACATGCAAACTAGTATAAACAGACCTCATATTGATGCCATGCATTTTGAATTTAAACCTATGATGTTTCAAATGCTTCAAACTATTGGTCAATTTGGAGGATCTCCTCATGAAGATCCTCATTTGCATTTAAGGCAATTTCTAGAAGTCCAGTAGTAATTTTATTTTACCTCGTGTTAGTGAAAATGCATTTAGATTAAGGTTATTTCCATATTCTTTGAGAGATAGAGCCAAGGCTTGGCTAAATTCTTTAGAGCCTAACTCTATTCATTCATGGAATGAAATGGTGAAAAGTTTTTAGGAAAATATTTCCCACCTATCAAAAATGCCAGTTAAGAAATGATATTACATCTTTTAGACAAAAAGAGTTTGAATCTTTATTTGAAGCATGGGAAAGATGGAAGGAACTTTTAAGAAAATGTCCTCATCATGGTTTACTCATTATTATTCAAATGGAAACATTTTATAATGGTTTAGAACCTCAAACTAGAATAATGCTTGATGCATCATCCGGTGGAGTGTTATTAAATCATCATACAATGAAGCATGTGAATTAATTGATAGAATAGCGACTAATAGCTCTAGTTGGCCTCTCCGAGAGGGTAAGTGCCCAAAAGAAACCATCGGTGCATGAAATCAATGATATATCCGCCTATCTGCTCAAGTAGCCACTCTAGCTAATTTGATGAAAAACTTCACTTCTGCAATGCTATCGCATCTAATGCAACAGCATCACCAGATAAAGACTCTTTAAGCAGAAGAATAGAAACAAGTACCTCCGTGCACACCTAGTTGTGTGTGCTTGTGGAGGAGGTCACTTGTATGAGGAGTGTTCTAGCAACCCTATCTCTCAGAAATTATGTAGGATATAATAGGAATAACAACCCTTATTCCAACACTTATAATCCTGGTTGGAAAGATCACCCAAATTTTAGATGGAGCAACAATAGTGCACTGCACCTAGAAGCGCTCCAACTACACCAACCAACCCACCAGATTCCCGACTCAAAATAACCAAAGAAACTCTCAACCTACCACCGAGAATTCTCTAGAAACCATGCTTAAAGCATTCATAGGTGAATCTAGAATCGCTAGACAAACCCAAGATGCTTCCATTAAGAACTTAGAGAATCAAGTTGGTCAATTAGCCACACTGTCTGTATCAAAGGCCACAAGGTGCCTTACCTTCAAATACAGAAGCTACACCTTCTCAAACCAAAGGAAAAGAGCAGGTTAAGGCTATTTCATTGAGAAGTGGTAAGGATTTGGTAGAGTTAATCGAGAAGGAAAGTGTAGATAAGGGAGAAAAACCAAAAATCAAAAGAAACCAATGCGTAAGCATCTAGTGCTCCTGCATCACAAGAAGTTCAAAGTCCACTACCTAAGTTAGTACTGAATACCCTCCTCCTCCTTACCCTCAAAGACCAAAAAAAGCACATGAGGAGAAGCGGTTTTGGTAAATTCCTAGAGGTACTAAAACAATTACACATCAATGTTCCTTTAGTAGAAGCCTCCAACAAATGCCAAATTATGCAAAATTTATGAAGGATGTGCTTACTAAGAGAAGAAGATTAGGTGAGTTTGAAACAGTTGCCATGATCAAGATTGTAGTTTGCTTATGCAAAATAAGATCCCTAGGAAATTGAAGGATCCAGGTAGTTTTACAATTCCATTTTCTATAGGAAAATCCTATACTTGGTAAAGCTTTATGTGATTTAGGTGCAAGCATCAACTTGATGCCTAAATCTATTTTTGACCATTAGAAATAGGAAATGCAAAACCAACCATTGTGACACTTCAATTAGGTAGCTGAATCAATAGCCTATCCTGAAGGTATCATAGAAGACATCCTAGTTAAGGTAGACAAATTTGTATTCCCCTGTAGATTTTGTTATCCTTGACTTTGATGCGAGATAAGGAAGTGCCTATTATCCTAGGAAGACCATTTTTAGCAACCGGTAAAACCATAATTGATGTGCGTAAAGGTGAACTCACTATGAGAGTGAATGATCAAGAGATCAAATTCAATGTAATGAATGCTATGAAGTATCCTTCGAAGAAAGCAGAAGAGTGTTCATCCTTATTCTCTCTAGATCAATTGGTAGAAAAACAATTTTACAAGCAAAGATGATCACTTAGCCAATGCAGATGCATTAGATGCACCGCATTGCTAGATCTTGAAATACTAAAAAAAGAGAATCGCCAATAGAAAACTCTTGTAAGGAAGTATGGGCTAGGACTTATGAACCACTCAATCTTGAGGATCCAAGTCTCAAGAAGAACTTACCCTCAATAGAACAACCTCCTAAGTTAGAATTGAAGATCTTTGCTGAACACCTTAAATATGCATTCTTAGGAACAAATGAAACTTTACTCATTATCATTGCTTCGATTTAACATCAAAACAGAGAGTGATCTCATTAGTACTCTCAAGAAGCATACCAAAGCTATAGGTTGGCAAATGGCAGATATCAAAGGAATTAGTCCTTCTATATGCATGCACAGAGTCATTTTGGAAGAAAATTCCAAAAACAGCATAGAGAGTCAAAGAAGACTAAATCCTATCATGAAAGAGGTTGTGAAAAAGGAAATAATTAATTGGCTAGATGGTGGAATCATATACCCCATATCAGACAGTGCTTGGGTAAGCCCTGTCCAATGTGTACCAAAGAAAGGGGGTGTGACAGTGATAGCCAATGAAAAGAATGAGTTGATACCAACAAGAACTGTCACAGGGTGGAGAATCAGTATGGATTACGTAAAACTCAACAAAGCTACCAAAAGGATCACTTTCCTTTACCATTCATAGACCAAATGCTAGATAGATTAGCGGGAAAGAATTTTATTGTTTCCTAGATGGCTACTCAAAGCTATAATCAAATAGCCATTGAGCCTAAGGATCAACACAAAACCACCTTTACATGCCCTTATGGTACTTTTGCTTTTAGGAGAATGCCATTTGGCTTATGTAATGCACCCTACACATTCCAAAGATGCATGATGTCTATATTCTCGCATTTCATTGAGCAATCAATGGAAGTATTCATGGATGATTTCTCTATCTTTGGAGAAACATTTCAAGTTTGCTTAACAAACTTGGAACAAATTCTCAAGAGATGTGAAGAAACAAATTTAGTTTTAAATCGGGAAAAGTGCCATTTCATGGTACAAGAAGGCATAGTGCTAGGACATAGGATTTCAAAGAAAGGTCTAGAGGTAGACAAAGCTAAAGTTGATGTCATTGAGAATCTACCACCACCCAATACAATTAAAGGTATCGAGAGCTTCTTAGGCCATGCCGGGTTTCTATAGAAGGTTTATCAAAGACTTTTCAAAAATCTCAAAACCATTATGTATGCTTCGCAACATGATGTAGAATTTATCTTTGATAACTTTTGTATAGAAGCTTTTGACAAGCTTAAAAGGCATTGGTACAAAGACCAATTATAGTAACTCCGCATTGGGCAGGCCATTTGAATTAATGTGTGATGCTAGTGACTTTGCAGTGAGGAGCAATCCTAGGGCAAAGGTATGATAAGGTCTTTCATTCCATATATTATGCTAGCAAGACATTAATTGAAGCTCAAGTGAACTACACACGACACGAAGGAATTATTAGTCGTGGTCTTTGCATTTGAAAAATTCGAGATCATACTTAGTTGGCACTAAAATTATTGTCTACACCGATCACTCTGCCATTAAGTATCTAATTTCAAAGAAGGATGCAAAGCCAAGGTCGCTAAGGTGGATTTTACTCCTACAAGAATTTGATCTAGAAATTAGAGACAAGAAAGGAGTAGAAAATCAAGTAGCGAGACCATTTATCAAGGATTGAAGGAGAATCACTTGGTACACAAGGAGAAGAAATCAAGGAGAGTTTTCCGGATGAGAAACTATTAGCAATCACAATCAATGCAAAACATGAAACGCATTTTTGCTATAAGCAATGCAGAGCATCAAATGCATCTGCACCATGGTTTCTTTGATATTGTCAATTTCCTTGCAAGCAAAGTAGTACCAAGTGAGTATGACATATCAACAAAGGAGAAAGTTCTTCCACATGGTTAAACAATACTATTGGGATGATCCATTCCTTTACAAGATGTGTCCGATCAATTAATAAAGAAATGCATACCGAAGAGGAGCAACAAGCGATTGCTTCTTCATTGCCATTCTCGCACCTTATGGAGGACACTTTGGAAGCACTAGGACAGCAAACTAAGGTATTACAATCAAGTTATTTTTGGCCTACTTTATTTAAAGATTCATATTTATTGGTCAAATCTCGTGATAAATGTCAAAGAGCAGAAATATTTCGATAAGCATGAAATGCCTAGAGCAAATATTTTAGAAATTGAATTATTTGATGTTTGGGGCATGGATTTCATGGGACCTTTTCCACCCTCTTTTGGCAATTTATATATCTTAGTAGTCTGTTGATTATGTGTCCAAATGGGTAGAGGCGTAGCATTACCCAATAATGATGCTAAATCGGTGAGTAAGTTTCGCAAAGAAATATATTCACTAGATTTGGAACTCCTAGAGCTATCATTAATGATGAAGGTTCACACTTTTGCAATAAGATCATAGAAAACCTTCTAGCTAAGTATGAAGTTAAGCATAAGATAGCTACAGCCTACCATCCTCAAACTAGTGGACAAGCAGAATTATCCAATAGGGAAATTAAGAGAATGCTAGAAAAATGGTAAGTCCAAATAGGAAAGATTGGTCTTTACATTTGGATGATGCTTTATGGGCATATAGAACAAAGATTCAAAACACCCTTAGGAATGTCCCCTTACAAATTAGTCTATGGAAAAGCATGCCATTTACCTCAGAATTGGAAAACAAATCCTATTGGGCTATCAAAAGCTCAATTTCAATTTGAACAAGGCAGGTAAAAAGAGAATGTTAGAGCTTGATGAGTTAGAAGAAATTAGGCAAACCTCTTATGAGAATGCTGAAATCTACAAAGCTAAAACTAAGAAATGGCATGACAAGAAAATTCTCAGAAGAGAATTGAAAGAAGGAGGACTAGTTCTGCTATACAACTCTAGGTTGAAGCTATTTCCTGGAAAACTAAGGTCAAGGTGGTCAGGACCATTTAAGTTGATAAAGGTTTATCCACATGGAGCAATGAGACTTATTTGATAAAACCTCAAATCATCGTCTTCAAGGTGAATGGTCAGAGAGTTAAAATGTACTATGGTGAACATGTGGTGAGAGACAAAATCACCACCCATTTGTAAAATCTCTAAGTGAAAAGAGGTAGTCAGGCTGACAAGACTCTTAAAACAAGCGCTTAATGGGAGGCAACCCATTGTTTTTAATTATTTTTGTGCAATTTTATGTTTTTAGTTGTTTTGCAGAAATGCAGGAAACTAATGCAGCTGCATCAAGTGCACCTGCATTGAAGGAAAATGTGCCCTGCATCAGAAATTTATAAACTTGAAGAAAATTGGTTAAGTGTGAATCATAAGGCTTCAGGAAGATCAAAGGAGGATAAGCAAGATTAAAATGACACATTGGTAGCCAAAGCAAGACACTTGGCAAGATGCATGCGCAGCACGCAATGCTAACGGCTACCTAATAAATCCACTAACTTCCCTCTTCCCGAAACATAAAGCCTTCATTGTTACCGCATTACCCTTCATTCGCAAACTCTCACAAATTCTCTCATCTCAAACACAAATCAATCTTCTCATTCTCAATCCAATCTTTTCCAAAACACACAAGCAATCAAAAACCTAGAAATTCATTACAATGGTGAAGAAGCAATCAAAGACAGAATCATCAGCAGCGGGCCAAAACTCCCCAAAAGAGAAGAAAGCCATGCATGCAGGATCATCATCATCAAGGAAAGGGAAAGCCAAAGAATCATCAATCAGAACTGATGACAATGTTCATCTGTGGAACATGCATCTATTGCCCGAGAGAGGGTATGATTTGAAGAAGGCAAGCCCATCATTCATGTCAACAGTGGCCAATCTCAATTGGGACCACTTCGTGCTACCAAGAGGAGGCTATATTGAAGACATAGTGAGAGAATTCTATGCTGGCATCACACCACAAGAAGGAGCAGAACATTCCTACACTTCCATGGTGAGAGGTAAACTTGTACACTTCCATGCCAAGAAATTGAATGAACATTATATGCTGAAATATAATGGGAATGAATTTGAAAATAGAGTGGCAAATGCCTTTAAGAAAGAAATGGAAGAAATAAGGAGTAGGATTGCTATACCAGGGTCTGTTTGGGAAAAATTCACACCTAATGAGATTAAGCTTAGAAGTAACTATTTGGTAAATGCATTAGGTAATTGGCATTTGTTCATAGCCAATTCAATTCTCGCCACATCACATACATATGCTATGACCAAAGAGAGATTGATCTTGCTAGATACAATTCTCTCTCGAGGACATGTAGACATAAATGATTGATAGCTAGGGAAATTCTTGCATGCTCAACAAAATCAAAGGGATTTCTGTTTTTCCCTTGTCTTATTACTGAGCTATGCATGAAAGAAGGAGTCCCTATTGCTGCTAATGAACAAAGAAAGGTTCCCCAGTAATTTAAGTCTTGAAGTGAAGGAAAAGTTGAGAAATGTAAGAGGCCCCACACTGCAATGCAAGAGCATTACATGCGAAGGCGAGGCGATCTGAAATTTCAGAATGATCAACATGATCGGCTTCAATTGGTCTTTGACAAGATCTTTGATCTTGTGGGCCAAGTGAATGCCCCTGAATTCCCAAGTTGGGTATTGAGATCTGAAGGTGAAGAAGAAGAGGAGAAAGAAGTAGAAGAAGAAGGGAAAGGAAAGGAGAAGGTAGGAGAACCTAGCACCAAGAAGAAGGTGACTAGGAAGCAATACAAAGTACAAAAGAAGAAGGTTGTGGTAGAACTCATTTGTGGAAGAATTGTATGATTCTGAATCTGGAGCTGAGAGTGAGGAATTAAAAGAAATGGATAAGGAGTTAGAAGAAGAAGAGAGAAGAAGAGAGTGATGAGGAAATTGATGAAGAAGAAGAGGAACAGGCTAGAGGTGTGATCTTAGAAGAGATTGCTAGCGAAATATGCCAAACAAACTTCTCGCATCAACCCAACAACAAACCCCTATCACTTCACCAAGAACCAAAACACCCATCATCTCACCTAACCAAGAATCCTCCTCCATTCCAAAATCACCATTACCCTCCTCAATGATCCACCACCTTATCACAATCACCACCACAAACAACCCTCCACCACCCTCTCCAAGAAATGAACCACAAGAAACAACTCACACAGAACAACCAACCCCTATTATGCCAACAGAAACAAGAAGTACCTTCTCGACCCAAGCAACATAATTTCTAATGTTGTTTCTACGCTCTTGAGAAAGAGGTTTTGCAGAAAAGAGAAGAAGAAAGGACTCGACAAGCAAGACAAAGAAGAAGAATCATCTCGCAAAGGAGCACATTGCTGCTCAATCTGTTGCAATGCGAGTGATGCTCTCAGCATCACTTGTCTCACGCATCACAACAGACAACAACCGTGTGCATGATGAGGCAACAATCAAAATGGTTCGGAAAGAAATGGCAAAACAGAAGAGGGAAGCATTGCACAATACTCGAGAAATTCTTCAAGCAACTGCAGGAAGCGGCAAAATTAACACCAAAAAGGAAGAAAAGTGATGCGATCAAGATCGATGCACTGCATCGATTCTGAGAACAAATTCCTGCAACTACACCGTAGTAGGAGGTGCATCTGCACCTCTGAAGCAACACCAAAGCAAGCCCAAGGAGAAGAAGCGGAAGGTGAAACACACTCCTCCAAGCGGACATAGCACGAGAATCGAGTGGAGCCAAACCATGAGTATCAATTTACAAGCTTTCACCTACAAATCGCTATATGCTTGTTTTGTTTCTTTATAACTATTTCCCTGGTTGTACTAATCCTCTCTCCCCTATTTTGAACAAATGATTTGTCTGCTTTTGAACAAATTTGCGGTGAGGGCACCGCAACCCCTTAAGTTTGGGGGATTTGCATGTTATGTTTAATTATGTTTGTTTCTATCTAATATGTTGTGTGTTTAAATTAAATGTTTTATTTAGTAAATATATATGTTTTAAGTAGTTTTTAGTTTGTTTAAATATTAGATGTACTTAACAAAGTAGTATCTAAATATTTTTTAGAAAAGATCAGCTTTTTCAAAAATATGGTGAAAACCCTATGGATGGAATTTCAATGATGAAAAGAGAAAAAGAAGCCTTATTTCTCGGAAAAACCAAAATTATTTTCACTTCAACACTTCAAAACTGAGTTTGTGAAAAGAACCTTGCTATTTAAAAGATCAATCTGATGCAAGGGAATTTTTGGTAAGCTTAGGTCAAAACAAAGCTTTACTAAAAAAAGAAAGAAGAGCTTAAAGAATTAAGTTTGGGGGTGTTTTATGAAAAACAAAGGCTGAATTTCAAAAGTGAAGAGTAAACAATGTAGAAAAAGAAAACAAAAATGTGGACAAGCCATATCCTCGAATCTTTTGAAACTATACCGTGCTTAAGTACATGAATGCATCCGGAGGTCAAAGACTGTGCCATGCAGAATAAATGTATCCGGAGGATAGTTCAATAAATCAACTCAAGCCAAAGTGCAAAGAAAAATATATGCATCCGAGGTCAAAGACTGTGCAAAGTGCATTTGCATCCGGAGGTCGATGAGGAAGGTATGAGCTAGAAAAAGAAAAAGCATCATCAAGGCAAACAGCATCAATGTAAATCGTGATCAAGAAAAAGCAAAATGCAGAAAAAAATCAATGCACAAAACACTTCAAAGAAGTATTGCATTTGCACAAAAAGATCCACACAAAAAAAAAAAAAAAAAAAAAAAAAGAAAATTGCATTGGCTCAAAAGCTTTGAAAAATTCAATCAAGCCCTTTGATTTTAAAAACTCCCCAACACTTGAGAAAATTTTGTGAGTCTAAACTTTCTTTTGAAAAATAATTTGGTGTGACCAAAGATGAACCAATCCTTTCAAAGGCTAGGAGGAAATTTTTTCACTTAGTCTTGGAACCAATCTCAACTCAGTGGGTTCACACACACACAAAAGAGTTTGAATAACTTTGGTGGTTTTGAAGAAATAAAGGCACAAGAAAAGTTGTTGATAAATGAAGTTCATAGGGAACTCCTCATGAAAATCCAAATCAAACTGATCTATCTTCTAGAAATTTTAGTTTTTATAGTTTGTCTTTGTCATTACTTGCGACACAAGCAATGGTTTAAGTTTGGGGTGTGATAACTCTATTTTATATAGAGTATTTCATATGTTTAAACTTAGTATTTGCTCTCTTTCAAGTAATAATAAAGAGTTTATATAGTATTTAGTGTGATATATGATATCTTGAGTGATTTGAATGGATATAGTTAGTTATAGGCCATTTTGGATATATTGTGGTATGTTTGATGTTTTGTTCAAGCTGCGCCTCTCAATCTTTATGCGCATCAATGCTCCTCGCACCGATCCTCGCATCAATTCTCACAAGAACTTGGTGAATAAGCGGCTGCTTCATATGCATCCACATGCAATGTGATGACCTCCTACTTGCTTCCCCGATGCCATCCAACAATGTATAGTAGGCGCTACCATTCACACATAGCTATAGGCATAGCTTTGAAGAGTCATCAACATAGGGACACTTGTTCTAACACCATGGAACCACCCTATATGATTAAGTCAAAGATTGCAACATGGATAAACCTCTGAAAGCAACTACAGCTATCATCCACTCAAGATGACTTCAACATGAAGGAAGGAAGCACCTCACTTGAAGGCTATAAAAGGACCTCACATCTTCATTTGGAAATATATCACAATCCATAAGTTAGATCAAAATTTCAATATACATAGTTAGTTTTTATATTTTTAGAGGAAGAGGAAGGAATTGACAAATCCTCCTTTACTCATTTTCATAGTGTTTGTATAGTGCTAAGGAGTAATGCTAGTGCATTGCTAGAAGACTTCATATAAAGATTTTCAACATTTGTAACCTTACTCTTGTTGTTTCTCTTTAGTGAGTTCTATATATATAAACATGGTCTATTCAGTTTATATATATCTTGCAATGTCTCTTGTTAGCTAAACCTTTCTTAGTTGGAATGTTCTAATCATTTAATGAGCTTTTAAGTAAGTATGTTGCATGTATGTATGTTTGTACTTTAGTTCTTGCTTGATAATATTTTTATTACTTATTTTAAACTTGATCACTTAGAATAAGTATGAATTGTAAATGACCGGACATGGCTTACAATTAAGAACTCAAGAACTAATATGGGTGAGTGTTTTACATAAAGAAAACTTTGTGAAAACCATGCTAAGTCCTAGACATAGGATAGTATAGTCCATAGGATAATTGTGGGTACTTAAAATACAAGAGTGAATTCACTTAAGCAAAGTGATACTTGTTAGGAGGCAAGATTGGCACCGACACCCCTTTCTTTATCGTGCATAGAACAAGGATCATAAGAGCTGGTAATGAAACTCAAGAAAGTGACCGAAAGGCACATAGCTAATGCAACAAAGATTCAAAGGCAAACAGCATCACATAACGCATCATACACTTTTAAGTAAATTACTTGATGAAGACATTCCAACTAGCTTTTCTCTTTTACACTATCAACACTCTTTCTTAGTTTTCTAACTTAGTTGTGATCATCAAACAAAATCCAAAATTATTTTATTACTTTGTGACTTTACACTTTATTACTTTATATCATTTAAAAGTGAGTTTTTCAATCTCTGTGGGTTCGATCTTTTTACTACTTGTTTTTGGACAGTGTATACTTGCACTCAAGTGTATGTGGCATATTCCACACACCAATGAGTCATGCATGAACTGAGCCTCTTGATTCCTATTTCTAGGCACTCTAGCATTGGTACATTCATTTGCAAAATATCCCCCTATTTGACAATTATAGCACTGTATGTGTTCCTTAGATTTCTTTTTAGACTTGCCACTGTTATAACCTTCTTTCTTCTGATTCTCTTGTTTAGAACCTCCTTTTTCTCATTTTCATTCTTATTATTCTTCCACTTTCCTTTTCCTTTCTTATTTTTCCAATATTCATTTCCTCCACCTCCTTTCTTTTGAGATTGAGCATACAATACTTCTCAGACTCTTTCTCTTCTTTCTTACCGTTCTCCCTATCATTTATTCTCAATTCATGTCCTTCAGGCGAACCTAACAATTCTTCTAATTTCATGTTTGCTCGGGTTTAAGATTCTTTTGTCGCAACAACAACATGATCGAAATAAGGAGTTAAGCATCGAAGTACCTTCTCAATTTTTATCTTAGTAACTGTTTCTCCACACGTTCGCATTTGGTTAGTAATTGCCACTAACCTGTTGAAGAACTGGGCAACAGTTTCATTCGCCTTCATATGGAGCAATTTGTGCTGGTGCCTAAGTGATTGCAACCTCACTTTCTTCATCTTCCCATCGATGGAATACGCCTTCGCTAACACATCCCACGCCTTTTTCGCCGACTCGAATTCAACGATCTTCTCAAAGACTTCAGCGCCAATGCACTAATGAATAAGAAATAGTGCCTTATTATTCTTCATTCTTTGATCGTGATTTGTCGCTCGTTGAACCTCCATCGTCGTTGCTCTTATCGTTGCTACACCATCATGTAAAGTATCAGCACATCTCGATATCGAAAGATCATTTTCATTGAACGATATCGAAAGATTCTATAACTAACTTTCTATTGAAAAATTTATTTACATTCAGCTTTATAAAATGTCAACTACAAGATAGTATTGGAAATTAATACAATTGACTCGTCACACACTTAACTAACAGCTAACTCCACACTCGAGTCTGCACACACACATTTAGTGCTATAGCACTCGACACTGCACTTGAGACAGTGCAAAGCACTTCACACAACACTTGACACTTCTTTTTACACTAAACATTTTGACTTGCTGGATTGAATTAACTACAATAGTTACCACTAAAGGCGTGTGATTTGGACATAAGTATAGTTGAAAAGTAGTTCCCCACTTAAAGTTGTAGCATTTTCATGAAGTCTCCTTCTTAATTAATTACTCATAGATAGTTATTATAATCTCTGTTAAATCGTCGTCTTCTCTCGGCAGTCTAAAGTCGGAAACCTGTCTCATCTGTTTGTTAGATGTGCAACTCTAGTATATGTTAGCTAATTGGAGTCGTGACTTTGGTATGCCTCTAGAATCGTTCTTCATATACTCCTTCCGCTCTTTAGTTAATTAGTTATGCCGCGACTTTGGGATGATAAATTTGGATTTGGACAAACATGTTTTAGTTGTGCCCATTAGCGTTCAAAGAGGCCTCAATAGTCCTCTGACGCTGATGAAGTTACTAGACCACTTGAGGCGTATAAGCTGGATAAACAGTTGAAAAATTGTTTCTCTTCTAAAGTTGTAGTCTTTGCATGGAATCTCCTGCTTAATAAACCTATTTTGGAGGGGATCACATTGATGCAAGTGCCACTATCTGTATCCTTTGTGTTTTTTTATAAGTCAAAGTTTTATTTAGGGGGTATTAGGGGTGCCTCAACCCATTTACAAATTATTGCAACAGGTTTATACAATCTACTGGTTTGTTATTCCAGTCCTCGAATGCTATAGATACTTGATTGCCCAACCTATATGCTAACCACCCCCAAGATAATCTTTTTACATGGTTTAGCATTTGAGATACATTGGTACCCCCCCCCCCTCGAAAAATAAACCAATTACGATTAAACCAAATTACCCATACAGCTGCTACCCAAGCCAGAAAGCGTGCTCTTTTGTTTTTATTTTCACCGTTTTTTATTCCATGCTTCTTCAAATGGTCCCAGCAGTCTATAAACTCCACTGGCTGCACACCCAGCCACGCAAAAAGTCCTCTCCATAATTGATCCGAAAACACTACATCTTAAAAACAAGTATTGTGTGTCTTCATCGTGCTCGAAACAAAAAACACAACAGGGACTATGCTGAAACACCAACACTTCAAGATGATACAATAGTTGGTAACTTTGTCCAAAACACTTCCAACCGCACCACCAAGTATTTGGAAGGTGCTGCAGTTAACCAAAACTTTTTAATTAGCTTTCTCTCGCAATAAGTGCAAACCTTCGCTAGACTGTATGTGGAAACCGTCGGCAGACTTGACTGAGTAGGACTGAGACGCCTCAAGCTTCCATCACCACCTATCCTCAGTTTCTTTCTCAGGACAGATCAACCTGAGCAATTCTTCCAGTGAAGTTGTTGTGTCCGTGTCGCCTCCCGTAAGTGCACCATCCCATTGGAATGACCAAGTCCACCTATCCTGCTCCCACAAACCTCGCATCAAGAACACAACTATCTTTACTCGCAGCCACTTTCAAAAAGCCTCGGTATAACTCACGACTCCACAAGCCACACCAACATTCGGCCCAAAATTTCGCCTTCCTTCCAATGCCTAATTTCAACTTTACCGAGTCTCTAAACCATTGCCTGCCAAATGATAAACACTCATCAATTGTTACCAAATCCTTCCACCACACAGACTATTGGTACCGAGGTAGCACTCCCTCCTCACCATATAAATGTTTCATCAATTCACCCCAAGGACTCTCTTTATCCACCAACAATTTTCATCTCCATTTACCAAGGAGTCCTATATTGATCAAGTGCTAGTAGAAAGAGAGGGATACGCTTTTCTTATCGGGTTGGAATACGAACGACTGCCTGTGTTTTGCCAATTTTGTCAATGTATTGGACGCTCACTCCAAAACTGTAAAAAGCATTGCAATGAGCCTCATCGGTTAGCGGAGAGTAACAAAGGAAATCAAGAGGTGTCGTGAAAGGTGAATCCATTGCCTCCTAAGTCTACTACTCAGTATGTTCCTAAGCAAGATAAAGGGAAGCCTGCTGTCATGGAGAAAAATGTTAATGACAACATATCAATAGAGGCTGATAATGAACCTGATCGTTCAAAGGGCACAAATAACATTGTTTCAACTCCTGAGGAGGTGGCATAAACCCCAAACCCTCTTCTTGGCCCGGTTGAAAACATTGCTACCATAGGAAACGATAGGCGAAGAGGTTCTTTGACTTTACTGGTTACTCAATGCGGAATCTCTGCTGCGAAATCCCGCTCTTCTTGGAGTTCTTCAGTGAACACTAACATTTCAGGTGCATTGGTGGTTCTCCTTCAACAACTAAGAATTATAATTTGTAGGAGGTTGATCTATCCTCTACACAATCTCCCACGACAAGACTTGATTTGGTTCATGAGTCAATGTCGGAGGAGGCGGCAGATGCGATGCCGAAGGATCCTACGCCATTGTTTGATGCTACGTCCAACCAAATGGTAGCAGCTGGAATGCTAGTTTTAGAAAAATACTGGGGGTGATATGTTAGACAATGATGCGGTAAATAAGTTAGAACCAATTGTGCCCCAAGTGAAGATTGGACTAGCATCACTAAAGGCCTCAGAGTTTGATGCTACTTCTAATCTGGTCGTAGCATCTGACATGAATATCTTAAGAAAGCTTTGGGGGGATGTTGGTGATCCTTCGACAACTGATACTCAAGGAACAAGTGCGCGAAGTGATAATTTCACACCAATTGTTTCCTAGACAAACAAGAAGAAGTTGAGGCAAACAAAGAAATTGGTCGTCGAATATAACACTCACTCAAACACAAATTCAGCCTCTGTTTTCTTTTGACCTCTCTATCGTATTTTAGTCCTTTGTTTAGGATGCATTGTTTTAGGGGCCTTCAAGTAAGGGTTCTCTATTATTGTTTGACTTTATTTCATACCTTACCAAGGGTATTGGTCTAGTCCCCCCTTGGCTTCTCTTTTAACTTATTTCTTTTTTCCTTTTTTAATAAAATGAGGGGGAAATACTATTTTTCTTGTTTTTTCTTAACATCAGAAGGTTTTGATGAGGCTTATTCCCTTCTCTTTGCCAAAAAAATCTCTTTGTATCCTCACCATTTCTTTTATAAGTTTCTTAGGTGTTTTAAAGATAGAAAAATAGTATAATGGGAGGCTTGCAACTACAGAGTTAAGTAGTGTTATTCTTCCACCCATAGATAATTTCCTACTCCGCCACGTTGATAACTTATCTTTCATCTTCTTAATCAATGGAGCCCAAGTAGATCTCCCTCTAGGATTAGCTCCAACCGGTACTCCAAGAAACTTAAATGGTGTCCCTCCCGTTTTGCAATATAAGAATCTTGCTCTCATACTCAACTCCTCCTCTTCAACATTTATTCCGATTAAGTTGAAAGTTCACTTGAAGTCCCGACACTAGCTCAAAGATTCTCAACACCGCTAGTTCTCCCTTGACTTCTTACACATAAACTATGTGTCATCCGCAAATTGTAGAACCGGGAAAGACAATCCCTCACACACCTCAAATGCTTTAAGAAAACCTTGTCTTACACAATTGCTCGCCATCCCCGAAAGGCCTTCGGACACTATTAGGAAGAGGAACGGTGCCAATGGATCCCCTTGCCTAAGACCTCTCTCCATTGTGAACTCCTCCGTAGGACTTCCATTAACCAACACCAACACATTACCCGTAAATATAAACGCCTTCATCCAAGATCTCCATTTTTCGCAAAATCCCATCCTTTCTAACATGTACTCTAAAAGCTTCCAAGATACCAAATCATAAACGTTTTCGAAATCCACTTTGAATAAAAACAAAGGCATCTTTTTAGCAAAGTTGATCACCTCATTTATCACTAAAACTCCATCAAGAATTTTCCTACCTTTTAGAAAGGCGGTTTGTGTGGTAGATATGATACCGGGTAGCAATCCTTTAAGCCGCATAGCTAGGATCTTAGAGATAATATTGTACATGCATCCTATAAGAGGGATGGGCCTAAAATCCACTAGTTCTTGTGGATTCTTCTTCTTACCAATAAGTGCTACAAAGAGGATGTGAAAGCCTTTGGTATTCTTCCATTAGTGTGAAACTCATTTAGTACTCCAAGGATACCCTCTTTTATGGTATTTTAACAAGATTTTATGAAGTTAAAATTGATGCCATCGGGGGTCGGGCTCTTATTTCCTTCACAACTCCGGCTTCCTCTACTTTCTCTGGTGTGAAAGGAGATACCAATTTTTGTGTTTCTTCCATGGATATTATCTTCAATTCCACCCCATCAAGGGTCGGTCCACTATTCAATTCTTCGGAAAATTATTTTTGAAAATGTCGTCTAACCTCCTCCTTTATTTCCCCCACCTCGTGCAACCATTCATCCCCCCCTGCTAGTGCCTCAATTTGATTCCTCCTCTCTCTATATTTGATAGCATTATTGAAAAACTTAGTGTTACCATTTACTTGTTGTATCTAATCTACCCTAGCCTTTTGAGCTAGAAGAGCATCCTTGTGATGTAGTTCACTCCAAAACTCTTTGTTCAACCTCTTTCACCTTTCCCCTTCCCAATCGGCCTCATATGCTTCCACTTGTTCCATTATGTTCCTTTCTTCCACAATGCCTTCAAACTTGAGATATTTGTAGCCGTATACCTCTTTGTTCCAAATCTTCAACCTTTCTTTCAAAAACTTAAGTTTTTCTTTGACCAGATGAGTTTTCCATCCTTCCACCTCAAACCCTTCCACTTTTCTTCCATAAAATTCTTCCCATCTTTGTGTTTGAGCCACCCATTTATGAATTGAAAGGTTTAAGACCCCGGTTCTTCCTTGATGACAACAACCAAACCGGGCAATGATTGGAGATGTCCCTATTACCAATCCATTGAGCTCGCACCCCACTCCTCCATTAAGGTCATGAGATAATAGAATCCTATCAATTCTACTAGCCGCCGGTCCATTTGGATGGAACCAAGTAAACTTCTTCCCCAAAGAAACCAGTTCTACCACTTCCATTTCCTCCATAAAGAATTTAAAATCCTGACCATTTTACCCTTCCTTTCAGACCTACCTGTAACTGTGTTAAAGTCCCCCATAATCTAGTGACCTGCACTCAACCTGGCCTTCTCTCTGAGCAAGCTAGTCAACAAATAACTTTTTCTTCTAACCGAGCAACCCGAATACACATTGACAAAATAAATGTCCTATCCACTACTTTAGAAGCGACACCAATATGACCCGAATTAGAGAAAGTGAATAGAACACTGAGCATACCACCCCACATACATGAGACCACAGTGGCATCAATCTCACTCCTTTTAGTCTCTTGAATAAAGCACATATCGAAGCGTTCTTTTTAAACAAGGCATCAGAATTGCCTTTGTTTGGCAGAACTGCCAATCCCCTCATGTTGAAAGAGACTATCTTCATTTAGAACGGTTGAGGGCCTCCATCTTGCTTCTGAATTCCTTATCCCTAGCATCTATATCATGAATCCTCTGAATGATGTTCTGGTCCAAATCATTCCCATTAACCCCAATACACTTTGCAAACATCCATACCTTTTCCTCCTTTGACAAACTTTGATTTGCCCAAATAGACTTTGAATTGGGGATTTCCAAGTTTGAATTTAGTGAAGCACCAGAAACCTCCGATTAGGAGGGGAAAATACCTTGCTCTAAGCCCAAGATAATAATAGGTTGTGAATCATAAGGCAGGGAAAAAGGGATGGTAAAGGTGGAAGGTCAACTACCAATGGAATGCAGGAAAGAACAACATCACCAAAAAGACTAGGAGAAGAGGGGGAACGTCTAATTGAACTGACAGGTTGACCAAGGGAAGATTTCAGTGTAAAGAGGATGCCAGGGCTACGGTGGTAGGGAAGATGGGGGGTTAGAGAAAACATTTTGGGGGGAGGAAGATACGGGTTGGGCTAGGTCGCAAGGGAGAGGAGGGCTATTTTGTTGGTTGCTGGATGAAACCAAAATAAAAGTGGGCTCAAGATTCTGTTGGGCTAGGCAATCAGGAATATTAGATAAGATCACATCATTTGGCTTAAGGGATGGGCCAGGGTTAAAGTGTGGACTAGAGCAAGGTGTATGGATAGCTAAAGTGGCCTCAACGATACCTTCCCCTTTGTTTATTCCTTCCGAGTTATTTTTAACTTTCCCCACTATAAAATCATCTGCATTATTATTTTTACCCTCCTCACTATCTGTCTGTTCCACTTCTTCAGGAGTTGAGGAAACGCTATTCGCCGCATTTCCCATCATTTGTGTTGTCTTGGAACTTGAGAACGTGGTTATTTCAAGTATTTGTCCCGCCGCCTCACATGTTTCTAGGCCAGTAGAATTCAAAAGATTACCAGATCTGTCATCATCACACGGCGTCTCTCCCACTACCTCGCTGGAGAACTCGGAAATTTCGTCCTCTTCGTCGCTTCCTACATATTCATCTCTGGAATCATCATCTGTTTCATCCGAATCATCACTTTCTGATTCCTTCTTTCCATACCGTTCTTCTACTACTTTGATCACAAGGAGCTATCCATTGATGTTAAACCTCTCCACAAAGTTTATGATATCATGTACTTTTGTTCTTATAAGGATTCAAGCCACATCTGTTGTCTTCCTCTTCGTATTTTCATCGACGTTTTTGAATTCTCCAGTGCCAAACACAATGCATCGAAAGAAATCACTCGTTCATGCATGAGCTGGGATGCCGTAACAACTGACCCATGTCAACCTTTCATTATATGTTTCACCTGGAGACCATTTTCTAACGACTTTGAACCAGATTCCCAGCCAATCATTAGCATCTTCAATTAGGGCTTCCATTTCACCATCCTCCAAGCTCTCAAGAAACATAAGGTTAGACCCCTTGGGTGTGGCTCTCACTGAGAAATAGCCTTGCTGAATGAATTATTCCTTTATGTTATAAGACATCCCTGGCTTTCTAACAACACCAACACAAGCACTGGACAGTTTCTTGATCTCCTCTTCGTTGGCTGTAAAATGTGTATGAGCCCAAGCTCACCTTGTCTTCCAAGGGGGTTTGTAGTGGATATTTTGGTTGGAGTTAACATGACTGCCAGGGTAGATAGGAAAGGCAAGTTTAGGCGTGGGTTTAGAAAAGAGGGGCTTCGGTGGAGGAACAAATTTAGGTTTAGGTTTATAAAATGGGAGCTTCGGTTGAGGAGGTTGCATAGTGTTTTGGTGATCTTTTGGTAAGTCAGGTGGTTTAGAGGGTGGAAGTTTAGATTTGTCATCCCTATGTTTCAAGGGAGCGTAAGGGTGGTGGTTCAGGTTACTTTTATCAAACTTAGCTTTCAGAAAGTGTTTCTCTTCAAAGGGTTTTCTCTTGAACCTTGGTAAATTGACCATAATCTTCTCATTGCCTATTATGGTGTTATCCAAATTCACAGCAAATCGTTCAGGGTCACTAACGTTAACTGCCCTAGTAAAGCCAAACCTCTTCCCAATCTTGTCCCTTTTGGCTGGAATGACTACCTCATCAAAGTCACCATAATGTTGGAAGGCTTTTAGCATCTGCTTTGCATAGAAGTTCTCGGCGAAGTTTGTGAAGTAGTAAGTCGTTCTCTGTGCACCTTTGGAAAGAGGAGATAACTCGTTGCAACGTCTGCAATCGTTAGCTTCCTCGTCGTCTTCTTCCTCCTAACAACCTTCCATTCGGACGTCTCTGCATGCTCATTCTCACCTCCACGATCTCTATGGCTTCAGGTTACCTGCTGGTGTCGTCGCTCTCTCACCTCACTCTCTCTCGCTCTCTCGCTCATTCTCTCTTGTATCCTTTGGGTGAAGGAAGCACCAAGAGAAAGAGAGACACGTTCTCGTTTTTTGTTAATAAAATTAAAATGTACTAGTTTGTATGCAATATTAGAGGCACCACAAACTAATTAATTACTTTCTAGCTAGTTCACACAAACCTCTCAACTAAAATAATTAAGTACACGGTGCTTAACTTTCAAAATTAGTAATTAGAACAAAATCTTACTTGTGCTGAGGCTGAAATTCATGCAGAGTCATGGAGTGATTTCCTAGTTCAGTAAATGATTTTTAGAGAGAACCTTCTATATCTATTGCGAATTTTCTGTTGGATTTATGACTATGAAGAAATTATCCTTTCATCCATTTAATCAATCAAACAAAAGTTTAAAATTTACTACCTAGTGTTGCGCCCGAAAAAGTCCCTGAGGGGATCTTTCTTCGTTTACAACTTTTTAACACAATGAAGTCGCCACCAATATTTTTTATAAGGAAAATATTGAAGAAAACCTTTTTGGAAAGCGAATGGCCTTTTAGAAACCGGAAAATTTGGGTTCGGAGGTCGATTAGGCATGGGGAAGGTATTAGCAACTCACACCTCCTTTCTACCGAAAGGAAACCTTTAATTAAACGTGTGGTTTTAAGTGTTGATTTGGAAGATATTTAAATTTGCCTCTTTATAGAAAGGGAATGAGAAGACTTAATGAAAATTTTTATTTTTGGCGCTTGACGAGAGTTAGCCTCTCGCTCCTACGTATCTCTCGGTGCGATGGAGAATTCAAAGCTACGTAGTTCTTGTTTGCCCTGAAAAGGGTTTTTGTTTTTTAATCTTTTTTAGAGTTTTTCGCAAAGGGGTTGAGCGTTCGCGGTGACCAAACAACAATGGTTTAGAGTGGCCGCACTACTAACTCTTTTTTGAAAATGGGATCATCACTAACAATCAAACGGCAACGGCGCGAGTGACAATTGATGACAACCGGTCTTTATTTTGATTATTGAAATGGTTTTCGCAATTGAAGGGGAGCATTTGTGAAGACCAAACAACAACGGTTTAGAGTGGTCGCACTACTAACTCCCACAGGAATGAAATCATCACCCACAATCAAACGGCAAAGGCGCGAGTGATCATCAATGACAATTAGTTTTGATTTTGATGTTTTTAAGATTCGTTTTTTGAAAAGTGTTTCGTTGGTTTGATTTGGGGAAAATGTTTTGATAACTTGGAAAAGGGTTCGCAATTGGGTTGAGCGTTCGCGATGACCAAACAACAACGGTTTAGAGTGGTCACACTACAAACTCTTTTGAAAATGAAATTATCATTAACAACCAAACGGCAACGGCGCGAGTGACCATTAATGATAATCGGTTTTGCTTTTGATTCGAGTGTTCGCGATGACCAAACAACAACGGTTTAGAGTGGTCACACTACTAACTCTTTTGAAAATGAAAATTATCATTAACAACCAAACGGCAACGGCGAGAGTGATCATTAATGATAATTGGTTCTTATTTTAGGTAATCAAAAGGGTTTTCGCAATCGAATTGATTTTTGGTTTATGAGATGGTTTTTTGACGTTTGAAAACGTTATTGGTTACTAACGAGTAACAAGTTGTTGTATAATTTGAATGCGACATGGTTTTGAGGTGTTACTAACGAGTAACAAAGGTTTTGAACTTTGAAGTCGAATTACAAAGTCAATGTGATCATCAAAACAAGCAAGCAAATTGTGAACACCATTTCAATACTTAATCATATGACAAGCACAAAAACAAACATACATGAATAAGAACACATGTGCATCAAGACTAGAGTGAGTCTATCCTACACAAACTCCAAGAATCAACACCACAATTGCAAGTGAGGGTGCATCAAGGTTAGGACAACCTATCCTTTGCAAAACCTACACAAACCCTAAATTACATCTACACAAACCTTTCAAGGTGAATGCCATCATAGGCCAAATTGGCCTTCAAGCATTCACACAAGGAAACCTAAATTTGCATCTTCATAGTCATTAAGAATTATGAAAAAAGGGAGATTTAATCCTTTCTAGGTAATCCTCCTCACTTAAATCAAGGTGCACTAGGCACAAGTGAGAGTCACTTTACCAATCACCAATCTAAGACAAATGATAAAATAATTCATAAGAGTAAGCGACAACATAAACTAAAAGGGGAATTGAATCACTTAGAGCAATCTTCATCACTTAGAACAAAATGCACTAAGCACAAGTGAGAATCTCCTTGCCTATCATCAATTTGAACAACACCTAAACTAGAAAGGGTTGAATCATATAGAACAATCCTCATCACTTTAAGCAAAGTGCACTAGGCACAAGTGAGAGTCATATTGCCTATCATCAATTTAAACAACACCTAAACTATAGAACAATCCTCATCACTTTAAGCAAGGTGCACTAGGCACAAGTGAGAGTCATATTGCCTATCATCAACTTAAAATTACAAGCAAGCATATAAACTACAAAAAAAATGTGTTGAATCACATAGAGCAATCCTCATCACTGTAAGCAATGTGCAATAGGCACAAGTGAGAGTCATACTGCCTATCATCAACTTAAAATGACAAGCAAGCATATAAACTACAAAAAAAGTGTTGAATCACATAGAGCAATCCTCATCACTTTAAGCAATGTGCACTAGGCCCAAGTGAGAGTCATATTGCCTATCATCAACTTAAAATGACAAGCAAACATATGAAAACCCAAATACATAACCAAAAACCCATTTATTTTTGAAATCAAGTGGGATAACATAAGGAAACAAACTAGATGACAATTTTTGGGTAAAGGTTCATGTGATTAGGCAAAGAAATGCACAAAACAAACATAAACCTATTTTTCTATGAGTATGCGAAATATATTATGCCATAAAACAATATTTTATTTCATGAAATGCAAGGATTAAGATCAAATCAACACAAATCAACAATAATTCAAGGGTGAGAAGCACCATAAGCACCCAAGCCTCCCTAAGTGCTTGTCAAAGTGCTTATGACACTTCTCACCAACAACAATCAACAATATGAGAATATGAGGATGATAGGATGAATGATTTTTACATTTTTGAGGAAAGACTCAAATATGATGCAAGGTTTTAAGGATTACCTTAGCTCTAAGCTAGAAAGTCATGAGATGAGAAGATGAAACTAGACACAAATCAACAAAACTCCAAGGTTCTTCAAAGAAATAACCACTTGATGATGATGCTTGAACTTTGAATGAGAAATGGAGAGAGTAGGTAAAAGAGGGATGCAAATGAGGTGGAGTAGTGGTGTTTGGGTGGAAGGAAATGAAAAAAATGGATGGAGGAGAGGGGAGGAGGCTACGGTTTTGGAGGAGAGGGGGAGAGGTTTTTTGTGTGCTAGGGTTTTAGTGTAGGAAGATGAGAAGCAAAAAGGAAAAATTTTCTTTATGTGTGGAAATGATAGGGTATTTATAGAGTTGTTTTAGGTCTAGGGGTAATTAGGTCATTGTTCTTTACTAGGTGCTCTAGGATTGGGTTTTAAATTTAAATGAAGGGCTAGGATTAGGGATCACTTGGATTGTGGGTAGTGAGAAAACACAAAAAAATGAGAGTGAGGAAATTTTGTATAATTGAGATGGAATGTTACCAAAGAGGAAATTTTGTATTTTCTTGTGAAGAAGTGAGTGTAAATGGGTGGGGTAATTTACAAAAGAGGACATAAATCTATGTGGGAGTGAAAAAAGGGAAAAGTTAAGGATAGTACAAAGCATATTCTTAGGGAATAAGGAATAGAAGAATGTGGAAGAAATTGAGGGAAGAGAGAGAGAGAGAGAGGGCGAAAATGAGAGGAGGAAGGAGAGAGAAAAAACTTGTTTTTGGTCTTTTGTCTTATTGAAGACACTTACTTTTTTTTGAGTTTTGAATTTTTGGGCATGGAAGTGAAGATGCACCTATTAAAAAGTGTCACATATTTTTTAGCACTATAAAATATTCACTCTAATACAATAAAAATTGTCATTTAGTAATTGGGGAATATTTAATGGTCTTTTTTGGTTTTTTTTATGCACTAAAAATGGGGAAAATGCATTTTTAATTATTTTGGACCAGGGTTTTCTTTCCAAAAATTATACAAGAATGACCCTTGGTAGAGTAACATGTATGCCACGTCCTTGACCTGGTCTTGGTCCAAAAATAATTAATTTGCTTTTATTTAAATGCCCAAAAATGCAAAAATATGCACTATTTTATTTTCTAAAATTCCTAAAAATTAAGAAAAATGTTTTTGGATGCCAAAAATTAATAATGATCAATAAATTAAATGGCCTTTTTGAAAATAAAAACACGTGCCAAATGACAAGGGCATAGGGCAGCTCACGCAGTTACGACTGGCGCGCGCGCGTAATTCAAATAAAAATGCGAAATAGGGGATGAATACACATAAATGCACAAATCCACTATTTTCCACACATTATGAATTACATTATTGCTTCCACTTTATTTTGAGAAAATGTTTTTTTTTTTGACTTGGGCGGACAAAATTGGGGTATTACACCTAGCTAACAGAATCGGTAGTTAAAAATAACTCAACGTCTTATATTTATGAACAATAATATGTTTCTGTCTAAAAAAACAATAATATGTTATTGAAACAGTGTTATTACATTTTAACAGAATCTCAATCTACTATAGTACGCCAACAACAATGAATCCTGTGACTACTTTATAAAATCAAGTAATCAAAAATATCATATGGTTTAAAGTTTGAAGCAACAAAGGCAGGGAAGATTCCATTCCATGTAGCCGTTGCTGCCTTTCCTAGTGAGTAGTTAGGGGGTTCTAAGAAACATAGCCAAGTAAAATGGGGCTATAAGAGGGGTAGGGGCTGACCCATGAGTTGGGTCAGGAGACATAGAGACACAATTTCGTTTTTTGTTTGTAAAATTTTACTAGTAATTTGTAACTAATTAATTACTTTCTACCTAGTTCACACAAACCTCTCAACTAAAATAATTAAGTGCACGGTGCTTAACTTTCAAAATTAGTAATCAGAACAGAATCTTACTTGTGCTGAGGCTGAAATTCATGGAGAGATTATCCTTTAATCCATTTAATCAGTCAAACAAAAGTCTAAAATTTAATACTAACAAAATCAGAAGTTTAAAATAGCGCTACGTCTTATATTTATTTATGAATAATAATATGACACTGAAACAGTGTTATTACATTTGAACAGAATCTCAATCTACTATAGTAGGCCAACAACAATGAATCCTGTGACTACTTTATAAAATCAAAAATTCGAAAATAACATATGGTTTAAACTTTGAAGCAACAAAGACAGGGAAGATTCCATTCCATGTAGCCACTGCTGCCTTTTCATCCAAAATAATAATACTCTTGCATTGCATGTGTCCAGTGGTTATTTATTCTTTCGTAGAGACAAAACAAGAAACAAAACCTGAAACACACAAAAGTATATATACTTGCATAAGTTAATGAATGAATCAAACACTGCATGAGATAAAAGAGAGAGAGAGAGAGAGAAAAGATCAAGAACTTACAGATAGTGCGATAGAAGAAAAGGCACCAAGACCAATACAAAATATTAGCCAAGCCGGTGGATCTTGCAGTGCAAGAAATATTCTTAGTGGTAAAGGATACGGTGGCGGTTGTTGTCCATGCATCGGAGAGTCAATTTGTTGTTGTTGTGGCCAACATGGAGGAGAGCCGAACTGCTGCGGTTGCTGAGGACTGGGATGATGATGATGAGTGCTGTTGCGAAAGATGTAATCTTAAATCTGAATAAGTAGATGATTCTGGTGTTTGTTGAATAGGAGACTCATCATCATCTGCTGGTTGTTGGTCCGTTGGAGGAGACTCGTCTCGCGGTTGTTGCTCTGGCGGATGAGACTCGATCGGTGGTTGCTGCTCTGGCGGAGGAGACTCGATTGGTGGTTCTTCTGAGGGATTCATAGTCGCGTTTTCACACTAGATAACTGAGACTAGATTGAGTTTGTTAGTTAACGTGCTTAATATGTATATGAATAAGAATATATATATATATATATATATATATATATATATATATATATATATATATATATATATATATATATATATATATATATGAGGGGAGCTTCATAAGTAATGACTAACAGTTTTTCAATTAGTTTGTTAGTTTTTATTTACTAACCAATTGATTTGGACTATAACTGATTAACGGTTTGATCAAAATTAGGCTTACCCACTTATTATAACTATAATTCTTGAATTCGTTTTCTTTAGTTAAGTACACCAAATTTTGTGAAGGTTATAAAAACAAATCACTCCACTACAGGATCAATAGGCTTGTTGCAGTCATAAATAATTTTTTTCTCAATTCAAAATACGTAGATTTTCTTGTCATGGACACTACATGTAATATCCCCAGTTTTACATTTTTTTTATATTGCTATTAATATTATTATTATTATTATTATTATTATTATTATTATTATTATTATTATTATTATTATTATTGTAAGATTCACTTCGATATCACCATGTATAAATTTGAGAGATTCACTTCTATTGTTTGTTGGTAATAATCTAATTATCAACTTCCCTTATTGGATTAAAGAATCTTCTAGTTCTTCAATTGATGGCCACATGAGTTTTCAATTATATTTCGCATCATTATGAATCCAAGATGGCCCAACCAGTCATGCCAAACAACAAATTTTTCGTGATTTGTAAATTTCTAATTTACAACATGTGTTTCAATTGCACTAATATAAAGTGTATTACAAACAAGAGAAAAGGCAGACAACTTTTCCACTATACTTATTTTCCAATGTATGTCTCATTATATAAAGATATTCAATATCTCCTTCATCTCTCGTTTCAATATGATATTCATTTAGATGGATATCTTTGAAACTTAATAAACCTCTACGAGACTTAGGAGAATATAATGCATTCTCAATGTGTAAATTTGTTACCCAAAATAACAGTAATAATATCTCGGCTATATGGTCACGTTTCATTTTCTCTTGATTTTGTAAGACAACGAGATTATAATAATGATCAATCAATAGTTTTCGTGTAAAATTAAGCAAATTAGAGATTCTATCGAATCGATAGATAATATAGCATCACTTAAAGATGAATCAAATCCAAAAATTAAACTTTTGGTCAACTTCTTCAAAAATTCCAATAGTACTACCCAATTTCTTCGCCATCGAATCAGATCTCAATTTAAAAGGAAGCTTGTAAGCCTGTACCCAAAAGAAGACTCCGGACATATTGACTCAAGATTAGGATGTAGCAGTAGCAGTTTCATAAGCTATTCTTTATGAATGTTTCCGCATCCTTCTTCCGAGAGAAACGAAAAAGGAAGAGATTATTGTTCAAATCTTGATTCTCAACGTGGTTCTTTAGCCTCCACGCCTAAACAATCGTGCATTTGAAAACTCTAATTCTTGATTCTCAATGTGTTTCTGTGAGGATGAATCAATGGAACATGACAAAAAAAGAAGTTCCACCGATTCATCCTCGCGGAAGCACTATACACAAAACAAATTGTTTTGAGAATGAAGAATATCCCTCCTTGACAAAGCATCCCGGGTAGCCACACGTTTCAACAAGACCCTCCACACGAATATTAAAACCTTTGACGGAGCATCATTCTTCCATAGTCGTTTACACGCAGGAGCAACATCAGTCCGAACCTGCACATTTGACCTATAAAAAAACTACAGAGAATTTCGTAACACCTTTTCACAGTGAAGCCTCCCATCGGGTCACTGTTTACCCTGGATTTTGGTAAACACCGCTGGTTTGGAATTACTCATTGACTTGTGGGATCAACCAGTATCCCAATACCAGTTTGGTTAGTGTTTTAAGAATTATTTTGTGATCTGGGTAACTTTGCAAAAAAATAAAGAAGATAACTGACAGTCTCGCGCGAAATCGTCGAATTATCGAGGGAGATGTAGAAAATAAAGGAAAAACGCAGGAATGCAGTAGAGTAAAAACACGTAAAGAGTGCAGGAATTTTAAAGAAAGCAATTAAAAAGCATTAATTGAAAGGGTGGTACGCAAGTCCATACATTCACGTTTTGTTGCTCGTGTCTCACGGTAGTGTGTTGGAGGGTTAGAGCGTAAAAACTAAGTATGAGGAAATACGACCCGTTTTCCATCAGGAAAACTCACTACAAGAAAATCGCTGATTTGCCACGGACATTTCCGTCGCAAATGTACAAATTTCCGTGGCAAAACAACATTTGCCACAGATTTGCCACGGACAAAAATTGGTGGCAAAAACGCTCGTCGCAAATCGTTTGCCTCGGAATTTCCGTGGCAAATGTTTCCGTCGCAAATCCGTCGCTAATCCGTCGCAAATATCCGTGGCAAAGTCGTCGCAAATTTCATCGCAAATCCGTGGCAAATCCGTCGCAAAAATAAAAAAAATAAATTTTTTTTAAATCTTCAAATATAATATAAAAGGAACATGAAGCCACAGACAGATACAGAGAGATCATCATACTCCCCTAATCTAAACCAAATCAGAAATGATACAAAATCAATCCGTTAATGATACAAAAAATCAGAGAAATTGAAAAATGAAGTAATGATACAAAATCAAGTAATTAAAATCAATCATTTAGTAATGATACAAAAAATAAGAGAAATTGAAAAATAAATATTACACCGAGGACAAACATGGGCGAATAACATGTTCTGTATTCTAACCAAGAATTTCTATTATATTCATTTTCTGCTCATCCGTTAGTGAGGTGGGGAACAAAACCTCAAATGTGAAGTAAAGATCTCCATTCTTGTGCTCATATGCAATGGCATGCCCTCTCCTTTGAATTTTCTCACTTGCTTTGGATTTGTGATTCCCTAAGGGAAAAAGCAAGTTTGTCAAATCTCTGCCTTTTTTATATACACAGATAAACCAATGCAGATTGCAATATGCATCAAGATTCATGTTATTGCTAACCTTCCAGCTTATGTCCACCAGATGCTCGTCTAAGTGTTTAATAGTCTTCTCAAAGCCAACAAGGGCTTGAAGCTGAAAATTAAGGTTGAAAAAATAAACTTAAGTTCACAGAAAATTCAAGGACATCAATGAAAGAAATGTTAACGGTTTGCGAAATCACAAAATGTCTTGAAACTCTTGATTCAACTTGGTATGCTTGTTAGTAGAATAGAAAATTAGTGTACTACTATATGATAAGCATGTGAACTTACCAGAGTTATAGTAACAGTGGTGTGCAAGTCATTGCCATCCCTTCTGAAGAGGTCATGTGGTGCTGTAAGGATACGAAACTGCTCAAAATACGATATATAATGTCAGTACTCAGCATGTATATATAGCTTTATTTTTAGAAGGCATGGACGGGGGAGAGGACCTCAAAGTCACGCTTGGCTACATATATTGGAATATGAGGCTGAACATTATTCGTCCAATCTTTAAGATCATCAAGACCTGGGGAACAGAGAGAAGCAGAGTTAGTCTATATCACTAGTCAGAGTTCTTATTAATTCAGGCAAGCATTATATTTGTCATATAAATTGCTATTAATCATCAAAAGAGTAGTAGAAAATATTAATGTCAGAGACCTCCAATTGCATCAGCATGAGAATGAGTAATAATAACCGCATCAATGTTTCTTATCCTAAGAGAAATACAACTAGTTAAAAAAGAGAGGAAGAAAAATGCAGAGTGGAGAAATATACAACAAGAAAAACTTCAAGAATGCCATCTACTTTATAAATTCTAGGCAGAGCTCTTCAAGAAAAAAAACATTTAAAACCACTAAGAAATGCCACGACGTACAGGTCTAATATGAGTTTTTTGTCTCTTGAATTGTTTAGCATCAAAATGCATTCCAGATATCAATTACTCTCTCCTTAATCTAAAACTAGTAGCTTCAACAAGTATTCGTGTATGATATCATCAATAAAGATGGATTGTAATAAATCCATCTCATAGTACATGCAAAGAAACATAAAATTGAAATATTTGTACTTAAAGATGTTTGGTTTCGGTTTTATAAAAATTTCCAGATCCTTTATAACTTTGCATTGTAGAAGAAAGTGTGTAGAGGACACAAGAATTTGTGCTCAATAAACCAAAGGAATAAGAATAAGAAACATATGGTTTTCTACCAGAGTATCAACGTCAAGGCATTTGAATGGGTGAATTCATCAAGGTGGGGGTGTTTATGTGTGGGAATTTACACTTCCATATAACTATAGAGAACAGAGATGGTGATCGATTGAGTTTCATGATGTTAAACAAGTCCCAACTTTACTTGGAAGTTAGCTACTGTGTCACTACTTTGCTTTTATGGTTGCAAATATATCCAATTAAATATGTTTAAATTTAACAATGACTTAAAAATAGAGAGGTTAGATAAAATGTATAAGCAATCAATAGTAAAGACATTAGCAGAGAGATATTTATCCATACATACATACGATTCACTAGGACAGAATAACTGTTGAAAGCAATTGTTGCTTCAAAGGGAGTAATAACTGGAACTAGATACTCTTTGCTATCTAGTAAATCAGTTTGGGCACAAGAGACATATAGGAAAACATCACACTGATGAAAATCAAACTGTTAGCAAATTATCAGACAAAACAAAAAGCTTAAGTATGTACTAAGAACAAATCAAACACTACCTCAGGAAAGTTAGCAAGCTTAGCCGGGTTTGGTTTTCCCATAACCAAAGTATGGCTGAACATTCACTGATCTTGATCTAGCGTGACCAAACTATCAAGCAAATTTTAAAAATATAAGATGTAAGCTAAGTATACAAACAATGATTCAGAAACAGATGAAAAGCGAGGTTTAGGGAATTGCAAACTTCAAGTAGAATTGAATTCAAACAACATTTTTCAACCTTACCATAACACTTTTGTCAACAGAACATCATCCCAAATATGCTTGAACTTGTAAACCACTTCCATTGTGGTGCATATTCATCATTTGACTATCATAGTTAGAAGGAGGTGATATGCCCAAGTTAAGATCAAGATTTTGCTTACCATCTGAATAAAGTGTCAGAACCAATGAATCAATGTTTAGTTAATGCAATTTGACTTCAAAGTTAAATCACTAAGCGATTATAAAGCAATAAAAAGTAAAAAAATAAATAAAAATAAATATGACCCTCCTCAACAGATAAACAAGTAGTACCTTCATTCTCGTGATCGGGAAATTAACTCCCTTCATAAGAGCTAGGCTCAAAGTTTGTAATCGCTTCCTTCCATTGCATTTTATAGCAAACCTTATAATCTACTCGCAAAAACAAAATCAAAAAAGCTCAAGCACTTAATATAAAACGCAATCATCTACAATCATCGGTGTTGCTTCCTCACCCAAGTAAACTTGTTTTCCACAATCCTCGCACACACCAAAAACAATAGAGTGGATTCAAAACAAACAAAACTAGATAGCGCGTAAAACCGAAAGCGAAAATTAAGCTATACATTACATGTAATAGAATAATCGCTACCAACCAAATATGTGATTCCCATCTTCCTGTTTCTCCCAGAGAAAGTAACACCGCGATCATCGCGAACTTCGAGACCGACAATTTGGAACCCTAGATTTCACCTTGAGAGGAACCGATCAATTTGGAAGCTAGGGTTTCGATTTGGAGGTTGAGAGTTAAGTGGAACTAAACGATTTGGAAGATTGAGGAGTGGTTTTGATTTTCACGGGATTAAGGAGGAGGGAATTAAAAATCGTAGGAGGCGCTGAGTGGGAGAAGAAGAAGGAAAACGACGGAGTGAAGGGAGGAGGTGTCTTTGAGATAGGGAGAAGAAGAAGGAAAACGACGAGTGGTGGTGCAAAGGAGGTTGAGGAGGCGCGGTGGTGGTGGTGCAGGTGGAGGTGAGGAGGCACGGAGGTGTGAGGTGAGGAGAGTGAGAGTGAAAGGTCATGTGAGAGTGAGAGTGAGTGAAAGAAAGGGTCGAGGGATCCTTTTACTTAAAATCCCAATTGAAACGTTTGCCACGGCGTTGCGACGGAATGTCCGTGGCAAAATATCAACGCCCGTGGCAAATTATCAACGTCCGTGGCAAATCCTTACCAAACTAACCAAAGCTTTTCTCACAATAGATTCCGTGGCAAATCCGTCGCAAGTCCGTCGCAAATTGGCGACAGAATCAGTTTGTGGCAAAAGATTGTGGCAAATCAAGCTTATTCTTGTAGTGACTCTTATTTATACTACATACACAAGGAGGGAAAATTCAAAAACTAAGTAACCGCCTAAGGAACTGCCAGGCTTGTATTCGACTGCAGCTTTCTTCGATCAGCGTGCAAACTCCTCTTTCGAACAAAGCCTTTGCTTTCTTCAAATCTTTTAAGTCATTTAGTCTTGTCGAATTCCCTTTTGAACCGATTCCTAGTGTCAAATTTAACGTTTCTTCTCTTGGAATGATGAGTCAACCCTCGTTGACTACATTTAATGATGCATGTCGAAAAGGCAGTCTAACAGTCATGCACCCATGTCCAGCCATCGGTCCTCTCATCGAGACGTTGAGACCGACAAAGAAAGATCTCGCGCATACACCGACAAATACCATTTCATCATTATCCAGCAACAAATCTTCGGTCCAAGACCACTCCCAACGCCAACCATCCTTTGACCAATCACCCATTTCCTCCACCAATGCATCCTTACGGTTACAGCTACAAAAAAACCCATGGAAATAAATCTGAAAATTGGTCCCTTCCCACCCAAACATCTCCAAACCCTTACCTTATTGCCTCTTCCCAATTCATTGAGCCATCCTTTCGGAAAATTTGTACCATCTCCTAATACACAAATCCCTCCAACAAAGAGATTTCTTCTCCCATCCTCTTCTACTCTCCACAATATCGGGCCATCTCCCTACCAACCCGTATCTTTCCCTCAAAACTTCCTTCCAAATAGGATACCTTCCTCCACCAAAATTCTCCATCTCCATTTAGTTAAAAGAGCGATATTAAAGACTTCTAGATTTTTTATTCCTAGCCCCCATTTGTTGAGGCAAAATCCCTAATAATGTTTTGATGTTCAACAAAACTCAATGGTGAGAAGCTTAAGGTTTCTGATCATGTGTATTACTAATGCCTCTTGTTGAGTGTTTTATAAGAACAGGATCACATAACCAATCTCAACAAGAAAACATAAAAGAAAACATAAAAGAATCATTGTCCACACTATTCTAAGAAAGGAAGCTTCCCAAGTATAAGAATTAATTAAGATCAAGAACCCTTGGTAATCTTGGAGTATACTACTTAATTAAGATCAAGTTACTTGTTTTGTGGCAATATGAGAAGGATAGCCATAGAAGATCAAGGCAAGAAGAGTCATGACAGAAGAATAAGTGTAGATGAGAAGCATCACATGAGAAGAATCAAGTTGAGAAGATTCATGATCCTGAGAAGGGTCATAATAAGAAGAATCATGTTGAGAAGGATCATGAACCTCAGAAGGGTCATGAGATTTAGAAGAATTATCAAAGCAACATCCAAGAAGCATCAACATGAGAAGCATCATCTTCAACAAGAAAAAACACCTGAGAAGAGTCACAGTGAGAAGAGTCATGACAACTGTATTCTGCAGAGTGAAAGCAACAACACAGAAGCGTATTTGCAATGGCTCTAAACGGCTAGTTTCTGATGCAACAGCTCTAATTCTTGGATCAGAAGTTAATATCCTACAACAACTCTATATAACATCTCTGGTCTTCATTGATCTTCAAGAGAGTGGATTAAAATTTTGAGCTATCACCCTTCTTACTCATTCAAGTTTTATCTCTTCCATACTCAGCTGCACTTAAACCAGAAGGGGTTCACCTAGTCTCTGAGTATGTATTAAGTCTTGTGTTGTTATAAATTTATGTATATTCCATTTATGTCAACCAAGCTCTAATTAATCCCAAAACCCTTGTAATGAAAAGAACCTTGAATAGGTAACCTTCTCAAGTAGCATGTGTTGCTGTAGAGCTTGAGAAGTGAGTGCTTTTGTTTTAAAAGCAGTCTAATAGCTTTGAAGAAGTCTATTAGTGGAGTATACATTAGGTAGAGTTGTGAGAAGAAAACTACCAAGAGCTTTCAACTTGTGAGAAATGTGAAAGGGTGTAAACTATTTGGAAAATAGTGGAAAATCTCACTGGGTGTGAGAGGGTGTAAACTATTTGGAAAATAGTGGAAAATCTCACTGGGTGTGAGGAGTGGAGTAGCCCATGTTCTTTTTGGGTGAACCACTATAAATCCTTGTGTTATTTACCGCTTTAAGTCTTTTAGTTTACAAGTTGTGAAAAACTCCTCTTGAGGAGAGATTTGTGAAAACCTAAGAAGAGCCATTTCTGACCCTCTTTAGCAGTAACTTGAACAAGAGTTTTTCAACCCTTCTCAGAACCTTCTTAAGTCTAGAAAATGTTTTTGAAACTCTTGATAAGTGGTTTATAAGTATAACACGTCATTCACAACAAAACTCTACTTAAAACAATCGTGAAATAATAGTAAGAAGAGTGAAGGAAGAACTGACTGATCATTCTAAGTTTGCTATAACTGTGAAGACAAATCAATCACCCTTCTTGGCTCATCTAATTAACTAAGAATATTGTTCTTATCTAACACATAACACTTACTCTCTTGATTCTCAATAATACTTGTGAATCAAAGTTCTTTTATTTCAGGACATATTTAAAAGGGTCACAATTCCAACCCCCCTTCCTTGTGACATTGGTGAATTGGTATCAGTGCTGAGCCTCTGGGGTTTAGCACATTTAACAGTGTGTGAGGAAAAGATCTTGGAAGAAGTCATGGCAAAACCAAACTCTGTCACCTTCTTGCCAGAAGGTGCCTCATCTAACAGACTACCTGGGTTCAATGGAGAACACTACTATTGGAAGAATCAAATGAAGTTGTTCCTTGAATCTCAAGACACTGATATTTGGGACATTGTTGAGAATGAACCATTCACTCCAATAATAGCAGGTCCTGTTCCAAATACAAGGATTCCAAAGCCAAAGGCTGATTGGACAACAGAGGAGAAACACAAAGTGCTACAAAATTACAAAGCCAAATACTATCTCACTCGTGCCTTGGGAAGAGCAGAATATGACAAGATTGTGGGAAAATAAATTGCAAAAGGAATATGGGATACACTACAATCAGCTCATGAAGGAACAAATCAAATTAAAGAAGCTAAGAAATGAATGCTCATTCATGAATTTGAGATGTTCAAAATGACAGAAGAAGAAACCATTGATGAAATGTTTGGCAAGTTCACTGCTACCATCAATGGGTGAGTGCACTAGGGAAAACTTACCCAAATGCTGAGAAGGTTAGCGAATTACTAAAGTGCCTTCCAAAGGCATGGAGACCTAAGAAGACAGCCATAGAAGAAGCCAAAACTCTGTCTGAACTAGACATTGATCACTTGCTTGGATCCCTCAAGATTCATGAGCAAGAGCTCATGGAGGAGCTACATCCAAAAAGAAATACATTAGCTCTCAAAGCTTCTCACAAAGAAGAAAGCAACCCTTCTCACAAAGGAAAAGGAGCTGCACTCAAATCTTCTCAAGAAATTGATGATGATGAGCAAGAAAGTGGTGAGGATACAGAAGGGGAAGAGCTTGCATTGATATCTAAAAGAATCAAGAGATGGCTAAATAACAAAAGAAGAGGAAGAAATCACTACAAGAAAAACTTGTTTTAGCCACCAACAATTGCCACGGAGCTTATTCCGTCAGTAATTTGCCACGGATTTGCGACGGAATGTGTAAAAAGTAAGAGCGGGAAATTTCCCGCTGGTGTTTGCCACGGATTTGCCACGGACATGTGAAAGGACAGAAATTTGCGACGGAGATGCCGTGGCAAACCATTTATCAAAATAAAACACCCGCGATCCCTAAAACCCTTTCAGTACGTTCTTCTTCTCTCCTAAAAAACAAAACGCTCTCTTCGATCTTTTCCTCACCCTCTCGCTCTCCTCACCACAACCCGCCTCCCTCACTCTCAATCACCACCACCTCACCTCCACCCACACTCCCCACCGTCCTCATTCAACTTCTCTACTGCTGAAACCCTAACCTCACCTTTCTCTAATCCCTAAATCAAATCCAGCCTCCATCCTCATTCAACTTCTCTACTGCTGAAATTCGCTCAAGGCCCAACAAGCCCAGTGCCACCATCGCCTCCCGAGCCACTGCAATGCGAGAAGGACGACCGCCGGACCGAAATTTTGATTCACGCTAACTAAGGTTTGGCTTTCCCTTCCGTTTGAGATTTTAACCAAAGAACCTCTTTTTCATTTGAATTTTTTTAGTTTCCCCTCGTGGTAAGTTCAATTTGGTCACTGAATTTGTACTTAATGTTTACATAGATGAGATGAGCATAATTTGTACACAGTACATATGAACTTTTAAGTTCTTAGTGGAATGAAACAAATTGATGATTTTTAATATTATTTTTCTTTATTATTTACTTTCCAGGCTACACGGAGTTTGTAATGAGAATCCTTTGGCTCCATTGATACGCTCCTTAGGGCTTACGTTATATCGCACTAGTGGTGACAACTCGTCTTATATGACCACGATTTGGAGAGATAATATAAACCATCATGTTTCTGCAATTCCATTTAGAGCCTGCTTGCTATAAGATTATTTTATCTCAAAATCACTTTTTTTTTTTAAAGAAATAACCACTTTTAAGATTTTTGTCCATTTATTTCAACTTTTGAAAATAACTAAAAGCGAAAAAAAAATAAAAATCTGGTTATAGTGAGAAGGAATCTGTTGTAGCTTTCAAAAATAATCCGATTTTAATGAGTGTCATAGCTAAGAGAAAAGGTTAAAAATTGATTGTAAATAAACACAAAATAGCTTCGCTTTCCTTACAAATTTCAAAAGAATCTCTAAATTATTTCATATTGAAATCACTTATTTTTACTAAATAATGGAAGACTCATGCATTTCATATTGAAATCACTTATTTTTATTAACTAATGGATTATTTCATATTTACACTTACCTGCATGATTAGTCACTATATGTAAATTTACCAAATTGACAATTCTTTGAGACATAATCTTTTATGCCCGGAGTGTTCCCAAAGTACTTAGTCTCTCATGAAAATGAAGAATATTTATATGATTTCTTCATTATATTCAAAACAATAAAACATCCGGATCTTTTGCAATTCTTCTAGTAGAGTTTTATAATAACTCGCATTTTGTGTTTGCGGTTATATGTTGTTGACTTTGATGGTCATCAAGTTCCACAACAAATGGTCATTGAAGTTGGAGATACTTTCAAGAAAATTTCGAAGAGGTAAATGTCATGTCATCTGCAAAAGAAATGGTCTGGTGGTGTTTTTCAACTATCAATGCAATTTTGATTATCTTAATCTTTATTTTAACGATCTTCTTATAATCTGCAGACAGGGAAAGTAAGGGATGAGCATCTTGAGGACATTTCGGTTTCCCAAGCAATTTCAATTGTGCTAGATAGGCATCCACAACTAAGGTATTTTATTAAGAAGAGAATATAATATACAAGCTTTGAGGTTTGAAGTTATCGGTGTAATTGACAAACTTTATCAGCAGCAACAAGGACTTGCCCATGAAGTCCTCGCAATGGTATATATGCGAAATGGAAGCTTGGTTTCTTCTTGATGCGCATATGATCTCACCGCAAACTCAGGATCGGGCAAGTGCCATTATTATATTAGTCGAAGGATATAAATATCCTTTATTTTCCTACGTATCCTTGGGTTAAATTATTATTGATAAAAATGAATGAATGATGAATTTTGCGAGTTGGAGTACAATAAGCGTAAATCTAAAAATTGCTATTCTTTGATAAAATGGTCAAATTATTGTTTCATTTTGTTTAATATTAAGTAATTTGCATGTTGAGAACATTTTATATAGATAGATATAATGAAGGGATAAATAAATAATTAATTATCATTAATTAATCAACTTAATATTTGTTTCATTGAGATAATCGATAAATCAACGAATTTTAATTTGGCAAGAGTTTCCCATGATAAGCTATTTCACATGCCATTAGGGTAATGGGAGAAGGCTTTTGTTGTTTTTTGGTTTGTCCTTAGGTTATATTTCTCATTTCCCCTTTGTTTTAAGTAGAGAAAATGACATCAAGGTTCTTCTCGCCTAATTGGTTAATATTTTTATATGCCGTGCCAATGTGGAAGGCTAACTTGGTGTTATGTAATATCCGAATCTGAATTAATGCTAATATTGTTGATGTTTCTAATTGTAGGAACACGTCCTCTCTGGTGGCCATGGACTCATGGTGCAAGGATATGATCCTGTTATAAAAGCTCTTGCAAAAAATATTGATATACGGTTGAACCACAGGTATGCCTGCGAAATATAATGCTTTACTTAACTAAATAGTCATTAATTAATAGGTGAAGATAAACATATAGTAGATGAAAAAAGCATCGATGTCCTTTTAATTTATAAAGTTCATTAAATAGGAAGAATAACTTTCTTTTAAATCAAACCACTCTTATTGAACCCCACTCTACCAAATCACACGTGGCACTTCAAGATTTAGTAAAATTATTTTGTATTTTTTCCTTTATGATGTGTAAGGGCTTAAAAATTTTGATCCTTTTGTAAAACCTCATCATGTAGGGTGACAAAGATATCCAGTGGCTACAATAAGGTAATGGTTACCTTGGAGGACGGAAGGAATTTAGTTGCCGATGTTGCTATCATAACCGTTCCAATTGGAATTCTTAAAGCCAATTTAATCGAGTTTGAACCAAAATCACGATTGGAAGGTTTCGCAATTTCGGATCTTGGTGTTGGCAATGAAAATAAAATTGCTCTAAGATTTGACAAAGTGTTTTGGCCTAACGTAGAACTCTTGGGCATTGTTGCTCCAACCTCTTATGCTGTGGCTATTTTCTCAATCTCCATAAAGCAACAGCCATCCAGGTTCTTGTTTATATGGCAAATGGTAGGTTTGCTTATGACCTTGAAAAGCTATCGATGAGTCACCGCAAATTTTGTAATGCAACATGTTTCAAGAAGATGTTTCGATGCCTCCGAGCCGGTAAGTTCACCTCTCATGTTGTCTTTATTAAGCGCATTTCTGAAGGTTATCTTTGGGACTTGGGTAAACATAAATTTTCGTCTTGAATGTGTTGGGCGCTATCATTGTAGTCCCCAAATATATTGAAATCGCTAACACGCTATCATCAGACTCCATGTTTATTTTTTTTTATTTTTCATTTGAATTTTTTTTAGTTTCCCCTCTTTTTCATACTTCTCCACTGTTGTCTTAACTTGGTTATATATTGTATGTGCCCTTAGAGGTGGTTCGTTTGACAAATTGGGTTTTGTATACTCATCGACATTCTGATTTTACTTCTGTTTTTCAACCTGAGAATTTAAGTAATTGTGATTTTTGGTCAAATACTTGGTTATATATTGTATGTGCTCTGTTACCAATCCCTTAATGGGGCTGTCCCAAAGGCTGGAGGTTTCCCACCACTCAGTGCTCATGGTGTAAGTTAAACAATGGAATTTGATTCATCTGTGTTTTACTAGTAACGCTCTTCTATACTTGTTATGAGTTTTATGACTTCATACTTATTATGACTCTATACCTCCTTCATTAGCCATTTCAGGGTATCTCCCAAAAGCTTTGGCAATGGTTTATGAAGATGTTGAATTTGAAAGAATAGCTGCTATAAAGATTCAGTCTGCCTTTCGCTCTTATTTGGTATGAATTTCTCTCTATGTTCATCTTTTTTTTTATGGCCACATCTATCTCTGCAGTTTCGCACAGAGAATATCTGGTTCGCACAAAAAAAATCTTAACAATCTGCATGAAAATTTTCAGGCAAGGAAAGCACTACATGCTTTAAGAGGATTAGTGAAGATACAAGCACTAGTTAGAGGTCACCTTGTTAGGAAACAAACGTCTGCCACGTTGCGTAGCATGCACGCGTTGATGGCCATACAAGTTCGAGCTCGAATCAACAGAATTCAGGTGGTAGAAGAAACAATTCTCCTTGCAAAACAACACAGAGAAGAAATTCCCTACTTCAAGAAAGAAGAAATTCCCTACTTCAAAGGTCTCATGACAAAAGAAAATAAAGTAAGCTTCTGCAAAATATTCCCAATGTTATCATCAGAAGATTAGCATGATTAATTTTTAATTAATAAACTAGTACTCAATTTAAAGTAAATCATTTGAAAATCCATGTTAATTTTTTTGGCTAATTTTAAGTTTCATGTTACGCTATCTTTGCAAGAATATCTCAGAACTATAATGTTCTTTATTATTTATAGGATTCAAGGGATATGCATCTGAAAGAAATGTTAACAATCATTTTAGATATTATATTTGAGGGTTTGTTTTTTCAAAGGCATTTAGGGAATATCAACTTGTATAAACTTAACATTTCTTTGGTAAAGGAGCTTTTAACCACGTGATTAGTTAGTTGTCCTTAAACAAGAAAATTAAAATCTCTGGACTACGATTGAGTTTGTAACCGCGTATTCAACACTAGCGCGAATTATATGTAAAATGTATCAATTTTTTATTTTTATTTTGGTCGGTTGTGCATCCGATTCCAAACCCAATTTTTCTCGATATAATCTCTGATTCATTTGTGAGAACTTCGGTGGCCTTTGCTCTCTCTGTGAAGGCTTAGTTGCGAAGTGTAACAAGTGTACTCGAGAATTTTGCTCTCCCATTAATTATAGAAGACATATACGTGTACACCATCGGTTGAAAAAGCTTGATAAGGTTATCTTTATATCTCACAAGTGGAAACATTTATCTACCACATTGTCGTTCCTAGTTCAAAGCTTCTTGCCCAAAGTGTAGAGTTTTTGTTTATTTCTTTTCCAAGTCTTCCTCGCTTAGCTAATGGTTCTTACATATTGTAGGACTTTAAGAAAAATAGGGATCTTCTAGGGGCATATTGGGATAAGGTAATCTTTCATCATTGTGGACTTTACATATATGAAGAATGCATCTTGTTTTATTGTCTTGATTTTTTCATAATTTGTGTAGCTTTAGTAGAAGAGGCAAAGGAAGTTGTGTCATTTAACAATGTAATGCTAGAGGTAAAACCTTTTTGCTCGTTACACCCTTGGTTTATTTCTCATGCGAAAATTATTTTAATGTGAGTTGCCTTGCACACATACGGTGATATGTCAAATATATTAAGCTATGATTAGTAGAAATGGAAGTAGGGGAGGTTGAGTGACATGCCTCTCTGATCCACGTCTTCACACACTCATTTTATTTTTTCACACTCTTTCATTTATGTTTCAGTTTCTTGTGTTGTATTTTGTTTGACTGTCCAAGTTCTTTCTAACTGCCATATTGGATTTGAAAGCTTTCCTCTGTTTGCTGAAAGATTGAGGGTTCCTTTTCAATGTGAATATGATTTTTAAACCTCTTATCCATTCATCTTGCCTGGAAGTATTATTAATTATATATCTCTTTTTGAATTTGAGATTTCTTCGAAAAGACGAGTTACAAACACAAAGACATGTCAATCTCTTGTGGTTCCCTTTGTTAGCTCTCTTGTGGTTCCCTTTGTTAGCTCTTGTAGTTCCCTTCTGATTGTATCTTGATTTCTTTTAGGTTCCTGCTGATGTCAAAGAAGTCTTGGATACATTCCGAATTGCTGCTGAACTAGGGAGCGACACACTTGGAGCCTATGTGATCTCCATGGCCTCAAATGTATGACTAGCTGCTTCTTTTAGCAAATTTGTCACATGTCCAATTTTTCCCTTAGCTCCTTCCTAGTAACTAATTAAGAGTGAATGACTCAGTCACATTCATTGTGATAGATAGATATGTAATTATTCTAATTACAATATAAATAGAAGGGATGTGTGCTCTGTTTACATACACAGGTAATTACACAAAATTACACTTGCTAACTGCATGTTTACTGCAGATTGAAAGATAACCCAATTTGTGAAGAAGTTGGAGTAGTAGGAAACTACTGCTCCATTTATTTTTTTAATTTTTTTGTAAAAATTTGCGACGGATTTGCCACGGATTTGCGATGAAATTTGCCACGGATTTGCGACGAAAATTTGCCACGGCTTTGCGACGGAAAAATTTGCCACGGATTGGCGACGGAAAAATTTGCCACGGATTTGCGACGGAAATATTTGCCACGGAAATTCCGTGGCAATCGATTTGCGACGAGCGTTTTTGCCACCAATTTTTGTCCGTGGCAAATCCGTCGCAAATGTTGTTTTGCCACGGAAATTTGTGCATTTGCGACGGAAATGTCCGTGGCAAATCAACGATTTTCTTGTAGTGAATCAATTCAGAAGAGATACATTCAAAGGAGACAAATCAAAGTTCACATGCTTTGAATGCAAAAAGCCTGGCCACATGAAACAAGATTGTCCATTGCTCAAAAAGGGCCCAAGAAAATTCACACCTCAAAAGAAAGCCCTATTAGCTACTTGGGATGACTCAGAAGAGTCATCAAGTGAGAAAGAAGAGGAATCTACAAATCTTTGTCTTGTGGCAGGAATAGAACAACAAGAAGAGGTACAAACTTCTGAACTCCTCAAATGTGAAACATGCAAAGAAATTGAATCCTCCTTTGATAGTTTGTTAAATGATTCTGACATACTGTCTAGAAAATGCATGGTTTTCAAAAAATAAATAAGAATCATCAAAAAGGAAAATGAGGAGTTAAAGATACAAAATGAAAGAATGGGAAAAACAATTTCCACACTTCAATCATCCCATTTCAAACTGTCAAAACAATTTCAACTCCTTACTTTGAAAACACCAGAAATTCCTATCACTCCTAACTTGGAATTAGAAAAGGAAAATGAAAAACTTAGAAAACAAGTTTGTGATTTAACCGATGAGCTTATGTTCTGTGCACAACAACTTGAAGCTTCTCAAAAGAGTTTAACACCTTCTGAGCAAGACCAGTTATCCAAGAAGGGTCAAAGAAGACCCAGAAACAAATGCTCAAAATGCAAACAAACTGAACATCATGTTTCAACTTGTAAAATAGAGCATAAAAATCCCATACATGTGAAAACAAACCCTCAAGGACCCAAAGATAAATGGGTACCTAAATCTTTGTCAAAAACAAATGCAAGTATGCCTTTTAGCATCAAAAAAGAAGTTGTGGTTCCTAGACAGTGGGTGCTCAAGGCATATGACAGGGGAGAATGATAAATTCCTCTCCATGGAGAGCTTTGATGGAGAACTTGTCATGTTTGGCAACAATGATAGAGGCCACATCAAAGGAATAGGTACATTAGGTAAAATAAACTTTGCTCAGATTCAAAATGTTCAATGATGCCAACACCGAATTAATAAGTGTAACACGCCCCAATTAATAATTCTCTACTCTTCCAATTGTTTAGCCTTGCTTTGATAGAATCTATTATCGGTTGCCAAGTACTCATCCTTTTAGTATTCGCTCCAACCGGAACCCCAAGAAATTTAAAAGATGCCAAACCCCTAAGCCAATGCTTAACTTTTTAATTTTCATTGGATAGAAAAAAAAGTTAAATGAACTTTTTATTTTTTATTTTCAGGTTGTGATTATTTTTGCTTTGACAAATTTTGTGAGCGGAGCCCCAAAGGATAGCCCAAACTTATTCGTGAAAATAGTTTGTGGAGCTTGCTATGTGTGAGTAAATGTTTTGAAAACCTCACAATGTTTGAAATGACATAATTTCATATTTGAAGCTATTCCTAATTTTGAGTAGATTTAGTTAAATTCAATTTTAATAAAACCAAATTCTACAAACTTGATGAACTCGAAAATAAAGTAAACATGTATCCAATATAAGAATAACGATTTCAGAAAAAATATAATGGTCTATTAATAATTAACATAACCTGTGCATCGCACGGGTGTCTAATCTTTATAAGGGTGTGATGACAGTGCATTCTCCCCTTTACAAGGACCTAACATAATCTTAAAATGTTAAAAAGTAATCTAGTGAACATCCTTTCACCAATTCACTACTCACTAATATATATGTGGGTCACATGACCACTCTTCAAGGGACCAAGGTTGACTGCAGCCATTGGAGCCGTTTGATATTCCCGTTAGAGAAATCATAACCTTTGATTTCCTTTATTCAAAACAATTACAAAATGGAGAAAGGTAAAAAGAGCTGACAGTAGTGAATCCAAATTCCTCGTCAATGAGACAGAAGATTGTTTTAATGTGATAATTAATTAGACTTTAGGGCTTGGAGGAGGAAGGAGCCATTTTGAGGCTTCAATCAATCCAAGCGAAATGAAAGGTTTGGCCTCTGCATCAGTTAGTTGTTTTGTGAAGCTTGCACGACCTTTGGGGTCTGCTCGAGGTCCTGTGTTCTTGTACTCTCCATAGTATGTAGTCCTGTACGTATAACATCACGTGTTAATCACTTTAGTTACAAAAATTTGGACTAGAAAGTTTACTAATGATGTGCAATTAATGTTTAATTAGTGGAGTAAATTAGTTACTTGGTAAATTCAGGGTGCAAGCCATCATTCCATGCTATCGGGTTAACAACAGTGCTCAAAGTTGAGTAAGCAAAGATGACTTTGGGATGAGACATCCATGTTCTCGCTAAGAATGTGTCATTTCCAGTTCCAGTAACATCACAATGTACAAATGAGTAGATATAATCCTCTGCCTCACTTTTTCTTGCTTGTGCCACTATCACCGTCGGCCCTTCCGCGCCAAGCGCTCTCAATTCATTGTTCTGTATCACGAAATAAATAAAGTTTCATTAATTTTATTAATCAAAATTGCACTATTGATCATTTCACAACTATCTGAAGGAGATTTGAACTTAGCACCTTAAGAATACAAAACTAAGCTCTTACCTGAGCTTGCACCTTAAGAGTTAAAACTTCATTAATTACTACGGTCACAAATATAGTGTCTTTGGACAGAAAAAAACTAAGACTCTATTTTGAAAAAAGTAGCAGATAACGAATGAGCAGCAGTGATTGCAAATGACGTGTTTGGTAAAACAAGCGGTTAAACACTATCTCAAACTCTACTTGAAGAAGCATTTGAAAAAACGTTAAACGCTAGTGCTTACCAAACACATATATTCATCATTTGCTAGTAAAATCTACTATCTGCTAAGTGATGAGGCTTGCCAAGCAAATCCTAATTTTTTTAAAAGAAATACTTACCAAATATAGTGACTTGCCACTTCCAAAAATGAAATCCACAGTTCCTTGAATTAAGCAATCTTTGAAGAAATGTTTACCCCTATCATCACATAGTGTGTCCTGGAACCCGAACAACTTGCAATTATAAAACGCTGCTTTTTCACCAGAAATTCTCATTGCAACTGCTTGCTCACCTTGTTTTCTTCCATCAGGTCTTGGTGCAGAATTCTATATCATCAAAATATATAGCATAAAACAATTAATTTATTGATTTTTAGCACATACCAAAAAAATCATTTAATTTTATCGATTTTTATAACATTATTAGTCTTTTCCCTATTATGATTGGAAAAAAAACAATTTATTCAACCTTAAACTATCAAAATGACAACGAAAAAGAAACCGTATTTAAAACACGGTTGATTAATATGAAACAGAGGGAGTAGTATACGAACCGAGATAACGATGTTAGCAGCAACAAAATAATCTGATTCAACAGTCAAAGTACCACTATAAACAGTTCCATATTGTTTTGCAGTACCACCAAAAGTCAAATTTGGCATATTACCAGGTGCTCCAAACAATGTAACAAAAGGTTGTGTCCTTTCAATTTTGATTTTCTCATTATAATTTCCACCACCAATGTAAATAATCACACGCTTTGTATTTCCAGTGGGTATGCTTTTAATAGCATCAGTGATTGTCTTGAAATCACCACTACCATCTTGCATAACCTTAACAACCTTTGAACCTTCTTTCTGCAGCTACCAATGCAGGGATCTAAACCGCTTTTCTTTGAGCTAATGGACCAACATTGGCATTGAACCATGATTGTAATTGAGCTTTATCAGCTGGAATTGGAACATTATCATCGGATAAAACAACATTGAAGGTCACAAATGTTACTATGAATATGATTGCTACATTAATTGTAGAGATTCTTGTTTTTGAGGCCATCTTTTGTTGTTTTTGATTTTGTTTGGGGTTTGAATTTATAAGAGATTGATGAGACTTAATTTGGAATGTTGTTGATTTGATTCAATCATTGTTTTTGTTAGGGAAGCTAAATTTAAACATGTGGTTGATAGTGCATGGTATATATGTAAGTTCATAAGTTATTTAAGGATTTTTTTTTATAGTCTTCGAGACTGAGATATTTGTTTGGCACACAACTTATGTACTATATATATATATATATATATATATACCATGAGTCAATTAAGAACAAAATTTTGACTAATTAATTTCTCGGTCTTCATAAATACATCATATATAATTGAGGTTTTTAATACAGGACTCTTTCTTTGAGTAATCTATAATTTAGAAGCTCTTAAGGAGTTCAAATAAAATAAAACTATAGCAGATTCATTTCTTGATCTTTTCATAAAACTATATGGACCAGTGATGTCATTTTAATATCTCTCCTTTAGAATATGAATTTAGATGACTATACCGCATGCGTTCAAATTATACTATCCCCTGGAGGTACTAATTCAATTTGAGTACTCATTTCGAGAGTCCGAAGAGTGTGTATTAGAATATTAGATCCTTCAGAGAGTTTCATATTATTACGACTATCAAATGAGTCATACAAATAAGTTGTAGCAATATTCATCTTGTGCAAATAAGTATTGAAAAGTACTTGCATCCACCCTTGACCAACATACCGAGGTTTGTATCTCACAATTTTACTATTCTGATTTTGTTTTTGCACAAAAACCCATTTGTATCCAACTGGTTTCACACCTGCAGGTGTTTGGAGTATAGGTCCAAAAACTTTTTTCTTTTAAAGCAAGTTTAATTTTGCTTCAATTTCATCTTTCAAATTTTGGCCAATTCTCACTTTGTCTATAATCATTAATAGACTTTTGTTCATAATCCTCAATATCATTTATCACATTTAGCGCTATATTTGTAAAAACATCGTCAACGTTGACTTCGTTTCTATTCCAATGTATTTCATTCTTGACATAATTCATAAATATCTCTTTAATTTAAGAAGTTTTCAAGTACCAGAATAGTACTTCGGGAACTGTAATGTCAATTATGTCTGAAAGACTCTTTAAGATATTCTATATCCTCGCTTGGACCGTATTTATTTTTAGCTCATTTCTTGTTTGAGGATTTTTTATCTTTTGAACTGATTGGTCTTTCACGCTTCAGGAGCGGTTGAGACGCATTTGCAATATTTGATTGTCCAACAGGGACATCCATTTTATTGGAGCATTAGCAGCTGATATATATGATTTGGTCACACCTTTTGGTTCAGTGAATGCATTTGGTAGATGATTTGCTAAGCTTTGCAAATGATTTATCTTTTTAACTTCTATTTCACATTGTTTACTTTTGAGGATCAAGATGAGATAATGATAATTCATTACAACCAATCTCTTTTTTCAGCTGCTTATTCTCTCCCCTAGTGTTGGGAAATATGATTCATCAAAATGACAATCAGCAAATCGAGCTGTAAATAAATTTCCTGTCATTGTTTTAAGATATTTTATAATAGGGGGAGATTCATATCCAACATATAATCCCAACCTTCTTTGAAGTCCAATCTTAGTGCGATATGGTGGAGAAATTGGGACATACACTCCACATTCAAAAATTCGAAGATGGGAAATGTTAAGTTCTTGACCAAAATCTAATTGTAAAGGGTAAGAATCGTGATAATATGTTGGCCTGATGCAAATCAATGTTGCAGCATGCAAAATTGCATGTCCCCAAGTGGAAATGGGGAGTTTGCATTCATGAGAAATGGTCTTGCAATTAACTTATACGCTTAATAAATGATTCTACAAGTCCATTTTGTGTATGAACATGTGGTCCAGGGCGTTCAATGTCAATTTCAATGGATGTACAATATTCCTTAAAATGCTCGAGTTGAAAACTCAACAGCATTGTCAAGACGTGTTTTCTTGACAAGATAACCAGGGAAGTGAGATCTTATTCGAATTAGTTGAGTTAGCAATATCACAAACGCTTGGTTGCAAGTTGACAACAAACAAACAAGTGACCATTTAGCTGGTGCATCAATCAAAATAATAAAATATCTAAATGGCCCACATGATAGGTGTATTGGCCCACAAATATCACCATGTATACGTTCCAAAAAATTTGAGAGATTCACTTCTATTTTTTGTTGGTAATAATCTAATTATCAACTTCCTTATTGGATTAAAGAATCTTCTAGTTCTTCAATTGATGGCCACATGAGTTTTCAATTATATTTCGCATCATTATGAATCCAAGATGGCCCAACCAGTCATGCCAAACAACAAATTTTTCGTGATTTGTAAATTTCTAATTTACAACAACATGTGTTTCAATTGCACTAATATAAAGTGTATTACAAACAAGAGAAAAGGCAGGCAACTTTTCCACTATACTTATTTTCCAATGTATGTCTCATTATATAAAGATATTCAATATCTCCTTCATCTCTCGTTTCAATATGATATTCATTTAGATGGATATCTTTGAAACTTAATAAACCTCTACGAGACTTAGGAGAATATAATGCATTCTCAATGTGTAAATTTGTTACCCAAAATAACAGTAATAATATCTCGGCTATATGGTCACGTTGCATTTTCTCTTGATTTTGTAAGACAACGAGATTATAATAATGATCAATCAATAGTTTTCGTGTAAAATTAAGCAAATTAGAGAAATATAATACGTGAAGAAAAATTGGTTAAAAATGGACGTAAATAGACAATACATAAATTATTAAATAAATAAACATAATATAAAAAACTATGCATCTCCAAACTTCGTATGCGATACCCATTCAAAGAAAATCAAAGGACAAAATAAATGCTTAAAATCCAATAAAGCCCATTCCACAAATATGACAAAAGGACTAGACAATAAATTGATATGAGAAAAGAAATGAAGAACTAACTAAACCCAAAATGCGGACCTACAGAGAAATTAAAACTTCACATTGTTGAAGTAGTTATCGCAATATTATTTATGGAATATTACATCCTATGTGAAAAAGGGACCTTTAGCAAAGTAAAACTGTAAAATAAAGATTATATCGAATCGATAGATAATATAGCATCACTTAAAGATGAATCAAATCCAAAAATAAACTTTTGGATCTGTAGAATTAATCTACAAAAAGATGGAATGGAATGGAATTTTTTTTCCGTTCATTGAATCTGTAGAATTAATCTACAAAAATAAACTTTGATCAAGAATATCATAAGACAACAGAACCATTCCACATCTAATTATAAACTATATATCAAGAGCAACCAATCCAAGATTAAATACTTTATACTATAAGGTTAATCACTAAGCAAATATGTACTTAGATTCATATATATATATATATATATATATACAATAATCAGGCGATAGTCAAATCTGATCGGGAGAACCATATTATAATATTGTTAACCCAAAATTTCGACAAGGATTTTGGAATGTTATTTAAAGGGTTTAACTCTTCATTAATGCTCTTTAATGATGCCTTGGAAACGCAAGTTACATTCAAGTAATTCTTCCATCAGATTTCGACAAGGAAGGTTTCAACTTCGACAGGAAAAGCTTTCGACAGAGTATTACGCTCAGGTTTCGTCAAGACAGTTATTATCAAGCGGTTATGTTGTCGAAGTGTTGAGACAGTTACATGGGAAGTTTATTTCTCTAAGTATAAATAGTAGTTTTTTGTAAGAAAAACAGGTCACAACATAAACACAACATTCTGAAACTCTAACTTCCAAGTCACAGCGAAAACGAGTGGACAGAATCATTGTATGTGCTTGTGTACCAATTTCTTCTTTTCAATTCAATGCAATTTACTGTTTCTGTTAACAATTTGCACATTTATTATGTTATTGTTTCCTTCATTTTGTTTTGTCATTCGAAATTAATCTTTTCTAAACTAAAGAAAACATAAACAATCAAGAGCAATTGTTCTCGAGATTTCTAGTTTAATCTCACAAACGTATCTCATAAAACTAGTGATTGTTTGCTAAAAACACTAGCAAACAAATTGGCACGCCCGGTGGGACCTTTGCCATTGATTTACGTGTTTTCTGTTTATTTCTGTGTTTTCTTGTTCATGTTACACTTTTATGCACTTGCGAAGTGGTAGAATGACACGTTCTAATAGTAACAATGTGTCTAGTTCTAACCCTGTGGTTTCACAAGGGCAAGGAACGACAGTTGAATCTGCTAGCGTAAGCGCAGGGTTAACTGTAGGGACGGTTACACCGTCAACATCGACGACGGTTCCATCGTTATCAATGACCAATGTTGGGACAGTACAGTCGGAGATGGCGCCTATGTCGTTGCCATTGAATATAGGGCCTCACCCTAGTCCTCATATGGCAACAGGGAACAGTTTGGATCCATGTTTTTATAGCATGAATCCACAACCATTTCCTCCAGGCATATATGGCATGCCTACTGGAATGCCACATATTTCGACCTTTTCCCCTGCACGAGTTTCTCCTGAAAGTGTACTGGGTCGAAATCATCAGACAACATTAACCAATGAATCTTTGTTTGCTTTAAGGCAACAAGTCGACGAAAGCAATCATGGTATGGTTAATATGCTAACCCAACAAATTGGTAGGGTTTTTAACCCATTGATTCAAAATACTAATACCAGTTATCAAATGTTAGCCAGTCAAATGGGTAGAATTGCAGATTTCTTTGGGGCTCCATGTAACACCCCATTTTTCCACTTTATAATTTAGTTTAAAATCAGAGTTCAAAAATTGCTTTTCTTTTAAAAAGATACATTCTCAAGGGAATGCTACGTACACCAAAACATGACTTTAACTTAGTCAACAATACTTTTCATTAATAAAAAAAATTGCGTGATACATAGCACGACTTAATGGGGCGAACCCTCAAAACATTGGTTCTTTAAATAATTCTTACATCCCTAAGTTACAGTTCAACAACTTAACTTAAATCAACTAATAGACTACTCGGCCCCCAATGCTACGTCACAGAGCAAGACGCCACAACCAGACTGAGGAAGGAAGTGTGGATATCTTGTGTTGCAGGTTAAGTTTTGATGATGAAGTAATCTAAGACAAAGTGACAAATGGAATTCCAAGGCACAACCAGCTCAAGAAGTAAGTCTATGTCAAGGGTAGTCCCTAGGAAGTCGGGTCGTGTCTTAGGAATGAATGTAAACCGCTTTTGAGGATCGGCTCAAATCACACCACACACTAGCACTCACAATGAACCAAACATTTGTTTTCAATTGATAAAAGCATGTCAAATAGGTTAGGCACTTGTTTTTAAAGAAATAGATTAATGGCTTAATGTCTTACAAGAAATTGTTTTTGAACTAAAGAATATTCTTGATTTGGTATTTTGAAGCTAGAAATCGATTGTTCACTTGTTTCCACAAGCAAGCAATCGATTGATCACTTATTTCTTCAAGCAAGCAATCGATTGTTCACTTACTTTGAAGCACAAAATCGATTCATGGCTTCTTGGTTTTAAAAGAAGAATCGATTCATGGCTTCTTATCTTAAAGGAAACAATCAATTCTTTACCTACTTGTTTAAAGCACAAAATCGATTCTTACCTTGTTTTTTGAAGCTCATAATCGATTTCAAACTATAGTTATATAAGCAACAAATCGATTATCCACTTATCCATAAACTATTCCAACGGTCATATTTTTACAAACTCTATAAATAGGATTTAGGGCTTCACAGATTATCACAACCTACATTTCTCAAAAAGCTGAAGCGCACATCGCATACACACTTCACTGTTTCCATCTTTTTGAGCTGATCTCTCTCAAGGGTTAGGTTGGGTATCTTCAAGTTGTTGTATTCACCTTCTTAGAGGTGTTACTATTTTTCTTGTAATTTGATTTTGTTGTAATTGGGTTTTACTAGAGAGTGGGGTATCTCTCTAGGGTTTTTGATTGTAACAAGGGTGGGGTATCTCTTGTATCAATTGTTTTGAGGGCTCTTGCACAAAGGTGGGGGATCCTAAGTGTGAAGAGCGCCTGAGTTTTGTAAGGGTTTGAAAGCACCCGCTTTAAGCTTTGATTTGATAGTGAAAATCTCACAAAGGGTTTTGTGAGGACTGGAGTAGGCCACTAGGAGGTGGCTGAACCAGTATAAATTTCTTGTGTTCTTTACTGCTTTTATTTCTAATTCGTTCTTTCTATTAACCTGCGCGAAAAACAATCTAAGTTGTTAAAAGGGGAACGATTTTCTAAAAATCTCAATTCACCCCCCCTCTTGAGACTGAAGCCACTTGGTAACAGGAAGTACCTTCACTCAGGATCACCTGCACGTTGCCGACATAAGAAGCAACATAGAAAGCAGAAGGGTGAGTCTCTAACACATATAATAAAATGTATGATAAACATTATGCTAAGGAAACAACTAGAACACCACAGCTTCAACAAACAAACACACAACCTCAATTTATAACACCTCCACTCATAGTCAACAAAACACATCACCAAACGCATGAACATATGCATGAATGCAACCCAACACCAAGGGTATAATGCATGTGGTACTGTCTCCGGCTTAATAACACAATGCATATGATTCCGACTCCGGCTTAATGGAACAATGCATATGATTCCGACTCCGGCTTAATGGAACAATGCATATGGTATCGACTCCGGCTTAATGATACAATGCATGAGGTATCGACTCCGGCTTAATGATACCGTCTCCGGCTTAATGGTATGCATGCAGTACCGTCTCCGGCTTAATGGTATGCATCAACCACAAACAATAACATCAAGTATGAATTAACACCGTCGCTAGTGATATGCAGGCCGAAGCCCGCAATATCCGTCATTACACTGTCGTCTACTTCACCTAGACAACATCAACAGCTCTATGGCTAACATCACCACACAAATCCATAGCTCTAAGGCTAACATCATTACGCCAATCCATAGCTCTAAGGCTAACATCATTACACCAATCCATAGCTCTAAGGCTAACATCATTACACCAATCCATAGCTCTAAGGCTAACCTCAATACATTGGTCACTAGCTCTATGGCTAACTTCAACCTCACCGGACACATCGGCCTTTGGTCACTAGACCCATCGTTCTCAATCATACTGGCAGCACACCTTTGGCGCTAGAACAGCCCAACTTGACGCCGTGGGCAACCTGGCACAACACAGCGCCACAGCAGCTCAACTCAGCTCCACGAGACAACTCGCGCAACACACAGCGCCACTCTGACAAGACAACTCGGCTCCCGGAGATTCAACACGCAAGATGCGGGCAGCGTGCAATGGCACCCTGCTCTTCACCACACTCCCACTGCCCTTCGACACCAAAAGTAGTAGACTAAACTGTCACTACAAGGACCTAACCATCACATAAGGACCAAAACGTCACCTAAGGACTAAACGTGCTTCACAATTCACAACTTAGACGTACTCGGCACCCACACAGCACCCAAAAATTGGCCTGGCAGCAACTTGCGCTACACTGGCATCAAAACAGCACCTCGACACTCTCCTATTGCACCTCGACACACACACACTACCCTTCGTCACACCACACTGCGCTTTGGCGCACCACACTGCACCTCGGCACGCCTACCCTACCCTTCGTTACACCACACTGCGCTTTGGCGCACCAACTTGCACCTCGGCACACCTACAATTCGGTATCCATACTCTACACTTCGGCAACTACACCTCGACTCCCATACACTTACGCTTCGTCACGTCTAAAAGACGACACTTACACTCCAATACATCTACACCTCAACACATACACCTCGGTATATACACACTATATCTCGACAACTTCACTTCGAATTATAAATACTACACTTCACTTAAATACATCCATAATTCAACACACCTACACCTCAACAATACTAGCTTAGACGTCCACGCACTACATTTCAACAACTACACTTAGGCTTATATGCACCTCACTTCATCAACTACACTTAGGCTTATACACCACACTTCAACAACTGCACTTAGGCTTATATACACCTCACTTCATCAACTACACTTAGGCTTATATACACCTCACTTCAACAACTACACTTCAGCATATATATACTATACATCTCCTCACTTCATCATCACTCACCTCAGTTACACTACACTTAAGCACACCACACTTAAGCACAACACTTCACCTAGGCTACTACACTTAGGCACTCCACACCTAAGCACAACACCTCACCTCGGTTACTACACTTAGGCACACTACACCTAAGCACAACACTTCACCTCGGCTACTACACTTAGGCACACTACACCTAAGCACAACACTTCACCTCGGTTACTACACTTAGGCACACTACACCTAAGCACAACACTTCACCTCGATTACTACACTTAGGCACACTACACCTAAGCACAACACCTCCCCTCGGTTACTACACTTCTTTGACTTCCACGTACTACGACGCACACATACTACACATCAACACCTACTCTCCTCGGCACACACATACTTCGACGCACATCCACTACGACGCACACCCTTACACTGACACACTTAAGCTTCTCGGCACACCCTCACTTCAACTCACTACCCTTCGACGCACACATCTTCGACCCTCGCAAGCTACAACGCACCTACCCTTCTCGGCACCCAGTAATACTTCACTTCGAAATGGCGCTCTAGACACCTACCCTCATCTTCCTTCTTATCTTTGACTCTCATACTAAGATCAAACTTAAACCACAATTACTACAACACCTATTCACTTGAACTTTGTTCAACATACATCTAAGCACTCAACGAAGGTGCCAACACCAACAATAACGCCCTGGGACTGAGGGTTCCTCAACTCCCATTTCTCTCCTAGGTCTCTCATATGACCAACTCACCAACAATACATACACACATCACAACTTCACCAAAGTGAAGCAAACACAACATCAAATCACGCAACAAGCAACACAAACAACTCAACAATCATCCTAGAGTCTAACTCACACATAACACTCATCATATACTCTATTATAGTGAAAGAGAGCCCCCTTACCTCAATGAAGAACATGAGTACTCTCTCCACTAAGAAATCACCAACCATCACCAACAATCCAGCTCCTCTACCTTGAACTTGAGCTCCCACGCCAAGATCTTCTCTTCTTCTCTCTAAAAGCTTCGCACCTCTCTCTCTCTCTCTTACTTTACTCTTTGACTATTCTTTGATTTTTGGTTGGAATGAACTTCTTCCCTTTGACACCTTCCTTATATCATGTACATGAGCCTAACTCTCATGGGCCTCTATTTACACCTCCTCCATTACTTGCACTACTCCCTCTTTTAATTAATCACCACTCACTTTTTACTAACCACCACTTCTCATTTAAATCAAATACCTCCTAAATACCATAAAACTCCAAATTAATCCTTTGACTTAACAAAATGTTGTAAGCCTTAAATAACTCAACTAAATAAATAATTGAATTATTTTTGGGCGTTCTGATCCAAGTGTTAATACTAGGCGAATTCCCAATATTGTGGGTAACGGTTTGCACTGGTACTCCCAAGGAGCAATCGCGATCACGTACCAAATTGTGGGCGAACAACGAGGGACGATAAATCAAATCCACGAAGTTGTTTTGGTAAATCGTCACCAAGACGCTGATGAAGTGGTTCGACAAGTGCAACAAAATAATATTGGCGCTCAAGATAATATAGCCACTTTAGTAGAGACTATAATGGCGCAAAATGGTCTTAACATAGGTTTGCATAGGCCTAATTTTGTATCACAATTGTGAGACTATGTGTTGCAAACCGAATTACCAAGGGGATGGAAAATCCCTAAGTTTACCAAATTTGGTGGTGATACAAATGAATCCATAGTCGAACACATTGCTCGATTCTTAACTGAGGCTGGGGACATAGCCCAAAATGAGAATTTAAAAGTGAAATACTTTCCAAATTCTTTGACTAAAAATGCTTTTACTTGGTTTACCACTTTATCCCCTGGTTCTATTTTCACATGGGGGCAATTAGAGAAGGCATTTCATGCACAATTTTACATGGGTCAGTCTAAGATAAGTCTCAAAGAGTTGGCCAGTGTTCGACGCAAAATGCCTGAAACAATCGATGATTATTTGAATAGATTTAGACTATTAAAGTCTCGTTGTTTCACGCAAGTGCATGAACATGAGCTTGTCGAAATGGCTGCTGGTGGCCTTGATTATTCAATTCGAAAGAAATTGGATACATCACATTTAAGAGATATGGCCCAATTGGTTGATAGAGTTCGACAGGTCGAAAGGCTTAAGGAGGAAAAATCTAGGACAACTAGGTTTCAGAAAAAAGAAAAAGTGGCATATGTCGAGGAAAAATTCGACGTGGCTTTTGGTGATGTCGAAGAGGAGGAAATAGATGTGGCTGAACTCAAGCCTGACCCTCCTTATACTTGTAAATTATTGAGGCCTGCTAATGGGAATAATCCTGTAGAGCCAAAAAAAATGATAGATTTGTGCCCAAAATATATACCTTTGATGTTACTAAATGTGATGAAATATTTGATCTGTTAGTAAAAGATGGTCAAATATTATTGCCCAGTGACCTAAAAATGCCAACTCTCGATCAGAGAAAGAAAAAGGGTTATTGTAAGTTCCATTATTTTTTGGGACATAACACTGACCGTTGTGTGCTTTTCAGGGATCTAGTTCAAAAGGCAATCGAGGAAGGAAGACTTAAATTTGGTGATTAGAAAGAACTTCAGTCATTGTTGGGAAAAATTAATTTCCTTCGAAGATTTATTTCCAACTTAAGTGGCAAAACACAAGCTTTTTCGCCATTGTTAAGACTGAAGAAAGAAGAAGAGTTCAAATGGGAACCAGTTCATCAAGCAGCCTTTGACGAAATCATGTCTTATTTGATGAAGCCACCAATTTTGTTGCCTCTCATTAGAAACAAAGTGTTGAAATTGTATATTGCAACATCTGATAGAACAATAGGTAGCATGTTAGCACAAGAGGATGATAGTGGTGTCGAAAGAGCCATTTATTGCCTTAGTAGGGTTTTAATTGATGCTGAAACAAGGTACAGCCCAATAGAAAAGTTGTGCCTTTGCTTGTACTTCTCATGTACAAAGTTAAAGCAATATATAAAACCAGCAGATGTTTATGTTTATTCGCATTTTGATGTCATTAAGCATATGCTGTCGAAACCAATTATGCATAGTCGAATTGGTAAATGGGCTTTGGCTTTGTCAGAATACAACTTAACTTATCAACCTCTAAAATCCATTAAAAGACAAGTGGTTGCTGATTTTATAGTGGACCATTCTGTTGTCGAAGAAACAGTGAGTTTCAAACGTCCTTGGAGGTTATACTTCGATGGTTCAAGCTATAAAAATGGAGTTGGGATTGGTATCTTAATCATTTCCCCTAATAATATTCCAACGAAGTATAAGTTTAGAATTCGCGACTTTTGCTCCAACAATGAAGCTAAGTATGAGGCTTTGATAGTAAGCCTTGAAATTTTACTCGACTTGGGGGCAAGTCATGTCGAAATAAAAGGTGATTCAGAATTGGTTATCAAACAATTGACCAAAGAATACAAATGCATTAAGGAGCACCTTATTAGGTATTATGTTGTTGCTAATATGTTGTTAAAAAGATTTGAGTCTGTGCAACTAGAACATTTACCACGAATAGATAATCACGTGGCGAATGAGTTGGCTCAAATTGCTTCAGGTTATAAAGTTTCAACACAGAGCCTTGCAGAGTTGATCGAAATAAAAGATAAACTCATTTCTAATGACTCTTCTTCACTACACGGTTGATGATGTTGTTTTAGCAGAAATTTTTGCTCTTGACAACATGACTAATGATGATTGGCGTAAACCTATTGTGGAATACTTGCAAAATCCCACAGGAAATGCTAGTAAAAAGGTAAAGTATAGGGCTTTAAGTTATGTGATAATTGGGAACGAATTGTTTAAGAAGACTTCTGAAGGAGTACTTTTAAAATGTCTTAGTGAAAATGAGGCATATTTAGCAGTTTCTGATACACATAATGGAGCATGTGGTTCACACCAAGTAGGCCATAAAATGAAATGGTTATTATTTCGACAAGGAATGTATTGGCCAACTATGTTGAAGGATTGTATAGAGTTTGCTAAAAAATGCCAAGAGTGTCAAAAGCATGCTGGAATACAACATGTGCCTGCAAATGAATTGCATGCTATAGTCAAACCTTGGCCATTTAGAGGTTGGGCCCTAGATGTAATTGGAGAAATAAAGTCAACTTCATCAAAAGGCCATAAGTATATCTTGGTGGGAATTGATTATTTCACCAAATGGGTCGAAGCAATACCTCTAACCAATGTTGATCAAAGAAGCGATAAAGTTCGTACAAAGTCATATCATTTATAGGTATGGAGTTCCAGAAACCATTACTACGGATCAGGGGTCTATTTTCACTGGTCGAAAAATGGTGGAATTTGCTTCTGAAATTGGTTTTAAGTTATTAACTTCGACACCATATTATGCACAAGCCAATGGTCAAGCAGAGACTGCCAATAAAATCATTATCAATTTGATTAAGAAACATGTTGGGCAAAAACCCAAAAATTGGCACAACACTCTTGATCAAGCATTATGGGCTTGTCGGATTTTACCCAAGGAATCTATCAATACTTCTCCATATAGGCTAACCTTTGGACATGACGCAGTGTTGCCTGTTGAAATTTGTTTACAATCAACAAGAATTCAAAGACAGTGGGAAATTCCTTCTGATCATTATTGGAGTATGATGCTTGATGAATTAGTTGATTTAGACGAAGAAAGGTTATTAGCTTTAGAAATGCTATTCGACAGAAAGAAAGAGTAGCTAAAGCTTATAATAAAAAGGTTAAGTTGAAGACCTTTGATTCAGGCGCTTTAGTATGGAAAGTCTTGTTGCCTATGGAAAAAAAGATAGAGTTTTGGGTAAGTGGTCACCTGGTTGGGAAGGCCCATTATGCGTATTACAATGTTTTTCTAATGGTGCTTATGAAGTCGAAGAATTGGGTGGCAAAAATAGAATTTTCAGAATAAATGGCAAGTATTTAAAGCAGTATAGGCCAACATTAAATGAAATAAAGATTGAGCAAAAGTAATTAAATGAATTTGTTCATAAAATGGTAATGAAAGTTACATAGCCATTCAAAGGTTGTTCAAAGAGGCCTTAAGCCTGTCGAGAATCCTAGCACTCAAAGCAAGAGTAGTCTCAAGATAGCCTAATTCCTCATCAAGCTGAGCAATAGTGGTTTGATGTTGATTAGCGTTGTCTAAGTGCTTGATAGCTTCCAATGCTTCAGCTTGTTTCTTCGACAACAAAGAAGCTCCTATTCTCTCTTGAACTAGACTCTTTTGGTATTCAGCGTTTGCTAACTTCGTTTGAAGGATCTTTATCTCTTCCTTGTAACGTTGAATTTTTGAATCCCATTGAGTTAGTTCTTCCTCATCTCTTGTTGCTTGTGCCTCGAGGGCATCAAGTTTTTCTTGGGAAGACTTGAGAGAATCAGTTTCTTGCTGATGAAGTTTGACTACTTGATCCTTGTGCTTAAGAGTACTTGAATGTTTGGTAATGTTGGCGAAGAGATTCTCGAAGAAAGGGCCGAATTCAACAAGGAAGGCAAGAAGTGCTTGATCAGGTTTCGACTTGTGCAGTTTTTGGAGTAGAGCCTTGACTTGAAGCATTCGAAGGGTCTTGTTTGATCTTCAACACAAGGTTACCTTCCAAGATTCTTGTTTTCGATTGTTTAAGCAATTCTTACGCCGACTCTTGGTTAATGAGAACTCAATGAAGTAGTCGAGTTACCGGCGACTATATCTCGCTTGACGAACTTGAGAGGCTCAACATAAGTTTAAGAGATGCCAAATGATCTTCTTGTTTCAATTTGGAAAGTTCTTTGCCACTAACAGCACTGTTAGTCGATTCCTTGGCAGAAGCATCTTCTTGCGCCTCAAATTCAAACCCTGTGTTTGCTTCTCCTTCATTTTCCACATCCATAGCCTCATTGGAATTTTCGTTGAGGCGATTGCGACTTTTTGTTCTTCTTCCTTTTCTTTATTGTTAAGTTCCTTCCCAAGCTCTGCTTCAAGGGTCGCATCAGCATCAGTTTGTTCTTCAATAACGATAAGAATTCCAACTTCAGCATCCACAATGTTTTCTAAATCAGATGCTGAAAGAGATTCTGTTATGGGAATGATATTTTCCATTGGAAGTTCCTTGGAAATTGCTGTAGTTGTTGTTTCTGATGCAATTTGCTGAGTGGTTGGCACATTGAGGTAAGCTCGGTCGAACAAACTTCTTTTATTGTAACTTTTGGTTTCTTTGCCTATCCATGTTAAATAAATGATGTTAATGTCAAAAGTAGAAAACAAATAAAAGGATTTAAAGAAAATCTGGATAAAGCTTTACCTGAGGCTGAGCACTAGTAGGTTGAAGTCTTTCAGCCAAGCATTGTCCTTGTGGTTCTTTGATGATGATTCCTTTAGTTGTTCCTTGAGCTTCAAGGAATGCCCTTTTCCTTGATCTAGGAATAAGAGGCACATCATCATAATCACTATCAGTGTCCTGACAAGAGAAAGCATGAGTTTAGAATATAAGTACTATGAGAGTCAAGGGGAATTTGAAATCAAGCAAATAGTAGGTTTATTACCTCAGTACTCGAAAGAGAAACTTGTTTTCCCTTAGGCTTGATTACAGCAAGAGGACTTGGTAGTGGTGATTTTTTCTGTAAATTGAAGTGGTAAAGCATAGTTGAAGAATCATACTCAGAAAAGAATTCAGAGGTGTTTGGTAAAAACGTACCTTTGCTGGTGGTGGAGTTGGAGCAGACTTGGTTCCAGTTTTCTTCTTGATCTTAGGAGGAGTTGTTACCTTAGTAACCTTTTTTTTTTGAGGGAGCAACTGTGGACAGTGTCGAAATATTTATCAGTTAAAAGTGCCTAAGACATAATTCGACAAAGAGTAAAAAGATTACATGCAGTTTTAAATTTTGACAAGTTGTTTACCTTTGGGTCTCTCTTCTTCCTCTTCCTTATTTTGTGAAGGAAAAGCAGATAATAAATCCTCCAAAAGGCTACTTTCGGTTCTTTTCCCAAAAGCGTTGGTGTAGTATTCGAACCACCAATCGTAAAATTTCTCTGTGCAAGAGAATCTTGGGTTGAAATTGATAGGCTCGAAACTCAAAGCCTTGTGGCGGAATTGCACGAAAGAGGCCTTGTAGGCCATTTCTGTGTCTGGAATTTTGAATTCCCTCCTATGAAGGTATACTGGTGCAGGTCGAAGTTGGCAAAGCCCAAACTGCCTAGAGTAATAACTTGGAAAATATCTTGTTATTCCAAGGTTATTCTTGTTGCTGCTTGGAGAGAGTCTTGTCGAGAAAATAGCTGGTGAAAGGTATGCTTGCCAAATCTGGTTTGTCTCTTCAGCATATTCCCTTGAAGATGCAGAAAATTCTCTTTTAAACCAAGCAGGCCCATGGGTTCTAGTTACAAATGGGGCCATGGAAACTGTGAAGGTGTGGCAGTTTAGAAACATCTCAAAATAGATGGAGAAGGTTTCTTCGACAGAAGTATCTGCTTGTTTGCTTATTAATTGTGCTAGTCGAATTCCTTCTGTCTTTCTAGTTTCCAGAGATTGTCGAATCTTTTTGGGGATGCTCAAATTAAGCCTAGATTCGAAAGTGGCTACAAGCCACAATTGTAAGAGCCACATAGGGCCGGAAACACGAAATTTAGACGTGGGTTCATCTTCCTTCAACTCAATAGCAGCATTGTCAAGGTTTTGGTAAAGAGACCCTAATATCAATTTGGCCAAATTGATATTTTGCCTTTCATGGATTTGAATAGCCAAGTTGATGTGGGTTTTAACCACTTGCAAAGAACGAGAACAAAGAATGAAAATTGACAACCAACGAGTAAGGAAAGCAATGTGCTCCAAATCAGAAACTTCTTCAGTATCAGTGTTATGATGATTGTTGATATAAGGGGCAAAAGAGGCGTTGTCAAAATTGAAATTATAAGTGTTGGTGGAAAGTTTTGGGTCAAAAGTGTCACCTAAGGGTTTCAAGCCAGTGATGGCAGCAACATCTAATAGAGTTGGAGATAGCATACCACATTTGAGATGAAGGCTATGAGTAGCAATATCCCAAAATTGCATTGCTGCTAAGACCAAGACACTGTCGTACTTAGGCCCATATTGCGACAACTGAATCAGGTAAAAAATACCATGTTCTTCCCAAATTGTTGCTTTCTTAGCTTGAACCTTATCAAGCCAAGCTATATAATTATCTTGGTTAATCCTAGGTGCAGACCTAAAAACTCTAGTTGGATTACTTAGAAACTCTAAGTGAAAGGGTTTGTTGCTAAAGATTCTGGGTCGAAAGCGAGAAGGGCTAGGAAAAAATTCCTTAACTTCATCAGTTTCTAATAAAGGATTAGGAAGAGGGCCTAAAAAGGCGTGTGTGAAAGCTTTATCAGAAGGGATTAATACCTGTGATTGCCATTGGAGTGATCGATTATCAAGAATGTCAGGTTCAGCAACGAAATCCCCATTCTTTTGAGTATCAGAAGTTTTCGCAGCAACACCAGATGAAGAAGCCATTTGTTTCAAACAAAGAAGAATGAAAATTTTGCTTCTGGTTTTTACTGAAATTTCAAGAAAGATAGAAGAAGTGAAGTTGAAAGGGTGAAACTGCTTTTATATGGTTTGGTGTGTGCAACGGTTCGCACGTTTGCCATCTTTGGTGCGCAAGTGGCCCACTAATTTCGCGACGTGGCCCAATAAAACGGTTTGCTTATCTGCACTAAGTCATGATCGTTTCTGCTTCTCACTGTTTAATGCAGAGAGTGGTTGGAGGTGACGTTTCGCAAAATTCAAAAAATGCTCTTTTTTCTCCTTTCATTCCTTCTTTGTGGTCGAAAAAGACATTTTTTGGGGGGCAATTTGTTAACCCAAAATTTCGGCTAGGATTTTGGAATGTTATTTAAAGGGTTTAACTCTTCATTAATGCTCATTAATGATGCCTTGGAAACGCAAGTTACATTCAAGTAATTCTTCCATTATATTTCGACAAGGAAGGTTTCAACTTCGACAGGAAAAGCTTTCGACAGAGTATTACGCTCAGGTTTCGTCAAGACAGTTATTATCAAGCGGTTATGTTGTCGAAGTGTTGAGACAGTTACATGGGAAGTTTATTTCTCTAAGTATAAATAGTAGTTTTTTGTAAGAAAAATAGGTCACAACATAAACACAACATTCTGAAACTCTAACTTCCAAGTCACAGCGAAAACGAGTGGACAAAATCATTGTATGTGCTTGTGTACCAATTTCTTCTTTTCAATTCAATGCAATTTACTGTTTCTGTTAACAATTTGCACATTTATTATATTATTGTTTCCTTCATTTTGTTTTTTCATTCGAAATTAATCTTTTCTAAACTAAAGAAAACATAAATAATCAAGAGCAATTGTTCTCGAGATTTCTAGTTTAATCTCACAAACGTATCTCATAAAACTATTGATTGTTTGCTAAAAACACCAGCAAACAAATATCCATTTGGTTAGACAGTGAAATCATACAACACAATAGTAATATCATGGAACACGCGAGAATCAATGCTACCTAGCATAAGGAATAAGAAAGGTTACATTTTTTCAAAATTCATGAGTTACTACACCAATAGGAAGATCATAATCACAAATCATATACTAAAGATAGTTAAATAGGATAATGATAACATTTAGCATGTCAATAATCATCACCACAACCTTTGTTGTGTCAAAATTATATTGAGAATCATTCACTTCTAGTCTAGAAATGAACTTCAATCTACTGAGTGCCTCATATCTTTGTTCAAACACAGTGTTTAACTCAAAGATGAAATACTTAGCTATTGACTACCACTTTGTTCGTGATATTGTTGCCAAAGGTGAACTCAAAGTATCTCATGTTCCCTCCAAGATTGGTGTCGTTGAATGTCCTCCATCATTCACGATTATGCTCCCTGACTCTTGCTATTTCGCCAACGTTACAAATATATAACATTGAGTAGCTAATAAATTTGGCTCTTGTAACTGATATTTGTTTTCTAATTTTTGGCTATTATTATTCCTTAGGTTAGGAACAACTGCTATATATATTCATAATGTACATGGAAAGAAAATTCATGAGAATTTAAACATTCTATCAATCTCTTTATCATCAAGGTCTACAACCCTCCTTCCTCATTCCCTTTGATGTCTTCACAGTCGTTCACTTTGTGTCTGATCATACCACAAGAGAAGTAGAAGGTGGGTAGGCGTTCATTTTTGAAGTGAACCCTTAGACAGTGATCCTGGTATCTGATGACCCTAGCCTCATGCGTGGGAGAGTGGCTTCTTCAAGTCGAGATAGACCTTGAATCTAAGGAAACGTCTCATTTGTGCCCTCCTTTTGGTCAACTTCTTCAAAAATTCCAATAGTAGTACCCAATTTCTTCGCCATCGAATCGGATCTCAATTTAAAAGGAAGCTCGTAAGCTTGTACCTAAAGAAGACTCTCACATATTGAGTTCAAAAGGTTTTCTTATCCAAAGATGCACTCCAAGATTAGGATGTAGCAGTAGAAGTTTCATAAGCTATTCTTTATGAATGTTTCCGCATCCTTCTTTCGAGAGAAACGAAAAAGGAATAGATTATTGTTCAAATCTTGATTCTCAATGTGGTTCTTTAGCCTCCACTCCTAAACAATCGTGCATTTGAAAGCTCTAATTCTTGATTCTCTATGTGTTTCTGTGAGGATGAATCAGTGGAACAAGACAAAAAAAGAAGTTCCACCGATTCATCCTCACGGAAGCACTATACACAAAACAAATCGATTTGAGAATGAAGAATACCCCTCCTTGACAAAGCATCCGGGTAGCCACACGTTTCAACAAGACCCTCCTCGCGAATATTAAAACCTTTGATGGAGCATCATTCTTCCATAGCCGTTTACACGCAGGAGCAACATCAGTCCGAACCTGCACATTTTGACCTATAAAAAAACTACAGAGAATTTCCTAACACCTTTTAACAGTGAAGCCTCCCATCGGGTCACTGTTTACCCTGGATTTTGGTAAACACCGCTGGTTTGGAATTACTCATTGACTTGCGGGATCAACCAGTATTCCAAGACCAGTTTGGTTAGTGTTTTAAGAATATTTTTTGTGATCTGGGTAACTTTGCATAAAAATAAAGAAGATAACTGGCAGTCTCGCGCGAAACCGTCGAATTATCGAGGGAGATGTAGAAAATAAAGGAAAAACGCAGGAATGCAGTAGAGTAAAAACACGTAAAGAGCGCGGGAATTTTAAAGAAAGCAATTAAAAAGCATTAATTGAAAGGGTGGTACGCAAGTCCATACATTCAAGTTCTGTTGCTCGTGTCTCACGGTAGTGTGTTGGAGGGTTAGAGCGTAAGAAACTAAGTATGAGGAAATGCGACCCGTTTTCCATCAGGAAAACTCTTATTTATACTACATACACAAGGAGGGAAAATTCAAAAACTAAGTAACTGCCTAAGGATTTGAAACATGGTAACCGCCAGGCTTGTCTTCGACTGCAGCTTTCTTTGATCAGCGTGCGAACTCCTCTTTCGAACAAAGCCTTTGCTTTCTTCAAATCTTTTAAGTCATTTAGTCTTGTCGAAATCCCTTTTGAACCGATTCCTAGAGTCGAATTTAACGCTTCTTCTCTTGGAATGATGAGTCAACCCTCGTTGACTGCATTTAATGATGCTTGTCGAAAAGGCAGTCTAACAGTCACGCACCCATGTCCATCCGTCGACCCTCTGGAGACAGTGAGACCGACAACAGCATCTGTTGCATATATGTCACTGACAGCGCCATTTCATCATTATCCAGCAACAGCTCTTCGGTCCAAGACCACTCCTAACGCCACCATTTCCTCCACCAATGCATCCTTACGGTTACAGCTACTAAAAACTCATGGAAATAAATCTGAAAATTGGTCCCTTCCCACCCAAACATCTCCAAACCCTTACCTTATTGCCTCTTCCCAATTTAATTTTAACCAATTCATTGAGCCATCCTTCCGACAAATTTGTACCATCTCCTAATATACACAAATCCCTCCACCAAATAGATTTCTTCTCCCATCCTCTTCTACTCTCCACAATATCGGGCCATCTCCCTACCAATCCGTATATTTCCCTCAAAACTTCCTTCCAAATAGGACTACCTTCCTCCACCAAAATTCTCCATCTCCATTTAGTTAAAAGAGCGATATTAAAAATTTCTAGATTTTTTATTCCTAGCCCCCCTTTTGTTGAGGCAAAATCCCTAATATTGTTTTGATGTTCAACAAACCTTAATGGTGAGAAGCTTAAGGTTTCTGATCATGTGTATTACTAATGCCTCTTGTTGAGTGTTTTATAAGAACAGGATCACATAACCAATCTCAACAAGTTACTTGCTTATGAGAAGCATCATTCTAAGAGAAAATAGAAAAGAATCATTGTCCATACTATTCTAAGAAAGGAAGCTTCCCAAGTATAAAAATTAAGATCAAGAACCCTTGGTAATCTTGGAGAATACTACTTAAAGAAGAATCATTGCGTTTTGTGGCAATATGAGAAGGATAGACATAGAAGATCAAGGCAAGAAGAGTCATGACAGAAGAATAAGTGTAGATGAGAAGCATCACATGAGAAGAATCAAGTTGAGAAGAGTCATGATCCTGAGAAGGGTCATAATAAGAAGAATCATGTTGAGAAGGATCATGAACCTCAGAAGGGTCATTCAAGTTTTCTCTCTTCCATACTCAGCTACACTTAAACCAGAAGGGATTCACTTAGTCTCTGAGTATGTATTAAGTCTTTTGTTGTTATAAATTTATGTATATTCCATTTATGTCAACCAAGCTCTAAGTAATCCCAAAACCCTTGTAATCAAAAGAACCTTGAATAGGGAACCTTCTCAAGTAGCATGTGTTGCTGTAGAGCTTGAGAAGTGAGTGCTTTTGTGTTAAAAGCAGTCTAATAGCTTTGAAGAAGTCTATTAGTGGAGTATACAGTAGGTAGAGCTGTGAGAAGAAAACTACCAAAAGCTTTCAACTTGTGAGAAATGTGAAAGGGTGTAAACTATTTGGAAAATAGTGGAAAATCTCACTGGGTGTGAGGAATGGAGTAGCCCATGTTCTTTTTGGGTGAACCACTATAAATCCTTGTGTTACTTACCGCTTTAAGTCTTTTAGTTTACAGGTTGTGAAAAACTCCTCTTGAGGATAGATTTGTGAAAACCTAAGAAGAGTCATTTCTGACCCTCTTTAGCAGTAACTTGAACAAGAGTTTTTCAACCCTTCTCAGAACCTTCTTAAGTCTAGAAAAAGTTTTTAAAACTCTTGATAAGTGGTTTATAAGTATAACACGTCATTCACAACAAAATTCTACTTAGAACAATCGTGAAATAATAGTAAGAAGAGTGAACACTACAAGAAATTTGCGATTTACCAGCGGCCGGAATCCGCCGGTAATAACAAAAAGCCGCAGGAAAAATGTCATTACCGGCGGAAAAGCCGCCGGAAATTTTTTTAAAAAAAAAATCCGCCGATAATGTAAAAAATCCGCCGGTAATTTAAAAAAATCCGCCAGTAATTTAAAAAAATCCGCCGGTAATGTAAAAAATCCGCCGCTAATTTAAAAAAATCCGCTGGTAATTTAAAAAAATCCGCCGATAATGTAAAAAATCCGCCGGTAATTTAAAAAAATCCGCCGGTAATTTAAAAAAATCCGCCGGTAATGTAAAAAATCCGTCGGTAAACACTTAATTTCCGTCGGTAATTATTATTTTTTAAAAATATAAAATAAAAAATTAAAAATCCGCCGGTAATAACAAATTTTCCCCCGGTAATTTGTTTTATTTTTCTTAAAAAAATTGTTTTTAATTTTTAATTTTTTTTTAATAAAAATCTGCCGGTAACAAAAATATTTCCGCCGGTAATTTATTTTATTTATTTAAAAAAAATCGTTTTAGAATTTTTAATTTTTTTTAATATTTTTAAAATTGAAAAATCGTTTTAAATTATTTTATTAATTTTTATTTCAACGAAAAAACTATTTTCGAATTAGTTTTTTAATTTTTTTAAAATTATTTGAATTATTTATTTATTAAGAAGTAAGTAAAAAATGTAGTAGAATATGAATGAATAAGAATGAAGGAGAGTATGAGAAGTAAGAATATAGGAGAGAATGAGAATGAAGATGAAGAAGTGTAGAAGAAATATGAATGAATGAAAAGGAAGAAGAAAGAGGAAATGTAGAAGAGAGATATTTAGGGAAATTTATGGAGATTGAAGAGTATGAGAAAGAAGAAGAGTATGAGAAGTAAGAATATAGGAGAGAATGAGAATGAAGATGAAAAACTGTAGAAGAAATATGAATGAATGAGAAGAAAGAAGAAAGAGGAAATGTAGAAGAGAGATATTTAGGAAAATTTACGGAGATTGAAGAGTATGAGAAAGAAGAAGAGTATGAGAAGTAAGAATATAGGAGAGAATGAGAATGAAGATTAAGAAGTGTATAAGAAATATGAATGAATGAGAAGGAAGAAGAAAGCGGAAATGTAGAAGAGAATGAGAAGGAAAGAAATGAGAGAATGAGAAGAGTGTAGGAGAAAATTTTATTAATAGACATTTTTGAACAGTTCCGGCGGATTGTTAAACATTACCGGCGGATTTTCTAAAAAAAAGAATTTTTTTTTTAAAATCTGCCGGTATTGTTCAAAAATCCGCCGGTAATGTTCAAAAATCCGCCGGTAATTTACCGGCGGATTTTTGAACATTACCGGCGGTTTTTTGAACATTAACGGCGGATTTTTAAAAAAAAAAATTTAAAATCCGCCGGTAATGTTCAAAAAACCGTCGGTAATATTAAAAATCCGCCAGAAAAATTACCGGATGATTTTTTGAACATTACCAACGGTTTTTTTAATATATATATATATATATATATATATATATATATATATATATTTATTTTTTTTCAAAATCCATGGTAATGTTCAAAAATCCGCCGGAAATTTACCGGCGGAAAATATCCGCCGGTATTACGTGAATTTCTTGTAGTGGAAGGAAGAACTGACTGATCCTTCTAAGTTTGCTATAACTGTGAAGACAGATCAATCACCCTTCTTGGCTCATCTAATTAACTAACAATATTGTTCTTATCTAACACATAACACTTACTCTCTTGATTCTCAATAATACTTGTGAATCAAAGTTCTTTTATTTCAGGACATATTTAAAAGGGTCACAATTCCAACCCCCCTTCCTTGTGACATTGGTGAATTGGTATCGATCTTTGAGCCTCAGGGTTTAGCACATTTAACAGTGTGAGAGGAAAAGATCTTGGAAGAAGTCATGGCAAAACCAAACTCTGTCACCTTCTTGCCAGAAGGTGCCTCATCTAACAGACCACCTGGGTTCAATGGAGAACACTACTACTATTGGAAGAATCAAATGAAGTTGTTCCTTGAATCTCAAGAAACTGATATTTTGACATTGTTGAGATTGGACCATTCACTCCAATAATACAGGTCCTGTTCCAAATACAAGGATTCTAAAGCCAAAGGCAGATTGGACAACATAGGAGAAACACAAAGCGCTGCAAAATTACAAAGCCAAATACTATCTCACTTGTGCCTTGGGAAGAGCAGAATATGACAATATTGTGGGAAAAGAAATTGCAAAAGGAGTATGGCAAGTTCACTGCTATCATCAATGGGTTGAGTGCACTAGGGAAAACTTACCCAAATGCTGAGAAGGTTAGCGAATTAATAAAGTGCCTTCCAAAGGCATGGAGACCTAAGAAGACAGCCATAGAAGAAGCCAAAACGCTGTCTGAACTAGACATTGATCACTTGCTTGGATCCCTCAAGATTCATGAGCAAGAGCTCATGGAGGAGCTACATCCAAAATGAAAGACAGTAGCTCTCAAAGCTTCTCACAAAGAGGAAAGCAACCCTTCTCACAAAGGAAAAGGAGCTGCACTCAAATCTTCTCAAGAAATTGATGATGATGAGCAAGAAAGTGGTGAGGATACAGAAGGGGAAGAGCTTGCATTGATATCTAAAAGAATCAAGAGATGGCTAAATAACAAAAGAAGAGGAAGAAATCAATTCAGAAGAGATACATTCAAAGGAGACAAATCAAAGTTCACATGCTTTGAATGCAAAAAGCCTGGCCACATGAAACAAGATTGTCCATTGCTCAAAAAGGGCCCAAGAAAATTCACACCTCAAAGAAAGCCCTATTAGCTACTTGGGATGACTCAGAAGAGTCATCAAGTGAGCAAGAAGAGGAATCTACAAATCTTTGTCTTGTGGCAGGAATAGAACAACAAGAAGAGGTACAAACTTCTGAACTCCTCAAATGTGAAACATGCAAAGAAATTGAATCCTCCTTTGATAGTTTGTTAAATGATTTTGACATACTGTCTAGAAAATGCATGGTTTTCAAAAAATAAATAAGAATCATCAAAAAGATACAAAATGAAAGAATGGGAAAAACAATTTCCACACTTCAATCATCCCATTTCAAACTGTCAAAACAATTTCAACTCCTTATGTAACACCCCCTTTCTAATTACAATTAATTAGTCGATTTAAAAATCAGAGTTTTCAAAAGCATAATACTTTTCCACGCACCACACAGAGAGTGCCACATTTAATCAAAACACCTTACATAACTCCAAAATATTAATTAAAATAGGCTTGATTGCATTATACATAGCACCAATCGATCGAGGATAAATAGTACAACAATGAAAGATAATAACTTAACCTAATGGTTCAAAACAATATAAAATAACAACTACTAAATATTTCCCAGGTGCTACGTATCGAGCCGACTCGACCACACTAGAAGGAGGATCTCTAAACACCTTTAGTCACGTCACTGCAGTTTCTTGCATACGAGGCAACACGACGCAGTAGGGTGAGTCTCAATACATAGATAATAATAAATAAAACAAGAAACACAGTAGAATAGGTACACCAGATATACAGTCAATTCAAATACACCATTAACACAATTACATCAGGAATACAGTTACATCAAACACACCATTAATTTATGAACACCCAATCAATCACCAAAGCATGCATGTAATGTATGAAATGCAATATGCATGTGGATCCATCATCACCGCAATAACCCCTTAGGGTACTCACCGCTTTGGCCGAAGCCACATCACCTCTTTGGCCGAAGCCACATCACCTCTTTGGTCGAAGCCACAACACCTCTTTGGCCGAAGCCACATCACCTCTTTATATGCACATGATTTATGTGACACCATGACAATGCACCACAACAAAATAAATTTACCACAACCATTATTAAACTCACCACTTTTCATTTCACAACTCACCGCTTTTCATTTCACAACACAATATAAGCCTTACAAGGCACTCACCGCTTAATCATCACCGCAACACAAATATTTGGCCGAAGCCTACACATCGCTTTGGGCCGAAGCCCACACATCGCTTTATCGTCACCAAAACACAACACACCTCATTATTGGACTACATGTCACATCAAGGACTAAACCCACACCTCATTATTGGACTACATGTCAATCCAGAATTTTAACCTAATTTTTGACACCTAGGTGCTAAAATCATCCTTATGGTGTCAAAATAGTCCCTATGTGTCAAAATGGTCCCCGTGGTGTTAAAATGGTCCTTATGATGTCAAATTGGTCCTTAGGTGCTGAAATGGTCCTTAGGTGTCACATTAGTCCTTAAGAGGTGATTTGGTCCTTAGGTGTGGGTTTAGTCCTTGATGTGACATGTAGTCCAATAATGAGGTGTGTTGTGTTTTGGTGACGATAAAGCGATGTGTGGGCTTCGGCCCAAATCGATGTGTAGGCTTCGGCCAAATATTTGTGTTGCGGTGATGATTAAGCGGTGAGTGCCTTGTAAGGCTTATATTGTGTTGTGAAATGAAAAGCGGTGAGTTGTGAAATGAAAAGTGGTGAGTTTAATAATGGTTGTGGTTTATTGTGTTGTGGTGCATTGTCATGGTGTCACATAAATCATGTGCATATAAAGAGGTGATGTGGCTTCGGCCAAAGAGGTGTTGTGGCTTCGGCCAAAGAGGTGATGTGGCTTCGGCCAAAGAGGTGATGTGGCTTCGGCCAAAGCGGTGAGGACCCTAAGGGGTTATTGCGGTGATGATGGATCCACATGCATATTGCATTTCATACATTACATGCATGCTTTGGTGATTGATTGGGTGTTCATAAACTAATGGTGTGTTTGATGTAACTGTATTCCTGATGTAATTGTGTTAATGGTGTATTTGAATTGACTGTATATCTGGTGTACCTATTCTACTGTGTTTCTTGTTTTATTTATTATTATCTATGTATTGAGACTCACCTACTGCGTCGTGTTGCCTCGTATGCCGGCAACCTGCAGGTGACGGTGACTAAAGGTGTTTAGAGATCCTCCTTCTAGTGTGGTCGAGTCGGCTCTGATACGTAGCACCGGGGGGAAATATTTAGTAATTGTTATTTTATATTGTTTTGAACCATTAGGTTAAGTTATTATCTTCCGCTGTTGTACTATTTATCCTCAGACTGATTGGTGCTATGTATAATGCACTGAAGCCTATTTTAATTAATATTTTGGAGTTATGTAAGGTGTTTTGATTAAATGTGGCACTCTCTGTGTGGTGCGTGGAAAAGTATTATGCTTTTAAAAACTCTAATTTTTAAATCGACTAATTAATAGTAATTAGAAAGGGGGTGTTACATTAGTGGTATCAGAGCATTTCGGTCCGTCCGGCCAAGTTGTCGAGTGTGTTAACCCTCGAGTCTTGGTACTCGTTCTGAATCATAATCATGTTGTTGTTCATTACTGTGATCTTTATTAGTTTGCTCTTTCATTGACATGTCTTATAAATTATTTAATGGGTAGCGATCGAAAGATTATATTGAGTGATTAAAATATGTGTGACTGAACTGTGTAACTGGTGGTTGTAGCATTGATTTTGGTTGTTTGCGACTGTTGTGGTATCATTAAGGTATGTGTGATTAAAAGAGTTTTAACGACGTCATAGGAGTGAAAGTCGTGACGACACCTTTGTTGAGATAAAATCCTTTTTGATATATGGTTTTAATGATAACAAACCTTATGAACTAAAGCTTAAGTATTCTGAATGGTGCTCTACTAATGGGTGTCTTGAGTTTGTTGAAAAGAACAGGTTTCTTTCAAGTGGACATGCTAGAAGTAAATTAGATCAATCCATTGCATGCCATTCTCAAACAAATTGAAGAATCAGAGTAGCACCAACAAAGTTACAAGAATAGTAATGCAAGTTTCATGAAGACATATTATCTTTACTATTACAATGTGTGGGACTAGGAAATTCACAAAGAGAAAATAGAAGACATTAGGCAATCAGAGTAAATGCAAATCATCTAAGTGAATTCCTATCAAGAGAGTCCTAATAACCTAATGACTAGATGGATCAAAGGTTTCTACAAGTCTCTACAAAGGAGATTCTCATAGTCATTAATCAGGTTATATTCTACCAATGCTCTCTTACTCAAAGGTTCAAAAAGCTTATCAAGAAGCATATCAAAGAGCAGGACTAAAACATGCAAAAAGTCAAGGGTAGAAATAAACATAAGAAGGTTCACATATGAGAAGGTTCAATAGTTAAAGAAGGTTAAAATAGTTGGAGAAGGTTCAAAGATAAGAAGGTTCAAATAAGCAACCTACTCTAGGAAACTTCAACAACTAAAGAACAATCACTCTCATTGATGAACTGAAGAAGAGGTACTCAATGATTTTTCCTAAAAACATCAAAGTTTATTGGGTTGAGGAATAATCATTTGAGAAAGTTGACTAAGTCAACAGAAGGGTTTGACAAAGTCAAGAGAAGGTATTAGAAAAAGAGAAGGTAATAAATGATTCTTCCTAAGAGCATCAAAATTCATTTATTTGAGGAATAATCATTTAAGAAGGTTTAACCAAGCCAAGACTTAGCAAACTAAGGCTCTACCATGGTCTACAATATTGGTATATTATAAAGGTAGAAAAGCCTTGAGAAGGTTAACTCATGAGAAGCTTAAAAAATAAAGTCAACAGAAGGTTTGACCTTTCTACGTAGGTTCGACCAAAGTCAAACAGAAGGTTGACTAAAAGTCAACACAAGGTTGACCAATAGTCAACAGAAAGTTTGATTGAAGTCAACAGAAGGTTGACCTATTCCATAAAGAGGTGCAGAAGGTTGATTGAAGAAGCTTAAAAGAAAAAGTAACTTTCTACAGAAGGTTGACTGAAAGTCAAAAAGAAGGTTGACCGAAAGTCAACAGAAGTTTGACCAAAAGTCAACAGAAAGTTTGACTGAAGTCAAAAGAAGGTTGACTAACAAAACACCTTGGAAGTATAAGTTCAATGTTAAGAAGGTTAAAGTGAAGGAAGAAACAATGTTCAGAAGGTTGCTGGAAACCATATCAAAATTATCCCAAACACATTAACTCTTCTTGAATGATCTTAAGGTGAATTAAATGAAGATTCCAAGTCATAAAATGTGCTGAAAGTTTGAATATAAAAGGAGGTAATGAATGATTATTCATATGGCACATTTGAGGTGTTTTAAGCTTCAGAAGGTTGATTCAAATTAATTCCAAGCTGTCCAACGGTTACAAATGAAGCATAGCTGTTGAGTAGACTACTAGGGGAGTACTGTGAACTGACAGAAAAGAAGAAAAGGAAGTATGGTGCAGACATAAAGTGCTGTCAACACAAGACAAAGCACAAAGGTTGCTTCAGAAGGTTGATAGGCTACAACTAAAGCACAAAGTCATCATATCCTATCTACAAACCTACAACAACTTTCCAACGGCTCTCTTCAACTCAAATTCAATTTGTAACAGCTATATTCAGTACCAATGGCTATTTAAATGCTGGAATTTGAAGATTCAAGGCATGAGTTTGGGTTGGAACCTCTCATCATTCAAGCTTCTCAAAGTAACAACCAACCTTCTCATCCCACACTCCAAGCTTCTAATGTAAAATTCTGGGATTCTTTTAGTGAGTGTGTGTTAGCTTGATGAGCATCATTGTATACACTTTGTGTAATTTATTCTCAAGCTCTTAAACATCCCAAAACCCCAAACCCCTTATTGTAAGGAATATTGTGCTTGTTTCTCAACAGACTACCTAGTTAAAGGTGAGTGGTGTTGGGATTCTAAGTTGTAATTCTCTCAACAAACTACCTAGTGAAAGGTGAGTGTTGTTGGTGAGTCTAAGTTGTAGGTTTCTCAACAAACTACCTAGTAAGAGGTGAGTGTTGTTGGAGATTCTGTTTGAAGGTTTCTCAACAAACTACCTAGTGAAAGGTGAGGGTTGTTGGTGATTCAGTTCGAAAGTTTCTCAACAAGCTACCTAGTGAAAAGTGAGGGTTGTTGGTGATTCTACTGTGAAAGTTAGAACTAGGCTGTTGTGTGTGATCAAAGCTAGTGGTGGTGAAGTCTTTTGTGTGTTGATCAAAAGCAAGTGTAATGACTATTTGGAAAATAGTGGAAATACTCACGTGGACGTGGGGAGAGGAGTAGCCAGGTTTGGGTGAACCTCTATAACTCTATTGTGTTATTTACTAGCTTTCCTTACTATCTTCTAACATGCTTTAACATATTCACCATTGTCCAAACTATGAGAAGGTTGATTTATTCAACCTTCTGAAAACGGTTTTTAACTAAGAACTTATAATCTATGATTTAATCTCAAAGTTAAAACCAACATATCTCTCACAAGCTATTATTCATGACTATCCCTCATCATTAAGAAGTTAGTATCTTATATTGATTATCTATTATTACTAACCTTCTTCATTGAGTAGTTAGTGTTTTATATTGATCATCTATTGTTACTAACCTACTCATGTATTTTATGCATAAATCATATACTGTTTTAAAACATTTATAGAAGCTTCAAATCTGAAATGATTTCATCTTCATAAGCTTCTCTACATTAAAGAGTTTATCCTTCACATATATATGTCTTGGTAATATGTTCCTCAAGTTATCAAACACTGAATTACCATGTTCATCAAAAGGATAAAATTCATATGATGTACAAAATGTTTCTATGCATAAATACAACACAAGACTTATTATGAATTGAACTTACTTAACTAGAGAAGGTTCAATGCATGGAGCCTACTCTAGAAGAATATGTCTTGTGAAATTGTTTTAAGCTAACTACCTTATCTCCAAGTATCAACTTGAGAGGACATTGTCTAAGTTGCAGGATATAAATTTTCAAAGGGTCACAATTCAACCCCCCCTTCTTGTGACTCTATATGCCACTTCAATTGGTATCAAAGCACAGGCTCTTAGGGTTGAACACACTTAACCGTGTGAAGAGATAAGGATTCTGGAAGAAGTGATGACCAACATTGGAGATGAAGAACATGTCTCAGAAGGTTGATTTACAAAGAGATGTGTGATATGCAGAAAACAATATTGATGAGGAAGAAGTTGACAAGGTGGGATAGATGGAAAATGAATATGCCATGATCAACAAGTAAGCCTGTTTTAATCTTTCTTTGAATACTCTATAAGCCATTAGAATGGGAAACTATTAGAGATGAGTTTTCTCTAAATAGCAAAACATAGGAAAGATAAAAGGGTTTTTAGCTACTAACTTGAAAAGTCATCATAAATCCTTTTTACTCTCAAAGCAAAACAAAAATTGCCACAAGGTACTATTTTATAAGCTACTTTTCAAAAATCTCACAATACCCATCTTTAACAAATTAAAAGAGAAATGTGAAAGTCAAAATGATATGTTGTCTTGCTTGTTCTAACATACAAAGAGATGAACCACATGCTTTACATATTGATAAAGTACTAGTAGGTATTTTTTGCATGCTAGTCAAAAAGTAAATGTGGAGAAAATCTATAGTGAATAACAGCCCACTTGCATAAATTCTTCCAACTTATATTGTGTTGCTTTCTTGATCCTTACATAGTGTACTAAAAGGAATGGGGAATTTAAATCCTTGTTCTTTTTGAGTTTTTCTAAAAGCAACCTATTATGATAAAAAGTGGATGAGAGTTGTGCTTTGCAAGATTCTGAAATCTTGCATTATATTGGCAAACATAAGAAAAATGTTTGAGAACGAAAACCAGTGGAGTTTTTGAAATTTGGTAAAGCTTAACATATTGTGCTTTCAAGAAAATCTTTTCTCTCTGGCTTCCAAAATTTCTGTCATTCACAACTCTGAGCATAGTTCTTCAAGACAAGCCAACAAGAACATATTGAAAAGAGACCACACGAAGCATCATACAAATGATGCAGCCACTGTACAAGAGAGATGTCAAGGTAACCTTCATGACAGACTGAATGAAGTTCTGTTTACAAAGTGAAAAATTCATGAAGGAGCCACATGGACTGAGTCATGTGACAAAGTTAGAACCAATGAACTCAAAATCTTGGAAAGCTCACACTCTACTAAGAATGATCATTACAATGCTTGCCAAGATCCATGAGGTTGCAAAAATGTGGTGAGTTTCATGACAACATGATAGTTAGTGAGGTAAGAACATTAAAATTTTACATGAAATTTTAATTGTCTATTATCTTACTCATTGGCTGGCTTTTACATGTTTTATTCATATGCCAAGAAAACATCATGAATGTCTAAGGGCTAGAAATATGTGATTTATGCAACAAAGGTTATATGCCCCAAACTAACTATTTCTGGAAAAATATCATTCATGTATATTATCCTTCTTTTTCAGAAACTTGGTAAAAACTTATTGGCTAAACCACATTTATCTCTTGTTACAAAGCAACAAGTCTTGTGCTTATTTCTTACATGATTAAAATGACTTTCATATGAACTAAAGTTCATGATGCTTAAATATCTCTGTACATCATTTAAAAATACTAATTGGATATTGATATGCATGTGTTCTTGAAAAATGGTTCATTCATAAGTAAGAAATATTCTCTTTACACTCATGCATAATGTTATCTGAAAAATTGTGCTTTCTAATATACTAACTCATTCTTTTAAAAAAAAAAAAGGAAAATTAAATTTTGGGAAAACAAGAAATTGAGTTGAGCATTAACTTGGAAGTTTTTAACAAGCAATCTTTATGCATAAAAATGTTCAAAGTGGTTATAATGAGTGATAAATGCTTAGACAAAAGGAGAAAATGTACACATACTTTCCTACAGTATGTTTCACAATCATTTGTCAATGATGTATGTTCAAACTATAATATCTTGGTTGAGACCTTATTATGTTACCATGTGAGTAAAAATGGCTAGAGAAAGTATACTAACCCATAAGGACCCAAAAGGAATGGGTACCAAAATCATTTTTGATTTGTGATGTAGGAATACTCATTGGATGATAAAAGGAGAAGAAAATGCCTCTTGGAAGTTGATAATAAAGAAATGAAGACCAACTCATACAACTCAAAAGATGCTCAAAAGTTTAAATTGAAACTTCATGATAGTACACACATTATGAGATGATGAAGGATCAATCTGAGAAAAGCATGTTGGAAGGACTGAAATCCTTCCTTGGGCTTCAATATGAGAGGATACAAGAAGCAGAGAAAATTCATAAAGAATCTTGGAATCATCTCAAAAGGGAGAGGGATTGTAGTGTGCCAAAATCAGATTTCATCATCCCCTCAACCTTCTGCAGATATTGATAAACTTCTGTAGAATTGAAGAAGCTTCTGCAGATTTGAAGAAGCTTGATCCGAAGCTTCTCAAAGATGAAAAGTTTGCTCTAAAAGAGATTTCAGCAAAGAAATTCAAAGTCCATCTAACATACAAGTGATTGGAAGCTGAAATAGATGAAAGATATTGAGAGATAAACACAAGTCATATCAAGATCAATGAGAAAAATAATCTGCAACAACCATCTTCATCCATCAGTCAAATTTTCACAAAGTACTATGATGATATATGAATGAGCATGAATTGATGATACTACAAAGTCTTTGAGGATGTTCTTATCATAAGAATTCTTCAGAAGGAAAGTCATTAAAGGAGGTATACTCAATCTCATCAAAATTTTATTTTGATATATATGAATTATGTGTGAATATATGATATGATAAGATTGATTGTTTGTTCCTATGAATGCATGCTAAAATGATTGATGCAAAATATGATCTTAAAAGCTTAATTGTATGCATCACTGTTTACTTTGAACTTGAATGTGCATGTGACTAGTTCTACATAAAATATGTTTGCACAGTTTCTAGTTCTAAGTGTCGCATACTAATATAGTGATCATAATCAAATTTGCAATTCGGTTGATAATTGATATTAGTGCATGATGCTTTAAGCTTTATGAACACATGTTAAAAACCTATTTAAAATGAAGTGTTCTTTAAAAAGTGTTAGATAAGATGTTGCAATATCAAGTGTCATTCTTTGCAGAAATATAGACTCACATACTATATTAATATCTATGATGTGGTGCTAAATGTTATATGTGTTAAAATTTTAAAGTGCAAATTGATCCCCATCATGTTTAAAATAACAAATGTTCTAATAACTCTTATGAATAATTCAATGATTGAAAGAATCTTGTTCCACAACCTTTGATTCTAAACATTCCATATTGCTATAACTTTCATGAACCTTTTTGGATATATGGTTTGTTGTCTTAAATAGCTTCATTGAGTTGTAGGCACAGTAAAAACGTTTCAATAGTCAATGTGAATTGAATCTTTCAAAGTGTTAGACCATTTGATGCATTGTTGAGTCCCATGTGAATCATGTCTTACAAAGATGCACCTATTGTTTATCATGTGATTTCTTTTGGTGTATAAAATGGGTGAAAAAGGTTTCAGATCATCAGTATAAAATTAACATCTTTCAAAGCAAGTTTTCAAATGTGCACTAATCATATTATTGTCAAATTCTGATATGTGCTTTCTAAAAACATGTTCCTATGAAAATCTTTTAAAGTAAGGAGTTATTTTCTCAAAACTGAAATGTGATTAACTTAATATCTTGAGAAGTAAAAATGACAAAGCCTCATGTTGATCATTTAAAATATGTCATATTATATCCTTTATCAAATTTGATTTTGGTGCATATCTATTGTTATATCTGGTTTCTAAAAGCCTCGTGTGCACTTATAGATCTAAAGACAAAATATTGAGAGAATCAAAGCTTAACTTGCATATCTTGAGAAGCCTATACTTTATTTGATGCCTAACTCTAGGAATATGATCTTGGTTTTACAAAAATTTGAGATTCTGATATTATGTTTACAAAATATCCTTCTTCAACATGTTCTATATTGATGTCCAATCATTGGACTTAAGATTGGAAGGTTTTCAAAAATTGATTCTCATTTTTGTTTCTCCATGCAAAATTGATTGCTTTCTTGAAAATGTTTGATATTAAATGAGCACTAATTGCTAACTCTGTTTTATGAAAAATGAAACTTCTCACAAATGCTTTTGAATATTTATTTAACACATTCTAAACAAGAAAGATCTGTTTTGAAATAATTATATGATAATCTTGTTTCACTTTCATAGTCTCCACTCAAAAATAGATATGTGAGCTCCATATAGCATATGAATGCATGTTTCGCAAAATGAGTCTTGATTGCTTTATATAATCTTGTTGTGATATATGTTTTAATAGTGTTTTTAAACAATGAAACTAGTGAAAATAGAATCTATGATATATCACAAACTCTGACTACTTTGAGTAAGCTTAAAGAATGTGCATTATGTTCACTTGACTGATTGCAGAAATTTGAAAGAGTGTATAGTTTTAATTTTAGCTATCACTATCATGCATTATGCTTTAACTGACTTTGTAGAACTAAGTATGGTAAATTGGTTATCCCCCATTGTTTATATCCAAGGGATTATTGCCATATATGGGTTGAGGAAAAATAAAATAAAATGTCCTATATATTGTTTTCTTCTAAGGCAAGAGGGTTGGTAAAGAATTTTATATTCATTGAACCCTATACAAAATGTATTATAAGAGGTTTTCCTCTTATATATAAAAGGTTTTTCTTCAAAGCCTAATAATGAGAGTAATAATAACGGAAGAGAGGCTTCTAAAGATAGGAGAATAATGATCCTTGAAAACCCAAAGGGAGAGTTTTTGAACAAAAGAAGGTATATGTTCTTCAAAGTCTAAACATGCTAAGTTCAAATCTCTTTATCTATTCCTTGTGAATCAAAAGAATGTGATGAATTACTTGATACAGTTATATTGCTTCTGATTACCTTGATTTCTTATATCTACATTGCAATATTAACTAAGATCTTTTCTCACATTGAATATGCTTACCATGTTAAATGCAAACTACTTGAGTTTGATATGTTGATCCACCTCCCCTCTAATTCTTTTTGATAGATGTCAAAAGGGGAGAATAAAAGATAGATATAATAATATAGAATGTTGCTAATTAACCTGAAGCATAAGTTTAGGGGAGTTTAAACTCCATGCATAAGTTCGAGGGAGCTTAATTTGATAGTAACTCAACATTCTTGCATGTATTATTATATCCATCCGAAAAAACTTAAGATTTGTTCTTAAAGGTTTGTCATCATCAAAAATGGGGAGATTGTTGAGATAAAATCTTTTTTGATATATGGTTTTAATGATAACAAACCTTATGAACTAAAGCTTAAGTATTCGAATGGTGCTCTACTACTAATGGGTGTCTTGAGTTTGTTGAAAAGAACAGGTTTCTTTCAAGTGGACATGCTAGAAGTAAATTAGATCAATCCATTGCATGCCATTCTCAAACAAATTGAAGAATCAGAGTAGCACCAACAAAGTTACAAGAATAGTAATGCAAGTTTCATGAAGACATATTATCTTTACTATTACAATGTGTGGGACTAGGAAATTCACAAAGAGAAAATAGAAGACATTAGGCAATCAGAGTAAATGCAAATCATCTAAGTGAATTCCTATCAAGAGAGTCCTAATAACCTAATGACTAGATGGATCAAAGGTTTCTACAAGTCTCTACAAAGGAGATTCTCATAGTCATTAATCAGGTTATATTCTACCAATGCTCTCTTACTCAAAGGTTCAAAAAGCTTATCAAGAAGCATATCAAAGAGCGAGGACTAAAACATGCAAAAAGTCAAGGGTAGAAATAAACATAAGAAGGTTCACATATGAGAAGGTTCAATAGTTAAAGAAGGTTAAAATAGTTGGAGAAGGTTCAAAGATAAGAAGGTTCAAATAAGCAACCTACTCTAGGAAACTTCAACAACTAAAGAACAATCACTCTCATTGATGAACTGAAGAAGAAGAGGTACTCAATGATTTTTCCTAAAAACATCAAAGTTTATTGGGTTGAGGAATAATCATTTGAGAAAGTTGACTAAGTCAATGAAGGGTTTGACAAAGTCAAGAGAAGGTATTAGAAAAGAGAAGGTAATAAATGATTCTTCCTAAGAGCATCAAAATTCATTTATTTGAGGAATAATCATTTAAGAAGGTTTAACCAAGCCAAGACTTAGCAAACTAAGGCTCTACCATGGTCTACAATATTGGTATATTATAAAGGTAGAAAAGCCTTGAGAAGGTTAACTCATGAGAAGCTTAAAAATAAAGTCAACGAAGAAGGTTTGACCTTTCTACGAAGGTTGGTGAAAGTCAAAGCGGAAGGTTGACTAAAAGTCAACACAAGGTTGACCAATAGTCAACGAAAGTTTGATTGAAGTCAGCGAGAAGGTTGACCTATTCCATAAAGAGGTGCGAGAAGGTTGATTGAAGAAGCTTAAAAGAAAAAGTAACTTTCTGTAAGGTTGGTGAAAGTCAAAAAGAAGGTTGATAGAAAGTCAACGAAGTTTGACCAAAAGTCAACAGAAAGTTTGACTGAAGTCAAAAGAAGGTTGACTAACAAAACACCTTGGAAGTATAAGTTCAATGTTAAGAAGGTTAAAGTGAAGGAAGAAACAATGTTCGGAAGGTTCTTTGAAACCATATCAAAATTATCCCAAACACATTAACTCTTCTTGAATGATCTTAAGGTGAATTAAATGAAGATTCCAAGTCATAAAATGTGCTTTGAAGTTTGAATATAAAAGGAGGTAATGAATGATTATTCATATGGCACATTTGAGGTGTTTTAAGCTTGAAGGTTGATTCAAATTAATTCCAAGTCATCCCAATGGTTACAAATGAAGCATAGGTGTTGAGTAGACTACTAGAAGTCTTGTGAACTGAGAGAAAAGAAGAAAAGGAAGTATGGTGCGGACATAAAGTGTGTCAACACAAGACAAAGCACAAAGGTTGCTTGAGGAAGGTTGATAGGCTACAAGCTAAAGCACAAAGTCATCATATCCTATCTACAAACCTACAACAACTTTCCAACGGCTCTCTTCAACTCAAATTCAATTTGTAACAGCTATATTCAGTACCAATGGCTATTTAAATGCTGGAATTTGAAGATTCAAGGCATGAGTTTGGGTTGGAACCTCTCATCATTCAAGCTTCTCAAAGTAACAACCAACCTTCTCATCCCACACTCCAAGCTTCTAATGTAAAATTAAGGATTCTTTTAGTGAGTGTGTGTTAGCTTGATGAGCATCATTGTATACACTTTGTGTAATTTATTCTCAAGCTCTTAAACATCCCAAAACCCCAAACCCCTTATTGTAAGGAATATTGTGCTTGTTTCTCAGCGGACTACCTAGTTAAAGGTGAGTGGTGTTGGTGATTCTAAGTTGTAATTCTCTCAACAAACTACCTAGTGAAAGGTGAGTGTTGTTGGTGAGTCTAAGTTGTAGGTTTCTCAACAAACTACCTAGTAAGAGGTGAGTGTTGTTGGAGATTCTGTTTGAAGGTTTCTCAACAAACTACCTAGTGAAAGGTGAGGGTTGTTGGTGATTCGATTCAAAGTTTCTCAACAAGCTACCTAGTGAAAAGTGAGGGTTGTTGGTGATTCTCTGTGAAAGTTAGAACTAGGCTGTTGTGTGTGATCAAAGCTAGTGGTGGTGAAGTCTTTTGTGTGTTGATCAAAAGCAAGTGTAATGACTATTTGGAAAATAGTGGAAATACTCACGTGGACGTGGGGAGAGGAGTAGCCGAGTTTGGGTGAACCTCTATAACTCTCTTGTGTTATTTACTAGCTTTCCTTACTATCTTCTAACATGCTTTAACATATTCACCATTGTCCAAACTATGAGAAGGTTGATTTATTCAACCTTACAAAACGGATTTTAACTAAGAACTTATAATCTATGATTTAATCTCAAAGTTAAAACCAACATATCTCTCACAAGCTATTATTCATGACTATCCCTCATCATTAAGAAGTTAGTATCTTATATTGATTATCTATTATTACTAACCTTCGTCATTGAGTAGTTAGTGTTTTATATTGATCATCTATTGTTACTAACCTACTCATGTATTTTATGCATAAATCATATACTGTTTTAAAACATTTATAGAAGCTTCAAATCTGAAATGATTTCATCTTCATAAGCTTCTCTACATTAAAGAGTTTATCCTTCACATATATATGTCTTGGTAATATGTTCCTCAAGTTATCAAACACTGAATTACCATGTTCATCAAAAGGATAAAATTCATATGATGTACAAAATGTTTCTATGCATAAATACAACACAAGACTTATTATGAATTGAACTTACTTAACTAGAGAAGGTTCAATGCATGGAACCTACTCTAGAAGAATATGTCTTGTGAAATTGTTTTAAGCTAACTACCTTATATCCAAGTATCAACTTGAGAGGACATTGTCTAAGTTGCAGGATATAAATTTTCAAAGGGTCACAATTCAACCCCCCCTTCTTGTGACTCTATATGCCACTTCAGCCTTCGCACTCCGGACTGCGTTAAAAATCTTTTAGTGTGGTAGTTATAAATTGAAAGACAGTAGTTTTTGTGACCTTAATTAGTTGGTTGCATGAGTAGGAGGGACTGATCACCCCAATCACTCATCCCCAATGAAAGAGGCGACAATAACTCATAGTTATTATTAAATTTGGATGCATGCACTAATTTTAAATTGATGGATTGCTCGATTAGCTTGCGAGAATATAGTGAGTACTTTTATATGATCTAATCTTGGTAAGTTGTACACTGGACAATATTTGAAGAATTGCTTGTTGAATATTGTTGCACATGATTGATGTCTCTGCTATAGGTTGACTGTCCCTGTAATACAAATGAGTTTAAATTTGACTTGTGCTTAATTGTTTCGAAGTTAGTATGCTAAAATGAAATGTTGTGTAATGCTATATTTTCATGATCTCAATTAAGTTTGCATAACTTGAAGTTTCGACATGTTCAGTGTTTCAATTTGGCTTGTTTCGTGAGCATGATATGATTTGTCAAAAAATTAAATGATTAACTTCCCTTACCTTCTGAGTGTATGTCGGAAAATAAATTTTGAACTAATAGGTAGTTGTTTATGTGGTTGCATGCTCGAGTGATAGTAAGATTTGGGGTTTGCATATAGTTTCCCTTTTCGGACAAAAACTGTAAGTTCTATGATTTTCAAAAAGAAACGGTACTTGGAAAATGTTATGCTATTGGAAAATGAATGTGATGTCAAATTAGTGTCGAATTCTGTTCCCAAAATGTTTTAGGGTTTTATTTCAAAATGTGACATAATTTCGGCTTTTGGAACCGATTAGTTTGTGGTTTAATGATGTTTGAAAATTAGGAGATTTTACATAAATTGCATGATTAGATGAGTTAGAATTTTTATGTTATGTGAATGTGAATCCAAATAATGATTGTCAAGGTCTAGGGAATAAATGTAAACAAATTTAAGTACTTTTTATTTGTGAACTACAATTGTATGATTGCGTTCGTTTTACGACTTAACTTTGGCATTGTTGTTGCTATCACTAGCATTAATTGTCACTTCTTGAAAATTGTTTTATGTGGAATATAAATCTAATGATGAAAACTGTGCAACGGAATACCTTATGTACTTCTATGTCTTAAATTGTTTTCCTTGCTAAACGTTGACAAGAGTATTTAATTTCATTTGTTTAAGCAAATAGCAAGTCTTGTATCGAAGCAATCGTATCATAATGCATGTGTTGAATTATGTTTCTTTTGTGATATGAACTCAATTCAAATTGGTAGGATTATATGTTCCATGTAATTTTCTAGAGGAGTTGTAAAATTGCATGTAGTCAATCCCTAGGAATAGAGAAAATCGAAGAATATGCCTATATGTTTAATCTTTTCGGAATTGTGTGTTTAAATTAGTTGCATGATTGGTTATGCTTGTTTGGCGTTTGATGAAATGCAAAAGTATGTGATGATTATAATTGGTTTTGGTAATTGATCATGATGAGTTTTACTTGCTTAAGGTTTTGTGCTTAGAATGAAAGCATGATTGTTATACAACTTAGGAGTAGGAATGATGTCAGAATCAATGTCTTAGGTTGAGATTCATGGGGACCGGTAAAGCTATGCATACTTTTGCGAACTTTCTGAAAATGTTGTTTTTATAAAACTCGGTGTAGAATTATTAGTAATGGTGGCTGAATTATGATGGTTGTCTGTGTTGTTGAATTCGCTGTTTTGAGATATGTTCTGACATGAGTCCAGTATTTCAGTGACTGAGAACGTTTTACTAATTGAAAAATTATGTGGTTTGTCATTTCGAAAACTTGATTGAATGCTTGTTAATTTGCCACTGATTGGGTTGAATTCGGAGTTGTAGAACTCAAGTTATAGGTGAAACAAGTTAGGTTAAAATTCTGGAAAACAATCTGGACACTGTTTCAGTCTTTTGAAAACTGGTACTGTTTGGTGGAGTCAAAAATTATGTGGCTGAGTGTTTTCGAAAATAGACTTAAAGCCGGTCGTTTTGGCACTAGTTTCGTCAAATTCGGAGTTGTGTAGCTCCAGTTATGAATCTCCAAAGTAGAGTCAAATTTCTAGAGTCAAACAGTGAGTAGGTTCGGTTTTTGCAGCTTTTATGTCTCCAAGTGAACTCCGTTTTGAACGATTCTTTTTTCCATTAGAAACTACACTCAAATTGCTTTTGTTCGGGCTAAAGTTTTGTCCCATTTGGTCAAGTTTTAGTCAGTTTAGCGTGGAATGAAGTAGGAGGACAGAATCTGTCAAGTCGGGGAACTGTTCGGGCTGTTTCTAAAAACTGTACTAATTGGCTCATTGTTTTGAAACTTTAATGATATATTCAGAAACTACACATCCGTGGCTTTCCAACAAGTATTTATTTGTCGAAATCCGAGGTCGTTTACTATTTTATTTAATTCGCCAAAGTAAGCGCTAAGTTACAGAATTTTCTGCACCCGAGTTTAGGTGAACTAATTTGAACGTTGAATAAACGACGAATTTGTTGAATAGCTTGAAGTTGAGTTTTGCTGTTGTGGTCGTGTTAATTGTTGATGTAAATGATGTTGGATATATGATAAATTATTGAGATTGGTATTGTTGTGTTAATTACGGTTGTTAGTGTTGTTGGGCCTCTGGCCATAATTGGTGTTGTCTCTTGTGTGGGGTAGTCGGGTAGGATTTTGACAACCTACAGGTTAGAATACCTAATTGGGGAGTAAGAGTGTAGGGAAGAGTGTTTGATCTGTTGCGCATACGATAGAACATAGACGAGAACGGTTAGAGGTGATAAGAAGAGTGGATGTTGATTTTCGTGAGTTTGGTATAGATTTTCGAGGAGGATAGCAATCGTTCATACAAGATAGTGAAGGAGAAGAGAAGTTCTCAGTTTCGTGGGGAGTCGTATGATGTTTCAGGTGGTAAGGGCAAGGGAGAGGAGAGTGCGGGCAAAAAGCCAAGTGGGGGAGACGCTACTGGGGGGATTGTGTGTCATAAGTGTGGTAAGCCGAGGCATAAGAGTCCAAATTTCATGGTCAACAAATGTTTCAAGTGTGATAAGGAAAGTCATATAGCTGCTAAGTGTGAGAAGAAGGATGTGGTCTGTTACAACTGCGGAGAAGTGGGGCACATTAGTACCAAGTGTCCAAAGCCTAAGAAGGAGAAGTATAGCGGGAGAGTGTTTGTGCTGGCGGGTTCGGAGCCTGCGGAGGAGTGATAGTTGCATTTAGAGGTACGAGTTTCATTTAGGGTGTTCTGCTAGAATTTAATGTTTGTTGTGATGTGTGTTTAAGTTGTGCATGTCCATGATAGTTAAATTTTCGAGGACGAAAATATTCTAAGTGGGGGAGAGTTGTAACACCCCAAAATTAATTAGGCGATTATTTAACTAATTTAATTAGGTGATTATTTAACTAATTAAATTAAGTGATTATTTGACTAATTTAATTAAGTAATATTTTAGTTGTCTATATTAAGATAAATATAGGGTGACTAATTAAATTAAGGAGTAGGTGTAGTAATTAAATGAGAAGTATTTTAGTTAAATTTGGAGGATGTGTGTAGGTAACTAAGAGGTGTTGGGTAGTAAATAATGGAGTGGTAATTTATTTATTTCAGGAGGTGTTTAAAGTAGCTAAGGGGTGCAAAAAGGGTCCAACACTAGAGCCCAAAATGTAAGCCCATTCTAATGTCTAAGATAAAGGAAAGTAGAAAAAGAAGGAAAGGAAATAAATAAAAGAAATAGAAGAGAAAGAAAGGGATAGAGAACGTGAGAGAGAGAAAGTGAGGAACAGTGAAAAGGAAAAAAAGAAAAAGGAGGGAGGAGAGAAGAAAGGGGCAATGGTGGAAGTGAAGGAGGAGGAGGAGAAATTCTCATTTTGGCTTGTGGTAAGTTGGTTTGGGTACCAATCTTCTTCATTTTTCTTTCTCTATCTTTTAGTGTAAATTTCACACCCTAATTCCTTTCCATTTTCACTTTGCCATAAATGGGTTTTTGAAGCTCAAAGTAGGAGAGTATCCGTTTTTGGTGGTTCTTGTGTTTTTGAAGGAGAGGCTACTAGGTTCTTCAATTTGGAGGTATGGGGGCTCTCTTTCATGGTTAATAATTTATAAACCTTGAAATCATAGAGATTAGGTGTTAGGGTATTTATTTGGTTGTTTTATAATGTGTTTTGAATGATTTACTTGTGTAATTGAATGAATATGTGATTATATTAATTGTTGTATTTGAGTTTAATTTGGTGATACCATGATGCTTGATGTTGGAAATAAATGTGTTGTTAAATGTGCATGTCATGTGTTTGATAAAATGCTTCAATGTGGAGAAATATGAGAATATGTGATTTAATGATGTTGATTAAATCCCTAAGTGTCAAATTAATCCTAATGGTGCTAAAATAGTCCCTAAGTGTGAAACTAGTCCCTAGGTGTCAAAATAGTCCCTAGGTGCTAAAATCATCCTTATGGTGTCAAAATAGTCCCTATGTGTCAAAATGGTCCCCGAGGTGTTAAAATGGTCCTTATGATGTCAAATTGGTCCTTAGGTGCTGAAATGGTCCTTAGGTGTCACATTAGTCCTTAAGAGGTGATTTGATCCTTAGGTGTGGGTTTAGTCCTTGATGTGACATGTAGTCCAATAATGAGGTGTGTTGTGTTTTGGTGACGATAAAGCGATGTGTGGGCTTCGGCCCAAAGCGATGTGTGGCTTCGGCCAAAGAGGTGATGTGGCTTCGGCCAAAGAGGTGATGTGGCTTCGGCCAAAGCGGTGAGGACCCTAAGGGGTTATTGCGGTGATGATGGATCCACATGCATATTGCATTTCATACATTACATGCATGCTTTGGTGATTGATTGGGTGTTCATAAACTAATGGTGTGTTTGATGTAACTGTATTCCTGATGTAATTGTGCTAATGGTGTATTTGAATTGACTGTATATCTGGTGTACCTATTCTACTGTGTTTCTTGTTTTATTTATTATTATCTATGTATTGAGACTCACCCTACTGCGTCGTGTTGCCTCGTATGCCGGCAACCTGCAGGTGACGGTGACTAAAGGTGTTTAGAGATCCTCCTTCTAGTGTGGTCGAGTCGGCTCTGATACGTAGCACCGGGGGAATATTTAGTAGTTGTTATTTTATATTGTTTTGAACCATTAGGTTAAGTTATTATCTTCCATTTGTTGTACTATTTATCCTCGGTCGATTGGTGCTATGTATAATGCACTGAAGCCTATTTTAATTAATATTTTGGAGTTATGTAAGGTGTTTTGATTAAATGTGGCACTCTCTGTGTGGTGCGTGGAAAAGTATTATGCTTTTGAAAACTCTGATTTTTAAATCGACTAATTAATAGTAATTAGAAAGGGGGTGTTACACCTTACTTTGAAAACACCAGAAATTCCTATCACTCCTAACTTGGAATTAGAAAAGGAAAATGAAAAACTTAGAAAACAAGTTAGTGATTTAACCGATGAGCTTATGTTCTGTGCACAACAACTTGAAGCTTCTCAAAAGAGTTTAACACCTTCTGAGCAAGACCAGTTATCCAAGAAGGGTCAGTGAAGACCTAGAAACAAATGCTCAAAATGCAAACAAACTGAACATCATGTTTCAACTTGTAAAATAGAGCATAAAAATCCCATACATGTGAAAACAAACCCTCAAGGACCCAAAGATAAATGGGTACCTAAATCTTTGTCAAAAACAAATGCAAGTATGCCTTTTAGCATCAAAAAAGAAGTTGTGGTTCCTAGACAGTGGGTGCTCAAGGCATATGACAGGGGAGAATGATAAATTCCTCTCCATGGAGAGCTTTGATGGAGAACTTGTCATGTTTGGCAACAATGATAAAGGCCACATCAAAGGAATAGGTACATTAGGTAAAATAAACTTTGCTCAGATTCAAAATGTTCAATGATGCCAACACCGAATTAATAAGTGTAACACGCCCCCAATTAATAATTCTCTACTCTTCCAATTGTTTAGCCTTGCTTTGATAGAATCTATTATCGGTTGTCAAGTACTCATCCTTTTAGTATTCGCTCCAATCGGAATCCCAAGAAATTTAAAAGATGCCAAACCCCTAAGCCAATGCTTAACTTTTTAATTTTCATTGGATAGAAAAAAAGTTAAATGAACTTTTTATTTTTTATTTTCAGGCTGTGATTATTTTTGCTTTGACAAATTTTGTGAGCGGAGCCCCAAAGGATAGCCCAAACTTATTCGTGAAAATAGTTTGTGGAGCTTGCTATGTGTGAGTAAATGTTTTGAAAACCTCACAATGTTTGAAATGACATAATTTCATATTTGAAGCTATTCCTAATTTTGAGTAGATTTAGTTAAATTCAATTTTAATAAAACCAAATTCTACAAACTTGATGAACTCGAAAATAAAGTAAACATGTATCCAATATAAGAATAACGATTTCAGAAAAAATATAATGGTCTATTAATAATTAACATAACCTGTGCATCGCACGGGTGTCTAATCTTTATAAGGGTGTGATGACAGTGCATTCTCCCCTTTACAAGGACCTAACATAATCTTAAAATGTTAAAAAGTAATCTAGTGAACATCCTTTCACCAATTCACTACTCACTAATATATATGTGGGTCACATGACCACTCTTCAAGGGACCAAGGTTGACTGCAGCCATTGGAGCCGTTTGATATTCCCGTTAGAGAAATCATAACCTTTGATTTCCTTTATTCAAAACAATTACAAAATGGAGAAAGGTAAAAAGAGCTGACAGTAGTGAATCCAAATTCCTCGTCAATGAGACAGAAGATTGTTTTAATGTGATAATTAATTAGACTTTAGGGCTTGGAGGAGGAAGGAGCCATTTTGAGGCTTCAATCAATCCAAGCGAAATGAAAGGTTTGGCCTCTGCATCAGTTAGTTGTTTTGTGAAGCTTGCACGACCTTTGGGGTCTGCTCGAGGTCCTGTGTTCTTGTACTCTCCATAGTATGTAGTCCTGTACGTATAACATCACGTGTTAATCACTTTAGTTACAAAAATTTGGACTAGAAAGTTTACTAATGATGTGCAATTAATGTTTAATTAGTGGAGTCAATTAGTTACTTGGTAAATTCAGGGTGCAAGCCATCATTCCATGCTATCGGGTTAACAACAGTGCTCAAAGTTGAGTAAGCAAAGATGACTTTGGGATGAGACATCCATGTTCTCGCTAAAAATGTGTCATTTCCAGTTCCAGTAACATCACAATGTACAAATGAGTAGATATAATCCTCTGCCTCACTTTTTCTTGCTTGTGCCACTATCACTGTCGGCCCTTCTGCGCCAAGCGCTCTCAATTCATTGTTCTGTATCACGAAATAAATAAAGCTTCATTAATTTTAATAATCAAAGTTGCACTATTGGTCATTTCACAACTATCCGAAGGGGATTTGAACTTAGCACCTTAAGAATACAACGCTAAGATCTTACCACTGAGCTTGCACCTTAAGAGTTAAAACTTCATTAATTACTACGGTCACAAATATAGTGTCTTTGGACAAAAAAAAAACTAAGACTCTATTTTGAAAAAAGTAGCAGATAACGAATGAGCAGCGGTGATTGCAAATGACGTGTTTGGTAAAACAAACGGTTAAACACTATCTCAAACTCTACTTGAAGAAGCATTTGAAAAAGCATTAAACGCTAGTACTTACCAAATATGTATATTCATCATTTGCTAGTAAAATCTACTATCTGCTAAGTGATGAGGCTTGCCAAGCAAATCCTAATTTTTTTTAAAGAAATACTTACCAAATATAGTGACTTGCCACTTCCAAAAATGAAATCCACAGTTCCTTGAATTAAGCAATCTTTGAAGAAATGTTTACCCCTATCATCACATAGTGTGTCCTGGAACCCGAACAACTTGCAATTATAAAACGCTGCTTTTTCACCAGAAATTCTCATTGCAACTGCTTGCTCACCTTGTTTTCTTCCATCAGGTCTTGGTGCAGAATTCTATATCATCAAAATATATAGCATAAAACAATTAATTTATCGATTTTTAGCACATACCAAAAAAATCATTTATATTTATCGATTTTTATAACATTATTAGTCTTTTCCCTATTATGATTGGAAAACAAACAATTTATTCAACCTTAAACTATCAAAATGACAACGAAAAAGAAACAATATTTAAAACACCGTTGATTAATATGAAACAGAGAGAGTAGCATACAAACCGAGATAATGATGTTAGCAGCAACAAAATAATCTGATTCAACAGTCAAAGTACCACTATAAACAGTTCCATATTGTTTTGCAGTACCACCAAAAGTCAAATTTGGCATATTACCAGGTGCTCCAAACAATGTAACAAAAGGTTGTGTCCTTTCAATTTTGATTTTCTCATTATAATTTCCACCACCAATGTAAATAATCACACGCTTTGTATTTCCAGTGGGTATGCTTTTAATAGCATCAGTGATTGTCTTGAAATCACCACTACCATCTTGCATAACCTTAACAACCTTTGAACCTTCTTCTGCAGCTACCAATGCAGGATCTAAACTGGCTTTTCTTTGAGCTAATGGACCAACATTGGCATTGAACCATGATTGTAATTGAGCTTTATCAGCTGGAATTGGAACATTATCATCGGATAAAACAACATTGAAGGTCACAAATGTTACTATGAATATGATTGCTACATTAATTGTAGAGATTCTTGTTTTTGAGGCCATCTTTTGTTGTTTTTGATTTTGTTTGGGGTTGGAATTTATAAGAGATTGATGAGACTTAATTTGGAATGTTGTTGATTTGATTCAATCATTGTTTTTGTTAGGGAAGCTAAATTTAAACATGTGGTTGATAGTGCATGGTATCATCCTATAATATATGCAGCTTGTCACTATGGCGCCAAATTCTCTTTTTTTTTTCCTCTTCTTTCTTCAGTTTTTTTTTGGTTTTTTTGTTTTTTGCTTTTGTTTTTTGTTTTGTTTTTTGCTTAAGTTTTTTTTATTATTTTTTTATATTACTTCACTTTTTTTAACTTCTACCTTTTTTTAACCCAAAAGCACTTGGATGAGATGGTAGGGGTCACTTCCAACATAACCAATGTCATGAGTTTAAATTCAGACTTGAGGATACAATAGTGTTAAATCTCTTGAGGGGGAGCTTTGCCGCCAATTGTGGTCCTATACGGCTTGAGCGATTAGTCTTTATAGTTGTTCGCAGAAGATACCCGGGTTATACCAAAAAACATCTTTTTTTAGTTTTTTTCCTTCTTTTATATTTCAAGGTTTTGCATGTTTTATTTTTTATATTTTAAGGGATACTTTAAAGTATAAAAAATATTAGATGTTTAAATATGCATATTTTATTTTTGAATACTCGATTCGGTGAAAAATTATTTAATTTCATGACAAAATACATAAAGTGATATGCTAAACAGTGTGTTTTGGTGTACTTGATGGTGAATTTTTTTTATTTTGTAACAAAATGCGTCGAGTGAAATGTTAAGCGGTATCTTTTGGGGTACTTTTAGTATTCAGAAAAAAATTAACTCTTCAAGTTCAAGAAGTTTCTTCGTAAATCACCGATTGGTAAAAAATAATAATAAGTTTGTGACAAAATACGCAAAGTGTGATGATCTTTGTATTTTGGAATAGTTTAGGTCGTCTCAAAAAATTTAGATGTTCAAATACATGAAGTTTGTTCCTCAATAACCTATTTGGTGAAAAACAAAATAAATTTATGACAAAATACATAAAGTGTGATATTAGACATTGTGTTTTGGGGGTATTTTAAGATCCAAAAAAAATCACACATGTCCAAATTGTTGTTTTCTTCTTTATTTTGATAATTTCGCACCAACAAGTATTAGAAGGATACTTATATTAGTGTTTAGTTTTAAAATCAAACTCGGCATGATACCTACGTACGTGTTTCACTTTCTAATTGTGTTGTCTTCTTTTCAGTAAGTTTTTATATTTCCGATGAATATAGATAACGTTATTAAAAAAAATTAGACTTTTTCTTCTTTTTAGCAATAGATGTTCAATTCCATTGTCTTTGTTAATTTTTTTTTGGTATACAAAGAGAAATAAATGGAAAAGAAAACCAAAAATATAAAAAACTAAAGTCTTATGAACTGCACTCCGCTAGCATCTGCATGCAATAAGGCAGAATGCCAGGAGGAGCAGAGTCAAAAATAATCCATCTGTGAGTCGAAGAAGAGCCAAACTTAGCCAAATAATCTGCACAAGAATTTCCTTCCCTGAGAGTATTAAGAAGCTGAATTTCCCAGTTGCGATCAAGTAAGTCTTTGATATTCTGGATAATTGAAGCATAGAGGTGCAACAGGTTGATGTTGCTGGCGACCAACTTGATCGCAATAGTAGAATCAGAGTATACACAACCTTTTGGTAGCCTCTAATCCAAGCATACTTTAGCCCATGATATAAAGCCAGGAGCTCAGCATGCAAATTGTTGGAATTCTCTATTGACCCGACAAACCCCGAAAGCCAAGCACCATCCTCATTCCTAAGAATACCACCAAAGCCAGATGGGCCCGGATTACCCAAACTGCTACCATCAACATTGAGAACCACAAGAGGGGATCGACCTGGATGCCAAGTAGCTATCCGAGGAGTGGGAGTGGGGTGACCATCAATAGTAACATTTCGAGAGAGAAAATCTGCAAGAAACATAACCTTATATCGAAGCTGAGAGGGATGAATAGATTCCTGAGCCATACAAAAAGAAATATGGGCACACCAAATACACCAAAATAGAGGGGTTAGTGGGAAGAAGCCGCCCTTGAACCAGTCCATGATCACCATCTCCTGAAAGAAAGACGGGTCACGATATCCCAAGGCGTGCAAGATATGAGTCAAAGTGGCGCAATCTCTGAGACAATGAAGAACGTCCTCCGGGCCAGCGGTGCATTAATTGGAGAGTCAGATTCCCCTACGGTGGAGCAGATACATAATAGGAAGGGAAGCATGACAACAAGCCATTTAAGAAGCTTTATTTTAAATTTTATAATTTTTTATTTAGTTTACATTTATAATTTAACTTTTTTCATGGAAACTTCGATCTCATTTACAATAGATTTCCCCAACATTTTCTTTCATCTTTGTATAGGTTCTTTTATTTTAATGGTGGTTTTTATTGAACCCTGCATGATGTATTGATTTACTCTCTCTGGACTTAATTATAAGCAAAAATAACTACCTTTACACATATTAAGAAGGCTTAAATATATGTTACCCCCTGCAAATATACCAATTATCCATTTAGGACCCCAAAAATTTGTAGATGTTCAAATACACGAAGTTCGTTTCTTAATAACCCTTTCTTTTTTATTTTATAATCTTCTTATTTAATTTTATAGTTTTAATTTAATTTTATCTACGGGAACTTCAGCCTCATTTACAATAGATCATCAATCGTACTCTTTCAACTTTCTATATGTGCTTCTATTTTATTGGTAATTTCCATCAAACCCAGCACGATACCACGTGTTTCACTTTCTATTTTGTTGTCTTATTTATTTTGGTCATTTTGCACCAACGGGTATTATTTAATTGGTTTTTATATTTTTATCTTTCTTTAATATTCGAGTACACGCATGATTCTTTGCATTGATCAGATACTCCCCCGTGGGAATTTCAGTCACCTTTACAATAGAACCTTCATCATCTTCTTTCAACGAGACCTTCAGTCACATTTACGATAAAACCTCCATAATCTTTTTCAACTTTGTATAACTGCTCCTATTTTATCATGAGTTTTCCTTCAACCATGCATGATATCAGAATTAACGGAGAGTTTTTTTTTTACAGAAAAATCAAGGGAGAGTTTTTTGACAAAAGAATCAAGGGAGAGTTAATAGTTTATTTTGGTTCCGTAACAAAAAAAAGTATATTTTTTTTGACAAAAAAAAACTATATTTGGTTTCTATACTATTTAGCTTTTATTTAAAGTGTCATTAGTAATCCAAGTGTTGCTGGGTTTGGTGGTTTGATCCGTGATTGCGGTGGAATTTTCATCTGTGGTTTTTATGGTGCTTTGTGTGACTGATGTGATTTATGGTGCTCTTGGTGTACTTGATTGTATAAAAAATTATTTTGTAACAAAATGTCTAAAGTGAAATGTTAAGTAGTGCGTTTTGAGGTACTTCTGGGATTTGAAAAAAATTTAACTCTTCAAATACCAGAAGTTTGGTAAAATATAATAATAAGTTTGTGAAAAAATACGTAAAGTGGGATGCAGGCAGTGTATTTTGGGGGTACTTTAGGACCCCAAAAATTTGTAGATGTTCAAATACACAAAGTTTGTTCCTTAATAACCCTTTCTTTTTTATTTTATAATCTTCTTATTTAATTTATAGTTTTAATGTAATTTTATCTACAGGAACTTCAGCCACATTTACAATAGATCATCAATCGTACTCTTTCAACTTTCTATATGTGCTTCTATTTTATTGGTAATTTCCATCAAACCCAGCACGATACCACGTGTTTCACTTTCTATTTTGTTGTCTTCTTTAATTATGTCATTTTGCACCAACGGGTATTAAATCTTTTCTTTAATTGGTCTTTATATTTTTATCTTTCTTTAATATTCGAGTACATGCAGTGTTGCTGCATTGACTGTACTCCCCGTGGGAATTTCAGTCACCTTTACAATAGAACCTTCATAATATTCTTTCAACGAGACATTCAGTCACATTTACAATAAATCCAAATGCTACCTGCAGACATAAATGTTTTTAGAAATACTACATCAAGGATTATAATTACCCCTATGTATGTTTTACCCCTATAGAGCATCATAATTACCCCCTATGTATGTTTTACCCCCTACGTACGAAAACTTCTTAGTGTGACCTTCCCAATAAAGGGTACACTTGAGTAGCGCCCTTACCAATGTAATTATGTCATCTACATTTCGAAGTACGTGACTACAAAGTTGATATAACTATTCAACACAACAATACCCCACATGTCCAACATTGATGGTGTGTTTGGATGGTGGAGGGAAATATTGTCAAAGGAAATATTGGTGAAGGAATGAACGTGCTGAGAAAGTGGATTGAAAGTGAGATGATTCTTCTTCTTCTTTCCATTCTTCATCTTTTGATTTTTCTTCTTCCAAATCAGTGCCCAAGATGTTGGTGTCTTTGTAGGCTATGATTCTGTCTCCAGCTTCCACACACAACTAACGCAACTCACCTCCTTCACATGCACAACCATCAAAAAATTAAGTTATACTCAAAATTCAAGAAGTATTCATGAACAATAACCCCAAACACCACAAAAAGTTAAGAAAACAATAAAACTCATCTAAAGCTTAATGTTACCAACATATATTTTAAATCAACACCAATACAAGTAAAGAAGTCTTAATGTTCATACTTGATTTAAGAACAAAATTAGTTTATCTCTTGCAAACTATAGAAGTATTCCCAATCATCATAAAAGTGAAATACAATTAGTCATATAGAGGAACAAATACTGAAAACAAATCTCATAAAGGGATACCTTTGGGTTTGATTCAGTCTTTATAAGCCGGGCTTGAAAAATATCGAAGTAATTTGTGGCTGCCCAATCTTGATTCAATCTTTATAACCTATACACTATGATTCAAAGAAAATGAATGTAAAATTGTAGGGTGATCTTCTTCTATATCGTCAGAAGTTCATGCTAATAATACCAAAATCTTGCTTTCTTAGCCATTCTGATGAACCTACACACTGCTTTACTTTGCTTACTTCCACCGTCTTCCACTCACTTCTCTTTCCAAACTTGCATTGGACTTTCTCAGCTTTGCCTGTTAGCTTCATTTCTTTCCGGTGGTGGTCGCCGGAGCAAGGTGGTTGATCAGGATATTTTTTTTAGGGGTTTTAATGCGTACAATGAGGGGATTCCAAATATCATGTTAGTTTTCTGGTTAGAAGTCTATGGTGGCCAGAAACGTGGAAGAAGAAGTAGATGCAAAAGTTTTCCGATCTACTTTGTTTCTGAAAAAGGTTGAGACTTTCTTGTAGAGGAGAAGGAGACAGACAAAATGGTGATCTTGGTAGGGAAGGGGTGGTCGGAGTTGGCCGGAAAGTGAGACTAAGGCGGTGGTCATTTTTCAAAACGGTTCCTTTTTGAAAAATAATAAGATAGGAAGATAGAGGGGGAGGAGGAAATGAAGAAAATGTAGTTAATATTTGAAAAAGAAGTTGAAATCGGTCGGATGTGAGAGAATAGGTGGAGAGCGGCCATGGGAGAGAAGAATGAGAGAAAGGGAGAGAGGAGGGCAAGAGGGAGACGAGAGAGAGAGAATTCCTTATTTTGGTGATTTGAAAGAGAGAGAGAGAGAGAGAGAGAGAGAGATTGGAGCATGTACTTTTTGGAATTTAGTGAATAGGAACTACACTTGATAATTGCATTATTTACAAAAGTATCACTCACTTTTTACGTACAACGTTTTTGGCAGGAGTTTTCCCGCTTCTCATAGCTTCTCATGCAGAGAGAGAAGCTGATTTTTAAGCAGTTTGACTTCCTGCTATTATATGTGCGGGATAACTTTTCAAAATTAGCAGTATTAAATATTAATGATTGAAGAGTTATGCATAAAATATTAATTTGAGGCAAATTTAGAATAAAAATATGAATATTATAATTCTAAAAAAATGCATTGTCCTTTTTTCTTTCTTATTATAGGTTACTTTTTTTGTATTTGTATTTAATTAATGTTGATAATTATTAAATTTCTTTAGACTTTTTATTCTTATTTTATCTGCAGAGGATGTTCAATTTAAATGTCTTTATTAAAGTTCCTTTTAAATTTATAATATTTGTTATTTAATTAATATTTATAATTTAATTTTTATTCACAGTTATTAGATTTTATATTTTGCAAAGTAACATCATTTGCCTAATGGCATAAGCTACCTTGGGGCACGGGGACAACCCCGTGCTTCTTAGCCTTGTTGATTATCACAGTTGACAAGCTCGATGTTGACCAGTGCAATATTTTCTTTCAAGTACGATGCGATATTATTCTTTCGAAAAAAATTAATTACTCGATTATACGATGAAATTTAGCCAACCCCGTGCATCGCACGGGTTATGGGGCTAGTATATGTAAGTTCATAAGTTATTTAAGGATTTTTTTTGTAGTCTTCAAGACTGAGATATTTGTTTGGCACACAACTTATGTACTATATATATATATACCATGAGTCAATTAAGAACAAAATTTTGACTAATTAATTTATCGGTCTTCATAAATACATCATATATAATTGAGGTTTTTAATACAAGACTCTTTCTTTGAGTAATCTATAATTTAGAAGCTCTTAAGGAGTTCAAATAAAATAAAACTATAGCAGATTCATTTCTTGATCTTTTCATAAAACTATATGGACCAGTGATGTCATTTTAATATCTCTCTTTTAGAATATGAATTTAGACGACTATACAGCATGCGTTCAAATTATACTATCCCCTGGTGGTACTAATTCAATTTGAGTACTCATTTCGAGAGTCCGAAGAGTGTGTATTAGAATATTAGATCCTTCAGAGATTTTCATATTATTGCGACTATCAAATGAGTCATACAAATAAGTTGTAGCAATATTCATCTTGTGCAAATTGAGTTTTTCATGTGCTACAAGGCTAATTAAGTATTGAAAAGTACTTGCATCCACCCTTGACCAACATACCGAGCTTTGTATCTCACAATTTTACTATTCTGATTTTGTTTTTGCACAAAAACCCATTTGTATCCAACTGGTTTCACACCTGCAGGTGTTTGGAGTATAGGTCCAAAAACTTTTTTCTCTTAAAGCAAGTTTAATTTTGCTTCAATTTCATCTTTCAAATTTTGGCCAATTCTCACTTTGTCTATAATCATTAATAGACTTTTGTTCATAATCCTCAATATCATTTATCACATTTAGCGCTATATTTGTAAAAACATCGTCAACGTTGAGTTCGTTTCTATTCCAATGTATTTCATTCTTGACATAATTCATAAATATCTCTTTAATTTAAGAAGTTTTCAAGTACCAGAATAGTTCTTCGGGAACTGTAATGTCAATTATGTCTGAAAGACTCTTTAAGATATTCTATATCCTCATTTGGGACCGTATTTATTTTTAGCTCATTTCTTGTTTGAGGATTTTTATCTTTTGAACTGATTGGTCTTTCACGCTTCAGGAGCGGTTGAGACGCATTTGCAATATTTGATTGTCCAACAGGGACATCCATTTTATTGGAGCATTAGCAGCTGATATATATGAGTTGGTCACACCTTTTGGATCAGTGAATGCATTTGGTAGATGATTTGCTAAGCTTTGCAAATGATTTATCTTTTTAACTTCTATTTCACATTGTTTACTTTTGAGGATCAAGATGAGATAATGATAATTCATTACAACCAATCTCTTTTTTTCACCGCTTATTCTCTCCCCTAGTGTTGGGAAATATGATTCATCAAAATGACAATCAAGAAATCGAGTCAAATAAATTTCCTGTCATTGTTTCAAGATATTTTATAATAGGGGGAGATTCATATCCAACATATAATCTCAACCTTCTTTGAAGTCCAATCTTAGTGCGATATGGTGGAGAAATTGGGACATACACTCCACATTCAAAAATTCGAAGATGGGAAATGTTAAGTTCTTGACCAAAATCTAATTGTAAAGGGTAAGAATCGTGATAATATGTTGGCCTGATGCAAATCAATGTTGCAGCATGCAAAATTGCATGTCCCCAAGTGGAAATGGGGTGTTTGCATTCATGAGAAATGGTCTTGCAATTAACTTTATACGCTTAATAAATGATTCTACAAGTCCATTTTGTGTATGAACAAGTGGTCCAGGGTGTTCAATGTCAATTTCAATGGATGTACAATATTCCTTAAAATGCTCGAGCTGAAAACTCAACAGTATTGTCAAGACGTGTTTTCTTGACAAGATAACCAGGGAAGTGAGCTCTTATTCGAATTAGTTGAGTTAGCAATATCACAAACGCTAGGTTGCAAGTTGACAACAAACAAACAAGTGACCATTTAGCTGGTGCATCAATCAATAATAAAATATCTAAATGGCCCACATGATAGGTGTATTGGCCCACAAATATCACCATGTATACGTTCCAAAAAATTTGAGAGATTCACTTCTATTTTTTGTTGGTAATAATCTAATTATCATCTTCCTTATTGGATTAAAGAATCTTCTAGTTCTTCAATTGATGGCCACATGAGTTTTCAATTATATTTTGCATCATTATGAATCCAAGATGGCCCAACCAGTCATGCCAAACAACAAATTTTTCGTGATTTGTAAATTTCTAATTTACAACATGTGTTTCAATTGCACTAATATAAAGTGTATTACAAACAAGAGAAAAGGCAGACAACTTTTCCACTATATATACTTATTTTCCAATGTATGTCTCATTATATAAAGATATTCAATATCTCTTTCATCTCTCGTTTCAATATGATATTCATTTAGATGGATATCTTTGAAACTTAATAAACCTCTACGAGACTTAGGAGAATATAATGAATTCTCAATGTGTAAATTTGTACCCAAAATAACAGTAATAATATCTCGGCTATATGGTCACGTTGCATTTTCTCTTGATTTTGTAAGACAACGAGATTATAATAATGATGAAACAATAGTTTTCGTGTAAAATTAAGCAAATTAGAGAAATATAATATGTGAAGAAAAATTGGTTAAAAATGCGCACGTAAATAGACAATACATAAATTATTAAATAAATAAACATAATAAAAAACTATGCATCTCCAAACTTCGTATGCGATACCCATTCAAAGAAAATCAAAGGACAAAATAAATGCTTAAAATCCAACTTAAAATCCAATAAAGCCCATTCCACAAATATGACAAAAGGACTAGACAATAAATTGATATGAGAAAAGAAATTAAGAACTAACTAAACCTAAAATACCTACAGAGAAATTAAAACTTCACATTGTTGAAGTAGTTATCGCAATATTATTTATGGAATATTACATCCTATGTGAAAAAGGGACCTTTAGCAAAGTAAAACTGTAAAATAAAGATTATATCGAATCGATAGATAATATAGCATCACTTAAAGATGAATCAAATCCAAAAATAAACTTTTGGATCTGTAGAATTAATCTACAAAAAGATGGAATGGAATGGAATTTTTTTCCGTTCATTGAAACTCAGAGAATTAATCTACAAAAATAAACTTTGATCAAGAATATCATAAGACAACAGAACCATTCCACATCTAATTATAAACTATATATCAAGAGCAACCAATCCAAGATTAAATACTTTATACTATAAGGTTAATTACTAAGCAAATAGGTACTTAGATTCATATATATACAATAATCAGGCGATAGTCAAATCTGATCGGGAGAACCATATTATAATTATAATATTGTTAACCCAAAATTTCGACAAGGATTTTGGAATGTTATTTAAAGGGTTTAACTCTTCATTAATGCTCATTAATGATGCCTTGGAAACGCAAGTTACATTCAAGTAATTCTTCCATTAGATTTCGACAAGGAAGGTTTCAACTTCGACAGGAAAAGCTTTCGACAGAGTATTACGCTCAGGTTTCGTCAAGACAGTTATTATCAAGCGGTTATGTTGTCGAAGTGTTGAGACAGTTACATGGGAAGTTTATTTCTCTAAGTATAAATAGTATTTTTTTGTAAGAAAAACAGGTCACAACATAAACACAACATTTTGAAACTCTAACTTCCAAGTCACAGCGAAAACGAGTGGACAGAATCATTGTATGTGCTTGTGTACCAATTTCTTCTTTTCAATTCAATGCAATTTACTGTTTCTGTTAACAATTTGCACATTTATTATGTTATTGTTTCCTTCATTTTGTTTTGTCATTCGAAATTAATATTTTCTAAACTAAAGAAAACATAAACAATCAAGAGCAATTGTTCTCGAGATTTCTAGTTTAATCTCACAAACGTATCTCATAAAACTAGTGATTGTTTGCTAAAAACACCAGCAAACAAATTGGCACGCCGGTGGGACCTTTGCCATTGATTTACGTGTTTTCTGTTTATTTCTGTGTTTTCTTGTTCGTGTTACACTTTTATGCATTTGCGAAGTGGTAGAATGACACGTTCTAATAGTAACAATGCGTCTAGTTCTAACCCTGTGGTTTCACAAGGGCAAGGAACGACAGTTGAATCTGCTAGCGTAAGCGCAAGGTTAACTGTAGGGACGGTTACACCGTCAATATCGACGACGGTTCTATCGTTATCAATGACCAATGTTGGGACAGTACAGTCGGAGATGGCGCCTATGTCGTTGCCATTGAATATAGGGCCTCACCCTAGTCCTCATATGGAAACAGGGAACAGTTTGGATCCACATTTTTATAGCATGAATCCACAACCATTTCCTCCAGCATATATGGCATGCCTCACCGAATGCCACATATTTCGACCTTTCCCCTCGCACGCGCTTCTCCCGAAAGTGTACTGGTCGAAATCATCGAGCACAATTAACCAATGAATCTTTGTTTGCTTTAAGGCAACAAGTCGATTTAAAGCAATCATGATATGGTTAATATGCTAACCCAACAAATTGGTACAGTTTTTAACCCATTGATTCAAAATACTAATACCAGTTATCAAATGTTAGCCAATCAAATGGGTAGAATTGCAGATTTCTTTGGGACTCCATGTAACACCCCATTTTTCCACTTTATAATTTAGTTTAAAATCAGAGTTCAAAAATTGATTTTCTTTTAAAAAGATACATTCTCAAGGGAATGCTACGTACACCAAAACATGACTTTAATTTAGTCAACAATACTTTTCATTAATAAAAAAAATTGCGTGATATATAGCACGATTTAATGGGGCGAACCCTCAAAACATTGGTTCTTTAAATAATTCTTACATCCCTAAGTTACAGTTCAACAACTTAACTTAAAACAACTAATAGACTACTCGGCCCCCAATGCTACGTCACAGAGCAAGACGCCACAACTGGATCGAGGAAGGAAGTACCTTCACTCAGATCACCCGCACGTTCTTAGTCGACATAAGAAGCAACATAGAAAGCAGAAGGGTGAGTCTCTAACACATATAATAAAATGTATGATAAACATTATGCTAAGGAAACAACTAGAACACCACGGCTTCAACAAACAGACACACAACCTCAATTTATAACACCTCCACTCATAGTCAACAAAACACATCACCAAACGCATGAACATATGCATGAATGCAACCCAACACCAAGGGTATAATGCATGTGGTACTGTCTCCGGCTTAATAGTACAATGCATATGATTCCGACTCCGGCTTAATGGAACAATGCATATGGTATCGACTCCGGCTTAATGATACAATGCATGAGGTATCGACTCCGGCTTAATGATGTCGTCTCCGGCTTTATGGTATGCATGCAGTACCGTCTTCGGCTTAATGGTATGCATCAACCACAAACAATAACATCAAGTATGAATTAACACCGTCGCTAGTGATATGCAGGCCGAAGCCCCCAATATCCGTCATTACACCGTCGTCTACTTCACCTAGACAACATCAATAGCTCTATGGCTAACATCACCACACCAATCCATAGCTCTAAGGCTAACATCATTACTCCAATCCATAGCTCTAAGGCTAACATCATTACACCAATCTATAGCTCTAAGGCTAACATCATTACACCAATCCATAGCTCTAAAACTAACCTCAATACATTGGTCACTAGCTCTATGGCTAACTTCAACCTCACCGGACACATCGGCCTTTGGTCACTAGACCCATCGTTCTCAACAACAACAACCTCATCACCATACTGGCAGCACACCTTTGGCGCCAGCAATGACCCAACTTGACGCCTGGCAACTCGGGCGCAACACGCACCAACAACACTCAACTCGGGCTCTCGAGACAACTCAGCGCAACACGGTGCCACTACAAAGACAACTCGGCTCCCGTAATTCAACACAAGCGCCTTGGGCGCGCAGATGGCGCCCGCTTCTTCACCACACTCCCACCGCCCTTCGACACCAAAAGTAGTAGACTAAACTCACTACTACAAGGACCTAACCATCACATAAGGACCAAAACGTCACCTAAGGACTAAACGTGCTTCACAATTCACAACTTAGACGTACTCGGCACCCACACAGCACCCAAAAATTGGCCCGCGCAAAGAATCATGCGCTTACATCGCATCAAAACAAAGACCTCGGCACTCTCCTATTGCACCTCGGCACACACACACTACCCTTCGTCACACCACACTGCGCTTTGGCGCACCACACCGCACTCGGCACGCGCCACCCTACCCTTCGTTACACCACACTGCGCTTTGGCGCACCAACTTGCACCTCGGCACACCTACAATTCGGTATCCATACTCTACACTTCGGCAACTACACCTCGACTCCCATACACTTACGCTTCGTCACGTCTAAAAGACGACACTTACACTCCAATACATCTACACCTCAACACATACACCTCGGTATATACACACTATATCTCGACAGCTTCACTTCGAATTATAAACACTACACTTCACTTAAATACATCCATAATTCAACACACCTACACCTCAACAATACTAGCTTAGACGTCCACGCACTACATTTCAACAACTACACTTAGGCTTATATGCACCTCACTTCATCAACTACACTTAGGCTTATACACCACACTTCAACAACTACACTTAGGCTTATATACACCTCACTTCATCAACTACACTTAGGCTTATATACACCTCACTTCAACAACTACACTTCAGCATATATATACTCTACATCTCCTCACTTCATCATCACTCACCTCAGTTACACTACACTTAAGCACAACACTTCACCTCGGCTACTACACTTAGGCACTCCACACCTAAGCACAACACCTCACCTCGGTTACTACACTTAGGCACACTACACCTAAGCACAACACTTCACCTCGGCTACTACACTTAGGCACACTACACCTAAGCACAACACTTCACCTCGAGTACTACACTTAGGCACACTACACCTAAGCACAACACTTCACCTCGGTTACTACACTTAGGCACACTACACCTAAGCACAACACCTCACCTCGGTTACTACACTTCTTTGACTTCCACGTACTACGACGCACACATACTACACATCAACACCTACTCTCCTCGGCACACACATACTTCGACGCACATCCACTACGACGCACACCCTTACACTGACACACTTAAGCTTCTCGGCACAGCCTCACTTCAACTCACTACCCTTTGACGCACACATCTTCGACCCTCGCAAGCTACAACGCTCCTACCCTTCTCGGCACCCAGTAATACTTCACTTCGAAATGGCGCTCTAGACACCTACCCTCATCTTCCTTCTTATCTTTGACTCTCATACTAAGATCAAACTTAAACCACAATTACTACAACACCTATTCACTTGAACTTTGTTCAACATACATCTAAGCACTCAACGAAGGTGCCAACACCAACAATAACGCCCTGGGACTGAGGGTTCCTCAACTCCCATTTCTCTCCTAGGTCTCTCATATGACCAACTCACCAACAATACATACACACATCACAACTTCACCAAAGTGAAGCAAACACAACATCAAATCACGCAACAAGCAACACAAACAACTCAACAATCATCCTAGAGTCTAACTCACACATAACACTCATCATATACTCTATTATAGTGAAAGAGAGCCCCCTTACCTCAATGAAGAACATGAGTACTCTCTCCACTAAGAAATCACCAACCATCACCAACAATCCAGCTCCTCTACCTTGAACTTGAGCTCCCACGCCAAGATCTTCTCTTCTTCTCTCTAAAAGTTTCGCACCTCTCTCTCTCTCTTACTTTACTCTTTGACTATTCTTTGATTTTTGGTTGGAATGAACTTCTTCCCTTTGACACCTTCCTTATATCATGTACATGAGCCTAACTCTCATGGGCCTCTATTTACACCTCCTCCATTACTTGCACTACTCCCTCTTTTAATTTAATTACCACTCACTTTTTACTAACCACCACTCCTCATTTAAATCAAATACCTCCTAAATACCATAAAACTCCAAATTAATCCTTTGACTTAACAAAATGTTGTAAGCCTTAAATAACTCAACTAAATAAATAATTGAATTATTTTTGGGGCGTTACACTCCAAGTGTTAATAGTAGGCGAATTCCCAATATTGTGGGTAACGGTTTGCCTGGTACTCCCCAAGGAGCAAATCGCGAATCGACGATACGAAGACTTCAGGCGAACAACAACAAGGGACAGTAAATCAAATCCCTGAAGTTGTTTTGGTAAATCGTCACCAAGACGCTGATGAAGTGGTTCGACAAGTGCAACAAAATAATATCGGCGCTCAAGATAATATAGCCACTTTAGTAGAGACTATAATGGCGCAAAATGGTCTTAACATAGGTTTGCATAGGCCTAATCACCATTGTGAGACTATGTGTTGCAAACCGAATTACCAAGGGGATGGAAAATCCCTAAGTTTACCAAATTTGGTGGTGATACAAATGAATCCACAGTCGAACACATTGCTCGATTCTTGACTGAGGCTGGGGACATAGCCCAAAATGAGAATTTAAAAATGAAATACTTTCCAAATTCTTTGACTAAAAATGCCTTTACTTGGTTTACCACTTTATCCCCTGGTTCTATTTTCACATGGGGGCAATTAGAGAAGGCATTTCATGCACAATTTTACATGGGCCAGTCTAAGATAAGTCTCAAAGAGTTGGCCAGTGTTCGACGCAAAATGCCTGAAACAATCGATGATTATTTGAATAGATTTAGACTATTAAAGTCTCGTTGTTTCACGCAAGTGCATGAACATGAGCTTGTCGAAATGGCTGCTGGTGGCCTTGATTATTCAATTCGAAAGAAATTGGATACATCACATTTAAGAGATATGGCCCAGTTGGCTGATAGAGTTTGACAGGTTGAAAGGCTTAAGGAGGAAAAATCTAGGACAACTAGGTTTCAGAAAAAAGAAAAAGTGGCATATGTCGAGGAAACATTCGACGTGGCTTTTGGTGATGTCGAAGAGGAGGAAATAGATGTGGCTGAACTCAAGCATGGCCCTCCTTATACTTGTAAATTATTGAGGCCTGCTAATGGGAATAATCCTGTAGAGCCAAAAAAAATGATAGATTTGTGCCCAAAATATATACCTTTGATGTTACTAAATGTGATGAAATATTTGATCTGTTAGTAAAAGATGGTCAAATATTAGTGCCCAGTGACCTAAAAATGCCAACTCTCGATCAGAGAAAGAAAAAGGGTTATTGTAAGTTCCATTATTTTTTGGGACATAACACTGACCGTTGTGTGCTTTTCAGGGATCTAGTGCAAAAGGCAATCGAGGAAGGAAGACTTAAATTTGGTGATTAGAAAGAACTTCAGTCATTGTTGGGAAAAATTAATTTCCTTCGAAGATTTATTTCCAACTTAAGTGGCATAACACAAGCTTTTTCGCCATTGTTAAGACTGAAGAAAGAAGAAGAGTTCAAATGGGAACCAGTTCATCAAGCAGCCTTTGACGAAATCAAGTCTTATTTGATGAAGCCACCAATTTTGTTGCCTCTCATTAGAAACAAAGTGTTGAAATTGTATATTGCAACATCTGATAGAACAATAGGTAGCATGTTAGCACAAGAGGATGATAGTGGTGTCGAAAGAGCCATTTATTGCCTTAGTAGGGTTTTAATTGATGCTGAAACAAGGTACATCCCAATAGAAAAGTTGTGCCTTTGCTTACTTCTCATGAACAAAGTTAAAGCAATATATAAAACCAGCAGATGTTTATGTTTATTCGCATTTTGATGTCATTAAGCATATGCTGTCGAAACCAATTATGCATAGTCGAATTGGTAAATGGGCTTTGGCTTTGTCAGAATACAACTTAACTTATCAACCTCTAAAATCCATTAAAGGACAAGTGGTTATCAAACAATGACAAGTGGCTTTGTCAGAATACAACTTTCCCCTAATAATATTCCAACGAAGTATAAGTTTAGAATTCGCGACTTTTGCTCCAACAATGAAGCTGAGTATGAGGCTTTGATAGTAGGCCTTGAAATTTTACTCGACTTGGGGGCAAGTCATGTCGAAATAAAAGGTGATTCAGAATTGGTTATCAAACAATTGACCAAAGAATACAAATGCATTAAGAAGCACATTATTAGGTATTATGTTGTTGCTAATACGTTGTTAAAAAGATTTGAGTCTGTGCAACTAGAACATTTACCACGAATAGATAATCATGTGGCGAATGAGTTGACTCAAATTGCTTCAGGTTATAAAGTTTCAACACATAGCCTTGCAGAGTTGATCGAAATAAAAGATACACTCATTTCTAATGACTCTTCTTCACTACACGGTTGATGATGTTGTTTTAGCAGAAATTTTTGCTCTTGACAACATGACTAATGATGATTGGCGTAAACCTATTGTGGAATACTTGCAAAATCCCACTGGAAATGCTAGTAAAAAGGTAAACTATAGGGCTTTAAGTTATGTGATAATTGGGAACGAATTGTTTAAGAATACTGCTGAAGGAGTACTTTTAAAATGTCTTAGTGAAAATGAGGCATATTTAGCAGTTTCTGATACACATAATGGAGCATGTGGTTCACACCAAGTAGGCCATAAAATGAAATGGTTATTATTTCGACAAGGAATGTATTGGCCAACTATGTTGAAGGATTGTATAGAGTTTGCTAAAGGATGCCAAGAGTGTCAAAAGCATGCTGGAATACAACATGTGCCTGCAAATGAATTGCTTGCTATAGTCAAACCTTGGCCATTTAGAGGTTGGGCCCTAGATGTAATTGGAGAAATAAAGCCAACTTCATCAAAAGGCCATAAGTATATTGTAACACCCCAAAATAGTTCAATTAATTATTTAGTTGAATTATTTAAGGTTTACAACAATTTAGTTAAGTCAAGTATTAATTAGAAGTCTATTTCATTTAGGAGATGTTTAAATAAATGGAGAAGGTGGGAATAGAGGCCCATGAGCCATTTGAAGCCCAAACTAATGCAATAAAGGAGTGTGTCGAAGGAAAGGGAGCATGCATGCAAAGTGTTTTGAGAAAAAAGTCAAAGGGAAAGTAAGAGAGAGAAGTTGGTAGGTGAGATCACTTTCTAGAGAGAAGGAAGAGCATTTGGCGTGGAAGAAGCTCAAGCTCAAGGGGAGAATTGTTCTTTGTGAGGAGAATCAGGGAGCATCGGTGAAGAGAGGGTCTTTTGCTCAGCTGATCAAGGTTAGGGGGCTCTCTTCTCACGTATAATTTTGTAGTATGATGAGTGTTATGTGTGAGTAGTTTGTAGTTGTGTTTTTCTGAGCTGTGTTGCATGTTTTGTGTGTTTCTGATTGTGCTTGATGTTATGTTTTAGCTCGTTTCAGTGAGGTTGTGTTGAGATGTTGAGGTGTTGGTCATACGAGAGACTAATGAGTGAAATGGGAGCTGAGAAAACTCTCAGTCCTAGTGAGCTAAAGTGAGAGACGTGAGAGTGTGAAGTTCTTAAGAAGTAAAACGTTGGACTACCGAGGTGTAGATTTGGAGTTGAGTGGTCATAACGAAGAGAACGTGTGTCCGGGCTTAGCGAAGGGGGGTTGACTTGGGATTGTCGAGGTGTATCTACCTACCACCAGTGTAACGGAACTTAAGTGATGATCGTAAGTCAAAACGTAATAACGATAACATAAGAACCGAGGTGAGTGATAGAGCACAAGTGACTAAGTGTATGAGTACCTGAGACTAGGTATAGGTATCGGTTTGTACTTGCCGAGGCGTAGGGTAAGTAGGCCGAGATGCTTAGGCCGATATAAAGTACTTAGCGTAGTCTGCTTTGCACCGATTGATAACATATAGTGTGTAGTAACCGAGGTGTTATGGCCGAGATGTAGAGTATATCATACCTAGGTGTACTTGCCAAGGTGAGATGTTGCGTTTAAGTGCGGTGTGTTCAAGCGTAGAGTAACCAGGTGGTATTATAGAGGAAGTGAAGTACGTTTCGTGCGAAGTGAAGTGACTATGAGTGGAGTAGAGTGTAGGCGTGCCGAGGTGCCAAGCGTGCCGAGGTGCCAAACGCGCCGAGGTGCTATAGGTGCCGAGATGTTGTTTTAACGCTAGTGTAGCGCAGGTTGTTGCTGGACGCAACTGAGAGTGTCGTTTTAAGCGACAGTTACGTGAGTGGCTGAATGGTGTAGTCAGTTTTAGTCCTAAGTGACGTGGTAGACCTCGTAGTGACTGTTTGGTCCACTACTAGGTGCCGAGGTGTTTGGTGAGCTGAGGGCGACAGCCTTGTGAGCCGCCGGGGCGATGTAGAGACGTCGCCCTTAGCACAGAAAATGACGTATGTGTGTTGTTGGCCTTATGGCTACGAGTAGAGGAGTAATAAATGATGAAGTCCCTGATGGGCATTAAAATAAATGAAAAGGGTGAATGCAGAGGACTTCGGTCCTAGAGGTGAGCAGAGGACTTAGGTCCTATTTATGAACAGTAGTCGCGGTCCTAATTGGTGAGTTAATTGAGATTGTGTTATGATTTAATTGAATGATGTATATCTTTGTGTGTTATGCATTGTTCATGGTGTCGCATAAATCATAAACATAATGGTGAAAGCAGAGGACTTAGGTCCTATGGTGAAAGCAGAGGACTTCTGGTCCTAAGGTGTAAGCGAAGACTTGATCTTAATGGATCCATCATGCATATGCCCTTGGTGTTTTGGGTCTGCATCATGCATATAACTCATGCACTAAATAATTGTGTTATTTGTGTGTTGTGCCGAGGTGTTTATATGTGTTTTGCTTAGCATAATGCTTGTCATAAACCTTATTATATGTGTTTAGAGACTCACCCTACTGCTTTTATGTTGTTTCTCATGTTGACAACTTGCAGTATCCCCAGAGTAGAGTCGGTTCTCACTCTGTGTAGTTGGCGTCATTTTTGCTCTGCAGTAGTGTAACATCAAGGCCGAGTAGCGTGAGTGAGTCTGTTATGTAGGTTTTTTTTTGAGTTGTAAACCTATGTCTTTTTGGAACATGTATTATTTTGACTGTGTTGTAACTAATAACCTGTTACTGTGAGTTCGGTTCCTTCTTGGCCGAGGTGCTGTATGTGCATCACACTACCACTGTTTAGTTGCGCAATTGTTTTATTGTTTTGCTTGGTTAAATTCATGTAGAAAAATGTAGCACTCCTTGAGTGGTTTTTTAAAACTCTGATTTATTTCGCTAAGTAGTATCAAAAGTAAGGGGGTGTTACAATAGTGGTATCAGAGCAAAAGTCTGGTCTTGTCCGACCAAGTGTTGAGTCTTGAGTTCCCAAAATTTCGAGTCTTATGGCTCGTTCTAAGTAGATTTTGTTTATATGTTTAGTGTAATGGCTGGAAGAGCTGGGAGGAATGACGCCGCCATAGGCTGCGTGCATTGGGCGATGGCGGCAAGCTATGGGAATCGACCTCGTGACGTAAAATGAGGATCTTTGGAGCGAGGAGGTTGGCTACGTTTGAGAGGAGAATCCTCCTACTTTCAAAGGGAGGTATGATCCCGATGGAGCTATGGCCTGTTAAAGGAAATAGAAAGGATCTTTCGAGTGATGGAGTGTTCGATCGCGCAAAAAGGTGAGATTTGGTACTCACATGCTTTGGTGAGGAGGCGACGATTGGTGGTGGAAAATCTTCAAAGGTTGGAGATCGCAAGGAGAAATCACCGGGATATTTTCAAGAGGGAGTTCTGATGAAGTATTATCCTGAAGATGTTAAGGAAAGAAAAGAAATGGAATTTTTAGAGTGAGCGCGAGGAAATAAGTCGGTGGCCGAGTATGCGCAAAGTTTACCGACTTGGTGAAGTTCTACCCCCATTACACCGAGCTACTGCTTCTTTGAGTTCTCCAAGTGTATTAAGTTTGAGAATGGTTTAAGGCCCGACATCAAGCGAGTGCAATTGGGTATCAACAGATAAGGGTGTTTGCTCGGCTAGTGAATAGCCGCAGAATCTTCGAGGAAGACAAGGTGGCGCGACTACCACCTATAAAGCGGAAGGGAGAAGCGAAATTCTCAATATCGTGCTAAGCCTTACGAGGGTTAGTGGAAAGGGTAAAGGAAAGTGGAAAGTCGGTTGGGCCAAGGCGCCGAGTGGGGAGACGCCTCCTCCGAGTATAGTGTGTTTCAAGTGTGGAAAACCTGGTCACAAAAGTTTTGAGTGCCCAGTCATTAAGTGTTTTAAGTGTGGCAAGGAAGGCCACAAGGCTCCAGACTGTGAGAAGAAGGACATTGTTTGCTACAACTGTGGGGAGGCGGGGCATATTAGTTCGAGGTGTCCTAAGACAAAGAAGGAGAAGAATGGTGGAAAGGTGTTCGCTCTTGTGGGATCCGAGGTGGTGAATGAGATAAAAGGTACGTGTTTTATAAATGGCATTCCTGTGATTGCAATAGTGGATACTGGTGCCACGCATTCTTTCATTTCTGCTTTGTGTGTTAAGAAGTTGGATTTAGTGTTGTCTTACATGATGAGGAGATGGTTATCGGTACTCGGCCAAGGGTCCGGTGACTACCTGCAGTGTGTCTGAAGTGTCCTCTGTCGGTCTTTGGCGAGAGACTTCCTTGTTAACGATGACCGCTACCTTTGGAGGATGGATGTCATCCTCGGTATGGATTGGTTAGTGGATAACCATGTCCATATCAATTGCTTTGAGAGGATCGTGAGTTTCCTTCTTCCGAGGTGGAAGAATGCATTACGATGTCTGCGCGAGCACCGCAAGCAAGGTAATTAAGGAAGGGGCTGCGTTGTTTGCGTTGAGTGTGACAATGTCCGCAGAGAGAGCCGAGCTAAGATTGATGAAATACTCATAGTGAGAGAGTTCCCGGGTATTTTCGGATGAAATTCCGGATGTGTGCGCTTTGAGAGAGAAGTCGAGTTTACTGCTGATTTAGTACACAGTACTAGGCCGTGTCTATTGCACCATATAGGATGTCCAAGCGTCGAGCTATCCGAAATGAAGAAGCGACTTGAAGAATTGTTGGAGAAGAAGTTTATAAGGCCGAGTGTGTCACCTTGGGAGCTCCGGTGTTCTTTGGTGAAAAAGAAGGATGGGAGTATGCGACTCTGCGTTGACTATCGTCACCGAATAAAGTAACAATCAAGAATAAGTATCCACTTCCAAGAATAGATGATTTGATGGACCAATTGGTGGGAGCGCAAGTGTTTTCTAAGATTGACTTGAGGCTCGGGTTACCATCAAATCAAAGTAAAGGATGAAGATGTTCCTAAGACGGCGTTTAGAACTCCTGGTATGGACACTACGAGTATTCAACATGCCATTTGGTGTTACTAATGCTCTGGGGTATTCATGGAGTATATGAATCGTATCTTTCATGAATATTTGGATCGGTTTGTGGTAGTGTTCATTGACGACATCCTAGTTTATTCTAAGTCCGAGGAAGAGCATGTCGAGCACTTAAGGTTAGTGTTAGAGATCTTAAAGGATAGGCAAACAGATGCGAAGCTATCCAAGTGTGAGTTTTGGTTGAGAGAAGTGAATTTCCTTGGTCATGTGATTACCGGTGGTGGTATTGCAATAGATCCTTCAAGATTGAGGTCAGATTGCAATGGGAGACGCCTGAGTCGATCCAACGAGATAAGAAGTTTTCTGGTTTGGCGGTTACTTGCAGGAGATTCATTGAAGGTTTCTCCAAGTTGGCGCTACCGCTTGACTCGATTGACTTGCAAGGGTAAGGCATTCGTGTGGGATGATAATTGTGAAGAAAGTTTCCAAGAGCTGAAGAAGAGATTGACGACGTCTCCAATCTTGACGTTGCCGAATCCAAATGAGTCTTTTGTAGTATATTGTGATGCGTCTAAGTTGGGTTTGGGCTGCGTACTGATGCAAGACGATAAGGTAGTTGCTTACGCTTCAAGGCAATTGAGAATTCATGAGAAGAACTACCCTACACATGATTTGGAGCTTCTTTGCCGTGGTGTTTCTTGGCCAAGAAGATGTGGAGGCATTACCTTTATGGTTCTCGCTTGAAGTGTTTAGTGATCACGAGGGTCTACAATATTTGTTTGACCGAAGGAGTTGAACATGAGGCAGAGGAGGTGGTTAGAGCTGTTGAAAGATTATGACTTCGGTCTGAACTATCACCCAGGAAAGGCTAATGTAGTAGCTGATGCATTGAGTAGGAAGTCCTTGCACGTGCCAGCCATGATGGTTAAGGAGTTGGAGTTAATTGAGCAATTCGTAGATTTAAGCTTGGTCCGCAAGTAACTTCTCGTGAGTGTTAAGTTGGGGATGTCAAGATCACTAATGAGTTCTTGGTTAGCATTAGGGAGGCTCGGAAGTTCGATGTTAAGCTTGTGGATATAGTAGTGGGAATTGGCCGAAATGAAAGTAAAGATTTTGAGTTGGATACACAAGGTTTGTTGAGGTACCGAGGTCGGATTTGTATTCCTGATGAGAAGGAAATGAAGAAGGCAATTCTGGAAGAATGTCATAGGAGTAAATTGAGTATTCACCCAGGGGCTACAAAGATGTATCAAGATTTGAAGAGGCTATTCTGGTGGCAAGGTATGAAAAGGGATGTAGCTCGGTTCGTTTATGCTTATGCGATTTGTCGAAAGTCCAGGTAGAGCACCGTGCCGGGCAGGGTTGATGCAACCATTACTGATTCCGAGTGGAAATGGGACAAGATTGCTATGGATTTCGTGAATCGTCCGCCGAGTAATCGTGAAGAGGTATGATGCTATTTGGGTAGTTGTTGATAGGCTAACTAAGTCGGCACACTTCGTTCCTATTAACATCACGTATCCGGTGCCGAGGTTAGCAGAAATTTACATCAAAGAAATTGTGAAGCTTCATGGAGTCCCTTCAAGCATTGTTTCAGATAGGGATCCTAGGTTTACATCAGCATTTTGGAAGAGTTTGCAAGAAGCGTTGGGGTCCAAGTTGCGTTTGAGCTCGGCATATCATCCACAGACTGATGGTCAGTCCGAGAGGACCATCCAGTCCTTAGAAGATTTGTTAAGGGTTTGTGTGCTCGAGCATGGTAGTGCGTGGGATTCGTATCTTCATTTAATCGAATTCACTTATAATAATAGATGTCATTCTAGCATTGGGATGGCACCCTTTGAGGCGTTGTATGGGCGGAGGTGTAGGACTCCGTTGTGCTGGTATGAGTCTGGTGAGAGTGTGGTGCTCGGACCCGAGATCGTCCGAGAGACCACCGAGAAGGTGAAGCTAATTCAAGAGAAGATGAAAGCCTCTCGCAGTAGGCGGAAGAGTTACCATGACAAGAGGAGAAAAGATTTGGAGTTCCAGGTAGGTGAACATGTGTTTCGAGAGTCAATCCGGTGGATCGTGTGGGTCGAGCTTTGAAGGCTAAGAAGTTGTCCCCTCGCTTTATTGGTCCATACCGGATCTAGAGAGAGTTGGGAAGGTGGCTTACTGTTGCTTTGCCACCTAACTCATCAAATTTGCATAATGTGTTCCATGTGTCTCACCGAGGAAATATATTTGGACCTGGTCCCATGTAATTCGGATGGACGACGTGCAAGTAAGGGAGAACTTGATCGTGGAGACAAGTGCCGATCGATTGAAGGCCGAGAGGTGAAGACTTTAAGAGGAAAAGAGATCAAGCTAGTGAAGGTGGTTTGGTTTGGAGTCTGCTTGGTGAGAATGCTACTTGGGAGCCGGAGAGCAAGATGCGAGAAGCCTATCCCGAGTTATTTGCTTGGTGTAAGATTTCGAGGACGAAATATTCCAAGTGGGGAGAGTTGTAACACCCCAAAATAGTTCAATTAATTATTTAGTTGAATTATTTAAGGTTTACAACATTTTAGTTAAGTCAAGTATTAATTAGAAGTCTATTTCATTTAGGAGATGTTTAAATAAATGGAGAAGGTGGGAATAGAGGCCCATGAGCCATTTGAAGCCCAAACTAATGCAATAAAGGAGTGTGTCGAAGGAAAGGGAGCAAGCATGCAAAGTGTTTTGAGAAAAAAGTCAAAGGGAAAGTAAGAGAGAGAAGTTGGTAGGTGAGATCACTTTCTAGAGAGAAGGAAGAGCATTTGGCGTGGAAGAAGCTCAAGCTCAAGGGAGAATTGTTGCTGTGAGGAGAATCAGGGAGCATCGGTGAAGAGAGGTATAATTTTGTAGTATGATGAGTGTTATGTGTGAGTAGTTTGTAGTTGTGTTTTTCTGAGCTGTGTTGCATGTTTTGTGTGTTTTCTGATTGTGCTTGATGTTATGTTTTAGCTCGTTTCAGTGAGGTTGTGTTGAGATGTTGAGGTGTTGGTCATACGAGAGACTAATGAGTGAAATGGGAGCTAAGAAAACTCTCAGTCCTAGTGAGCTAAAGTGAGAGACGTGAGAGTGTGAAGTTCTTAAGAAGTAAAACGTTGGACTACCGAGGTGTAGATTTGGAGTTGAGTGGTCATAACGAAGAGAACGTGTGTCTGGGCTTAAGCGAAGGGGTTGACTTGGGATTGTCGAGGTGTATCTACCTACCACCAGTGTAACGGAACTTAAGTGATGATCGTAAATCAAAACGTAATAACGATAACATAAGAACCGAGGTGAGTGATAGAGCACAAGTGACTAAGTGTATGAGTACCTGAGACTAGGTATAGGTATCGGTTTGTACATGCCGAGGCGCAGGGTAAGTAGGCCGAGATGCTTAGGCCGAGATAAAGTACTTAGGCGTAGCTGCTGAAGTACCGTTGATAACATATAGCGTGTAGTAACCGAGGTGTTATGGCCGAGATGTAGAGTATATCATACCTAGGTGTACTTGCCGAGGTGAGATGTTGCGTTTAAGTGCGGTGTGTTCAAGCGTAGAGTAACCAGGTGGTATTATAGAGGAAGTGAAGTACGTTTCGTGCGAAGTGAAGTGACTATGAGTGGAGTAGAGTGTAGGCGTGCCGAGGTGCCAAGCGTGCCGAGGTGCCAAACGCGCCGAGGTGCTATAGGTGCCGAGATGTTGTTTTAACGCTAGTGTAGCGCGGTTGTTCTTTGGGCCGCAATCGAGAGTGTCGCTTTTAAGCGGCGATTCGTGAGTGGCTGAATGGTGTAGTCGGTTTTAGTCCTAAGTGACGTGGTAGACCTCGTAGTATTTGCTTGGTCCACTACTAGGTGCCGAGGTGTTTGGTGAGCTGAGGGCGACAGCCTTAGAGCTGTTGGCCGATGTAGAGACGTCGGCCTTAGCACAGAAAATGACGTATGTGTGTTGTTGGCCTTATGGCTACGAGTAGAGGAGTAATAAATGATGAAGTCCCTGATGGGCATTAAAATAAATGAAAAGGGTGAATGCAGAGGGACTTCGGTCCTAGAGGTGAGCAGCGAGAGGACTTAGGTCCTATTTATGAAACAGTAAGGTCGCGGTCCTAATTGGTGAGTTCTTGAGATTGTGTTATGATTTAATTGAATGATGTATATGCTTTGTGTGTTATGCATTGTTCATGGTGTCGCATAAATCATAAACATAATGGTGAAAGCAGAGGACTTGGGTCCTATGGTGAAAGCAGAGGACTTCTGGTCCTAAGGTGTAAGCGAAGACTTGATCTTAATGGATCCATCATGCATATGCCCTTGGTGTTTTGGGTCCAGTGCATCATGCATATAACTCATGCACTAAATAATTGTGTTATTTGTGTGTTGTGCCGAGGTGTTTATATGTGTTTTGCTTAGCATAATGCTTGTCATAAACCTTATTATATGTGTTTAGAGACTCACCCTACTGCTTTTATGTTGTTTCTCATGTTGGCAACTTGCGTGTATCCCCGAGTAGAGTCGGTTCTCACTGTGTGTAACAACTCAAATGAGTAGCGTAGTGAGTCTCATTATGTAGGTTTTTTTAGTTGTAAACCTATGTCTTTTTGGAACATGTATTATTTTGACTGTGTTGTAACTAATAACCTGTTACTGTGAGCTCGGTTCCTTCTTGGCCGAGGTGCTGTATGTGCATCACACTACCACTTTTTTTAGGCACAAGCAATTGTTTTATTGTTTTGCTTGGTTAAATTCATGTAGAAAAATGTAGCACTCCTTGAGTGGTTTTTGAAAACTCGATTTATTTCACTAAGTAGTATCAAAAGTAAGGGGTGTTACATATATCTTGGTGGGAATTGATTATTTCACCAAATGGGTCAAAGCAATACCTCTAACCAATGTTGATCAAGAAGCGCATAATAAAGTTCGTACAAAGTCATATCATTTATAGGTATGGAGTTCCGTAAACCATTACTACGGATCGGGGTCTTTTTCACCGGGTCGAAAAATGGTGGAATTTGCTTCAAATTGGTTTTAAGTTATTAACTTTGACACCATATTATGCACAAGCCAATGGTCAAGCGTAGGTCGCCAATAAAATCATTATCAATTTGATTAAGAAACATGTTGGGCAAAAACCTAAAAATTGGCACAACACTCTTGATCAAGCATTATGGGCTTGTCGGATTTCACCCAAGGAATCTATCAATACTTCTCCATATAGGCTAACCTTTGGACATGACGCAGTGTTGCCTGTTGAAATTTGTTTACAATCAACAAGAATTCAAAGACAGTGGGAAATTCCTTCTGATCATTATTGGAGTATGATGCTTGATGAATTAGTTGATTTAGACGAAGAAAGGTTATTAGCTTTAGAAATGCTTATTCGACAGAAAGAAAGAGTAGCTAAAGCTTATAATAAAAAGGTTAAGTTGAAGACCTTTGATTCAGGCGATTTAGTATAGAAAGTCTTGTTGCTTATGGAAAAAAAGATAGAGTTTTGGGTAAGTGGTCACCTGGTTGGGAAGGCCCATTACGCGTATTACAATGTTTTTCTAATGGTGCTTATGAAGTCGAAGAATTGGGTGGCGAAAACAGAATTTTCAGAATAAATGACAAGTATTTAAAGCAGTATAGGCCAACATTAAATGAAATAAAGATTGAGCAAAAGTAATTAAATGAATTTGTTCATAAAATGGTAATGAAAATTACATAGCCATTCAAAGGTTGTTCAAAGAGGCCTTAAGCAAGTCGAGAATCCTAGCACTCAAAGCAAGAGTAGTCTCAAGATAGTCTAATTCCTCATCAAGCTGAGCAATAGTGGTTTGATGTTGATTAGTGTTGTCTAAGTGCTTGATAGCTTCCAATGCTTCAGCTTGTTTCTTCGACAACAAAGAAGCTCATATTCTCTCTTGAACTAGACGCTTTTGGTATTCAGCGTTTGCTAACTTCGTTTGAAGGATCTTTATCTCTTCCTTGTAACGTTGAATTTTTTAATCCCATTGAGTTAGTTCTTCCTCATCTCTTGTTGCTTGTGCCTCGAGGGCATCAAGTTTTTCTTGGGAAGACTTGAGAGAATCAGTTTCTTGCTGATGAAGTTTGTCTACTTGATCCTTGTGCTTAAGAGTACTTGAATGTTTGGTAATGTTGGCGCAGAGATTCTCGAAGAAAGGGCCTAATTCAACAAGGAAGGCAAGAAGTGCTTGATCAGGTTTCGACTTGTGCAGTTTTTGGAGTAGAGCCTTGACTTCGAAGCATTCTGAAGGGTCTTGTTTGATCTTCGACACAAGGTTACCTTCCAAGATTCTTGTTTTCAGTTGTTTAAGCAATTCTTCTGTCGACTCTTGGTTAACAGAACTCAATGAAGTAGTCGAAGCGCTGGCGACCATATCTGTCGACGAACTTGAGAGGCTCAACATAAGTTTAAGAGATGCCAAATGATCTTCTTGTTTCAATTTGGAAAGTTCTTTGCCACCAACAGCACTGTTAGTCGATTCCTTGGCAGAAGCATCTTCTTGCGCCTCAAATTCAAAATCTGCGTTTGCTTCTCCTTCGTTTTCCACATCCATAGCCTCATTGGAATTTTCGTTGGGGGCAGTTGCAGCTTTTTGTTCTTCTTCCTTTTCTTTATTGTTAAGTTCCTTCCCAAGCTCTGCTTCAAGGATGGCATCAGCATCAGTTTGTTCTTCAATAACGATAGGAATTCCAACTACAGCATCCACAATGTTTTCTAAATCAGATGCTGAAAGAGATTCTGTTATGGGAATGATATTTTCCATTGGAAGTTCCTTGGAAATTGCTGTAGCTGTTGTTTCTGATGCAATTTGCTGAGTGGTTGGCACATTTGAGGTAAGCTCGGTCGAACGAACTTCTTTTATTGTAACTTTTGGTTTCTTTGCCTATCCATGTTAAATAAATGATGTTAATGTCAAAAGTAGAAAACAAATAAAAGGATTTAAAGAAAATCTGGATAAAGCTTTACCTGAGGCTGAGCACTAGTAGGTTGAAGTCTTTCAGCCAAGAATTGTCCTTGTGGTTCTTTGATGATGATTCCTTTAGTTGTTCCTTGAGCTTCAAGGAATGCCCTTTTCCTTGATCTAGGAATAAGAGGCACATCATCATAATCACTATCAGTGTCCTTACAAGAGAAAGCATGAGTTTAGAATATAAGTACTATGAGAGTCAAGGGGAATTTGAAATCAAGCAAATAGTAGGTTTATTACCTCAGTACTTGAAAGAGAAATTTGTTTTCCCTTAGGCTTGATTACAGCAAGAGGACTTGGTAGTGGTGATTTTTTCTGTAAATTGAAGAGGTAAAGCATAGTTGAAGAATCATACTCAGAAAAGAATTCAGAGGTGTTTGGTAAAACGCACTACCTTCTTTGGTGGTGGAGTTGGAGCGCACTTGGTTCCAGCTTTTCTTCTTGATCTTAGGAGGAGTTGTTACCTTAGTAACCTTTTTTTTGAGGGAGCAGCTGTGGAGAGTGTCGAAATATTTATCAGTTAAAAGTGCCTCAGACATAATTCGACTAAGAGTAAAAAGATTACATGCAGTTTTAAATTTTGACAAGTTGTTTACCTTTGGGTCTCTCTTCTTCCTCTTCCTTATTTTGTGAAGGAAAAGCAGATAATAAATCCTCCAAAAGGCTATTTTCGGTTCTTTTCCCAAAAGCGTTGGTGTAGTATTCGAACCACCAATCGTAAAATTTCTCTGTGCAAGAGAATCTTGGGTTGAAATTGATAGGCTCGAAACTCAAAGCCTTGTGGCGGAATTGCACGAAAGAGGCCTTATAGGCCATTTCTGTGTCTGGAATTTTGAATTCCCTCCTATGAAGTTATACTGGTGCAGGTCGAAGTTGGCAAAGCCCAAACTGCCTAGAGTAATAACTTGGAAAATATCTTGTTATTCCAAGGTTATTCTTGTTGCTGCTTGGAGAGAGTCTTGTCGAGAAAATAGCTGGTGAAAGGTATGCTTGCCAAATCTGGTTTGTCTCTTCAGCATATTCCCTTGAAGATGCAGGAAATTCTCTTTTAAACCAAGCAGGCCCATGGGTTCTAGTTACAAATGGGGCCATGGAAACTGTGAAGGTGTGGCATGTAACACCCTAAATGATTTAATTGAGTAATTGATTAAATTATTTAAAGTGTTGCACTATTTTAATTATATTAAATTATAATGTAAATATTTTATTTAATTGAAGGGAGTGGTATTGGAAATACCAGAACTGCACGCATTGGCCCAGGAGCCCAAGCCCAATGACTTAGGCTCCTAGAAGTGAAGTACGTTTCGTGCGAAGTGAAGTGACTATGAGTGGAGTAGAGTGTAGGCGTGCCGAGGTGCCAAGCGTGCCGAGGTGCCAAACGCGCCGAGGTGCTATAGGTGCCGAGATGTTGTTTTAACGCTAGTGTAGCGCGAGTTATTATTTGGACGCGAATCGAGAGTGTCGCTTTTAAGCGGCGCTTCGTGAGTGGCTGAATGGTGTAGTCGGTTTTAGTCCTAAGTGACGTGGTAGACCTCGTAGTGGATTGCTTGGTCCACTACTAGGTGCGAGAGGTGTTTGGTGAGTGAGGCGACGGCGCTTAAAGCCGCTGGCCCGATGTAGAGACGTCGGCCTTAGCAGTACGAAAAATGACGTATGTGTGTTGTTGGCCTTATGGCTACGAGTAGAGGAGTAATAAATGATGAAGTCCCCGATGGGCATTAAAATAAATGAAAAGGGTGAATGCAGAGGACTTCGGTCCTAGAGGTGAGCAGAGGACTTAGGTCCTATTTATGAAACGTAAGGTCATGGGTCTAATTGGTGAGTTCTTGAGATTGTGTTATGATTTAATTGAATGATGTATATCTTTGTGTGTTATGCATTGTTCATGGTGTCGCATAAATCATAAACATAATGGTGAAAGCAGAGGACTTGGTCCTATGGTGAAAGCAGAGGACTTGGTCCCTAAGGTGTAAGCGAAGACTTGGCCTTAATGGATCCATCATGCATATGCCCTTGGTGTTTGGGGTGCATCATGCATATAACTCATGCACTAAATAATTGTGTTATTTGTGTGTTGTGCCGAGGTGTTTATATGTGTTTTGCTTAGCATAATGCTTGTCATAAACCTTATTATATGTGTTTAGAGACTCACCTACTTTGCTTTTATGTTGTTTCTCATGTTGGCAACTTGCGTATCCCCGAGTAGGTCGGGCGCTCTCACTGCCAGGTGTAACATCAAATGGCCGAGTAGCGTAGTGGTCTGCATTATGTAGGTTTTTTTTGAGTTGTAAACCTATGTCTTTTTGGAACATGTATTATTTTGACTGTGTTGTAACTAATAACTCATTATCGTGTGAGCTCTGTTCCTTCTTGCCGAGGTGCTGTATGTGCATCACACTACCACTGTTTAGCTGCGCAATTGTTTTATTGTTTTGCTTGGTTAAATTCATGTAGAAAAATGTAGCACTCCTTGAGTGGTTTTTGAAAACTCTGATTTATTTCACTAAGTAGTATCAAAAGTAAGGGGGTGTTACATATATCTTGGTGGGAATTGATTATTTCACCAAATGGGTCGAAGCAATACCTCTAACCAATGTTGATCAAGAAGCAGTCATAAAGTTCGTACAAAGTCATATCATTTATAGGTATGGAGTTCCAGAAACCATTACTACGGATCAGGGGTCTTTTTTCACTGGTCGAAAAATGGTGGAATTTGCTTCTGAAATTGGTTTTAAGTTATTAACTTTGACACCATATTATGCACAAGCCAATGGTCAAGCAGAGGCTGCCAATAAAATCATTATCAATTTGATTAAGAAACATGTTGGGCAAAAACCTAAAAATTGGCACAACACTCTTGATCAAGCATTATGGGCTTGTCGGATTTCACCCAAGGAATCTATCAATACTTCTCCATATAGGCTAACCTTTGGACATGACGCAGTGTTGCCTGTTGAAATTTGTTTACAATCAACAAGAATTCAAAGACAGTGGGAAATTCCTTCTGATCATTATTGGAGTATGATGCTTGATGAATTAGTTGATTTAGACGAAGAAAGGTTATTAGCTTTAGAAATGCTTATTCGACAGAAAGAAAGAGTAGCTAAAGCTTATAATAAAAAGGTTAAGTTGAAGACCTTTGATTCAGGCGATTTAGTATAGAAAGTCTTGTTGCCTATGGAAAAAAAGATAGAGTTTTGGGTAAGTGGTCACCTGGTTGGGAAGGCCCATTACGCGTATTACAATGTTTTTCTAATGGTGCTTATGAAGTCGAAGAATTGGGTGGCGAAAACAGAATTTTCAGAATAAATGACAAGTATTTAAAGCAGTATAGGCCAACATTAAATGAAATAAAGATTGAGCAAAAGTAATTAAATGAATTTGTTCATAAAATGGTAATGAAAATTACATAGCCATTCAAAGGTTGTTCAAAGAGGCCTTAAGCCTGTCGAGAATCCTAGCACTCAAAGCAAGAGTAGTCTCAAGATAGTCTTATTCCTCATCAAGCTGAGCAATAGTGGTTTGATGTTGATTAGCGTTGTCTAAGTGCTTGATAGCTTCCAATGCTTCAGCTTGTTTCTTCGACAACAAAGAAGCTCCTATTCTCTCTTGAACTAGACTCTATTGGTATTCAGCGTTTGCTAACTTCGTTTGAAGGATCTTTATCTCTTCCTTGTAACGTTGAATTTTTGAATCCCATTGAGTTAGTTCTTCCTCATCTCTTGTTGCTTGTGCCTCGAGGGCATCAAGTTTTTCTAGGAAGACTTGAGAGAATCGGTTTCATTGATGAAGTTTGTCTACTTGATCCTTGTGCTTAAGAGTACTTGAATGTTTGGTAATGTTGGCGCAGAGATTCTCGAAGAAAGGGCCGAATTCAACAAGGAAGGCAAGAAGTGCTTGATCAGGTTTCGACTTGTGCAGTTTTTGGAGTAGAGCCTTGACTTCGAAGCATTCTGAAGGGTCTTGTTTGATCTTCGACACAAGGTTACCTTCCAAGATTCTTGTTTTCAATTGTTTAAGCAATTCTTCCGGTCGACTCTTGGTTACCAGAACTCAATGAAGTAGTCGAAGCGCTGGCGACCATATCTGTCGACGAACTTGAGAGGCTCAACATAAGTTTAAGAGATGCCAAAGGATCTTCTTGTTTCAATTTGGAAAGTTCTTTGCCACCAACAGCAGTGTTAGTCGATTCCTTGGCAGAAGCATCTTCTTGCGCCTCAAATTCAAAATCTGCGTTTGCTTCTCCTTCGTTTTCCACATCCATAGCCTCATTGGAATTTTCGTTGGGGGCAGTTGCAGCTTTTTGTTCTTCTTCCTTTTCTTTATTGTTAAGTTCCTTCCCAAGCTCTGCTTCAAGGGTGGCATCAGCATCAGTTTGTTCTTCAATAACGATAGGAATTCCAACTTCAGCATCCACAATGTTTTCTAAATCAGATGCTGAAAGAGATTCTGTTATGGGAATGATATTTTCCATTGGAAGTTCCTTGGAAATTGTCAGTAAATTGTTGTTTCGATGCAATTTCTTTGAGTGGTTGGCACATTTGAGGTAAGCTCGGTCGAACGAACTTCTTTTATTGTAACTTTTGGTTTCTTTGCCTATCCATGTTAAATAAATGATGTTAATGTCAAAAGTAGAAAACAAATAAAAGGATTTAAAGAAAATCGGATAAAGCTTTACCCGAGTGAAGCACTAGTAGGTTGAAGTCTTTCACCAAGAACCGTCCTTGTGGTTCTTTGATGATGATTCCTTTAGTTGTTCCTTGAGCTTCAAGGAATGCCCTTTTCCTTGATCTAGGAATAAGAGGCACATCATCATAATCACTATCGATTGTCCCGACAAGAGAAAGCATGAGTTTAGAATATAAGTACTATGAGAGTCAAGGGAATTTGAAATCAAGCAAATAGTAGGTTTATTACCTCGATTTTGAAAGAGAAATTTGTTTTCCTTAGGCTTGATTACAAAGAAGAGGACTTGGTAGTGGTGATTTTTTCTGTAAATTGAAGAGGTAAAGCATAGTTGAAGAATCATACTCAGAAAAGAATTCAGAGGTGTTTGGTAAAAACGTACCTTTGCTGGTGGTGGAGTTGGAGCAGACTTGGTTCCAGTTTTCTTCTTGATCTTAGGAGGAGTTGTTACCTTAGTAACCTTTTTTTTTGAGGAGCAAATGTGGAGAGTGTCGAAATATTTATCAGTTAAAAGTGCCTCAGACATAATTCGACTAAGAGTAAAAAGATTACATGCAGTTTTAAATTTTGACAAGTTGTTTACCTTTGGGTCTCTCTTCTTCCTCTTCCTTATTTTGTGAAGGAAAAGCAGATAATAAATCCTCCAAAAGGCTATTTTCGGTTCTTTTCCCAAAAGCGTTGGTGTAGTATTCGAACCACCAATCGTAAAATTTCTCCGCAAGAGAATCTTGGGTTGAAATTGATAGGCTCGAAACTCAAAGCTTCAGGGCGGAATTGCACGAAAAAGAGGCCTTATAGGCCATTTCTGTGTCTGGAATTTTGAATTCCCTCCTATGAAGTTATATTGGTGCAGGTCGAAGTTGGCAAAGCCCAAACTGCCTAGAGTAATAACTTGGAAAATATCTTGTTATTCCAAGGTTATTCTTGTTGCTGCTTGGAGAGAGTCCTGTCAAGAAAATAGCTGGTGAAAGGTATGCTTGCCAAATCTGGTTTGTCTCTTCAGCATATTCCCTTGAAGATGCAGGAAATTCTCTTTTAAACTAAGCAGGCCCATGGGTTCTAGTTACAAATGGGGCCATGGAAACTGTGAAGGTGTGGCATGTAACACCCTAAATGATTTAATTGAGTAATTGATTAAATTATTTAAAGTGTTGCACTATTTTAATTATATTAAATTATAATGTAAATATTTTATTTAATTGAAGGGAGTGGTATTGGAAATACCAGGACTGCAAGCATTGGCCCAGGAGCCCAAGCCCAATGACTTAGGCTCCTAGAAGTGAAGTACGTTTCGTGCGAAGTGAAGTGACTATGAGTGGAGTAGAGTGTAGGCGTGCCGAGGTGCCAAGCGTGCCGAGGTGCCAAACGCGCCGAGGTGCTATAAGTGCCGAGATGTTGTTTTAACGCTAGTGTAGCGCGCGAGTTGTTCTTTGGGCGAATCGAGAGTGTCGCTTTAGCGGCGCTACGTGAGTGGCTGAATGGTGTAGTCGGGCTTTAGTCCTAAGTGACGTGGTAGACCTCGTAGTGATTGTTTGGTCCACTACTAGGTGCCGAGGTGTTTGGTGCGCCGAGGCGACAAACCTTTAAAGTCGCTGGCCGATGTAGAGAGACGTCGGCCTTAGCACGTAAAAATGACGTATGTGTGTTGTTGGCCTTATGGCTACGAGTAGAGGAGTAATAAATGATGAAGTCCCCGATGGGCATTAAAATAAATGAAAAGGGTGAATGCGATGACTTCTGGTCCTAGAGGTGAGCAGAGGACTTAGGTCCTATTTATGAAACGTAAGGTCGCGGTCTAATTGGTGAGTTACTGAGATTGTGTTATGATTTAATTGAATGATGTATATGTTGTGTGTTATGCATTGTTCATGGTGTCGCATAAATCATAAACATAATGGTGAAAGCAGAGGACTTCGGTCCTATGGTGAAAGCAGAGGACTTCGGTCCTAAGGTGTAAGCAGAAGACTTCGGTCTTAATGGATCCATCATGCATATGCCCTTGGTGTTTTGGGTCTGCATCATGCATATAACTCATGCACTAAATAATTGTGTTATTTGTGTGTTGTGCCGAGGTGTTTATATGTGTTTTGCTTAGCATAATGCTTGTCATAAACCTTATTATATGTGTTTAGAGACTCACCCTACTGCTTTTATGTTGCTTCTCATGTTGGCAACTTGCAGGTATCCCCGAGTAGAGGTCAGTTCTCACTCTGTGTAGTTGGCGTCATTTTTGCTCTGGTAGTGTAACACTTGGGGCCGAGTAGCGTAGTGGTCTGTTATGTAGGTTTTTTTTGAGTTGTAAACCTATGTCTTTTTGGAACATGTATTATTTTGACTGTGTTGTAACTAATAACCTGTTACTGTGAGCTCGGTTCCTTCTTGGCCGAGGTGTTGTATGTGCATCACACTACCACCGCTTTAGTCACAAGAATTGTTTTATTGTTTTGCTTGGTTAAATTCATGTAGAAAAATGTAGCACTCCTTGAGTGGTTTTTGAAAACTCTGATTTATTTCACTAAGTAGTATCAAAAGTAAGGGGGTGTTACATATATCTTGGTGGGAATTGATTATTTCACCAAATGGGTCGAAGCAATACCTCTAACCAATGTTGATCAAGAAGCAGTCATAAAGTTCGTACAAAGTCATATCATTTATAGGTATGGAGTTCCAGAAACCATTACTACGGATCAGGGGTCTATTTTCACTGGTCGAAAAATGGTGGAATTTGCTTCTGAAATTGGTTTTAAGTTATTAACTTTGACACCATATTATGCACAAGCCAATGGTCAAGCAGAGGCTGCCAATAAAATCATTATCAATTTGATTAAGAAACATGTTGGGCAAAAACCTAAAAATTGGCACAACACTCTTGATCAAGCATTATGGGCTTGTCGGATTTCACCCAAGGAATCTATCAATACTTCTCCATATAGGCTAACCTTTGGACATGACACAGTGTTGCCTGTTGTAATTTGTTTACAATCAACAAGAATTCAAAGACAGTGGGAAATTCCTTCTGATCATTATTGGAGTATGATGCTTGATGAATTAGTTGATTTAGACGAAGAAAGGTTATTAGCTTTAGAAATGCTTATTCGACAGAAAGAAAGAGTAGCTAAAGCTTATAATAAAAAGGTTAAGTTGAAGACCTTTGATTCAGGCGATTTAGTATAGAAAGTCTTGTTGCCTATGGAAAAAAAGATAGAGTTTTGGGTAAGTGGTCACCTGGTTGGGAAGGCCCATTACGCTGCGACATTACAATGTTTTTCTAATGGTGCTTATGAAGTCGAAGAATTGGGTGGCGAAAACAGAATTTTCAGAATAAATGACAAGTATTTAAAGCAGTATAGGCCAACATTAAATGAAATAAAGATTGAGCAAAAGTAATTAAATGAATTTGTTCATAAAATGGTAATGAAAATTACATAGCCATTCAAAGGTTGTTCAAAGAGGCCTTAAGCCTGTCGAGAATCCTAGCACTCAAAGCAAGAGTAGTCTCAAGATAGTCTAATTCCTCATCAAGCTGAGCAATAGTGGTTTGATGTTGATTAGCGTTGTCTAAGTGCTTGATAGCTTCCAATGCTTCAGCTTGTTTCTTCGACAACAAAGAAGCTCCTATTCTCTCTTGAACTAGACTCTTTTGGTATTCAGCGTTTGCTAACTTCGTTTGAAGGATCTTTATCTCTTCCTTGTAACGTTGAATTTTTGAATCCCATTGAGTTAGTTCTTCCTCATCTCTTGTTGCTTGTGCCTCGAGGGCATCAAGTTTTTCTTGGGAAGACTTGAGAGAATCAGTTTCTTGCTGATGAAGTTTGTCTACTTGATCCTTGTGCTTAAGAGTACTTGAATGTTTGGTAATGTTGGCGCAGAGATTCTCGAAGAAAGGGCCGAATTCAACAAGGAAGGCAAGAAGTGCTTGATCAGGTTTCGACTTGTGCAGTTTTTGGAGTAGAGCCTTGACTTCGAAGCATTCTGAAGGGTCTTGTTTGATCTTCGACACAAGGTTACCTTCCAAGATTCTTGTTTTCAGTTGTTTAAGAAATTCTTCTATCGACTCTTGGTTAACAGAACTCGATGAAGTAGTCGAAGCGCTGGCGACCACATCTGTCGACGAACTTGAGAGGCTCAACATAAGTTTAAGAGATGCCAAAGGATCTTCTTGTTTCAATTTGGAAAGTTCTTTGCCACCAACAGCACTGTTAGTCGATTCCTTGGCAGAAGCATCTTCTTGCGCCTCAAATTCAAAATCTGTGTTTGCTTCTCTTTCGTTGGGGGCAGTTGCAGCTTTTTGTTCTTCTTCCTTTTCTTTATTGTTAAGTTCCTTCCCAAGCTCTGCTTCAAGGGTGGCATCAGCATCAGTTTGTTCTTCAATAACGATAGGAATTCCAACTTCAGCATCCACAATGTTTTCTAAATCAGATGCTGAAAGAGATTCTGTTATGGGAATGATATTTTCCATTGGAAGTTCCTTGGAAATTGCTGTAGCTGTTGTTTCTGATGCAATTTGCTGAGTGGTTGGCACATTTGAGGTAAGCTCGGTCGAACGAACTTCTTTTATTGTAACTTTTGGTTTCTTTGCCTATCCATGTTAAATAAATGATGTTAATGTCAAAAGTAGAAAACAAATAAAAGGATTTAAAGAAAATCTGGATAAAGCTTTACCTGAGGCTGAGCACTAGTAGGTTGAAGTCTTTCAGCTAAGAACTGTCCTTGTGGTTCTTTGATGATGATTCCTTTAGTTGTTCCTTGAGCTTCAAGGAATGCCCTTTTCCTTGATCTAGGAATAAGAGGCACATCATCATAATCACTATCAGTGTCCTGACAAGAGAAAGCATGAGTTTAGAATATAAGTACTATGAGAGTCAAGGGGAATTTGAAATCAAGCAAATAGTAGGTTTATTACCTCAGTACTTGAAAGAGAAATTTGTTTTCCCTTAGGCTTGATTACAGCAAGAGGACTTGGTAGTGGTGATTTTTTCTGTAAATTGAAGATGTAAAGCATAGTTGAAGAATCATACTCAGAAAAGAATTCAGAGGTGTTTGGTAAAAACGTACCTTTGCTGGTGGTGGAGTTGGAGCAGACTTGGTTCCAGTTTTCTTCTTGATCTTAGGAGGAGTTGTTACCTTAGTAACCTTTTTTTTGAGGGAGCAGCTGTGGAGAGTGTCGAAATATTTATCAGTTAAAAGTGCCTCAGACATAATTCGACTAAGAGTAAAAAGATTACATGCAGTTTTAAATTTTGACAAGTTGTTTACCTTTGGGTCTCTCTTCTTCCTCTTCCTTATTTTGTGAAGGAAAAGCAGATAATAAATCCTCCAAAAGGCTATTTTCGGTTCTTTTCCCAAAAGCGTTGGTGTAGTATTCGAACCACCAATCGTAAAATTTCTCTGTGCAAGAGAATCTTGGGTTGAAATTGATAGGCTCGAAACTCAAAGCCTTGTGGCGGAATTGCACGAAAGAGGCCTTATAGGCCATTTCGTGTCCGAATTTGAATTCCCTCTATGAAGGTATACTGTGCAGTGCGGTCGAAGTTGGCAAAGCCCAAATCGCTTGTAGAGTAATAACTTGGAAAATATCTTGTTATTCCAAGGTTATTCTTGTTGCTGCTTGGAGAGAGTCTTGTCGAGAAAATAGCTGGTGAAAGGTATGCTTGCCAAATCTGGTTTGTCTCTTCAGCATATTCCCTTGAAGATGCAGGAAATTCTCTTTAAACCAAGCAGCCCATGGGTTCTAGTTACAAATGGGGCCATGGAAATGTGAAGGTGTGGCATGTAACACCCTAAATGATTTAATTGAGTAATTGATTAAATTATTTAAAGTGTTGCACTATTTTAATTATATTAAATTATAATGTAAATATTTTATTTAATTGAAGGGAGTGGTATTGGAAATACCAGAACTGCAAGCATTGGCCCAGGAGCCCAAGCCCAATGACTTAGGCTCCTAGGAGTGATGCATTTCGCATCACTTGTGCAAGGAAGAGAAAAGAAAGAAAAATTGCGAAGAGAAAGAGAGAGAGAAGGAAAGGAGAACGGCGCAAATAGAGTGAGAAGAAGGGGAAAGTGAATCGCACCAAGCAAGGAGGAGAGGAAAGCTCAATTGTTATGGAGGTTTTGTACGTGACTTGGTGAGAAGCACTTTCTACTGTTTAATTCAAGGTAAGGAGTCTCACTCTATAATAGAGGTTATAATAGGTTGTATGTAGGTCATAGAGTCTTGATTTGATGCTAATTGATTATTGTATGAATGTTTGAATTGATTGAATTGGATAATTGCTTGAGAAAATCGATTTAGGGCTTAATGTTAGGGTTTATGTTCTTGATTTCGTGTTGACGTGTAAATTGATGTTTGAAACGTGAAATTGAGTGTATTAAAATGATTATAGAATGTATTTGAATGATATATGTTGATTGGAATTGAGAAGATTTGAGAATTTGGGATTTTTGGGGACCCTAGGGGTATAGGCGCCAAATTGGTAGGATTCTCGCGCCACATGTAATCGTGCTTGATGGATCTGGTGTGTGTGTGTCTTTGGCGCCAATCTGGCCGGGAAAATGGCGCTCGCTATCGCTCGTGTCTTTGGAGTTGTGTCCAGTGTGCGTGGTGTTCTTTGCTGGGCGCCATTCTTTGGGAAAATGGCGCCAGTGCACCGCTTGGCGTCTTTGTGTGTGTGTGCCGCGACGATGGGCGCCAAGTGCTGCCCTGGGCGCCTGAATGGCGCTGTGTCACCGCTCATGTGTTGTGTGTGTCTTTGTGTCAGGTGCGGGCGCCAAAATTGGCCGCCCAATGCACTGGTGTGTTGTGCCAAGTGCGTGGCGCCAAATGGCTGCCCCGTGGCGCGCCTGCTGTGGCGCCAGGGGTGTGGGTGCGTGGTGTGTCTAGGTGTGGGCGCCATTTTGGCCGCCCATGTGGCGCCAGAATGTGTGTTGCGCGTGTGTGGGTGCATGTGGCGCGGCACGACAGGCGCCAAATGGCCGCCTCTTGCGCGCTGTGTTCTTTACCGCAGTCTAAGCGGGCGCCAAGTGTCTTTGCCAGGCGCCGTGTTCCGAGATTGTGTCTCGGTTTGTCTTAGTTTGTGTCTAGGTCCATGTGCCGCCCGCGGGGCGCCAGACAGCCAGGAAAATGGCGCCAGTGGTCGTGTTGCCACGAGGCGCCAAGTTGCTGAGTGTTTGGCGCTTGGTGCTGTGTTGCACAGGGTGGCGCCAGAATGTGGGTTAAATGGCGCCTATGTGCTGGTGTGCACAGGGGGGCGCCAGAATGTGGGGATTTTGGCGCCTGGTGGTGCCAAAATGTGTGCTAGGTGTGATTTTGGTCCCTAGGTGACAGTTTGGTCCCTAGGTGAGAGTTTTGTCCCAGGGGTGTGGTTTTGGTCCCTAGGTGTTGTTTTGGTCCCTAGGTACCAGTTTGGTCCAAACGGTGTCAATTTGGTCCCTAAGTGTTGATTTGGTCCTAAAGGTGTTTTAGGTCCCCGAGTGAGGTTTAGCCTCTCAGTTGTGATTAGTCCTTGGGACTTGATTGTGTCGAGTAGTGACTGAGGTGGTTGATGATGCCATGGGGGCATGAGCCATGGGGGCTAAAGCCATGTGGGCTATAAATGAGATTAATAATGAGTTGAGGAATAATGTATTAACTGTGATAATGTGGAGTGTGATTGTGGCATGTTCATAGAGTCTCATGCATACATTCGGTTGCGGTCGCGACGTTTATATTGTGATGATGAGGCCATGGGGGCCAGGCCATGGGGGCCAGAGTCATGAGGACTCCTTTTGTTGATGATGATGCCATGGGGGCAATTGGTACCACATGCATGACTGCATCTACATTGCATTCATCCTCATACATGAATGCGAAAGTGAATATGATTGTTGTGCAATGACTGTGATTGATTGGTTTCTATGAAGCTATTATACTGCTTATTATCACTTTTATTATATAGTTCGAGACTCACCCTTTTTGTTGTTGTTTACCACAGGTAGCCATGAGTGAAGGCCTAGTCCCCTCACTTCCCCGAGTCGGTCTGCTCTGATACGTAGCACCTAGGGGATGGGTTTAGGATTTCTAGTCATTTCCTCTTTGTTGACTATTGAATTATGTCTTTAATATTTCCACGTTGTATTTGAGATTATTGTTGTCCATCTGAGACTATGTTTTTGTATTCCGCTGCGTAACGTTTATTAATTATGGTGCGTGGAATTATTTATTAAAGTAATGAGATATTCCATCCAATGATGGTGTTGCGTATTATATTTGCTTAATAAAGCATTTGTGTTATAATTGTGTTGTTTTGAGCTGAATAGAGTGTAGCACTCCATGTGGAAAAGAATTTTTAAACTCTGATTTTTAATATAAATTGCCGGGTAGAAATGGGGTGTTACATGGCAGTTTAGAAACATCTCAAAATAGATGGAGAAGGTTTCTTCGACAGAAGTATCTACTTGTTTGCTTATTAATTGTGCTAGTCGAATTCCTTCTGTCTTTCTAGTTTCCAGAGATTGTCGAATCTTTTTGGGGATGCTCAAATTAAGCCTAGATTCGAAAGTGGCTACAAGCCACAATTGTAAGAGCCACATAGGGCCGGAAACAAGAAATTTAGACGTGGGTTCATCTTCCTTCAACTCAATAGCAGCATTGTCAAGGTTTTGGTAAAGAGACCCTAATATCAATTTGGCCAAATTGATATTTTGCCTTTCATGGATTTGAATAGCCAAGTTGATGTGGGTTTTAACCACTTGCAAAGAACGAGAACAAAGAATGAAAATTGACAACCAAAGAGTAAGGAAAGCAATGTGCTCCAAATCAGAAACTTCTTGAGTATCAGTGTTATGATGATTGTTGATATAAGGGGCAAAAGAGGCGTTGTCAAAATTGAAATTATAAGTGTTGGTGGAAAGTTTTGGGTCAAAAGTGTCACCTAAGGGTTTCAAGCCAGTGATGGCAGCAACATCTAATAGAGTTGGAGATAGCATACCACATTTGAGATGAAGGCTATGAGTAGCAATATCCCAAAATTGCATTGCTGCTAAGATCAAGACACTGTCGTACTTAGGCCCATATTGCGACAACTGAATCAGGTCAAAAATACCCTGTTCTTCCAAAATTGTTGCTTTCTTAGCTTGAACCTTATCAAGCCAAGCTATATAATTATCTTGGTTAATCCTAGGTGCAGACCTAAAAACTCTAGTTGGATTACTTAGAAACTCTAAGTGAAAGGGTTTGTTGCTAAAGATTCTGGGTCGAAAGCGAGAAGGGCTAGGAAAAATTTCCTTAACTTCATCAGTTTCTAATAAAGGATTAGGAAGAGGGCCTAAAAAGGCGTGTGTGAAAGCTTTATCAGAAGGGATTAATACCTGAGATTTCCATTGGAGTGATAGATTATCAAGAATGTCAGGTTCGGCAACGAAATCCATATTCTTTTGAGTATCAGAAGTTTTCGCAGCAACACCAGATGAAGAAGCCATTTGTTTCAAACAAAGAAGAATGAAAGTTTTGCTTCTACTTTTTACTGAAATTTCAATAAAGATAGAAGAAGTGAAGTTGAAAGGGTGAAACTGCTTTTATATGGTTTGGTGTGTGCAACGGTTCGCACGTTTGCCACCTTTGGTGCGCAAGTGGCCCACTAATTTCGCGACGTGGCCCAATAAAACGGTTTGCTTATCTGCACTAAGTCATGATCGTTTCTGCTTCTCACTGTTTAATGTAGAGAGTGGTTGGAGGTGACGTTTCGCAAAATTCAAAAAATGCTCTTTTTTCTCCTTTCATTCTTTCTTTGTGGTCGAAAAAGACATTTTTTGGGGGGCAATTTGTTAACCCAAAATTTCGACAAGGATTTTGGAATGTTATTTAAAGGGTCTAACTCTTCATTAATGCTCATTAATGATGCCTTGGAAACGCAAGTTACATTCAAGTAATTCTTCCATTAGATTTCGACAAGGAAGGTTTCAACTTCGACAGGAAAAGCTTTCGACAGAGTATTACGCTCAGGTTTCGTCAAGACAGTTATTATCAAGCGGTTATGTTGTCGAAGTGTTGAGACAGTTACATGGGAAGTTTATTAAGCGGTTATGTTGTCGAAGTGTTGAGACAGTTATTATCAAGCGGTTATGTTGTCGAAGTATAAATAGTAGTTTTTTGTAAGAAAAACAGGTCACAACATTCTGAAACTCTAACTTCCAAGTCACAGCGAAAACGAGTGGACAGAATCATTGTATGTGCTTGTGTACCAATTTCTTCAAGACAGTTATTATCAAGCGGTTATGTTGTCGAAGTGTTGAGACAGTTATTATCAAGCGGTTATGTTGTCGAAGTATAAATAGTAGTTTTTTGTAAGAAAAACAGGTCACAACATTCTGAAACTCTAACTTCCAAGTCACAGCGAAAACGAGTGGACAGAATCATTGTATGTGCTTGTGTACCAATTTCTTCTTTTCAATTCAATGCAATTTACTGTTTCTGTTAACAACTTGCACATTTATTATGTTATTGTTTCCTTCATTTTGTTTTGTCATTCGAAATTAATCTTTTCTAAACTAAAGAAAACATAAACAATCAAGAGCAATTGTTCTCGAGATTTCTAGTTTAATCTCACAAACGTATCTTATAAAACTATTGATTGTTTGCTAAAAACACCAGCAAACAAATATCCATTTGGTTAGACAGTGAAATCATACAACACAATAGTAATATCATGGAACACGCCAGAATCAATGCTACCTAGCATAAGGAATAAGAAAGGTTACATTTTTTCAAAATTCATGAGTTACTACACCAATAGGAAGATCATAATCACAAATCATATACTAAAGATAGTTAAATAGGATAATGATAACATTTAGCATGTCAATAATCATCACCACAACCTTTGTTGTGTCAAATTATATTGAGAATCATTCACTTCTAGTCTAGAAATGAACTTCAATCTACTGAGTGCCACATATCTTTGTGCAAACACAGTGTTTAACTCAAAGATGAAATACTTAGCTATTGACTACCACTTTGTTCGTGATATTGTTGCCAAAGGTGAACTCAAAGTATCTCATGTTCCCTCCAAGATTGGTGTCGTTGAATGTCCTCCATCATTCACGATTATGCTCCCCGACTCTTGCTTTCGCCAACGTTACAAATATATAACATTGAGTAGCTAATAACTTTGGCTCTTGTAACTGATCTAAGAAAGGAAGCTTCCCAAGTATAAAAATTAAGATCAAGAACCCTTGGTAATCTTGGAGAATACTACTTAAAGAAGAATCATTGCGTTTTGTGGCAATATGAGAAGGATAGACATAGAAGATCAAGGCAAGAAGAGTCATGACAGAAGAATAAGTGTAGATGAGAAGCATCACATGAGAAGAATCAAGTTGAGAAGAGTCATGATCCTGAGAAGGGTCATAATAAGAAGAATCATGTTGAGAAGGATCATGAACCTCAGAAGGGTCATTCAAGTTTTTTCTCTTCCATACTCAGTTGCACTTAAACCAGAAGGGATTCACTTAGTCTCTGAGTATGTATTAAGTCTTTTGTTGTTATAAATTTATGTATATTCCATTTATGTCAACCAAGCTCTAAGTAAAATCCATACTCAGCTGCACTTAAGTCTTTTTTTAAAAATCCGCCGGTAATGTTCAAAAAACCGCCGGTAATATTAAAAAATCCACCAGAAATTACCATGGATTTTGGAACATTACCGACGCGTTTTTTTAAAATATATATATATATATATATATATATATATATATATATATATATATATATATATATTCAAAATCCGCCAGATACGTGAATTTCTTGTAGTGGAAGGAAGAATCGATCGATCCTTCTAACTTTGCTATAACTGTGAAGACAGATCAATCACCCTTCTTGGCTCATCTAATTAACTAAGAATATTGTTCTTATCTAACACATAACACTTACTCTCTTGATTCTCAATAATACTTGTGAATCAAAGTTCTTTTATTTCAGGACATATTTAAAAGGGTCACAATTCCAACCCCCCTTCCTTGTGACATTGGTGAATTGGTATCAGTGCTAAGCCTCTGGGGTTTAGCTCATTTAACAGTGTGAGAGGAAAAGATATTGGAAGAAGTCATGGCAAAACCAAACTCTGTCACCTTCTTGCCACAAGGTGCCTCATCTAACAGACCACCTGGGTTCAATGGAGAACACTACTACTATTGGAAGAATCAAATGAAGTTGTTCCTTGAATCTCAAGACACTGATATTTTGACATTGTTGAGATTGGACCATTCACTCCAATAATAGCAGGTCCTGTTCCAAATACAAGGATTCTAAAGCCAAAGGCTGATTGGACAACATAGGAGAAACACAAAGTGTTGCAAAATTACAAAGCCAAATACTATCTCACTTGTGCCTTGGGAAGAGCAGAATATGACAATATTGTGGGAAAAGAAATTGCAAAAGGAATATGGGATACACTACAAACAGCTCATGAAGGAACAAATAAAATAAAGAAGCTAAGAAATGAATGCTCATTCATGAATTTGAGATGCTCAAAATGACAGAAGAAGAAACCATTGATGAAATGTTTGGCAAGTTCACTGCTATCATCAATGGGTTGAGTGCACTAGGGAAAACTTACCCAAATGCTGAGAAGGTTAGCGAATTACTAAAGTGCCTTCCAAAGGCATGGAGACCTAAGAAGACAGCCATAGAAGAAGCCAAAACTCTGTCTGAACTAGACATTGATCACTTGTTTGGATCCCTCAAGATTCATGAGCAAGAGCTCATGGAGGAGCTACATCCAAAAAGAAAGACAGTAGCTCTCAAAGCTTCTCACAAAGAAGAAAGCAACCCTTCTCACAAATGAAAAGGAGCTGCACTCAAATCTTCTCAAGAAATTGATGATGATGAGCAAGAAAGTGGTGAGGATACAGAAGGAGAAGAGCTTGCATTGATATCTAAAAGAATCAACAGATGGCTAAATAACAAAAGAAGAGGAAGAAATCAATTCAGAAGAGATACATTCAAAGGAGACAAATCAAAGTTCACATGCTTTGAATGCAAAAAGCCTGGCCACATGAAACAAGATTGTCCATTGCTCAAAAAGGGCCCAAGAAAATTCACACCTCAAAAGAAAGCCCTATTAGCTACTTGGGATGACTCAGAAGAGTCACCAAGTGAGCAAGAAGAGGAATCTTCAAATCTTTGTCTTGTGGCAGGAATAGAACAAGAAGAGGTACAAACTTCTGAACTCCTCAAATGTGAAACATGCAAAGAAATTGAATCCTCCTTTGATAGTTTGTTAAATGATTCTGACATACTGTCTAGAAAATGCATGGTTTTCAAAGAACAAATAGGAATCATCAAAAAGGAAAATGAGGAGTTAAAGATACAAAATGAAAGAATGGGAAAAACAATTTCCACACTTCAATCATCCCATTTCAAACTGTCAAAACAATTTCAACTCCTTACTTTGAAAACACCAGAAATTCCTATCACTCCTAACTTGGAATTAGAAAAGGAAAATGAAAAACTCAGAAAACAAGTTAGTGATTTAACCAATGAGCTTATGTTCTGTGCACAACAACTTGAAGCTTCTCAAAAGAGTTTAACACCTTCTGAGCAAGACCAGTTATCCAAGAAGGGTCAAAGAAGACCCAGAAACAAATGCTCAAAATGCAAACAAACTGGACATCATGTTTCAGCTTGTAAAATAGAGCATAAAAATCCCATACATGTGAAAACAAACCCTCAAGGACCCAAATATAAATGGGTACCTAAATCTTTGTTAAAAACAAATGCAGGTATGCCTCTTAGCATCAAAAAAGAAGTTGTGGTTCTTAGACAGTGGGTGCTCAAGGCATATGACAGGGGAGAATGATAAATTCCACTCCATGGAGAGCTTTGATGGAGGACTTGTCATGTTTGGCAACAATGACAAAGGCCACATCAAAGGAATAGGTACATTAGGTAAAATAAACTCTGCTCAGATTCAAAATGTTCAATAATGCCAACACCGAATTAATAAGTGTAACACGCCCCCAATTAATAATTCTCTACTCTTCCAATTGTTTAGCCTTGCTTTGATAGAATCTATTATCGGTTGCCAAGTACTCATCCTTTTAGTATTCGCTCCAACCGGAACCCCAAGAAATTTAAAAGATGCCAAAACCCTAAGCCAATGCTTAACTTTTTAATTTTCATTGGATAGAAAAAAAGTTAAATGAACTTTTTCTTTTTAATTTTCAGGTTGTGATTATTTTTGCTTTGACAAATTTTGTGAGCGGAGCCCCAAAGGATAGCCCAAACTTATTCGAGAAAATAGTTTGTGGAGCTTGCTATGTGTGAGTAAATGTTTTGAAAACCTCACAATGTTTGAAATGACATAATTTCATATTTGAAGCTATTCCTAATTTTGCGTAGATTTAGTTAAATTCAATTTTAATAAAACCAAATTCTACAAACTTGATGAACTCGAAAATAAAGTAAACCTGAATCCAATATAAGAATAACGATTTAAGACAAAATATAATGGGCTATTAATAATTAACATAACCTGTGCATCGCACGGGTGTCTAGTCTTTATAAGGGTGTGATGACAGTGCATTCTCCCCTTTACAAGGACCTAACATAATCTTAAAATGTTAAAAAGTAATCTAGTGAACATCCTTTCACCAATTCACTACTCACTAATATATATGTGGGTCACATGACCACTCTTCAAGGGACCAAGGTTGACTGCAGCCATTGGAGCCGTTTGATATTCCCGTTAGAGAACTCATAACCTTTGATTTCCTTTATTCAAAAAAATTACAAAATGGAGAAAGGTAAAAAGAGCTGACAGTAGTGAATCCAAATTCCTCGTCAAATGAGACAGAAGATTGGTTTAATGTGATAATTAATTAGACTTTAGGGCTTGGAGGAGGAAGGAGCCATTTTGAGGCTTCAATCAATCCAAGCGAAATGAAAGGTTTGGCCTCTGCATCAGTTAGTTGTTTTGTGAAGCTTGCACGACCTTTGGGGTCTGCTCGAGGTCCTGTGTTCTTGTACTCTCCATAGTATGTAGTCCTGTACGTATAACATCACGTGTTAATCACTTTAGTTACAAAAATTTGGACTAGAAAGTTTACTAATGATGTGCAATTAATGTTTAATTAGTGGAGTCAATTAGTTACTTGGTAAATTCAGGGTGCAAGCCATCATTCCATGCTATCGGGTTAACAACAGTGCTCAAAGTTGAGTAAGCAAAGATGACTTTGGGATGAGACATCCATGTTCTCGCTAAGAATGTGTCATTTCCAGTTCCAGTAACATCACAATGTACAAATGAGTAGATATAATCCTCTGCCTCACTTTTTCTTGCTTGTGCCACTATCACCGTCGGCCCTTCCGCGCCAAGCGCTCTCAATTCATTGTTCTGTATCACGAAATAAATAAAGTTTCATTAATTTTATTAATCAAAGTTGCACTATTGATCATTTCACAACTATCTGAAGGGGATTTGAACTTAGCACCTTAAGAATACAAAACTAAGCTCTTACCTGAGCTTGCACCTTAAGAGTTAAAACTTCATTAATTACTACGGTCACAAATATAGTGTCTTTGGACAGAAAAAAACTAAGACTCTATTTTGAAAAAAAGTAGCAGATAACGAATGAGCAGCAGTGATTGCAAATGACGTGTTTGGTAAAAGAAGCGGTTAAACACTATCTCAAACTCTAGTTGAAGAAGCATTTGAAAAAACGTTAAATGCTAGTGCTTACCAAACATGTATATTCATCATTTGCTAGTAAAATCTACTATCTGCTAAGTGATGAGGCTTGCCAAGCAAATCCTAATTTTTTTTAAAGAAATACTTACCAAATATAGTGACTTGCCACTTCCAAAAATGAAATCCACAGTTCCTTGAATTAAGCAATCTTTGAAGAAATGTTTACCCCTATCATCACATAGTGTGTCCTGGAACCCGAACAACTTGCAATTATAAAACGCTGCTTTTTCACCGTAAATTCTCATTGCAACTCGCTTGCTCACCTTGTTTTCTTCCATCAGGTCTTGGTGCAGAATTCTATATCATCAAAATATATAGCATAAAACAATTAATTTATTGATTTTTAGCACATACCAAAAAAATCATTTAATTTTATCGATTTTTATAACATTACTAGTCTTTTCCCTATTATGATTGGAAAACAAACAATTTATTCAACCTTAAACTATCAAAATGACAACGAAAAAGAAACAGTATTTAAAACACCGTTGATTAATATGAAACAAGGGAGTAGTATACAAACCGAGATAATGATGTTAGCAGCAACAAAATAATCTGATTCAACAGTCAAAGTACCACTATAAACAGTTCCATATTGTTTTGCAGTGCCACCAAAAGTCAAATTTGGCATATTACCAGGTGCTCCAAACAATGTAACAAAAGGTTGTGTCCTTTCAATTTTGATTTTCTCATTATAATTTCCACCACCAATGTAAATAATCACACGCTTTGTATTTCCAGTGGGTATGCTTTTAATAGCATCAGTGATTGTCTTGAAATCACCACTACCATCTTGCATAACCTTAACAACCTTTGAACCTTCTTCTGCAGCTACCAATGCAGGATCTAAACTGGCTTTTCTTTGAGCTAATGGACCAACATTGGCATTGAACCATGATTGTAATTGAGCTTTATCAGCTGGAATTGGAACATTATCATCGGATAAAACAACATTGAAGGTCACAAATGTTACTATGAATATGATTGCTACATTAATTGTAGAGATTCTTGTTTTTGAGGCCATCTTTTGTTGTTTTTGATTTTGTTTGGGGTTGGAATTTATAAGAGATTGATGAGACTTAATTTGGAATGTTGTTGATTTGATTCAATCATTGTTTTTGTTAGGGAAGCTAAATTTAAACATGTGGTTGATAGTGCATGGTATATATGTAAGTTCATAAGTTATTTAAGGATATTTTTTTTTTGGTTCTAACCATACATATATGTAAGATGAAATTAATTAGAGATTATCCACCAAAAAACTGGAAAGAGGTTTTTTTTTGTGCTAAAATTGGAATGAGTTTGGTAAAGTGAATCTAGGCCATGAATTAAATATGGTTGGTGAAATGTAGGGTGTTATAATAATTTGGAATTCAAAAAAAAAATTTAGAATGTTTTTATTGTAGAAACGTGAGAAGATATGAGAAAGTATTTGATGTGGATAACAAATTAGTCAAAAAAATCAATTGATGTATAAAAAAATCCCAAGAATGTAGTTCAGTTGGCGACCTAAGGGATATCGAAGGAGTGTATCAAATGAGTGCAAGAAGGAGGTCCTGAATTCAAATCCCATAAACTAACATTCTCCAACCCCCACTGATATTATCTATAAAAACAAAAAACAATGATCCTAAGATTTAGTCAATTACGTTAAGAGTAGATCTAGGTTTTCAATTAAAAATTGAAATTTTGAGGTGAAATTTAGGGCCATGCTACGTACACCCCCCCCCTTTACTCACTAGAACCCCCCATTTTGGTGTGAAAAGACCAAAACCCTTACTGAAAATTGGTTTTTATTTTTTTTTAAAGATTATGGAAGGTTCGTATACGGTTGATCGCCTGATTCGATCCGAAGCGCCGAACTTGTCAATCAATTGTTAGGCACCCCAAATTGACGCAAATTCAAATTTGACCAGGTTCGATCAAGTGAAGGGCGAACCTGATCGACCAAGCGTGCGCCGAATTGTGGCCACCGTCCAGCTTGGCGCCCAAAATTCAATTTTTTTGGAAATTGAGTCCAACGGTTATAATTTTTACGGTTCTGATCGTTTTAAATCAACGGTTAAATAAACGGCTCACGTTCGATCACACTTATTATAGATAAGTGCAACAAGTCATACAAACCGAAAAAGTCTAAAAAAAACAATTCGTGCAATGAATAAATCGAATCGTTAAAAATCAGTTAAAATTAAACAACTAGTGTTAGTCATACTAGTGTTAGTAAAGAATAAATTGAATCGTTAAAAATCCGTTAAAATTAAACAACTAGTGTTAGCCATACTAGTTTTAGCTAAAAATAAATCGAATCGTTAAAAATCAATTAAAATTAAACAATTCAATATCCAGCAACAATCAGGGAGGTTCGGCCCTGCCAAGTGCGAACCGGTTCAGCGCACGCATGGTCGAACCACACTTAACAGGCTCGGTACACGCTTGGCCGAACCGTACTTAATGTTTAAAAAAAATGTTTTAAATTCAGGGGTATTTTCGGAATTAAGGGTGGTATGGAGTGTCTAGTGAGTAGAGGGGGGTTGTACGAAGCATGGGCCAAATTTAGAGTCCATTTGTTGTAGTTTTTTTAAAAACAATCATGTGGTTGAATCTACCCCGGCCCACTACCCTTTTGGCTATTTACATCTGATGTGAATTGTTATTACTAATTCACTCAAATCAACGGATTGTTCCATAATCAAAGGGATAACAAGACAATAAACAAGAAAAGATAAAGAAAAGGGAAGAAAAATCGAAAAGATGGAAAAGACAAGAGATGGATTATGTGGTGAAGAGAAGCCACATCTTTCATGGAAAGATGATAATTCTCAAGATTGGATCGCCACAAAAACCCTAAGTTCTTGATAAGATCCCAAAGACGATTCAAGAAAGAACCCTAGAGAGAGCACTTGTGCTAATTCCTCTCAAATTAAAAATATGGTCAAAGGTCTTTACAACTTGCAAAACCACACCTATCTATAGAGAATAGGTTGCGGGCTCACTAAAAATAAAACATGACAACTAGAAGCCCAAATTCAAGCCCAAAGTAAGCCTTACACAATTAGGCTTCTAAGAAAGGGAAATAACATGCCTAAAAATGTTTGGCTTATTACAATTTTAAATTCCTATAAAATCTCAACTACAAGAGCATTTAAAAGACATCGGCCCAAGTGTCAAGTCTTGAAACCCCGTGCTTTTTGCGTCCATAACATTTCCTCCTTCTTGAAGAAATTTGACCTCGAATTTGATTACCGTTGTGGGCCTACATGAAAAGAAATACTCAAATCAATACAAACATACCTCCAGGATCAAATGGAAATTGGGAAAAATCAATACATTTGACAAAGATAAGCAACATCTAACTCAATGCAAAAGTAGACAATGAAAAGTAAAAGATAGGAAGAAATTTATACCTTTTGGAGTAGATACCTATAAACAAATTTACCTTTCTTTGCTTGAACATTGAAATAACAACATTGTGTCGTTCTTCTATAAAGGTTGGAGTAAGAATTGACCCCACCTGAGGACTCTTATTTCAAACTCTGGCAATAGACACAAGTTAAACCATTCCATAATCAAATTTACAAGATTTTCAAGCACATGGGAAAACTTAATCAATGCAATAAACAAGTCATTCAACATAAATTTAGAAATTTTAATTGATTTGACACTTTTGTAAGGAATCAAACCAAAAGAAACTTCATTGGGATTAACCTCTCCAAGCATACTACTTTCCTTGTAGACTTGCAAATTAGGAGTAGCACCAGAAGGCAGCAAACAATGGGGCACCTCTCTTGAATAGACACTCCTATGCATGCTCAAAAATTGATCAACAACACTAGGAAATTGTTAGCATAAGAACACAAATAATGAAATGGAACTTCAAGTTTAAGCATAGGTCTTACCAACAATGCTCTATTGTCAATCTCCCTTTTCAATAGATTTTTACTATTCCCTACTTCTTTCTTTTCATTGCTTTTATTTTCTCTCTTTGCCTCTCTTTTAGCACACTCCTTTTCATTTTCTTTCAACTCTTCTTTCTCTTTTTCTATTTTAAGTTTCAAAGCCAACATGTCTTCTTTAGCCTTGTGTGGACTAAGAGGGTGAAGATTGAATTTGATTCTATTGTGAACAAAAGTATATATGTTGGATTCACCATCATGAATAACTTTCCTATCAAATTGCCAATGTATCCCAAGCAATATGTGGCTAGCCTCCATCGGCGCTACATCACATAGAATCTCATCACAATATTTATCAATGGAAAATTATATATTGACTTGTCTATTTATCTCTAATCCTCCATGATTGCTTAACCATTTCACTTTATATGGATTAGGATGTGGAGTAGTTTTAAGATTAAGCTTTGACACTAACCTAGTGCTAGCAACATTTGCACAACTACCTCCATCAACTATCAAAGAACATATATTTCCTAGAATGAGACACCTAGTTTGGAAAATATTATTTCTTTGTGAATCATTCTCATCTTTCTCATAGACTCCAAAAGTTTACTAACCATGATCAAATCTCCCTCTTGAGGATTTTCCTTACATTCACTCTCATGTGAATCGATGCACCCATTTTCCCTTAGGAGCATAATTCTCTTAGCTGGACAATTTAATGCAATGTGTCCATACTTCAAACATTTAAAGCACTTCATGTTCTTTAACTTAGAGTCTAAAGAAGAAAAGTTAGAATTCGAACCTTTACCCTTGGAGGTTGCAACATCATGTCTTTCCGGTGGAGACCCCTCCTTCTTGGAATTGTTCTTCTAACTTGAAGAGTGGTGATTCTTAGAGGCTGTCTTTATTTGAAATTTTCTTTCCACCTTAATAGCTTGGTGGAGAAGATCTTCAATTGTTACAAAATGGTGACGCTCAACTTCCTCCATTATATCTTCGTTTAGACCATCAAGAAACCTATTCATGGTATCCTCCAAATTCTCCTCCACATTAGCTCTAGTCATAGCCACCTCTAATTTCTCAAAATACTCACTAACACTTTTACTTCCTTGAGTAAGTCTATGCAATTTGTCACGCAACTCCTTTTGGGTATGAAAAGGAACGTGTCTCCTCCTCATCATAGCCTTCAAATCTTTCCATTTTTCAATAGGCGCAAATTCACAATTCCTCCTAAGCTTTTTTTCTTGATCCCACCAAATAACTGCATAATCTCTAAACTCCAACACAACCAACTTCAACTTTTGCTCTTCACTAACATCACAACAAGAGAAAACTTGTTCTATCTTAAGCTCCCAATCAAGATGCGCTTCGGGGCCACTCTTCCCATGAAAGTTTGGAATGCTCACTTTTTCTTTCAACTCATTTTCTCTCAAGTAACCTCCATATTTTCTCTCTTTTTCTCTATCTCTCCTCTCATAGCTCCTTTCTTTTTTATACTTTCTATCTTTTTCTCTCAAATTCTCTTCATACCTCACATGCATCTTCCGGAGCAAATCACCAACCTTATACTTCTTAAGAGTTTTTGCAACACATTCTTTTTTATATTCCAAACCTCTATTCATGATTCCAACAAGCTAACAAGTACCAAATGATAGAACCAAAGTCCTCACCACTCACTAAGATCACAAAAATAATATAACCAAAAAAAATAAATAAATAAATAAATAAATAAATAAAAAGGACCTCTTCACACACCTTAGTGTTTACACTCAATAATGGTCACTCGTGTTTGTCACTCAATTGGCTTTTTTTTAATGATATACTCTCTTGCCTTTTACCACTCCCTAAAAGTGTCGCTCTTGGGCTCTTAAAAGAATCAATCAAATCGCTTATCAAGCTTGTGGTAAACTTAGAGAAGTTGTGACAAAACAAGCAATAAGAATTAACATACAAGAGGCCAAAAAAAGGAACAATTTGAAACTCTAGGACAAAACTTAAAGAAGTTTAAAGACACCGAAGAAACAAATAACAAAGAGAAAAGAAGACTCAAAAGAATGCCAAAAAGACAAAGACCGACTCACTATATGACGAAAATAGACTAAAAGTCTAATATTTGTGTGTCTAGAGAAAAACACCTCAAATGAAATCCAAAAATTCCACTAAAAATTCAGAAGATAAAAATTAAGTTGATAAATGTAATAGATTTTTTTTCAGAACTTTCTGGATTGTTTTGGACAATTTTGCCCTTAGTAGAGCCTTTTTACTAAGACACTTTTTTTTTCTTTTTTTTTATATTTTTTTTCAACTTTTTTTTTAACTTATTTTTTTGCTACTTAGCTTTTTGAATCTCCAAAATTAGGCTTCTAAGAAAGGGAAATAACATGCCTAAAAATGTTTGGCTTATTACAATTTTAAATTCCTATAAAATCTCAACTACAAGAGCATTTAAAAGACATCGGCCCAAGTGCCAAGTCTTGAAACCCCGTGCTTTTTGCGTCCATAACAACATCCCATTGAGTTAGTAAGTTACCAAATTACCCTTACCCATCTCACTAACTTCCTTCCATCTCATCCTCTCCTCTCTCGTTCACGTTGTCATCTACCACCACAACAACACAACTGCATCAGCGCCGACACCACCACATTGCCACCGCGAGCGCAGACACATCGTCGGCAATGACACCACCAAGTCTTAAATCTGTTGTAGTGCCACAAAATCTTTTGTTTGGGAGTTAAGTTTTTGATTATGTTTGATTCTAATTAATTAATGTCTTTATGATTTTGTGTTTTTAATTCTGTTTTAGATCCCGCGTTTTTCATTTCTCCAATTGCTATTTTTTTCCAGAATATTGAAGATGATTGTGAATCGAGTTCACAAAGATTGTAGTGAACTGAGAGTTCACTATAGTTACAGTGAGTTCATATAACTATACTGAACTGAGTTCACTATCATTATTGTAAACTCAATTCACTTGTGAACTCATAGTGAACTTAGTTTACGATGGTGGTTATGTTGGTTAACTATGACTATAGTGAACTCAGTTCACGATGGTGGTTCTATTGAAGCAATTAACGCTAGTGAATTGAATTCACTATAACTATAGTGAACTTAGTTCACTATAGATTGATAGAGAGAAGAAATGGTTCATAATGGTATTTTAAGGCGGAAGTATTTTTGTCATTAAAATTTATTTTTTAATATTTTGGGGTCTATATAGCTAATATGGAGGTGGGGATAGACCCACCCTAATAATTTTTTTTATAAAGTTACTAACTTTTGAAGTTTTTTATTTTTTTATTATAATTTTTTAGAAAAATGTGAATCCCGAATCTTAAAATAATCTAAAATCTAATTAAAATGGAAAGTTGTTCTAATTAAGTAGCTTCTTATAAAAGTCATTTTTTCTTTAGAAAAGTGATTTTCTATAAGATACACAAGCACAAATCAACTTATGCTTTTCATAAAAATATCTAAAAGTAATTACTAACTTACTTAACAACAAAACACTTATTTGATAATCAATAACAAACGAACCCTTAACGTGAAGTATCATTGGAGAATGCATAAGTACCTTTGAATTGTTTGAGAACAAGTACCCAACAGGTAAAACTAATTCCAAATTTATATTACTAGCATCCTGATCTTCTACCTCTCTTTTATGAAGATGCCAATGGTTGTGTGGAAGGCGGTTGTCAAGTTGCAGAGGGATTTCTTGTGGGGGGACTTTCGGGAGTAAAGAAAATTATGTGGGTTAGGTGGCTAGATATTTGTAACCCGAAGAGTGGTGGGGGCCTCGGCGTGAAGGATCTCAGAGTTGTTAATGTTAGCCTGTTAGGTAAGTGGCGTTGGAGGCTCTTCATGTGGGAGGATGCCTTGTGGAGGAAAGTTTTGGTGTCGAAGTACAGCCAGGACATTGGCACGATGTCCTACTTTTATCAGTTGAGTGTCCCTCAGCCTGCTTTAGTATGGTGGAAAGATCTTTCTCTCATAGGTAGTTGGGGTTCTGAGGGAGGTGACTGAATTTCAGATAACACTAGGATGAAAGTCAGTAATGGCAATACATCCCTATTCTGGCACCATGTTTGGTTAGGTTATAAGTCTTTTAGGTCTAGGTTTCCTAGGCTATTCTCGATGGCAGATGATCCTAATGTTCGTGTTAGTTCTTATGGTAGTTGGTCGGGTGGGTTTGGGTTTGGGGCATCCCTTGGAGGCACCATTTGTTTTCTTGGGAGGAGGCGCTCCTTGGGGAGTTACTTCTTATACTAGGTTATGTGACCTATTATACCCCAATTTTGTCCGTCCTCTTTTTTTTGTTGTTTTTGTTTTAGTCGTTTAATTTATTTTGAGTAAAAGAGTCAAAAGAGCTAATTTAATTTTTATTACAATTTAGGAGTATCCAAAATGTTCCAATCTCTAAAATACAAAAAAAAAACAATAATCAAAAATACAAAAAATATAAAAAAACGAAAATTAAATAAAGGAAGCAAAAGATGTCTATCTCTGCATTGCTTCGCTCTCTCAAGATCGCTTTCAATGGCGCGTACATTATCGATCTCGCAGTGGCGGTCCAAACAAAGAATTAATACTAAACCTAATTCTCACCCGAGGTTTCGGACCTCATCGGGCTAAAACCCATCCTCTCTTTTATTTTTTCCCGAAGGATATCCTACACCACTCCTCATTCCAATCACCCACGTACAGCATGTAAAACCAAATTCAATTATCTTATTTCAATTGTCCTAGTTTCATCCTTTTAAAATGCTAACCGTCATGAAAAGTCAAACACTTGATTCCTTTGGAAATAATGATTCTCCCACAAATTGGAAGTCATACAAAATGCTAAGCCACGTTTCGTTCTTTTGCGTGATTGATGATTCAAAGTTTAATTGCCATCTCCAATTTTACAAGTTCTGACTTCCTAGTTTTGGAGTTTCAAGCGTTGGTCCCGTTTCATTCATAGGCTTGCCCAGCATCTTTTAATTAGTCGCATGGGTTAATTAATGGTCACACTCCAATCACCGATTCTGAACATAAATTCGAGGAGTGACAGCAACTAAAGTATTGGCTCATAGAGTTTTCATGGTAGTCCGATTTATTCAGCTCTTGTTTGAAAATAAGGATGGTAATTTTATATTCCTCGCATCGAAATCTCCTAAAACACTACACGTTCGTGTGCTACGAAGAATTTGGTGTCACTCAACTATGTTTGTCAGTATTTCTTAGTCATTCTTTTGTGTCAATTTTTACTCTATTCGTTGGAAGGCTGCGGCGCAGCTGCTGTTGTGGGGAGAAGAAGGAAAGGTTTTTAGGTTTTTTTTGGTTTTTTAGGTTTGGGCCCATATAGCATTTTTCTGTTTTTTATTTTATTTTTTCAGAACGCTAGTCGCACCCCCTTGTTCACGCGCACACCTCCCCCCACTTAAGCCCAATTTCGCATACTGGGCTCTCCTATGCGAACTGGGCTTTCCTTTTCACACCTCCTATTAATTATACAACCCCGCGACTAATAAAACCTCATTTCTGATTTTCACCCCCTTTTTCCATTTTAATTCTTTTCCAATTCAAATATAAATACTTTTTCTCTCGAAATTAAATAAGCGGCTAAGTCGGTTGTACAACCAAGGTTAGTCATCATTTAGGGGCCAATGAGTCAGCATGCTGATTCAAGAACCCTAAAAACTTAATAAATACTGAATAAACTATTTTTCCTAAATAAGCGGCTAAGTCGGTTGTACAACCGGTTAGTTAGTCATCATTTAGGGCCAATGAGTCGCATAGATTCAAGAACCCTAAAAACTTAATAAATACTGAATAAACCATTTTTCCTAAAAATAGGGGACTAAGTCGGTTGTACAACCCAAGTTAGTCAATGTTCTAAAACTAATGAGTCAGATGCAGTTCGAGAGTTCTAGAATACCTATTCTAAAACCCGACCCACCTCACACCAAACCAATTTCTTTCAAACCTCAAAAATACTTTCAAAAGTAGGGGCTAAGTCGGTTGTACACTCAATCGGGTTAGTCGTCCGTCATCTGGGAATCGATGGTACATGCAGTTCAAGGAATCCTAGGACCCCTACACTAAAAAAACACCAACAAACAAACCTTTTTCGGGAAGAACTACGTAGCTTTGATTCCTCCATTGCATCCGGAGGTACGTATGAGCAAGAGTCCACTCTTGTCAAGCACTAAAAACTAAAAATTTAAATAAGTCTTTTTCTCTATAAATAAAACGGTAATTATTAATAAATCTTAAGTAATTAGACAATGGATGTCGTGGGGTGCTAATACCTTCCCCACACATAACGACTCCCGAACCCTAACAATGCCTTGTCCTAAACCTAAAGGGATTTTCCGAATTTGCCCTTAAACTAAAATTTGGTGGCGGCTTCCTTCGAACTTCAAGAATCCTTTCCCCGGATTTTTCTGCCGCTACATGACCTTATCACGCGGATCGATTGCTTTGGGTCCAGTCTCAACACGCTCGTTTGTATTCGGTGGCTTCGCTTATCTTCTTCTATCCCACCGCCATCCCGTGTTCGAGGCTCTCTCGATCATGCACTTCAGTTCTCAATGTGGTTTGGAAGAGTTTAGCTCCTCCCAAGGTAGTCGCTTCTCTTGGCGCTTTCTATTGGATAGAGTTTCTACTCGGGCTAACTTATTTAGTAGAAGGGTGATCTTGGATTTGGATGCCACTATTTCCGCCTTGTGTGGGGCCCTTCAGGAGTCTACCTTCCATCTCTTTTGTAGGTGCAAGTATTGTTATGATTTCGCAATCATCATCAAGAATCGTCGCAAGTAATAAATCGGTAAGAACCGAATATCGTCCTCAAGGATCGAATTCAATTACCAATAAACGCTAACAACAACTAAACGAATAAAAATAAACTAAGGGTTGGTTGATATAATCGAGTAACCAGACTATAAAGTGAACACAATAAAATGTTTTTTGTCTTTTTTTGATAATAGAAACCGAAGAACGCTTTGAAAAGATGAGATGGTGAAAGATGTTAGGGACAAAATCCTATTGATTCCACACTATTGCAATTGATTTGAATTAAAAATTACTCTCTCTTTTACTTTGTTATCAAACCCACAACATTAACTAATTCCTAATTCCTTAGGCAATTGACCCTTTGTTGATAACTAAAAGCCCTAATCCCTTAGGTGATTCTAATTCACAACAAGCATTACAATCAAGGGTTTGCAATATACAACAACTCAAATATTATTCCTAAGCTAAGAGTTGAAGGTATTCAATCTCAAACATTCAAATATAAAATTTCCATTCCATAAATGAATCATAGATCATCTCATGAGTGATCAAGTCATAAAAAGCATTAAGAACAAAGATTCAATACACAAAGTAAGAGAGAATTTAACATAAAAATAGATCTAAACCAACTACAATAGTGTTTTCTCAATATTCATTCATCCCTAACAAAAAGAGATTTAGCTACTCATAGAGGAAGAAGAGGAAAAAGGAGAATTACAAGTTGAAGGTGAAGATGAACGCATTAGAATCCTCAATCCTTGTTCCCAAGTCTTGATTCTTCAGCCGCCGTGAGATGGAATCAGTGCTCTTCGTGTGTTAGGGTTCCCAAATCGTCAAAAAGTGCCTGAAAAACGCGTCAGACTCAGTTTTAACGCGCTTCGCGCGCCCCGCGCCAACTTACGCGAGGAGTGCCAGGATCTCGCGCGCCACTTTGCGCGCCGCGCGCAGGATGGCGCGCCACTCGACAGATTGTTCCACTCTTGCATACTTGAGTCCAATTGCTTGCCCTTCTTTGATCTTCACTCCCACCTAGTCCCTGGGCACAAAAACACAACAAAACCCAGCATAAACACTACATAACAAATCAATTCCAAATAGCACAAATGATTGCTTTTCAACACAATTTTAATCCATTCATCACCATTTCCACTTAAAAACTCACTTTAACTCAATGAAGCACATCATGTGATGCGGATTCATCAAGTATGCATCTGCGATTTGGTATGCTATCGTCAGTTGGTTGGGCTATGATATCGTGATGTAGCAAGACCTTCCATCCTTGTTCTGTCAGTTCATTAATGTAGGGGGCCCAGCTAGGTGTAGGCGAGGCTTGATGCTCATATGACATTTTGTTCTCTGGGTTATTTGGGACCTGAGAAACAAATGTATTTTTTCTAGAGGTGTACCTGACTTTTGGGAGATATATCGACAGGATATTATCCCTCTTGGCAGTGGTTCCAGGCTAGGGGTGATTCTTCTTCTTGTATATTCTATGAGTGGTTTGTTGATCCTGTTGACTGTATTTCTTTCTGTGGTTTTCCTTTTTGTAATCTGATTATCTCGGTTGTGTGTGGGTTGAGTACTCCTTGTGCTCATCTATATATTTAATCGTATACATTTTCCTTTCAAAAAAAATAAAGATAAAAAATAATATATCATAATGAACTTGTCACAACCATAATTTAGAATGTTATGTTTTTATAAGCATCCCGTCGCTTGAAACACATAGAATAATAGGCATAGTTAATTATGACTCTGTTTAGCAAAAAGTAGCGGATAACGGATAAACTAGTGGATAGCAGATGAGCTTATAGCGGATAAGCTAGCGGATAGCAGATAGCTTATAGCGGATAGTTGATAGCGGATGACGAATGATCTGTTTGGTAAAATTAGCAGTTGAACTAGCTGATAAATGTAAAATGACATGTTTAACTAATAATATAGATTTTTTTAGTAGTCTAATTTCAATAATTACTTGAAATTCCATTTTATTTATTTATTTAAAACTCATGAGAGTTAAATTTATTTATTTTTCGCACAAGAGTATAATTTATTTATTTACTTAATGATTGAACTAATTTATTTATTTATTATCAATTATTTATTTTATTAATGTAATTTATCTACAGAAAGCAAACAAAAATAATCTCATAATTTTAATTCCTAGTTTTATTATATATATATATATATATATATATATATATATATATATATATATATATATATATATATATATATATATATATATATATGTAAAAGATGACATTTACATAAAAATTTCTTTTCGACCTAATCGAAAGAAAATAATCATTGTCAAAAAAAATAGAAAGGAACTGAATGTAAAAGGTAAAAAACTAAAATCAAACTTGACTAAATTTATTAGTGTACAGTGAGCCCAAAAAGCAGACTCGTTCTGAACAAAATGTCATACAGCTAGTTTGAATTAGCTTGCAAAATAAGAATGGCCATTTTATCGGTCGGGTACGGTCATCAACGAGTTTTATTTAGCAAATCCGAAACCGACCAGTCATATCCGCATGAAACTACTTTTAAGAACCGGACACACGCTTACCCGTTTATATCCACCCGGACAGTGTAATTAGCCTCCGGTTTGGTTGGATACGGTTCGGTTTCAATTTTTTGTCCACCCCTAAACTTGACGTACAAATTTATCACCAGGGAAAAAAACTGACGTACAAAAATACATTTGACGTAATGGGATTGGTGGGGTATAAAAGAATTTGCTTTACTTTATTGAGGACAATGAAGGAATTTGATAAAAGTAACAAGGGTAAAAATGACTAAAAAGATTAAATGCTATAAGCTATAAACTCAAACGCTACTTGAAGTAGCGTTTAAAAAAACGTTATAAGCTACCCCAGAAACGCTATCCGCTATTGCTCGCCAAACACCTCTAATTTTTTCCATCTGCTTTAAGCTAGCGGATTTGGTTTGCGAAATAGAACCTATATCTCTGTCGTGTCTATGGTCAATATGGTTCACGCGGTTACATATATATATATATATATATATATATATATATATATATATATATATATATATATATATATATATATATATATATATATATAATTATATATCAACAATATATAACTTTTTTTTTGCCTTTATAACTTCTTTTTTGGATTACATTCCTTTTTTCATTACTCCTTACACACAACAGTTTTATTAGACAAGTAATAAAAATTAAGGGGAGCGGTTTAATATGGGTATCCACAACATATACAAATGATGTTTGGAAGAAATTGTGGAGCATTCAAACAATCCCAAAACACATCCACCTTGCTTCGATGATAATTAATAACTCTCTTCCGGTAAAGAACGAGCTCTCTGATAGGGGAGTGACATGTGACCCTTTTTGCTCAAGATGTGAAGATAAATTGGAAGATACTAACCACGTGTTTAAAAATTGCCATTGGGTAAAAATTGTCTGGTTTTCCTCTCCTTTGGGAATAGATTTTGATAATAATTGAGGAGCAATTTAAAGATTGGCTGACCAATTGTATCTTACATTTAACAGGTGATGTGGTTAATTATATTCTATCCTTGACATACTCCATGTGGTGGGGTAGTAAGTTTTGCTTTGAAGGAAAAAGTATTTTAGTGGGTGAAGTCATAAAAAGAGCTTGGAGCACTGTTTATGATTTTAAGTCATTATTCTCAACCCAAGTTGTTGCCTTAACATCCTTTATGCCACCGATTGTACCACCAGGCCCAACTTCTTGGACACCATCTCATGTTGATTGCTTCAAACTTAATATTGATGTAGCTGGACCTTGCAATGGAAATTGGGGTGCAGGAGCTACCACAAAGGACTTGTTTTTGCTGCTGCTACTTGGTTCTTTCAAGGTCCACCTGACCCTTTTCTAGTTGAGGTTGTTGCAATGCGTTATGCACTTACTTTTGCACTTGAGACAAGCTTCTTTAAATTACAAGTGGAATCAGATTGCTTGCAATTGGTGATGGACATGAGGAGTTTGAGACAGTTCTATTCCTATTCTGACAGAGTTTTATTTGACTGTAAAAAATTATATACACAGTTTCATTTTTTTGAATTATCGCATGTTAGACGTAGTGGTAATGTTGTGGCTCACACTTTAGCTAAATTTGCTTTGGTAAACACTCCTAATGTATGGCTTGAAGAAAGCCCCCCTTGTATTGCTTTTGTTTTGGCCTCCGATTTGGGAGGGTCGTAATGAAAAAATTTCATGTCAAAAAAAAAACTGCACTTTTTCTATCATCCTACACACATTATTTATTTCATCACTCCAATCATAATTTACTATCTCCTTTCCAAATTTCCACTGAAGAAACATGAGACATAACGAAATGGAAGGAAGAAGCTAACAACTTCCCACATCATAAACTGCACTATATATATGTAAGTTGGTGAATGGATCAATCCTGCCAGTGAAATTTTCTCACCAACAATGTTGTTGGGGTTGTATTATCACTCCCGGGTGGTGCAAATAGCAGAAATTGAGCCCAGTCGCCTTAGGTCAATCCACTATAGCACCTTAGCCAAAAAAACTGAGCCAAGAAATGGGTTCTTGTGGAACCTAGAACCCGAGTCAAACAGATAAACACGTGGGTTGTTTTACCAGCTTTGAGACCTATTGATTTAACCAAAAACACGAGAACCCTAGGCGCCGCTGCACAACGTGAAACCTCTCTCTCTCTCTTTCTTCTCTCTCTCCCTGTTTCTCTGTCTCTGTCTCTCTGTCTCTCTTTCTTCGTGATTGTACATTGACCAATAGAAGTGAAGTTGATGCTGCAAGTCGTAGCCCGGTCGCTGAGGAGCTGGCTGGACCGGGGTCTTGGCCGCACGCGGGTGGTACCTGCAATGACACTCTGACGCTCAAGTGAGTGGTGTGCTATCGGGCAGGATCACAAGGGTGGATTACATACCTGATACCCTGGAGGAATGGGCTATTTATGCTCTGCGTGAGTGAGGCGCTCTAGCTGTTGCGCGTTCTGCGGCCAGGCACGAGGATTGCGGCCCACGTCTAGGTGCTTGGGCCATGTTGGGCCTGCCTGGACAGATTGGGCCGATGGTCCATTTTGCGTTGGGCTGCTCTATTCTGCTTGTTAGCTCACTCTGAAACACTTCGTCTTCTCACTTCACTCTGTCTTCATCCTAGCTCTGCTGGGGTTTGATGAATCAACATTAAACTTGTTGATTTCTTGCTTGTTGATGTGAAATATTCACAGCTACACACTCAAGAATGAATCCTTAAGCTAAGGGCTCGATCAAGCTTGTGTTTTCTCTCTTTCGTTGTTACTGTTTGATGATTCTTGGAAATTCTTATTATAGGTCATTGCATGTGCAGGTTTATAGCTGCAAGGGGTTTGAATCGAACCTAAACAACAAGGTATAGAACTCTTTTCTATACGATTTACTTTTATTCTGTTCTTCTTACTCAAACCCTAATTTTTCTCTTGTTCTTTGTTTGCAAGTACTATGAGAGAGTGAGTACTTTGAGAGCAGAGCGAGTTTCTCAACTATAGAAACTCTTCAAAGAAACTAAACAGGTATATTCCTCCTCCTTGTTACCTTCTATCTTGTTGTATTTCACACTTAGAGAAAACACTAACTAGTTCGTCTTCTTTGTGAGGTACACCACCAACAATATTTCAAGAATAGCAATAGAGCAAACTGGAGAGTTTTCTTTACAAAAATAAAGCAGGAAGTGTAAAGTAGAATATATGTTACTTTATTCATGTAATTGTAGGTATTTATACCAAATAGAACTTAGTTAGTTTTGTTAGGTTGGTTGAATTTGTTCAACAACCTTTAAACAAACTGTAACTAAACATTACTTAGGACCAACGACTATATTAGCCCTAACAGTCATTTTATTTGAACCATTGATTTATGCTTAGATCTATGGTGAGGATTATATATTCTCAACATCCTCCCCTAATCCGAAACCTAAAGTTAGAAAGAGAACAAAAAAACTCAGGACAAGCCCCTGAGTATAACCTTAGAACCAAAAACAGCTTAGGACAAGTCCTTAAGCATGACTTTAGATGTTGCTTTCTTAGGTCAGAAAGCAATCATACCAATTTCTCTTCTAAGTTTAGCAAATGATTCTCCCTTGAGGGCTTTGGTGAACAAGTCAGCTAGTTGCTCTTCCCTAGGACAGTAGTCAACTTGTAGGTTTCCTTTAGATACTCTATCCTTTTAGTTGTGGAACCTCAATTACTTTGTTCTACCATGAGCCATAGGGTTCTTGGCTAATTTCAATGTAGACTTGTTGTCAATTAGGAGAATAGAGGGTTGACTCAGGTCAACCTGTAGTTCCTTTAGCAAAGCTTCCAACCAAGCTTCTTGGGTAGCAGTACAGCACCCAGTAACATATTCTGCCTCACATGAGGACAAAGAAACAATATGTTGCTTCTTGGAGCTCCAAGAGATATGGATGGTCCTTGAAACTTAAAAATATAGCCTATTGTACTTCTTCTGTCTACCTGGTCTCCACACCAATTAGAGTAGCCAATTAGAACACTTTTCCCAAAGTTAGAACCCTTAAGAAAATATATGTCGTAGTTAAGATACCCTTTTAGGATCCTTTTAGCAGCATTTAAATGAATCAGCAAAGGCTCATTCATTTACCTGCTAGTCATACCGGTAGTGTAACACCCTAATATTTCTTTCTAGAAGAAATACTAAAGTGCACAGTTTAGCTTACATCAGAGATAAATTTCCTGCTTAGATATACATCTTTACAAGAATAGTGGAAACAGGTACATATTTAAAACAAATTCAAGTCACAAATTGGGTACAAATATAACAAGGGAAAAACATAAATAACGAGGGAAGAACTACATCTTCAATCCTCTTCTCGTGCACGCCATCTACTCGTGTCATAAAGCATCTTCTATCCCTGTTTCTCTGTAAAACAACAACATATGATAGGGTGAGATAACATATCTCAGCGAGTCTTACCGTGACTCCTTACCTATCACTCGGTTCAATTATAAATCATTTTTCCTTTCAAAAAGAATATTTATGACGCACCCATTTCCTCACCGAATTGGTCAATAGCATTGAGAGTTTCCTCTCAACCTAAGTACGCCCACTTATAGGTAATTCGATATGAATTACAATACACAATCAATCACTGATAATCCGATAAATGAATTTCATTAGTGTCTTATTAAATTTTAGCACATCACCAACTCTGAAAACTTTGGGTGAACCCCACATAGCTAATAGGAGCGCAAATCCTAAGAGCAGCATAAATATCTGAAACGGGGTGTAGGTCAAGGGCACATGACTTCCCTCACCTAGCATGCTAACTGAAACAGGGTCGTCACCCAGACTAGACATATTTTATATATCGTACCCACATTGGGCCGTCTCTTATACTTGATATAATTTATATATATCAAAACATAATTCATTATATGACATAATATACTAACATCTTAGCACAAGAAACGACTTATATCACATTCCAAACATCGTTTTATAATCAACTTTGATTCTCACACGTATGCTAGATTTTACGGTTTTTCGAAAGATTTATATCTTTAACCGTTTAATTCAAAACAACTTTGAACATGCATCCAAACAATGACAATGTCACCATAATCATCACAATTGGTTGGAAAGAGGATTAGAGAAAGTTTGGAGTCGAAAGGAGCGTCGAAACAAAGAATCGGGACTCGAGAATAAACTTCGCTCGTTTTCATTTCGTTTCGCTCTCCACTCGTATCCAAACCGTGTTCCAGTCCAATTCCAACTTGCAAACAGAAAATATAATACCCAATTCCAGTCCAAACAACATCAATCATAAGCAATTACATCAAGTAATTCGTTCCGAGATTTGTAATGACACAAACTGACATTTCAACACACAACATGAGTGCAGAGTTTCCTACAGTAGTGCACCTACTTCGAAAAATTATTTAAAATAGCAAAAGGCATCAGATTTTAACAAACGACAACTCAATGGAAAGCTCCGAGTCTAATTACTACACGTCATTTTCACTTTCCAAAATAAGCATCCAGTTGGTACAGTTTTTCAAAGTACGACACGGACGTACCGAAATTAGACACAACTTTTTGGTCAGCTTTCAACCCAATTTTTTCCCTCATTTATTAATGAAATTTAGTGAAACCAGTGCCTATTTAGTAGGAAATTAAGTCTACTTTCCTTTCCCTCACATTCACGTTCTCTCTCTCTCTCCCCTTTCACTCTACTCTCTCTTTCTCGTGTTTCTAACTTTTCTAACTTCTGATTTTGTTAAAAGAGAGGTGGTGTGTCGTTGATTGGTTTAATGAGCCGAGGTTTAGAAATGGATGGGAAAAGACTAAACTACCCTTTGGTTCCAAATCCTCACTTAAACCCATTTCAAATCAATCAAGCACACATTAATTCATATAATTCACATAACTTATCAATCAAATTCCCAATCAAATAATCAATCATTAAATTAATTAATTTTATTATGAGGTGAAAATTTAAATGAGGTGGAAAAGACCAAAATACCCTTCTCACTTAAACTCACACTTAACCCAATTTTTATCCGAACAATCACACACAATTCAAACAAGAGTTATAATAACACATATAATCTAGGAATTAAGTATTGCTTTCACGACAATATATCAGGTCTACTAGGGATGTTACAGGTAGCAAACAATATATCAAGTCTACTATGACACAAGTATCTCAAAGAGCCTATAGTCCGTCTGTAGAGTGTAGGATTAACTTTGGTACCCCGTACCTTTCTGTTTACTTAGGTTTCCTTTTGTTGGGTTGATAGCAGAGTTACAGTTAGTTAGATCAAACTTAGCTAAAACCTCTTTAGCAATATTTCATTTGGTGTAAGAATACCTTCTTGTATCCTTAAGAATTCCAAGCACAGAAAATATGACAGCCTACCTATGTCTTTCATTTCAAATTCACTTTTCATAGACTCCTTAAACCTTGTAATTCCTTAGAGCAGCTACCAGTTACTAGTTAGTCATCTATATAGAGACATACCAGTAGAAGATAAGTTTGTAGACTGCCTTTCACATAAACCCTATATTTTGTATTAGTGAACCCATTCTCAACAAAGAATAGGTCAATCCTCTTGTTCCAGGCCCTGGTTGCCTGTTTCAAGCCATATAGTGCCTTATGTAGGTGGTAAATCATAGAAACCGAAGACTGCTTAAGAAATTGTTTTCTATATTTGGGAAGAGTATCACATGGATGTCAAATCAGTCCTAAGAAATTGTTTTTATCTCACAACCTCTTGGTTTCTATGATTTGGGAAGAGTATCACAATGGCTAAATTATAGTCTGGCAGTCTTCTAGGTGGTTGCCTCAGCATCTGTTCCCTAGGACGAGCTTCCTCATCAATTAGGTTCATGAACTGGTGTACTAGGTTCCTCTTCTTGAGGAACATGATCTGCTTGTTGTTGAGCATGGTCTTAATCATCTGAGGTGTCTCCATCTTCATGATGAGGCACTTCTTGCTTAGTAGTATCAACCATTTCTTCTAGGACAATAGGTTTTTTTGAGTTAGTTTGCTCTGAATCACGCCATTTCCATTGTTCATCTTCTAGGATAGTGACATCCCTAGAAATCTCTACTTTATTGTTTGTAGGATTGTATAGGCTCCTGTTGGGTGATAGCTTACAAGTATTAGAGTCTTACTCTTATCTTCTAGTTTCTTCCTATTACAGTCAGGTATATGAGTGTAGCATAGTGACCCAAATATCCTTAGATGACCACACTAGGCTTATCTCCAGTTCACACTTCCTCCAACTTCTTAGTGGGACACATATTTAGTAGATAAGTAGAAGCGGTTTCTAACTACTGTATATTAGCTCTACTGGCTAATTTCGAGGAAGTAAATTTGGTGACTTAACATGGACAATCTACTTCAGTATGGGTTTGGCGTGCATGTCCAAACTTGATCCTTTTAAACTTGATTCCAATGATTTTACTCTCTCTACAAATTGGTACAAAGAAACCAGAACTACAAAACTAGAATTGCAAAGTATCATAAGAAAAAGACTACAAGCTAAAAAGAATTGATCCTTATAAACTTGATTCCAATGATTTTACTCTCTGTAATTATAAAAGTGTAACACATTTAGTACCCAAGTGTCCATAAATTTGGGATAATAGATTCAAATTCATACAAATAGATTTTAATCATCAAAGTTATATCAGATTTATTTTATTCATGAATATAATTGTCATCTATGTTTTGCTTACAACTTCGCCGATTGTGACCAAGCTGTCCACATACTTGACAAGCTCTCCTTTACACTAAGTGATCGATTTATTGATAGCTCTAAACTGCTTTTGATTCTTCCATATTTACTCTCTCTCGTTGCATCATTTTTTCTTCCCATAGTTTGTGATAAGACTGGATCACGGATTTTCAATTATGGAGATACATTAACTTGGTCACTAGTCAAATTTTGACCAGAGGTATCTAGAGAAGCTATGTCATCTTCTAAGTGTGTTTCATTTTCCACCATTAGAGCTCTTTTGTATATTTGCTCCATTTCTGATGATATAAACATGTATAACTTCTCAGATTTTGCAGCAAGTTCTGATAACAAATTGGTTTGATTGTGCACATGAATACCTCAAATAGTTGATGACTTGTTCTCACATGACAAACCATTTTCTTATTTATTATATTCAACAACCTTGTTAGCATCTTTTGTCCAACGTTGAAAAATATAATTACTTGGAATTTTAACAACATTTTTTGCTTGATAAATCAGCAAGATATGCCTTCACAATTTTCCCATGAATTCAAAACGCTGGCAACCACAATTAGCAACCTTGATGCCAAGATCCACGTAGACTAGACTACTGAATGTGTCTCGAGAGTCAAAACAGTTGGATACTTTGTATGTATATTGAGACCCATTTTTTTCAATTTTCTCCTTGGTGAATTGATTGATCTTTGGAAGCTCATCATGAAACTTCCAAAAAATGGTTCTTGTATATACCGAAGCAGCATGCTCCTCAATTTTTGACTTAATATCACAGTGACGCAACCGATGCCTCGAATCAAAGACTTCTCTTATTTCTTTCTCGTAGCTAGTAGCCAGTGCCTTGTCATATTTCACCGCAAAGTCTTGCAATATTGTTTTAAAATTTACAAAAGCATCAAAAAAAGCATTAATACTTTCACTCCTATGTGTAGTATTCATCCTAGCATAAAAGGTGCTTCTATTATAAACTAGTGGTACCCATGATTCTCCTATATTGTAAAAACCTTGAAACCATCCATTCTCCTTCAAATCATACCCAACCATTATATGTTCCCAATCTTTTGGGAGATCGGCTGTAAATCTTTGAAGTATAATTGTTCTTCCATCATCGTCTTCCAATATTAATAATTGCGAGCATTTAGCTTGAACATATCTCCATCATGACTAAAATAACCCTCCATCTTGAGTACACAAGAAAATAATTCATCCAACTAGGAGATCTTTTGACTAGTGCCTTACACTGGAATAGTCACCGTAGGTTGTGAAAAGAGCAACACGGAAGTTCCAAGGAAAGAGAGCAAAACTTAAATACTAAGTCTTTCCTTAGCCAGAACTTACCTAGACAATTTATTTTCAACAATAATAATTCTTTTTTGATGTCGAAGATCAAACAATTTGCAACCACAAAGCATACAAAACTTTCTTATGAGTACCACACCCTCCTCCATGAACTCAAAATAGGAACTAGCGGCACCGAAAAAATAAGAGTAGTGACACCAAGAAAATTTTTAGCGTGGAAAACCTAATGTCAGAAAGGAAAAACCACCGGACCCGTAGCTTTGCCCAAAGTCCTATTTGAGAGAGGCAAACCAAGTTGTCTTAGGATCACAATGGGCTGTAGAAACTAATCTCTCGTATTGGGTAGGATCACAATGGGCTGTAAAATTCTCCCTGAAGCCGGGTAGGACCACAATGTTGCATGCCCAAAGCTGAATCCTAACTCAGGACTTTAGTGAACCTGGAAGAGACTTTTACCATCTTATCCAAGTGCTCTTTGGGTCTTAGCATTATTTTTTTTTAATAATTAAAAAGTGTTTTTTATACACCAAATGCACACTTTTTTGACCCCATTGAATCCAATTCTTCATGCGACTTCTACACGTTTCTCACGCTTGTGACAATTTTGGAGTCACTTATTTCACCACCTAGTTTTTCGTGGTTTTTTTTTCAACAAAAACTACTTTTTATTGTTTCAAATAAAAGGCATATTTAAAAGTTTTACACAATTTGTAAAAAAAAAAAAAGTTTAACACAATTAATTTGTAAAAAAATATTAGAAATTGTTTCTGCCTTTTTTCAGAAACTAGTAATTTAGATAATGGGGATAACATCACATAAGATTTTAGACCTCTCTCTTGGAAACTTCATTGGTAATTAAACTCTGGATATGGTTACTGACTAAGACTAAGTCTGGTGATATAGCCTTTTCTGCATAGGGTATGTGGATCCATTGGATGTATCTCGAGGATCTCCGAGCAACTTAAAAATGTCCTATAGTGTTTTTTTTGTGGTTTCATAGCTTGTGGACTATTGTTTGTTTCCTATGTATGTCGTGATTTGCTTGTATTAGGGTTTTGAGTACCTATTTTACTCATTATTAATGAAAATTAAATTTTGGTTGTTTTTAAAAAAATAATTCTATAAGTTTGTTCGTGATTACTAACGTAAGTCGGGTCTAGCGGAATAGACTAGTCATAAACAAAGTGGCAAACCAATATTCGAATCTGCGTCTTGAGAGGTCCTCTTTTTTTTTTTTTGATAAGTCAAAATTTTATTAGATTGGGGGCACTAGGGGTGCCTCAACCCAATTACAATTAGCACAACTGGATCATACAATTAATTGGTTCTTTGTTCCAATCCTCAAATTCTAGTGTACTTTGATTTCCCACTCTATGTGCTACCCACCCCCAAGATAATCATTTTACATGATCTAACATTTGTGTTACATTTGGCATGTCTCCTCGAAAAATGACTCTATTCCGATTAACCCATATAACCCATATGACAGCTATCCATACCAAAAACCTTATTCTCCTATTTCTCTTGCCTCCGACAGTTAGTCTATGCTGCCACAAATGCTCCCATACACCACTACAATCCACTCTTGTGATGCCAAGCCATTCCAACACCTTCTCCCATAATTGTGCAGAGACATTGCAGTGACAAAATAAATGAGCGAGAGGTCCTCATTTAGTGCCTCATAGTGTCTTGAACAAGATTATGTGTGTTGGGAAATAGCGATACCTATTCCCTCCTCTGTGAGCATAAAAGCGGGCACTATGCGGAGCGTAAAAATAAAAAGAGTAGAGAAGAAGAAGACACCAGAATTTTTACGTGGAAAACCCTCTCGGGAAAAATCACGGGACCTAGTCCAGTTAAAAGATCTCCACTATGAAAGTAGGATTACAAGTGTTTCTCTCAATCTCTGAGGATCTCTCTATGAATCTCACCCTCTCGGATGGTATACAATTTTTCTCTCTATAGAACTCTCTCTTTCTCTCAAAGAGGAATACATGATGACTCTCTAACTCTCTTAAGATTTCTTCACTTGGATGTGATGGATGTGATAACTCTTCATATGATCACCCAAAAGGGGATAACACACCTTGTCATAAGTCTCTCTATTTATAGGAGAGAATATGGCTTCCATTCATGCATAGGTACATTCACTCACTTTGTGAAATGTATCGATTTGATTTTCCACAATTTTAATGAGGTCTATAAACTCTCAATACATTCTTCAATGTTAAATGTGCATGTCTCAAGGTCAAAGAAAAAATTCCAAGACCTTGGAATAGTCATCACCCTTTTCCATGCATTGTGACATATGCATCACAATTAAGGAGGGAATTCCAACAATGTGAGAGCTTGTGATTAAAAAATACTCAATCTCTTAAACATTGAATATTATATTTTAGGCTTAAATATCATTTACTCCCTGCAAATATCACTATAATCTATTTTCTCCCTATAAAAAAAAAACTTTTAAAATGACTCTTGCAAATAATAAGTGTTTCCTACAGGGGTAATCACAATCGATTTATATATTGGAGGGGGTAACCGTAAATGGTTTATAACCATTATACACTAAACGCTGTAAACATAATTGGCCCAGTGACTCAGTGTTGTGACCCTTCGGCCCGACCATTAACCCAGTGACTCAGTGTTGTGACCGGGTCGACGACCGGTTCGAGTTTAATAACATTAATAGTGATATTTGCAGCGGGGTAAATGATATTTAAACCTATATTTTAAACTTCTAATTACAAAATATCTTATAAGTTCTCTAATGTTTTTTTTTTCCGAAGAAAAAGGTAAATTTAGGAAGGCAATGCTGGCACTATAAAAACCGAACCAATTGTTCAACAGTCAATACAAGTCAAAGAACTTCACTATAATGTTTCACAAAATGAATACCAAATATCTCACTCTTCTTTTTGTATTAATCATTACGTTGGTGTTACACCTAGCATCATCATCAAATTCATATCACATAAAACAGATTCCAGCTATGTATGTTTTTGGTGATTCCCTGTTTGACAATGGTAACAACAATTATCTTCCAGGACCAGAAGTATCACACGATGTAATGTTTCCTCCTTAATGGAAAAACTGTGGTCGATTACTTTGGTGAGATCAAATACATTAATCTACATTCACCTTTTTCTGCTCCATAAATAGATTTTCATTCTCATAAAAGAATAACTTAATTGATTTGTTTAATTAATTGTTTATGCAGCTATACATCTAGGACTACCCTTTGCTCCTCCCTACTTGGGACTTTCAGAGAATCAAAGGAATAAAATCACCACTGGCTTTAATTATGCATCTGCTGGTTCTGGTATTCTCCCACAAACCAGAAACGTAAATCTCCTAACTACATTCTCGATTTACTCTCTCTGTGTTATGTTATCTTTCATTTAGAGTGTGTTTGGATTTGGAGAGAAAGAGGAAGAGAGAGCGAGAGAAGAGAGAGTGAGGAAGAGACAAAGAGGTGACAAATAGAGTAGATTAGTGGTGTTGTTTGGTTTAAACGAAAGAGAAGAGAAATAAGAGAGCAAGAGAGATGGTCTCTTTGTTTGGTTGGAGAGGAAGAGAGAAATGATGCTACTTTTGAAATAACAAAAAGACCCCTATGTTTTTTTATGACATTTTTTAGCACATTTTTTGATGACAAGTACGTGTTTGATTTAATATTTTAATTTACAAAAACAACTAAATTAATCATCCCCCTTCTCAAGGTAGACAAGTTCGTAATCTTACTTAGTAACGGTGATGGGTCATAGGTTCGTAAAGCACGGGTTCGTAGCACGAAACGTAGGAACGGTGAAATTGTCCAACTAATAAATATATGCATATTAAAACATATGAATAGAGATAAAAACTATAAATAAATTTTTTATTTATATATAAATAAATATATTTCTATAAATATAAATAATACAATATTTAACAAAAAATAAGCTAAAGCAAAAACACAATACAGAAATACTAAGCTAGAGTAGCAAGAGTATGTATGAAATAGGAAAAAAGAAAAGGTAAAGAAACAGTGAATGGTCAAAAAAAGAAAAGGTAGAAAATGACAAAACTTAATAATGCAACACAGCTGCAAAGTGGAGGCAGTGATTGGTCAAAAAAAAAAAACAATCTGACGATTTACTTAATCTTTGAAAGCGGTGAAACGTGATCTGATTGTAAAATGTAGGGCCGGACAAGTTTCTCTGACCCGCCCGAAACCCGAAAAAACCGAAGTGTTAAACAAGTGTGCGGGCGGGTGTCGGGTTCACAGATTTGTTGTTTCAGTTTTGCATGGTTTTGAATGGGCGGTTTCGGTTTTAAAAATTAAAACCGTCGGTATCCAAACCGACCATGATTATAGCACATTGTGAAAAGAGACTACTGCGATTTATAGCACCACGATGAAAATAGTGCTTTATTGGAAAGCTTTGCACGCTTTGAGTGTTGTACTCTCTCATACTCAAGGATGAAATTGAAGCAGAGACTATTTCTATCTCTTTTTAATTGAAAACCAATCCACTCCACTTATTATATTATTATTTAATTGTCTTTTTTTTTTTTCGTTCAACCCTATCGTCTTCTTCATATACTCTCTGGTTGGATGTTTATGTTCCTCCCTCCTCCTTGATTATTTTCCTCTTCCTCTGAATCCCAAACCCGTCTTTATCCGCGGTTTTCACTCGCCCAACCCGACAAACCGAACCGAAAATTCGAGAGAAAGATTGGGCGGAACTAGGCCTCTATTATTGGACCGCGATTGTTCGATTGGTGGTTTTGGGCCCGAAACCGCCGATGTCTAGGCCGAGTAAAATGCAAGTCATTTGTGTTTAAAAAACAAGGGCACAATAGTAATTTCTCTGCGAAATTACTATTCCTTCATCTTCTCCACAATGCAAAACACCATTCTCTGCAATTTCGACCCGAAAAAGAACTTAAAAACCCGTTGTCGCAGGAGCGACCCGACCCACCGCTCCCAACCGCTCCCCGTCGCTCCTAACCGCTCCTACGTCCCTAAACGCTCCAACGGCCGCTCCTATCGTTCCTAATGCATTTGCGCTTTTGACTAGGTACGGGAGTGTTTCTCCCCCATGAGTTTGTAGGAGCGACCGCTCCTACCACTCCTGTAACGAACTTGACTACCTTGCCCCCTCTCTCTCCCTTTCTTGGTTCTCCCTTTAACCAAATATCTCGAAATTACTCTTTATTTTCTTTCTATCTATTACGGATCCATCCACTGTTACTAGCCCAATTGCTGTTATTGGGCTTGTAGTTTAGCCCAACACTCCCACAGATCCAAGACCAACATGCACCATAAACTTACCAGCAAAGTTCAATGACCATCTTATTTATAAATAGGATCTTTTATCTTCTAGAAGTATTACTCAGCTCTTAGTTTGTTAAAATTGCTGAACTATAGAATCTAGTGCCTAAATTCGGTTATGATTTGCTTGCCTTGCTTGGCTTTATATTCTGTGCTTGGTCATTCAGCTGAGGAATCAATGAAATATTTTGAAACTCATTTCCATTCTTTAAACTATCAGTAGGAGGAACTCAGTCCTCAAATTTTGAGTAGTTAACATTGGTCCTTTCATTGTGATTTCTCCCTCGCCGCCCTGATAGGTGCTCCTCGACCGGGCGTTCTCCACGGCATCGTCTCGTCCCACCATCGAATTCACTAACTGCCCTCGCATGAAACTTGACGTTCTTTAAGAAAAGTGCATCACCATTACTTCATTTTAACTCGACGATGTAGCACTCCACTTGGTATCGTTGGATGTGTCACAATTGACAGATAGCTTCATGGGTGCAGGGCCTCAGTGCTCTCGAAACACATTTCGCCCCAACAACTTTCAACGATCCTCGCGGAAATCTTGTTAAGCTAACTTAGACATCTAGCATTGCCACCTACCTCATGGAGTTCGAAGCTCTCGCCAATTGTCTTGAAGTAATTTCTCATACAGATCTGCTAAGTTGTTTTATCTCTGATCTCAAGCTAAAAATTTAGCATGAAAGCTGAAAGGTCTTTCCCACGACAATCTCTCAAGCCACCAGTCTCGCTCGGTCTTGCTCAGGACCATTCTCAAGAACTATGTGCTAAGGTAACTTCTGATTCCATTAGTTTACAAAACTTCACTTTGACCAATTCGTGTTTCTAGGATCTTTTACTTAAAGAATTCCATGAAACCTCAATTGGAGGCCATGCTGGAGTGGTAAAAACACTCAAGAGACTCTCTTCCAATTTTTCATGGGACTCCATGCGCCAAGATATCAAAGAATTTGTCACCAAGCGTATGGTATATCAACAAACAAAGTACCCCTACTAGCAAGCCAAGTGGCCTTTTTCAGCCCCTTCATATTCCCTCCAACACATGGGAGGACATCTCCCTACATTTTTTCACTGGTTTGCCAAGTTCTGGTGGGTTCACAGTTCTTCTCGTGGTAGTAGACCGCTTTTCCAAGTATGTGCATCTAGGAGCTCTACCATCTTAGTTCACAGCTTACAAGGTTGCAGAATTGTTTGTTAATATATTGTGTAAATTGCATGGGATGCCGAAGAGTGTCATCTCTCACTGTGATCCGATTTTTATTAGCAAGTTTAGGACAGATTTGTTCATGTTTAGTGGAAAATTTGTTCGTATGAGCTCCTCATATCACCCACAGGCCGACGAGCAAACGAAGGTTACCAACCGGACCATAGAACAATATCTGAGGGCTTTTGTTCATGATAAGCCTTCTTCATGGCACAAGTTTCTGCCATGGGCAGAGTTCCACTATAACATGGTGTTTCACTCTTCTGCAGGCATGACTACTTACAGGTAGTGTATGGTAAGCCTCCTCCCACGAGTCCTATGTATGTGACTGGTTCCTCTAATGTGGAAGCAAGTGATGTTGTACTGAGTAACTAAGAGGAGAAATTAGATTTTCTCCGCAGAAATCTGTCAAAGGCTGATACAAAGATGAAAGTTATTGCTGACAACAAGCACCGGGAAGAGACTTTTGAGGTTGATTCATATGTGTTGGTGAAGTTACAACCATACAGGAAAACTTCACTCTCTGGTACTAGATACAATAAGTTGCACAAGCGTTATTACGGACCCTTTCACGTCATTGAGCGACTTGGTGCGGTCGCTTACAAGTTGGAGCTCCCTTCATATTCAAAAATTCACAATGTGTTTCACTGATCTCTTCTGAAACCGTATCAGGGACACTTCCCTTCACCCGACTCTCTATTGCACACTGATTCAACAGACAATCATCCAGTGGTCACTCCTTTGGCTGTCATAACTTCACGTTTTGTCACAACTGATGGCTAGCAACAACTCCAAGTCCTTGTGCAGTCGATTGGACTTCCACCTGAAGATACATCTTGGGAAAATTGGAAAGATTTCCAGCAGAGTTATAAACTTGAGGACAATGTTGGTTTTGATGGGCAAGGTATTGTTAGGGATCCAACCACGGTTACCTGCAGTTCAACCCAACACTACCATAGATCCAAGACAACCACAAAGTTACCAGCAAAGTTCAATGACCATCTTATTTACAAATAGGATCTTTTATCTTTTATAAGCATGACTCAACTCTTAGTTTGTTAGAATTATTGAGGTGTAGAATCTAGTGCCTAAATTCGGTTATCTTTTCACTACGCCAAAAGTCACCTTTAATAATCTCAAAAAAAAAAAGTCACCTTTAATAGCGCTTAAAAGCGCTATAAATCTGACTGTTATGAAAAGCACTATTAAATGACCGCTATGAAAAGTTGAATTTGGCGTAGTGTTTACTTGGCTTTATATTCTGTACTTGGTCATTTAGTTGAGGAATCAATGAAATATTTCCAAATTCATTTCCCTTTTTAAACTTTCGGTAGGAGGAACTCAGTCCTCATATTTATAACACAATTATTATTATTTTTGCATATATTTTGTCTTAATTAGATCAAATACATCCATTTTGTATTATATTTTGGTATTGAGAGTGACTCAGGGGGAGTAATAACCTCAGATATTCTTTGATTTGTTTGCCCTTTTTGCAGTACACTTTAACTCTTGACAGACAAATTGAGTTATTCAACAAGACTATTAAGAATAATTTGGCAAAATTTGATGAGAAAGCAAAATTGGAGAGGCATCTATCTACATCCTTGTTTGTTGTGTCTACAGGGATAAATGATTTTTTCTACAGTGGAAGAACCTCCAACAGCTCCAAAGAATATAATTTGGGTCTACTAAAAGAATACTCCAAACGGTTGCTGGTATGTAACATGAATTAAACCTAACCTTATGTCGTAGGCAACAATTTAATACAATTATACAATTATATTTGCAAAACCACAAGGGCCCAATCTCAATTTTTGAAAATTGACATTTAGAACATTATTGAAGATACAATATATGGGTTAGTAGTGATTTTGGTTCCTTGAGAAGTTGTCATTATAGTTCCTAAATGTATTGTAAACAGGTCCTGTGTGTCTCTTTTTTAATAATTTTAAGGATTGAGTTGGCCAATAAAAACCACATTGGAGTACCAAAATGACTAACAAAAACACATTTGAGGTCAAAAATAACTTACTAACGAGATCTTAGAGGATTTGTTTGCAATTTCGATACGTTCGAAGCTATAGTCACGATGTCTCCACACATTCAGGGACCAAAATAACTATTTACTTTTAAAAAATAGTATCACAAAATAACAAGTGAAATTTCTTTGTTGCAGAAAATGTATAGCTTAGGAGCAAGAAATTTTATTGTGAACAATATTTCACCAGCTGGGTGCTTACCTTCAGCAACAGTTCGATCAAGTCCAAGAGGAAAATGTGAAGAGAAGTACAACCATGAAAGTTTATTGTTCAATAGCCAATTGCCTGGAATACTCCTTGAGCTACAATCACAACTTCCTGGCGTTACCTTTATACTTTCAGATTTCTACAAGTTTCTTATGGAGCTAAGGGAAACTGGAAACAGATATGGTAAGATAAGAGTCACAAATATGTGAGTTAAGTTAGTTAATCTGACTAACATGTAGCACGGACACCTCTGGTTGAAGACCTGTCCCGGTGTCGACACCGACACCGATATTTCAATTACTTGTATTTTTCAAAAAAATACAAAATAAAATTGGTGTCTGGGTATCCGTGTCCGTATCGTGTCCGGTGTCCCGTGTTTGGTGTCCCGTGTCCGTGTCTGTGTCGTCCTTTATAGCTAATAAGTAATAACTCTTTTGTTTTGCCTTGCTTGACAGGGATAGTGGAGACATGGAAACCTTGTTGTCCTTACAACCTTGATGGTGATCTCAATTGTCATGCATATAGTGTTATTTGTCCAAATAGAGACACTCATATGTTCTTTGATAATCACCCATCTCAGATTACAAACCAGATATTTGCTAAGCGTTGTTTCAATGACCAAACAATATGCAGGCCATTAATCTCAAAAAAAAATAAAATATGCAGGCCATTGGGCTTCAAACCTTCATCATATTTCAAATCTATCTAGTGTGCTTATGATCTATGAAGCATAAACACTATGATTTATGCATGTATTGTGTTTGTGTCGTGTACCGTGTTTATGTCTGATTCAATAATTTATAGATGTAGTATTTTTTTTTAGATAAATAACGAATTCATTTATCGGAGCACTCAAAACCTCCCTGAGCCAAAACCCATTGGGAAAAAGACTCAGGAGAGGAAAAAGAGTACCCCGCGCAAAGAGTGCTGCACAATGATGGCTAGCCCTTGCTTCTCCCCGCCTAAGACAAACATGCCATAATCGTTTAATTACAACAAAGAAAAACAGCCCATGGGGCAATTGAACCAATCCGACCACGATACCCTGCAATTCCTCCCTCTTATTGATTTGAACCAACACCAAGCCGAATCTTTGACTCCCGCAGTGATAGCAGAAGCGGATATCACCTCGCCCTTGAAAATAACCTTATTTCGGGCCAGCCATGTATTCCAAATAACCGCCATCCATACCAAATGCACAGCGCCCCTTTGTTTCTTCCACTTTCACCCTCTTTCCAAACTCAGTAAAGTGAGCAATTATATCTTAGTATCACTCAGCGGATATCCCGCCCAGCCGATATATTATACAGTTGTTTTTGCCACCACACATACGACAAGAATAAGTGCTCAATCGATTCCTCCTTGCAAGAGCATAAGGCGCATGTAAGATCATTTGTGGACCGAATAATTCCTCTCCTATGTAGCGCATCCATCGTAGCAATTCGCTTCAAAAGCACCCTCCACGCAAAAATTAAAACTTTAGGCGGGCGTCATTCTTTCACCCCGTTTACAACCTGCGATCCACGATTGGGTACCTTCTGCTGTTGTCCTAACTGCTAAATTATGCAGCAACTCATAACATCGTCGAACAGAAAAACCAGCCAGCACGTCCGGAGCCCATACCCACCTATCGTCCGCGCGATCAGTAAACGGCGCCAATAATAGGCTGCTGTAAATCCGGGGCCTTTTCTGCGGCAAGCTATTTTCCCGCCGCAGTACATCGGTCCACAACCAAGACCATTTCGGTAGAGTTACGTCCATTGGCGAAGTCACGCGCACAGTGATTTTTCTGTTGCAAGCTTGTCAAACACAGTCGGAAACATATCAGCCAAGGCATCCCTTCCTAACCAAGCATCTTTCCAAAACCTCGCCTTATCTCCTTTACCCAATCTAATTTTAACCAAGTCTCCGAACCTCCTTCATGCAAGTTTAAGTCATTTCCAAGTAGGCACAAGTCCCTCCACCATAAAGATCTTTTCTCCCATCCTCTTCTACTCGCATGTAACTCGGGCCATCTTCCTTTAATATCATATTTTCCCACCAAGACTTTCTTCCATATAGCATTCCCTTCCTCAACCAAAATTCTCCATCGCCATTTGGTTAGTAGCGCAACATTAAAAATTTCCAAATTCTTTACGCCCAGCCCACCTTTCTCTTTTGGTAAACATATATTTTCCCATTTTACCCAAGCCAGTTTCTTGCTTTCCCCATCACCTCCCCAAAGGAACCTTCTTTGCAACTTAGTGATTTCCTCAATAACCTTCTTTGGTGCCTTGTAAAAAGAGAATAAACACACGGGGAGTGATGCAATCACCGAATTAATAAGCGTAACCCGGCCCCCTATCGACAGTTGTCTACTCTTCCAACTATAGATGTAGTATATATTGTTTTACGTGTCCTAAATTTGAATATTAACTACGTCTACATATTTGTGTCATATCTGGTATCTTTGTATGTGTTTGTATTTCAAAAATTCCTATAGATTTGCTTAATACTTAGCATTTATATTTGTTAATTGGGAAACAATGGTACCTATTTATAGGGAAATTAATAATGTTTCTTTTCCAAAAACTGATAAATGGAGATGAACTAATCTCCAGAATTTCAATGAGCTCTTAAAACTCTCAATACATTACTATGGAGTGCGTTTGATTAAGCTAAGCAAAAGGAATTGGGTGGACAACTCCGGTTGTCCGTGTTTGATTGAAAAGCTGTTCCACGATCTTGGGCGAAAATGAGGGCAAAGGACTGGACAAAAACCCAAATTCCTGTACCTCGCAAAACCACAGTACAACTTTCTGTCACACAGTACAACTTACTGATCACTCAAAAAAATATCAAAATATTATTTTTATTTCCTATTCAATATTTTTTCTCTCCTTTATTCACCTCCCTCTCTCTCCCATTTCATTCTTATCTCTCTCTCCCCCCTATTCCATTCTTCTCTATCATTTTCTCTATCTCTTTAATACATTCTCATCTCATGATCTATCTCCTTCATATCTCTTTCTCTTCCCCCTATCTACCTCTCATCTCTCTTGTATATTCTCATCTCATTACTCTCTCCCTCATCTCTCTCTTTCTCTCTCTTCCTCTCTCTCTTCCATCTTCTCCATCGTACGTTTTTCTTTATAATTTTTTGATTACTTTATAATATATGTTATATAAAATCATTATAAATATTAGAAAGAAAATTAAAGTAAAATTTACATTTTTTTGCTTGTGCTGTCCATTGTTCACCAAAACAACGTACTGGACAAGCTTTTGTCCAACTTTCATCACATAATCAGGGTCTCAATCAACATTAATTCAAGACCTCATTGCAAAATTAGAAGCTCAATTTGCCCTAAAACATCTAGGGAAACCAGAATATTTTCTAGGGATTCAAGTTTCATACCTGCAGAATGGATCTCTCCTCCTCACTCAAACAAAATTTTGTGATTTGCTTGAGCGAGCTAAGATGACAGTGTGTGAATGACCACTCCAATGATGTCGAATGTTAAGCTCAGCAGACACGACACCGATTCCTTGGCAGATCCAACCCATTATCGCTCGATTGTTGGTGCTCTCCAATACATTACACTTACTAGACCGGATATAGCCTACAGCGTCAATAAAGTTTGTCAATTCTTTGTTCCTCCGCTTAAATCTCACTGGAAATCCGTTAAGCGCATACTTCGTTATCTCAGTGGCACTCTTTCACATGGGTCTTCTCCTTCAACCCACACCTTCTTCCACTCCCTTCTCCGTTCGTGTCTATTGCGATTCCGATTGGGCGTGTGACATTGACGATCGTAGATCCACTTCTGGTGAATGTCTTTATTCTGGCCCTAACTTGGTGTCTTGGAACTCTAAGAAACAATCGCTCATTGCTCGATCCAGCGCGGAGGCAGAATACCGAGGCATCGCAAATGCCACCGCCGAACTACTTTGGGTACAATCTCTCTTATTTGAGCTCAAAGTTCTGATTCAAACTCCTTGCTGTGCGACAACATCAGTGCAGTGATGATAGCACATAACCCAGTTTTACACTCTCGCACGAAACATTTAGAGATCGATTTGCACTTCGTTCGTGATAAGGTGTTATCGAAGTGTTTGGAGGTAAAACACATTCCATCTTTAGCTCAGATTGCAGATGTGTTGACTAAACCACTCCCGTCTTCTTCTTTTCTGGATTTTCGTACCAAACTCAGAGTTGAGGCCGCTACGCTGAACAATGAGTTTGAGGGGGGTGTAATAGAGAAAGCCCAACTAGGAAATAAATAAATAGCTCGGTGTATTAGAAATAGAATGGGATGTATCTAGTAGTCTTAGTTAGTTGACTTTGTTACTCATTTCGTTTACTTTCTGTTATAGTTGTACCTGCCTCAACTACTTGATACAACTCCTATTTAAACAATGTAAAGCATCAATGTAATTCAGTGAATCAATTCAATATAATTTACAATGAATCTCAAGTTCTATTCTCTCCAAGATTGAATCCTATCATGGTATCAGTCGCTCTTTCACTGGGCAATTAACAGATTCACAGAGACGCCATTGTTGCTTCCGCATCCCTTCTCTCTCACCATTCCTGAAGAATCTTTCTTCTATATTCTTCATTCCTTTCTTCTTCTACTCACTGGTTCTACTATTTCTTTCTTTCAATTCATCCCTGCAAATTAGATTCATGGCGTCAATTTCAACAGATTCATCACAAACAAATCCTGAAACAAATCATAAGCATTTCCACAGATTTTTCATCAATCATCAACACATGTTACTGGCACCAATTTCATTCAAGGTCCAAAGTTATCAATCAAACTAGATGATCCTCCTATGGAATCAACAGGTGGAGGGAGTTATTCTCACTCACAACCTCCATAGATTGTTTGTGAATCCTGCAATTCCTAGAGTCCTTAATTGCAGACATGCTCATCAAGTCTGGGACAAGATACATACTCACTACTATGCACATCTAAAGGCTAAGGCCAGACAACTTAGAACAGAGATGAAGTTTCTCAAGAAAGGTACTAAGTCAATTGCAGAATTTCTTACTAAACTACATAATATAGCTGATTCACTCATTGCTATTGGAGAGGATGTTAAAGATCAAGACTTAGTAGATATTATTCTTGAAGGATTACCAGAGGAATATGATGCATTTGTAATGCTATACTATGGCAAATCAGCTTCCACTGATATCACAGAGATTGAGTCTCTCTTGCTTGTGCAAGAAGCACAATTGGAAAAATTTCGTCAAGAATTAACTACATCTACACCATCTCCCTCTACTAATGCAGTACATGTTAACAAAGAAGACAATCCATAGGCTCTTGTCACCAATGCTCCACCACCAGGATACAACAACAATTATCCATCCTACATTAGAAGTAGTCTGAGGTTTAGCGGGCGGTGTTGTGGCGAGCGAGGAAATTCCAACAACTTATCGGCATCAAACTACGGCACAAGGCTCCAAACCAACTTTCCCATTATGCGGCAAGTATGGTCATGCAGTATCCAATTGCTAGTACAGGTTTGATGAGAACTTTGTCCCACAACCTGCTGCTAACACTAATCCATTGCCTCTGACGCAACTTCAACTACCCACGCTTTGACACACGAAAACACGGCACCTCGAGCATGCTTTCTTTGCATTAACTTCAAGTGTTCTGGTGCCATCAACTGCTTGAGTTCCCTCCACGAGTTCACGCGAGAATCGGTTTGAGTGCGATACTTGTGCCTCACATCATATGACTCCTCTTCTCTCCAATATGCATTCTAGTTCTCCTTACATAGGCACACAACAAGCTAAAATGGGAAATGGTTATGGCACTCATATTCGAGGCTATTGGTTCCTCTAAGATATACTCTAAATCTAGTCCTAACACACATTACACACTTAATAATCTTTTACATGTTCCCTCACTCACACGTAATTTACTGTCAGTAGGTAAATTTGCTCAAGATAATGCAGTTTACTTTGAGTTTCACTCCTTTGTGTGTTTTGTCAAATCTCAGGCATCTAATGAAGTTCTTCTTCAAGGCTTCAGAGGATCAGATGGACTGTTCTTTATGCCAACACTGGCCATAGTCCCTCATCATAGTCACTCAAAACCACGACCATTTCAAAATTACCCACTGTTGATTCTAGTTTTAATACCACTGTATCTCATTCTAATGCATTACCTACAAATGTTGTTCACTCTAATGTTTCTCCTATTACATTTCCTGTTGTATCAAATGATGTAAGTGATGTCACACCTTATAAATTGTGGCATCACAGGCTAGGACATGCTAATAGCCGTGTAGTTCATCATGTACTCAATCAATGTAATGTTTCTATACCATCTAATAAAACTTTTGAACTTTGTAAGTCTTGTTGTTTGGGGAAATCTCATAAATTACATGCACCACCTTCAACCACTTTCCACCCTAATCCATTTGACCTAGTTCACAGTGACCTTTGGGGCCCCTCACCTAATCCCTCTAGTGGAGGCTATCTATACTACACAGCCTTTGTAGATGCTTGTTGATGAACCCTCATCACATGATGATCTTCATCGGTTTTTAAAGAGTTTTTACACAATATTGATGATGGATGTGCTTAACTGGTGTGTTTTTGTGAACAAATCGTGTTTGTTGTGAATTGCTTATTCTGCAGATGTTTATCTTTGGGTTTGTGTGATTTTGTGTTGCCCGGGGGCGAGGTGGATCGAAAAGACAAAGCAACTGCGGTCAGTGGATTCAACGGCCTGAAGGTTTTGGAAGATCCCCCACTGGAGCGCACACACTGCGCGCGCGAAGAGAGAGAAGCGCGCAAGAAGAGCGCGCGGATAGGTCGCTCTAACTCTCAAAAGTTTACGTCATACAGCGAGAGGTGTGCGCCTTGCGAGGTTCTGCTGAGGGCCTTGCGCGCAGATGATGGCGCGATCTTGATCAAGCCTTGGCCATCTTGCGGCGTAAGTTTGCGCGCCGCGCGCATGATGGCGCGCAAAGTCACGTTCTTCAAATCGTAAGGCTGCGTGTTTACGGAGGTTTTTGATCAATTGGGAGCCCTAGCACCACGAGAGGAAAGAGTTGCATTTCTTGGCCATTGAAGGATCAAGCCTTGGGAACAAGATTTGAGCCTCTAATGTCATCATCTTCATCAATATTATCTTGTAATTCTCTTTTCTTCTTATCTTTCATCATGTGTAACTAAACCCTCATGTTAGGGATGAATTGAATTTGATAGAGCACTAGGTAGCTTTGGTATTAAGCATGTGTTTTATTGTTTCTCTCTCATATTACGTGAATTGGAATTTAGTTTGAGCGATTTACAATTGGGAAATTGTGAAATTATTTTATTCGGTATTTTAATGGGAATTATTATATTTGAATCGTAGACTTTCAATTCTTGCAATTCGTAGCTTAGGAATATTCTCGGATTGTTATGCGTGCGAACTCTAGCGTTTAAGGCTTATAGGTTATTAGGATTACCTAAGGAATTAGGAGTTTTATTAATCTATAAAGGACTAGTTACCTAAGGAATTAGGACTTGGTTATTATAACGAATTCGGTAGCAAAATATAGAGAGAGTATCCTTGATGTTAGACCGATTACATAGTCACGAAAACCAAGCGGCGTTCATCCACAGCTTTCATTCTTATCGTAATTCATTAACGCGTTTTTAGTTTAACTTTATTTACAAAAATTCCAAAAATATTTTATCGCTTTATTTGAGCTTCACGGCTCGACCCCTTCAAACATACCCCTTTCAATTTGGTTCCAATTAGTAATTGTTAACGTAATTAGTAGATTAACTTTCGATCCTTGAGGGCGATATCCGGTATTCTACGGTTTACTACTTATGCGATTTGGTACACTTGCCAAATTATTAACACTTGTGCCAAATACACATGGATATACTTTCTCAAAACTAAGTCGAAGCCCTTCAAGCATTCAACCAATTTCACCAAATGGTAAAAACACGATTTCAAACACATATAAAAGCTCTACAAACTGATTTTGGGGGAATTTTGACCCTTTACCAATCTATTATCATCCACTAGGCATCTCTCACGAGAAAAACTTGCTCCTACACATCACACCAAAATGGAGCAGTGGAAAAAAACACGGACATATAACGAATGGTTTATCTCTCCTAGCTCATGCTTCCATGCCCTTAACCTATTGGGACCATAGTTTTACTACAATTTATTCACACTTATTAGTAGGCTCCTACATCAGCCCCACCCACCTTTATATCCCCTATGAAGCCCTCTTTCACACTCAACAGGACTATGCTCACATAAAATCATTTGGTTGTGCATGTTTTCCTCTATTAACCCCATACAACAAAAATAAGCTTCAATTTAGAAGCATAGAGTGTATTAACCTAGGACTTTCACTGTAACACCCCCTTCTCTAATTATAATTTAAGCGGCATAATTATCGAGTCACCACGAGGCGCTACATTTTCACCATATAAAAACTCCAAATTGATTTAAAATAAATCCTCAAAAACATAAATAATCAATCTCTAAGCAGTGGAATCACAAACTCATTTAACACCTCCAAAAATAATTAAACATTAAACGAAACTCCCAAAAATAAATGATAATAGTTCGGAAAAGCGGTAACTCGACCCTCCCGGTGCTACGCGCATCGGGTGACCACAGACCCAACGAGAGGAGACTACACCAAGCAATCCTCCACAAGTACTAACGATCACCTCTGACGTTGCCACATAAGAGCAACATTCCAAGCGAGAAGGGTGAGCTTAACGAAATAATAGGTAATGATAGCGGTATATAAGCGGCGGGTAAATCACGATAATCTGAAAAGTCAATACATCGTAACACTCGCATGAAACTCAAACTATTTAATTAATGAATATTACATCATCATGTCTCGGTATAACTCACTTCATAAAGATACCACGTGTTGTAGCATCACGGCTACCTGCGCGAAAACATCACACAAGACAGGCTAAGTAACCGCGAGAAAGTCAACACTAAGACACGTATATATTTATGTATGGACTATGCAACAATGCAACCCCTGCGGGCATATGCATGCGATGCAGATCTCAAACACAACTAAGCCACGACGGACGAGAGGTAGAAGCCTATACCACCAACAACAATCTCAAAGAGTAGGAACCTATACCACCAAGAAATGCATATGACAATGTGACTCATGACTCATGCACTAATCACACAACTCAAAGTATTTAATTAATAAATACTACACCATCATGTCTCGTTATAGATCATTTCAGAAAAATACCGCGTGTTGTAGCATCACAGCTACCTCGTAGTTCTCACCGATTCACAGCATATATATAAAGAAAATACCCACAACATGCGCTAAAACAGTGGCACTTATGCACTAACACAGCAGCGAAAACAACATAAAAACAGTAGTATTATTTGCAAGAGAAAAATAGCAAGCGACTAAAGCGTAAAGCGGCAACGCAACTTGTAAAAATAGTGGCGACAGCGGTAACCCTCAAATAAGAAAAACAGCAACTTCAGAAAAGGAAAACAACATTTGTGAGACTAAGAAAACAACACCATCTGATTTAAGAAAACAACACTTTAAATTTGGGTAAACAGCACATTTAAATTTGAGTAAACAGCACGTTTAAATTGAAGAAAACAACACTCTAAATATAAGTAAACGACACCATTTCGGTTGAAGAAAAGCGACTCTTTAAATATGAGTAAGCGACCACTATTTAATTGAAGGAAACAACACTTGCAATTGTAAAGAAAACAACACTTTAAATTTTACGCCATGACACCTTTAATTTTGAAAAAGCAGCATTTCAAGATTCACAAAAAGCGAAAGACTATTTATTCTTGTGGAAAGCGGCACATTAGATTCACAAAAGCGACAGCGGCAAAGAGTATCAAGTGTCACTATTGCTAAAAACTATAGTTATCAACTTGGATTTACGAAAAGTAAAGTTGAGAAATAACAATTAACTAGTAACATAAAGAAAAGGGCGCATGTCTTGACATCGGGAAAGCGAACTAGTTTAACAAATTTACGCAATCAACCTCACCCACAATTTATTGTTTTCTTAATACAAAATAACCCAATTTACACAATTAGCGTCTGATTGTGACATAGAAGTTACAAAACAATTAACAAAGATACAGATTCCAACACTAACGACAATAACAACATGGTCAAGCATCTTATCTTATTGAAACATATTCACAAAAATGTAGCAAGCATCAACAAATCCCACATGGTTAACAACATCACCATCACGTCTCATAATTATGAAGAACACGGCTACAACAACGTTTAATAACGAATTCAACAACACTTGCGCACCACATCTTCAATTCAATTTCACAAAAGCCCTAACTACCCATAAACACCCATCATAACTCATTATAAATGTTAAAACCCACCCTTACCTCAAGAATTGGTTGAAGATGAGAACTCTTTCACCAAGAACCAAGAATCACAGCAACAATCCTCGCGATCTCCTTCTTCAGTTTGCGAAAACCTCCTTCTTTTCTCCCTCTCTTCTCTCCACGGCGCAGCTCTCTTTCTCTTCTCCTTCTCCTCTCTCTTTCCTTTCCCTCTCACGGCGCACCCTTCCTTTCTATTTCTCTGATTCCCTCTTTTTTTCTTTCTCAAGGAATGAAACCTTAACCTAATACCCAATATTAATTTTGGCCCTTAGACAATTGGGCTCTTTTTACACCCCACCAATTAGTCTCACCACTCCCTCTTTTATTTAATTGTCACTCATTTCTTTACTACCCACCTCTCCTCACTTAAATCAAATACTCTATTATTATTTTAATATAATTAACCACTATAACACCTAATTAAATTAATTAAATAAACACTCGAATTATTTTTGAGGCGTTACAACTCTCCCCACTTAGAATATTTTAAGCCTCGAAAATCTAACCAATCTGAATATAGTAATGCTCTGCCGGTTCATACTCAAAGCTTACCTCTAATCCACCCAGCGGCAAACAAACAAAATTCACAACAAAGTCTTAGTCGAAAATTGACAAGAGACCACGAGAAAACACACCCGAGCGGCACATTACGATCATACGAATGTCTGATGCTTAAGCGTTCGCGGCATGCGTAAATGACAAAACAACAAGTAGCATCGGTATTAACAATAGATTCTAGCGGAGCACCGCCACGAGACACGTACCTCTGGTACTACCATCATCCCTTCGTAGACTTCGGAACTGCCCAAACAAACACCGCTTCCGGTGGACCTTCCTTTCTTTGGTTTGGACGAGCAGCGATGTGTCCTTCCTCACCGCGGATTGAAGCAGGCGCATCCTTACGATCACGATTAGTTGCCATATGGCCTCTTTCCCGCACTTGCATCTCTTCCACACCGGACAATGCGGGCGTTTATGACCCGACCTTCCCACACTTGTAGCATACCACACTAGCGGCATCATCTCCCACACTTGGTTTCTTGCCTCGCGGCTCTCGATTACCCCCACCCAGCTGGAACCTCATACGGCTTCCGCGACTCGGTAAACTCTTCTACTTTTCTCTTATAACTCTAGAATGGGCATTCTTGTCTTCCTCGAAGATTACGCAACTATCCACCAACTCGAGAGAACACCTTGATTTTACGGTACCTATCGCTTTCTTAATATCCGCTCGCAATCCATTCTCAAACTTGATACACTTGAGAACTTCGGCACGGCACCATCATAGTGAGGATAGAACCCGACGATTCGGTGAACTTAGCGACATACTCGATCCAGCGGCATACTACCTTTCTTGATTCTAGGAACTCGATCTCCTTCTTCCCACGGACATCTTGAGGGTAATACTTCCTCGAAGTCCCTACGAACCACGGCCCAGTGATCTCCTCATTCGTAACCTCTAATCTCTGCATATTTGCCAACCACGATCGTCTGCTTCACGCTTTCGGCATGTGAGTACCATATCTAACTCTCGTGCTTAGCGGTACAATTCATGGCGCGGAAAATTCTCTCTATTTCTTTCAACCACTCTAACGCACCATCGGGGTTATACTTGCCTCAAAGGTAGGAGGTTCTCCTGCAAAGCGTCGCCAAGTGCGCGACTTAGCATCACCGACACCTTCTTTGATTCCCCACGACTGGGCCATCGCTTCCAAAGCGGCGTGGCGCGGCGTCATTCCTCCCGGCCATCTCGAGCAACCTACAACACCAAAATGTCAATCGAAAATGAGTACTAAGACTCGAGACACAACCCGGACTTCGACCTTTGGACAACTTGGCGGACGGACCAAACATGCTCACGATACCACTAATGTAACACCCCCTTCTCTAATTATAATTTAAACGCGCAATTATCAGAGTCACCACGAGGGCGCTACATTTTTCACCATATAAAAACTCCAAATTGATTTAAAATAAATCCTCAAAAACATAAATAATCAATCTCTAAGCAGTGGAATCACAAACTCATTTAACACCTCCAAAAATAATTAAACATTAAACAAAACTCCCAAAAATAAATGATAATAGTTCGGAAAACGGTAACTACGACCCTCCCCGGTGCTACGCATCAGAGTTGACACAGACCCAACGAGAAGGAGACTACACCAAGCAATCCTCCACAAGTACTAACGATCACCTGCAGCGTTGCCACATAAGAGCAACATTCCAAGCAGAAGGGGTGAGCTTAACAGAAATAATAGGTAATGATAGCGGTATATAAGCGGCGGGTAAATCACGATAACAGAAAGTCAATACATCATAACACTCGCAAAACTCAAACTATTTAATTAATGAATATTACGTCATCATGTCTCGGTATAACTCACTTCATAAAGATACCACGTATTGTAGCATCACGGTACCTGCGTGCGAAAACATCACACAAGACAGGCTAAGTAACACGAGAAAGTCAACACTAAGACACATATATATTTATGTATGGACTATGCAACAATGCAACCCCTGCGGGCATATGCATGCGATGCGATCTCGAAACACAACTAAGCCACGACGGACGAGAGTAGAAGCCTATACCACCAACAACAATCTCAAAGAGTAGGAGCCTATACCACCAAAAATGCATATGACAATGTGACTCATGACTCATGCACTAATCACACAACTCAAAGTATTTAATTAATAAATACTACACCATCATGTCTCGTTATAGATCATTTCGAGAAAAATACGGCGTGTTGTAGCATCACGGCTACCTCGTAGTTCTCACTTAGATTCACGGCATATATATAAAGAAAATACCGCATGACATGCGCTAAAGCGATGGCACTTATGCGCTAACACAGTGGCCCGAAAACAACATAAAAGCGATAGTATTATTTGCAAGAAAAATAGCAAGCGACTAAGCGTAAAGCGGCAACGCAACTTGTAAAAATAGTGGCGACAACGGTAACCCTCAAATAAAAAAAGCGACAACTTGAAAAGGAAAACAACACTTGTGAGTCTAAGAAAACGACACCATCGATTTAAGAAAACAACACTTTAAATTTGGTAAACAACACATTTAAATTTGAGTAAACAACACGTTTAAATTGAAGAAAACGACCTTATAAATATAAGTAGACAGACACCATTTTAGTTGAAGAAAGCGACTCTTTAAATATGAGTAGGCAGCGACCTTATTTAATTGAAGGAAACAACACTTGCAATTGTAAGAAAACAGCACTTTAAATTTTAGGCAACAACACCTTTAATTTTGAAAAAGCAATGACTCAAGATTCACAAAAAGCGACCTTATTTATTCTTGTGGAAAGCGGCACATTAGATTCACAAAAACGACAACGGCAATGAGAGTATCAAGTGTCACTTTATTGCTAAAAACTATAGTTATCAACTTGGATTTACGAAAAGTAAAGTTGAGAAATAACAATTAACTAGTAACATAAAGAAAAGGACGCATGTCTTGACATCAGGAAAACGAACTAGTTTAACAAATTTCGCAATCAACCCTCGCCCACAATTTATTGTTTTCTTAATACAAAACAACTCAATTTACACAATTAGCAGCGATACAGTGTGACATAGAAGTTACAAAACAATTAACAAAGATACAGATTCCAACACTAACGACAATAACAACATGGTCAAACATCTTATCTCATTGAAACATATTCACAAAAATGTAGCAAGCATCAACAAATCCCACATGGTTAACAACATCACCATCACGTCTCATAATTATGAAGAACACGGCTACAACAACGTTTAATAACGAATTCAACAACACTTGCGCACCACATCTTCAATTCAATTTCACAAAAGCCCTAACTACCCATAAACACCCATCATAACTCATTATAAATGTTAAAACCCACCCTTACCTCAAGAATTGGTTGAAGATGAGAACTCTTTCACCAAGAACCAAGAATCACAGCAACAATCCTCGCGATCTCCTTCTTCAGTTTGCGAAAACCTCCTTCTTTTCTCTCTCTCTTCTATCCACGTAGCGACTCTCTTTCTCTTCTCCTTCTCTCTCTCTTTCCTTTCCTCTCACACAGCGCACCCTTCCTTTCTATTTCTCTGATTCCCTCTTTTTTTCTTTCTCAAGGAATGAAACCTTAACCTAATACCCAATATTAATTTTGGCCCTTAGACAATTGGGCTCTTTTTACACCCCACCAATTAGTCTCACCACTCCCTCTTTTATTTAATTGTCACTCACTTCTTTACTACCCACCTCTCCTCACTTAAGTCAAATACTCTATTATTATTTTAATATAATTAACCACTATAACACCTAATTAAATTAATTAAATAAACACTCGAATTATTTTTGTGGCGTTACATTCACCCACACATAAAGGCTATAAATGCCTCAGTTCTGATGGTAGAATCTATATATCTAAATATGTCCAATTTCATGAACACTCATTTCCTTTTCCCACCTTATTTCCTACTGTTCAACATTCAACTACACATACTGCCTCTCATTCCTCTTCTAATCTCCCTCTACCCTCCACTCTTCCTACCCCAGTCTCACATGTGTCATTACCTTCACACTCTTCTCTCATCTCTAACAATGATTCTCCCTCTTGTCCATCTCCTCCTTCACACACAGATGAGTCTAACTCTTCAGAGTCATCACCCACAGAGTTTGTCACTCCACTGTCCCTCCACCAATTTCCAACACACACCACATGCTCACTAGAGCAAAGACAAGACACTTAAAACCTAGAGTATTTCTTACACATGTGGAACCAACTAGTGTGAAGGTTGCCATGGCTATTCCCCAATGGGTTGCTGCCATGAAAGCAGGATATGAGGCTCTTACTCAAAATGGCACGTGGTCTCTTACTGAGTTGCCACCCAATAGAAAGGCCATTGGGTGCAAATGGATATTCAGAATCAAAGAAAACACAGATGGCACTATAAACAAATACAAGGCTCGTTTGGTTGCTAAAGGATACAATCAATTACCAAGCAAGGATTTTGGAGAGACATTTTCTCCAGTCATCAAGCCAGCCACAATCATAATTTTACTCACTTTAATGCTTACATACAAATTGGAAATAAAGCAAATAGATGTAAACAATGCATTCATAAATGGACATCTAGAGGAAGACATCTACATGCAACAACCACCAGGATTTGTCTCTCCCAATAAACAACTAGTTTGCAAACTACATAGATCCCTATATGGGCTCAAACAGACACCAAGGGCATGGTATGATCGATTAAAGGGTGCTTTACTACAATTCGGTTTCATCCTAGAAAATGTGATCTCTCATTATTAAATACAACAAAGCTTGATTCAACTATATGTTCTAGTGTATGTTGGCGATATATTAATAACAGGGTCTCAATCAACATTAATTCACGACCTCATTGCAAAATTAGAAGCTCAATTTGCCCTAAAACATCTAGGGAAACCAGAATATTTTCTAGGGATTCAAGTTTCATACCTGCAGAATGGATATCTCCTCCTCACTCAAACAAAATTTTGTGATTTGCTTGAACGAGCTAAGATGACAGGCTGTGCTTCAATGACCACTCCAATGATGTCGAATGTTAAGCTCGTGAACCGACGACAGATTCCTTGGCGAGATCCAACCCATTATCGCTCGATCGTTGGTGCTCTCTAATACATTACACTTACTAGACCGGATATAGCCTACAGCGTCAATAAAGTTTGTCAATTCCTTGCTGCTCCGCTTGAATCTCACTGGAAATCTGTTAAGCGCATATTTCGTTATCTCAGTGGCACTCTTCACATGGGTCTTCTCCTTCAACCCACACCTTCTTCCACTCCCTTCCCCGTTCGTGTCTTTTGCGATTCCGATTGAGTGAGTGACATTGACGATTGCAGATCCACTTCTGGTGCATGTCTTTATTTTGGCCCTAACTTGGTGTCTTGGAACTCGAAGAAACAATCGCTCGTTGCTCGATCCAGCGCGGAGGCAGAATACTGAGGCATCGCAAATGCCACCGCCGAACTACTTTGGGTACAATCGCTCCTATCTGAGCTCAATGTTCCGATTCAAACTCCAACCTTGCTGTGCGACAACATCAGTGCAGTGATGATAGCACATAACCCAGTTTTACACTCTCGCACGAAACATTTAGAGATCGATTTGCACTTCCTTTGTGAGAAGGTGTTATCGAAATGTTTGGAGGTAAAACACATTCCATCTTCAGCTCAGATCGCAGATGTGTTGACTAAACCACTCCCCTCTTCTTCTTTTCTGGACTTTCGTACAAACTCAGAGTTGAGGCCCTTTCTGGCCCAACAATGAGTTTGAGGGGGGTGTAATAGAGAAAGCCCAACTAGAAAATAAATAAATAGCTCGGTGTATTAGAAATAGAATGGGGTGTATCTAGTAGTCTTAGTTAGTTGAGTTTGTTACTCATTCCGTTTACTTTCTGTTATAGTTGTACCTGCCTCAACTACTTGATACAACTCCTATATAAACAATGTAAAGCATCAATGTAATTCAGTGAATCAATTCAATACAATTTACAATGAATCTCAAGTTCTATTCTCTCCAAGATTGAATCCTATCAAACAGTGATAATCTCTCCATCTTTTGCATGCATGTGAACTATTTAGTGGAGATTTGGTCAAATTACAAAAATATGGTAATGTGCATTTTGTTGAAACTTGAGTGTATATTTTCCCAAGTCCCTAAACACTTAGAGAAATTGTGAGCGAGTGCCATTGTTCACATAAATGTATTCTTCAGGGACATGAGCCTCTAATTGGGCAACGTTTTGACACCTCATATGTGCTATATTGTCTGTCATTGTGCTTCTAATTTTGGGTTCCTTAGTTGGTTGTTTCTATTATATTTTTGGAAATCTTATTGAGCTAGAAAATTTTCTTGAAGACAAGCAAATGTTAAGTGTGGGGGAGTTGATAAACTCCAATTAAGTGTATTTTTTAGGGAGATTTGTGAGTCATTTTAGAGCAATTATTATCTATTATATAAATTATTTACTTAATTTGGTCTTATTTTGCATAAAAGAGAAAAATATGAAAAAGAGTGAAAAACCGATTTTAAACCCTGTGTGTGTGTTTGCGTGCGTGCGTGCGTGCGTGTGCTTGTGTGTGTGCGTGTGTGTGTGTGTGTGTGAAGCTTCGTCCAATGGAATTGAAGGCAATGACGAAATAAAGTGGTGTGCCTATGAATTCAACAAATGCAACATGGCCCATGTGAGAAAGTGTTCCAAATCAAGGCTACTATCAAGCCCATGATTCAATTTCAAGAAGCACACGTGAGCTAAAAGGAAAAGGCGTTTGCTTTTCCCACACACCCTCCTACTCTTTCACACCCCTTAACTCCAAATAATCCAAAAATACCCTTAAGTAGAGTGTGTGTTTTCACCGATTCGGGGATGGGCAACCGAATATATTCGGTTGAGGTCAACCGAACAGATAAAAAAGGTGAATGTGGTGTGAGAGTCCATTTTTTGTAATAAAATATGGTGTTCGAACACCCTCATGCGACAGTTCGCATGACCTCGTTCGAGCAGGTGAAATTACGCCTGAGGGTGTGAAGTCAAGATTTAACACAGACGAGCGATGTCATTCGAACTTGTTCGAAGGCTCGTGTTCGAACAGGTGAAATTTCGTGAAAAAAAAGAGGTTTTGGCTGGCCTTTTGGTCTTTTCACACCCTTATGGGGTGTGTTTTGAGTAGGAGGGGGCGTGGGAAAAGCAAACACCAAGGAAAAAAAGGCAACCAGCACTAGAACTTGGTGAGCACACAACAAATTCAAGGACCTGACGCCGTGTGATTTGAGGAGGCATTTTTTTTCACACCCCCCTCATTATCTCCCGCACCCCCATAAATGTCATTCTGGACAAAAATGCCCTCACTGTCTAACAATTTCCCGGAATTACCTCCAAATTTTGGTAAATCCGGATGGGGGGTTTGTGGATTCCCAGATTTACCAAAAATTGCAGGTAAATTCGGTTCAAATTTGTGAACGAATTTTTACTACAATTTTGGCAAATCGAGAATCCTGAACCCTGTCATCGAATTTACCAAAATTTGGAGATAATTCCGAGAAAAAAGATAAATTTTTGAAAATAAATTTAAATTAATTAAAACAAGTGTTTTACAACGATTACGATCACGAAAAGAAACAATACATGAAATTGATGGAAAAAAATAACAAAACGCAACAACAAACGAAATGAAAACACGGTAGAAACTAGTGAGATGGTGGTTTGAAACGCCGAAGGATCTTAGCAACGGTGGTCCTTTTGGTTTCGACTATAAGCTGTACAGGACTCCACATCTGAAAGATGTCATGCCTGTCTGTCATTGCTCGAACGTCATCATTGTTCTTCACATCTATGGTGGACCACTGAACACGATTATTATCGCCCATAGTGGGGTAGCGATAAATGATCCGGGTGACTTCTTGCTCGTCACCCTCCAGCTGCACCTTCTTTGTTATTTTTTCTTTCAGAGCTTCAAAGGTGATGTTGTCTTTAAGCCTGCATAAAATGGGGTTTGGACTCTCGAAATGGACACTGTTTTCTCTGTTGGTGATTGTGCTCTGATGGTGAAGGGCAGTGAGTGCGGAATCACGAGATGTCGTAAACGCCGCGGTTAAATCCATAATAACCATCTATTAAAAACAAATATAAATGTTAGATAAAAAACCTAACAAAAAAAATATTCCGGAAATACCTTTTTTAAAGGTAAATTCGGTTCACAAAATGTGAACCGAATTTACCTTTAAAAGAGGTATTTCCGGGAAAAATTAAAAAAGAATTTCGGATTTACCTTTTGTGGAGATAAATTCAGTTCAAAAATCTTGAACCGGAATTACCAGGCTCTTGCGTTAAATCCGGGAAAAACGAAAGATAATTCCTAGAATTACCTTTTTTTGAGGTAAATTCGGGATTCCTGTCACATGGTGGGGTCTGCTGCGCTTTTTTGAAAAATGAGAGGGGTATTTTTGGGTATTTGGTACTTATGGGGGTCTAGGGGATAACGAGGGGGTACCAAAAAAAGCCTTTGAGGAGAGTGAGGGAGCGCACAACCCTAGGCAACACTCACCAACTATAAATAAGAGTGTTGTGCTTTTGAGAAGGATTTTTTTGGGGGCCTTAAGAATTGAGAGCAGCGGCGCGCTGCGACCTAGAAATGAAAATGAAGCAAGACCAACTCGAACATAGTTCGAAACACGACTCGATAAATAGCTCGTTGAACTTGGTTCATGAACCAAATGAGCTGAACTTGAGCTGAAATTTGAGCTCGTTAAATAAATGGGTTGAACTTGAGCTAGGTATAACACTACATAGGTATAACCCTCTTCCGAAGAGCCTGCCCTCAATGACCGTGAAGGAGGTGGCCCTTTTCCGAATTGCAGCCGCTTCCTTCGGGTTAGGAGGCACCTCCCTGGATTCTATGTATGCCTTGATGGGTCGGATCCAGCTATCACGCTCGACGATGCTGTTGATGTCGGGTATGGTCATGGGAGATAAGTCGACGCTGGGCCTTGTTAGAATTTTCTGAATGATGCTCCTGAGACCGCCTGTGGGTTTAGTACTTGCCAATTTGGCTAAAACATCCGCCCGGGCGTTCTCGGACCTCGGGACGTGTTTTAATTCTACTCTCTCGAATTGTTGGGTTAACTCCCGTACTCGGCCGAGATAGCGTTGTAGGACTGTATCTTTTGCTACAAATTCTTCTTTCACCTGGGAGACTACCAGCAAGGAGTCGGTTTTTAACTCGAGAATCTTCGCACCGAAGTCGGAAGCTAGTTTAAGCCCGGCTATGCAGGCCTCATACTCGGCCTGGTTATTAGAGGTGCTGAACGTGAAACTCAAAGAGACTTCAATCATTAGACCTTTGGAGTTTTCCAGTATCAAGCCAGCGCCGCTTCCTTTGGAATTCGAGGAACTGTCCACGTGGAGAGTCCAGAGCAGTCTCTCTGTCGCGAGTGGTGTGGGGGCCATTTCTACCATGAAGTCGGCGAGTTCCTGTGCTTTCAGAGAGGTCCGTGCCTCGTACTTTATCCCGAACTCGGATAATTCCACCACCCATTTGATGATTACGCTGCTGGAGTGCAGGCGTCACGCGGAGTTGACGAATCGGCTGGTCAGTCCGCACTACAATTTGATGCGCCACGAAGTATGGCCTCAATCTCCTAGTGGCGACGACCAAGGCCAGGGCTACTTTTTCTATTTTCTGGTATCTAGATTCGGCACCCGGCAGCACCTTGCTCACGAAGTACACGGGGCGCTGTCCATCTGGGGTTTCTCTGATTAGGACCGCGCTGACCATCTCCTCGGCTACGACGAGGTAGAGGTAAAGGGTTTCTCCGCCCTCGGGCCTCAGGAGGATCGGTGGCTTGGACAGGATTTTATTCAGATCTGATTAGGCGTTTTCGCATTCCGGAGTCCACTGGAACTCTACTCCCTTTTTGAGGACCTTAAAGAATGGCAAGGACCTATTGGCTGCCTTTGAGACAAACCTGGAGAGTGCTGCGATCATGTCGGTCAGCTTTTGCACTTCCTTCTTCGTAGTTGGTGGGCGCATGTTGGTAACTGCCCGGCATTTGTCCGGGTTGGCTTCGATGCCTCTCTCGGTTAAACAGAAACCGAGGAATTTTCCTGCTCGGACCCCGAAAGTACATTTCTCGGGGTTGAACCTGAGGTTGTTCTTTCTTGCTTCTGCGAAGATCTCTTCGAGGTTGGCGACATGGCTTTCGTCGGCTTTGGTCTTGACAATCATGTCGTCTAGATACACCTCCACCACTCGCCCGAGTTGGTCTCGGAACACCTTGTTCATCATGCGGTTGGTAGGTGGCACGCGTTTTTCGGCCCAAAGGCATTACGATAACAAAAATTGCCGTCGGTCATGAGCAGCTTTTGTCTTTTCTTGGTCGGGAGGGTTCATTGCTATTTGGTTGTAGCTGGAGTAGGCGTCTAAGAAGGAAAGTAATTTGTAACCAGAGGCGTTGTCTACTAACTTGTCGATGCTTGGTACTGGGAATGCATCCTTCGAGCATGCTTTGTTTAGATCGGTGTAATCCACACACATCCTCCATTTTCTGTTGGCCTTTTTTACCAAGACCACGTTGGATAACCAGGTCGTGTATTTGACCTCTTTGATGAAACCCGCCGAGAGCAGATCGTCCACTGCCTTAGAGGCTGCCTCGGCCTTTTCTTCGCTCTGAACCCGTCGTCGCTGGGCCGCGTATTTGGCGTTTGGATTTATGGCCAAATGGTGACAGGCGACTTCAAGGGGAATCCCAGGCATTTTTGAGGCTCACCATGCGAATAGATCGGCATTGCGCCATAAACAGGCGATTAGGGCTTCCTTTACTTCGGGACTGAGGTCAGATCCTATTTTGATAGTCCTTTCGGGGTCGTTGACTAAAGGTATTTCCCGGAACGCCCTTTGGGGCTCGAGGCGCTTGTTCTTCTTCTTGAGCTCCCTAGCGAGCTCGTCGTCGGACTCCTCATCTGGGCTATCTGGGTCGTACCGCGCGTCCACGTCGGTGAGATTTACTTCCATGGTAGTCGCTGGTGGGTGCGGCGGCCCGCGTGGTTGGTGACGCAGACCATGGAAAGAGAGCTCGTGGCAACGCCTCGTTGCTTCTAAGTCAGCATGTATGGTTATGATATCGCCGTCGAGAGAATGGAATTTCATGGAGAGGTGAATTGTTGATGCGACGACTCCTAGCTTTGCCAAAGTTGGTCCCCCGATGATGCAATGATATGGTGAGAGCGCGGGAATCGCCACGAAGGTAGTTTTCACGGCTCGGGAAAGCCTTCCTTCGCCGTAGGTGACGAAAGTCTTGAAACAGCCGAGAGGACTTGCAATCTTTTCCCCGAGGACGGTGAGGCTGGGTCCCAAATATGGAATGAGGCCCTTGGGCGAGAGGCCGAACGGCGGGAGGAGGCCCTGGAACATGATGTCAGCCGTGCTACTCTGATCGACGATAATGCGCTCTATTTTCACCCCGGCAATTGTAGCAGCAACAATCAGGGGAATGCCCTCGTTGGGTTCTCCGAGTAGGAAGTCATCGTCGAAGAACGAAATCGGCACCTTCAGGAACGGTCTTCGTGGCACAAGAATGGTAGTTGCTCGGGTGACCTCGCGCCATTTGCGCTTGACCGCACGCCTGGACGTGCCCGGCGGCAGGGAGAATCCTGCGGTGGAATCCATGACGTAGTCCGAGGAAGTAGACCGGGTAGAAGGCAAAGAATCCTCCCACTGTGGTCGCCAATGTTCGATCTTGAACTCGGGAGTATACCTTGTTCGAAGAATAACTAGATTTCGCTTCCTCGGAGCTAGTAGATGGTCCTCGGATCTGGGGAGATGTCTTCGGTTGTCCGGGTGTGCTCGCGGCCCATACCTGCAGACACTCAGATGCCTAAGTCAGTGAGTGAATAGACGAGAGTTGCAAGAATGAGAGTGTACCTGGATTAGGAGCCCCGTGCCTCTATTTATAGACGCGGGCGGTCGGTCTTGTCCGTCGGATCTGATCGTGTGATCCTGACCGTCGGCCTCGTGTGCCCGAGCGGGGCATGCCGTGCTTGGTGCTTTTGGCGTAATTGGGTTGTGCCTGCGCGAAGATATTGGGCCTGGCCCAATGTCCAATGGGGCTTTTCACCCAGACCGGAACACATAATATACGTTTCCTATATATATGGCTCGAATTGGGGTTGAACCGAAAATGATTAAATATATAAGTTTAACATAATATACAATGCAATAATAATAAAATATAATATCCATAACTTCACAACAATAAATATTAAACTCTATTTAAATTTGTTAAAAGTAAACATATGAAATGCAAATATATAATCTAACAAAAATAATTCTAAGGATGATTTGTATTCTTCTAAAACTCTCATGTCTTGCATTTATGATTTACAAATGACAATAAAACAGTTAGCCAACATAGTAATAACATGAGGAAAAAAAATTGACATGGAATGGTGCCATAAAATTAACGAGAAAAAATAAGGCAATATGTTCTGTCAAAAACTTGCTTTGTGGGAGGTAGAATCATAAAACAAGTCCCACATCGATGAGTTAAACAAAGAAGACTGTCGAGCAAGTCTTTATATAATGCTTTAGAATCGAACTGATTATTTGCAAGTAAAGCTAGTGCTGCTCTTACGGGCTCGGTCTTTATTGGAGATGGTTTTGCTATATGCTAATGCTAAGAGTGTTAGTCTTTTCAAAGGAAAGACAGTTTTAATATTTTTGGTTAATGCTACTTTTTAATTGTGAAAACAACTTGAGTTGAGCTAATGAGTTGAACCAGAAATTTTGTAAGCTTGAGTTGAGTCGAGTCGAGCGAGTTGCAAAAAAGGTTCATGTCGAATTTGAATCAAGCTACGGTGAGCCAATTCTTATCGAGTCGAGCTGAGTTAAGTTCGATTAAACTCGACTCATTTCTAGCCCACAGCCTGACGGAAACAGTACGCGAACACAGTGAGAGATTCATAGTTTTGGGTACGCGTTCTTGACACCGTGAAAGAGCTTTGGAACAGAATACAGAGACTGAATACAAGATCATAATTTACTCAATCTCCGGGTTATTTTTATATTTTGAAATTCATGACTTTTTATTTTAATCCAATGTTCTTGATAGTTGTGGTGATGGGTGTAACACCCTATTTAGTTATAGCTTATTTTATAGTAAATATGTAGTTGTGGAAAATTTTGAGCAAATAAAATAAACTTACTTTTCGTAAACTCGTTGGTTTAAGATTAAAAACCAAAAACCATTTATCCATTAAAATGCTAATGCTCACAATTTATTTATTTTCCTTTTGTTCGGAGTCTTGCTAAACTCGTTGGTAACTGGAGTCTTGCTAGAGTCATCACTCGAGTTGAGGTCGGTATCTTGCGAAGTCAGCATCGGGTCTCTCCAAGTTCAGACTCAGGAGGGTTGGTACCTGCAAGGACTCTAATGCCTAAGTCGACAATCGTCGGAATCAGTGAGAGTACAAATGGCGAAAACATACTTGAAATGTGAGGTAGTGCGATATTTAAATACGCAGATGAAGGGGTTCGCAGGTCCTGACCGATCTCAGGCCGTTGGATCAGGGCGCGTTGATATGCGTCGTTGATCAATATCTCTTGCAAGGTAAGGTATTGCGTTGTTTACAGCGCTGGGTTGGGGCGTCTCCTATGCGGATTGGTCCTCTTGGCCCAGTCCGGAATAGTTGCCCCCTGTAGCGACCGAAAAATCCGAGAATGGATTCTTCGAAAGGTTCTTAGGAAGCCGACACCAAATTTTAGTTTAAGGGCAAATTCGGAAAATCCCTTTTGGTTTAGGATAAGGCGTTGTTAGGGTTCGGGAGTCGTTATGTGTGGGGAAGGTATTAGCACCCCACGACATCCATTGTCTAATTAATTAAGATTTATTTAATTATTACCCTTTTATTTGTAAAGAAAAGACTTATTTAAGTTTTTGGTTTTTAGTGCTTGACAAGAGTTGAGTCTTGCTCCTACGTACCTCCGGATGCAATGGAGGAATCAAAGCTACGTAGTTCTTCCTGAAAAAGGTTTGTGGGTTGGTGTTTTTAGTGTAGGGGTCCTAGGATTCCTTGAGTATCTGACTCACTTGATCCACTAGGACAACGACTAACTTGGGATTGTACAAGCCGACTTAGTCCCTACTTTTGAAAATAATTTTAGAGTTTTGAAAGAAATTGGTTTGATGTGAGGTGGGTCCGTTTTAGAATAGGTATTCTAGAACTCTGAAGCTGTCTGACTCATTAGTTCTAGAGTCTTGACTAACTTGATTGTACAACCGACTTAGTCCCCTATTTATCGAAAAATAATTTATTTATATTTTAAGTTTTTTTGTAGGATTACTGAACTGTACAGCTCATTGGTCCTAAAATGATGACTAACCCGGTTGTACAACCAACTTAGCCGTTTATTTAGGGAAAATAGTTTATTCGTATTTATTTAGTTTTGAGTTCTTGGTATGCGACTCATTGGCCTAAAATGATTACTATCCGGTTGTACAACCGAAACTTACCGTTATTTGATTTGAGAGAAAAATTATTTATGTTTGAGTTGGAAAAGAGTTAAAAAGAGAAACAGGGAGTGCAAATTGTAAATTGGGGTTTTATTAATCGCAGGGGGTTGTATAGTTAATTGGAGGTGCAAAAAGGAAAGCCCAGTTCGCATAGGAGAACCCAGTATGCGAAACTAGGCTTAAGTGAGGGGAGGTGTGCGCGTAAATAAAAGGGTGTGAATAGCATTCTGAACAAAAAATAATTAAAAATAATAGAAAGGTGATATATGGGCCCAACAAAAATTAAACCTAAACCTAAAATTCATTTCCCCCTTTCCATCCCAGCTGCGCCGCGCAACTACTCCTAGAGAGAGAAAGGCGGATTTTCCGGCGAGACTTCAGGGGGAGAGAGAAGGAAAATCCGGCGAGGTTTGCGCCGGTTTCCATGGGGGAAGGAGGAACCGAAGCTTTGGGATCGCGACGAGAGGGGGAGGAAGGCAACGACGAGCTCGACGCCGGCGTCGGTGAGCTTCGTTTTTTCTCTGCTCTGTTCTTCTTTGACTCTTTTTTCTGGGTTTTTTTACTTCGTTCTTCTTCTTTCCCTTGTTAAAAACAAGTTTATGATCTGTTATTATTTATTTTTGAGGTGAAACTGTGGTTCGTTTTGGGGTGAGAGAGTGGAAGGACGACGAAGAGGGTTCGGTTTCATGGAAGTCCCGCCGGAGCTCTCGCCGGAGAAGATGACCGGAGCTCCGGCGAGCAAGCTAAGAGGTTGTTTTTTTTGTTTTTATCTCATTTTCCTTTTTGTCTCTGATCTGTTTTCCTACTCCTTCTACGACTCTGTTGTTACGTTTTATTTGGGTACTGTTGTCTATTTTATCATGCTCTAATTTTCTAAGAAAGCAAGACCAACTTAAGCTTGTTTTTGATGTCTGAAAATCTAATTGCTATGCTACTTGTTTACTGCATATTTTTTGAATGAACAGAATGCAAAAAACAACTTTCCTTCCTAATCTTTTAAACTCTAAGCTATTTCAAGCATGAGGGTTTCCTTATTTAAGCCACAGTGCTTGGTTTTGGCTTGAACAGATCCATACAACAGGGAATAGAGAAACATACTATTTGGGAATTTATTCAAACAGGAAGTAAATATAAAGGAACGTAAACAGAGTATTTTATGCATCTGAATAACTATTTGGGTCTATTATGGGTACCAACCTAAACTTCCAGCCTCTGTGAATCTTACTTGCTTATGGTGAATCTGCTACTCTGCTCTTTGTGCTTTCTTTCATTTCTTCTTTGTTTCTTTCTTTAGATCTCGAGAGCGCCCGAGCGAGTGTTTAGTGGATCGGGGTTTCGATGTGAAACTCTAATCTATTCGGGTGATTTTAGCGATAGTTTCTGCATCGATTCTGTGTCTTTTGGTATTATTAGGCATTTATTTATAGTCGAAAATTAGGTTAACGCATTAATGATTTTTGACCGAGCTTTGACCTATTCGAGTTGGAACCCGAGGCCAACAATGACTCAGCGACTTTTAGGAGATCATTTGCAACCACTAATTTGCTATTTTAGATTGTATTTTGGATCTATTTTTTGTACTTTTAGTATTATTATTTTTTTGTATTTTGGACTTATTTGATTCTTAAGTGCTTTTAAATTGTAAATTAAACTAAACAAAAAAAAATTGACATTTTTTTGGACTATTTATATATGTATATGCTCAAAATAAGGGCGAAATAATAAAAATAGAAAAGAAGTCGGACTGATGAGCCCAAATGCGAAAAACAACTCGAATAAGTCCATTTGCCGCGGAAGCGACTTCGGATGCATCCAACTAAGTTTGACTAGGCCTAAATCGACTATTCAACTAAAGAATGCGCGAAAAGATCGATCATTCGCGCACATTCTTAGTTTAAACAACGACACTTCGACTTAGTTGAACAGGTTAGTTGAGATCGACTTAGGTTAGTAAATGAGACACCTTTTTAATAATTCTAAATAATTGCGCGACTTGAACATGAATAAAATAAATAACTAAAACTAGAAAAGAATACGGACAAAATTGGGGTATAACAGTTTGCCTCTTTATTAGTATTTTACTAGAAAGTGATGAGTTCTCGAACTTTCGTAGTAGAAAACAGAGGAATAAAGATAAGATAGAAGCTAATTTTGTCAGTTTAAGGGGAAGTGGAAGGTTTGAAAGATGAGAGGGAGTGGTTAATACTTGGCGCGTGCAGAGAGTTGAATGAAGGGTCAACAAGGCGTGAAGGAGCACTAAGGCTCACGAGGACCACTTCGAGGTCTAGAAAGCTGCCTGAGGCCTTAATTGAAGGACCATTGTGAGTGCGAAGGGCGCAACTAGCTACGGTACTAGTAAAGCGATGCGAGGGGCCTTTATATTCGGCGACCATGATGGGTCAAGATCGGTCTAGAAGCGATATGTTGACCATGAAGGGCGTCCAACTTGTGTCTTGGTGACACAACTAGTGCGAAGGACCACTCGAGTGCGAAGGTCGTCGGGCTCGACTCGACGTTGCGACTGGCCCACAGAACCTTTGCTCTGAAGGACGCTTGGGGTCTATAGGGATCAACACGGTGATTCGTGATATGATATGAGATCAGCGCTTAAAGCGATTTTAGAGGAACTAAATATAGGAATTGACACTTGTCGTGCGTGCTTTTTTTTTAAATGAAGAAGCAACCTATGCTTGTGTAGCGGCCAGAAAAATCCGGAAAGGATTCTTGAAAGGTTCTTTAAAAGCGCCACCAAATTTTAGTTTAAGGGCAAATTCGGAAAATCCTTAAGTTTTTAAGATAAAGGCGTTGTTAGGGTTAGGAGTCGTTATGTGTGGGGAAGGTATTAGCACCCCACGACATCCTATTGTCTAATTAATTTAAGATTTATTTAATTGTTACCCTTTTATTTGTAAAGAAAATGACTTATTTAGATTTTTGTTTTTAATGTTTGACAAGAATTGAGTCTTGCTCCTCGTACCTCGGATGCAATGGAGGAATCAAAACTACGTAGTTCTTCACGAAAATGTTTATGGGTTGGTGTTTTTAGTGTAGGGATACTAGGATTCCTTGAGCTATCTGCAACTCACTTGATTCTAGGGCCAGTTGACTAACTTGGTTGTACAACAAACTTAGTCCCTACTTTTTGAAAATGATTTTAGGTTTTTGGAAGAAATTGGTTTGGCGTGAGGTGAGTTCGTTTTAGAATAGGTATTCTAGGACTCTGAGCTATCTGACTCATTAGTTCTAGAAACGTTGACTAACTTATTTGTCAGTAGACTTAATCTCCTATTTTTAGGAAAAATGGTTTGTTAGTGTTTATTAAATTTTGGGAGTTCTTGGCTGTGCACTCATTGGCCTAAAATAATGACTAACCGGTTGTACACACAAAGACTTAGCCGTTATTTTTAGAGGAATAGTTTATTCGCGTTTGTTAGGTTTGTAGGATTCTTGAAGTGTACAACTCATTGGCCACTAAAATAATGACTAACTTGGAGTTGTACAACCTTAACAGCCATTTATTTAATTTAGCGAGAAAAAATAATTATATTTGAATTGGAAAAGAATTAAAAAAGTAAATCAGAGGGTGAAAATAGTAAATTGGGGTTTTATTAGTAGCAGGGGTCTGCATAAATAAAAAGGGGTGTAAAAAGTAAAGGCCAGTTCACATCAGGAGCCCCGGAATGCAAAGCGGGCTTAAGTTGAGGCGTGCCTTTGGAATAGTGGGAGTGCGGTCGTATTACGAACATAAAAAAATAAAAGGTAAAAGAACCCATGTAAGCCCAATACCAAAGACCTAAACCTAAAATTCATTTCTCTCCTTTCTTCCCACAGCTGCGCCGCAGCACTTGAGAGAGAGAGAGGGAGGCGAAACTTTCGCCGTTTTCAGGGGAGAGAGAGAGAGGCAACCGGCGAGATTTCCGCCGGAGAGAGAGGAAAGGCTACGAGACTGAGAAGAGGAAGTGGAAGGCTGGGTTTCACGATGGGCTCGCGATGGTAGTGTGGGGAGGGACGACGTGATGCTCATGGCGGTGATGGGGATATCGCCTTGGCGTTGGTGCGCCCGGTGATAACGGTTTTGCTATGGTTGGTTTAAATTGTTCGATCTCGGTCCTCCGCTTCTCTTCTCTATTTTTTGGATCTTTGGTTCTACCTCTCAAGCTTGTGATTTTGATTTACGGAAACTAAATTTGTCAGCGGTTTCTATTGTCTCTGTTTTGTTGATTTCCGATCTAGTTTTCTTAAGCATAAATCTGAACTTCTAATCCTAATCCAAATACCATTCAAGAAAAAAACATGCTGGTTTGTGGTTAATAATTCAATAACTCGATTTTTCAAGAAAAGAAAAGAAAAAAAACTAGCTTATTTCACTCTTGGATGATCTGATTTTTACTAAAGATAGGTACTAACATGGTGATAGAATATTAACCACTTTCAGATCTGTACACTTTTAGTATATTAGTATATTAGCATCTAAAAAATCTAACGTACAACAATCTAATACAAATTAGCTTATTTTCCTTAAAAGTAATCCGATTATTAGCCTAAACAATATTATTAGTATCCCAACATCTAATGGAATAAAAAGAAACGAGAAAGCGACCGGTGTTCGGCTTGATTGGTCTCATTGTGTGCTTGTTTGGTTGTGATTATAAGTGCTCTGTGTTTTCTTGCTTGAAGCTGCTCTGTTTTACGCCTCACGATCATTGCTTTCTTCTCTCTCTTCAACATAGGAACTTCGGAGGCGTGTTTGGTGGATTAGGGTTTCAATGTGAAACTCTAATCCTTTTTTTTTGTGACTTCACGATATTATTTCTACCTTGGTTTACGTGTGTGTCCTTTTCTTTTGCTATTAGGCCTTATTTATAGTATAATACTAGGTTAAGGCATTTATTATTTTTAACCGGGCTTTGACCACTATTTGAGTTGGAACCCGGACAGATAGTGGTTATGTGACTTGGAATCTTTGCTTGAAACCCTAATTTGCTATTTATTTTTGTATTTTCGGATTTGTTATTTTTGCATTTTTAGTATTATTTATTTTTGTATTTTGGACTTATTTGACTCTTAAGTGCTTCTAATTTGTAAATTAAACTAAGTAGAATTATTTTTGATATTTTGGACTCTTAAACACTTTTAAAGCGTAAATTAAACTAAATAGAATTTTTGGATTGCATATATGCTTAAATAAATTAAATAAACAAAATAAGAATAAAAAATAATAAGAAAAAGTCGGGGTCAAATACAAAAAGCGAGAAGCAGGTCGGACTAAACAAGCGCTAAAACTAGACCAAAAATAAAAGAAATGGGCGCGTTAACTAAAAAACCCCAAAATTAACTTTCGGAATCGCATTATTATGTCTGAATTTAAACCAAATTTTGAGAAAAAGAATGCCTTTAGGTAGACACACACTACGTGCGGCTAAACCCAAATCTGTGACTAAATTGAAGAAGCGCGCGAAAAGATCGATCATTAGGTAATGCGTGCTTAATTTAAACAATGGTATCTTGATTTAATTGAGCAGGAGATCGAGATTGGTTGGGTTGGTAGCAGAGACTCTACACTAATATTTCCCATAATCACGCGACTCCGAAACACGCCGCTAGCAAGAAAAAGAAGACGGACAAAATTGGGGTATAACACTTGGTGTACTTAACAATGCGATGAAAGGTATTTGCTTGTATGTGATGTATGCACATGTAATGATTGATATGTGGTGGGATGATGAATGAAATGTGGGATGATTTTTTCTCTTTTTGTTTTTGCTTTTTGCTTGTTACGTAATAAATGCATGAAATGCAAATGTGAATATGATGCAAATGAAATGATTGAATGCAAATTCTATGATGCGATGATATGAAATGATTGATTGGGTGTAGAAACATTTTTTTTTGTGATGATGAGATGTGAGGCTTTGGATACGAGAGGCGGAGATGAATATTGATCATTCTTTGGAAAAGTTAGTTTTGATTCAAACTTGGCAATCTCAAAATTCGTTATCTCTGATTCTTGACACGAAAAGGTACTTGGCTTGTATTTGCAAGCTCGTTCATTTTCTCTTCCATTATGACGCCCCATGATGACCGAAGTTTATGTCCACAAAGTTACCTAAGTGGATTTTTAGCATCATATGATCAACTTGTGTTTTCTCTCTCTAAAGCATTGTTTTGTGAAGATGTATAGTAGTGTGAATATAGATGAATGAGTTAGTTAACTTGGGGTTCTAAAGACCTATGGTGTGGACATTTGTGGCACATGAAGGGGTGAATGACTGACTGGTCTTTGTCAAGGTCAAGAAAGGTACGTTTTTCCAAGCCAAGAAATGCAGGACTGCCCCCAATTTAGATTTGATGACGGTGAGTGTCTGCCCCCGTCTAATGGTGACAAGCTAGGGGTGTAGAAGGTGATGAATTGGGAATGCATTGGTTTTGGAATGAAAGGTGGCAAGTAGGAGATGTTGTCTCAACCTATAGATTTTGACGTTTCCCTAATTATGGCAAGGACAAGATTGCCCCAACTAGAGTAGAAACATTTAGGATAGTGAGTTGAGAAATTGCCCCGGTATAGTTTTTTGGCTGTGAATATGGCGAGGGGATGATATGGGTGTAGGGTGAATTTTCCCATTTGAAGGTGGAGTAAAGAGCGACAGGATTGCCCCACTTGGAATGGTATTTCAAATGGTTGGCTTTAGTGAGATTGGGAAAGGTGACAGAGTTAGGGTTATGGGTTTTGGAGTTTATGCAGGTATGGCTATAGTAGGGTGTGGTATGGGATGGACACTGTACAAAAATTTCCCCAAGTTCAAATGGAATAAATGGTGAAAGGGATGCCCCACTTTAGGATCTAGGTGACGATCCTAGTATAAACTTTTGGTTATCTTTAGAATGACTCTTAGACTACAATAGTCTTGAGTTTGCTATGATGAAAACTATACTTGGTGATCACTAGACCTTGTCTTAGTATAACTGTAACTTGAATGAATCTTGTGGTGCAAGCCTTTTGATTTTCCTTTTTTTTTCTTTGAGCAAACATACTATAAATAAATAAACCGACTTGTCCTGAAATTAAAATTTTAAGAAAACAAAAGCAATCAGTCATTGATCGGAATGAACTCTAGAGGGTTGTAATTTGGCTGAAGGTTAATGATTCATGAAGGAAGGGATAATTGGGCTCAAAGAGGTGTTTGATGATGGGACAAATGATTTGGTGATGTAACTTAGCCAAGGGTTTATGAAGGATAGGATATTGAGGACAAGGGAAGTGTTTGGGGGTTTATTTCAGACAAGGATCTCTTATGCATTTAATGGTAAGAAGTATCAACTCATAATCGTACCACTTTTGCTTTTTCGTGGTTTTTCGATCCTCTTTTTTGATTTCACTTTCTTTTTTTGATTTTGATTTTAGTTCTTTTTCTTTCTTTCGAGCTGAGTGACTTGATAAAAATGATATACCATTTTTTGATGTGGAATTGATCCTTGTCTAGGGTGATTGAAATGTTTCTTTGGATTTTGGCTTAAAGTGGGTAGCAAAGTTTTTTTGGGGACATGGGAAGATGGTCAAAGATGGTCAAACTTCATTTCAAATCATGATTTGCTCGATTTCTCAAAAATTAACTCAAGGACAATAATTTACTTATTTTATATACTTGCTCTTTTTCTTTATTTCTTTTCATGCTCTAATTTTTGCTTAGAGTTTTGCTCTTACGAGTTTTCAACTTTGTGAGCTTCTTCTTTTGATTTATATTTTTTTAAAGGACTTGCATCAAGGGAATACAACGTTGTGGGGTATTTTAGAGATCACACATTTGCCCAGTATGGAGGGCCTAAAGTGTTATTTCACTAGGGAACCAACGAAAGCGTCAACTATGTCTTGATGTGGGGAGTATGTACTTTATGGGTGGTCGGGGTGGGATTAGACTTTGTGAGGATGATGGTAAGGTAGGGACGCCAACTGACTCAAAAAATAAAAACACATGTTACCCAAGTCACTACACAAATGCTTCGTAGAGAGTTAACATTAGTTAAAACATGATAGAAATTTTTGATGGACATTTCGGTCATTTATCATGGGATGGAAGAGATGCAACGTTTGGTTAAAAAATGTGAGCAAGCTAAAAATTTGAAAAATTGAGTGACTTGAAACACCTTGAGCTTGCAACAAAGTATGACTAAACTCTTTCCAAAAAGAATGATTTATTTCACAAGAATGTCTCACCTCTCATCACATTTTCCTAATATTATGCTGATTTTTTTGTAATGCATGATGTAATAATGAAAATGAATGAGTGTGCATAAAATGCGAATGAATGTATGTGAAATCACGAATGTAATGATAATGTATGTGAATGAAATGATAATATATGATTTTATTTATCGCGTCGGGAATTATAAGTTTCACGTTTGGAGAGTAAAGTACAAAGTTTGACTTTGACTTTAGCATGCATAACTTCTCTCCAAAATAAAGCTTTTAATTCTCGAGCGATCGTAACATAAGATTTTTGTTTTTGTAATCACGAAGAAAAATCGTGAGGTATGGTTTCTAAGAAACTTGCGGTAAATAATGATTTGACTTTTTGATTTTTTGATTTTTGGATACAAGGCGGTAAGCACAAATATTTGTTTGAATGCAAGGGTATGAAGCTCCTTTGTGACCTAGAAAGGTAACTTACGGAGTGGGTCTAAGGTTTCTTTTATAGTGAACCTCACGAGGGTGGTTCTAAAGAATCCTACACATGGTCCCTAGAGCCAAGGACCCGAGTCAAGAATCTGACCCCAACAATAGGCAAGCTATTAGGAGGATAGCATCCTTAAAAGGAATCAAACTCTAGGTGAGATTTTCATGACCACCCAGCGAGGCGTCGTCCATGAGGCCATCACTACGCAATCTCGTTCTAACTTAGTTTTGCACTCGAGTCGGGTAGAGGACTTTTCTCACACGTGTGTGATGTGTAGAGGTGTAGTGTGTGTAGGAGCAGTTCAAAACAAACCCAAAGCTGCAAACAAAGCAAACATTCATACAAAATAAAGTCTTCTATCCTAGGGTTTACACATCAAATAAACAATATAATGTGCAAAGATAAATAAATAAGAGAAGGGTAAAAATTAAATTAAATAAATCCTATAATTAATCAGACTAGGTTTTGACTCTCTAAAAAGTTAAGTCCCGGTGAAGTCGCGGTTTGTGGACAAAGAAAAATCCGAGAATGGATTCTTCGAAAGGTTCTTAGGAAGCCGCCACCAAATTTTAGTTTAAGGGCAAATTCGGAAAATCCCTTTTGGTTTAGGATAAGGCGTTGTTAGGGTTCGGGAGTCGTTATGTGTGGGGAAGGTATTAGCACCCCACGACATCCATTGTCTAATTAATTAAGATTTATTTAATTATTACCCTTTTATTTGTAAAGAAAAGACTTATTTAAGTTTTTGGTTTTTAGTGCTTGACAAGAGTTGAGTCTTGCTCCTACGTACCTCTAGATGCAATGGAGGAATCAAAGCTACGTAGTTCTTCCTGAAAAGGGTTTGTGGGTTGGTGTTTTTTAGTGTAGGGGTCCTAGGATTCCTTGGTATGCAGACTCAACGATCCACTAGGACAACGACTAACTTTGATTGTACAACCGAGCTTAGTCCCTACTTTTGAAAATAATTTTAGAGTTTTTGAAAGAAATTGGTTTGATGTGAGGTGGGTCCGTTTTAGAATAGGTATTCTAGAACTCTGGTATCTGACTCATTAGTTCTAGAGCGACTAACTACCACCTATTGTACAACCGACTTAGTCCCTATTTATGGAAAAATAATTTATTTATATTTTAAGTTTTTTTGTAGGATTCTTGAAGCTGTCAATTTCATTGGTCCTAAAATGATGACTAACAGGTTGTACAACCGACTTAGCCGTTTATTTAGGGAAAATAGTTTATTCGTATTTATTTAGTTTTGAGTTCTTGGTATGCACTCATTGGCCTAAAATGATGACTAACTTTCGGTTGTACAACCAGAAACATAGCCGTTATTTGATTTCGAGAAAAAATTATTTATGTTTGAGTTGGAAAAGAGTTAAAAGAAAGCAGGGTGCAAATTGTAAATTGGGGTTTTATTAATCGCGAGGGTTGTATAGTTAATTGGAGGTGCAATAAGGAAAGCCCGGTTCGCATAGGAGAGCGCGATATCTGGCCCAGGCTTAAGTGAGGAGGTAATGCGCGTAAATAAAAGGGTGTGAATAGCATTACAGACAAAAATAATTAAAAACAATAGAAAGGTGATATATGGGCCCAACAGAAATTAAACCTAAACCTAAAATTCATTCCCCCCTTTCCATCCCGATTCTTGCGCATGCATGTTGCTGCTCCCGAAGAGAAAAGGCGGATTTTCCGGCGAGACTTCAGGGGGAGAGAGAGGGAAAATCCGGCGAGGTTTGCGCCGGTTTCCATGGGGGGAGGAGGAACCGAAGCTTTGGGTTCACGACGAGCTCGACGCCGGCGTCGGTGAGCTTCGTTTTTTCTCTGCTCTGTTCTTCTCTGACTCTTTTTTCTGGGTTTTTTACTTCGTTCTTCTTCTTTCCCTTGTTAAAAACAAGTTTATGATCTGTTATTATTTATTTTTGAGGTGAAATTGTGGTTCGTTTTGGGGGAGAGAGAGTGGGAGGACGACGAAGAGGGTTGGTTTCATGGAAGTCCCGCCGGAGCTCTCGCCGGAGAAGATGTCCGGAGCTCCGGCGAGCAAGCTAAGAGGTTGTTTTTTTTGTTTTTATCTCATTTTCCTTTTTGTCTCTGATCTGTTTTCCTACTCCTTCTACGACTCTGTTGTTACGTTTGATTTGGGTACTGTTGTCTATTTTATCATGCTCTAATTTTCTAAGAAAGCAAGACCAACTTAAGCTTGTTTTTGATGTCTGAAAATCTAATTGATATGCTACTTGTTTACTGCATATTTTTTGAACGAACAGAATGCTAAAAACAACTTTCCTTCCTAATCTTTTAAACTCTAAGCTATTTCAAGCATGAGGGTTTCCTTATTTAAGCCCTGGTACTGGTTTTGGCTTGAACAGATCCATACAACAGGGAATAGAGAAACATACTATTTGGGAATTTATTCAAACAGGAAGTAAAATATAAAGGAACGTAAACAGAGTATTTTATGCATCTGAATAACTATTTGGGTCTATTATGGGTACCAACCTAAACTTCCAGCCTCTGTGAATCCTACTTGCTTATGACTGAATTGCTACTCTGCTCTTTGTGCTTTCTTTATTTGTTCTTTGTTTCTTTCTTTAGATCTCGAGAGCGCATGAGCAGTGTTTAGTGGATCAGGGTTTCGATGTGAAACTCTAATCCTATTCGGGTGATTTTAGCGATAGTTTCACATGTCGATTACGTGTCTTTTGGTATTATTAAATTGTTTATTTATAGTCGAAAATTAGGTTAACGCATTAATGATTTTTGACCAGGCTTTGACCCTATTTCAGGTTGGAACCCAGGCCCAACAGCAGCTTTTAGGAGATCAGCTGCAACCCTTATTTGCTATTTTAGATTGTATTTTCGGATCTATTTTTTTGTACTTTTAGTATTATTATTTTTTTTGTAATTTTGGACTTATTTGATTCTTAAGTGCTTTTAAATTGTAAATTAAACTAAATAAAAAAAAATTGACATTTTTTTGGACTATTTATATATGTATATGCTCAAAATAAGGACGAAATAATAAAAATAGAAAAGAAGTCGGACTGATGAGCCCAAATGCGATAAAACAACTCGAATAAGTCCATTTGCACGGAAACGACTCGGATGCACCCAACTAAGTTCGACTAGGCCTAAATACGACTATTCAACTAAAGAATGCGCGAAAAGATCGATCATTCGCGCACATTCTTAGTTTAAACAACGACACTTCGACTTAGTTGAACAGGTTAGTTGAGATCGACTTAGGTTAGTAAATGAGACACCTTTTTTAATAATTCTCGTAATTGCGCGACTTCAGAACATGAATAAAATAAATAACTAAAACTAGAAAAAGAATACGGACAAAATTGGGGTATAACAGCCCCCAAGTCGAGGTCGGTCGCGGGAGTGCGCCCTCGACTTGAGTTATGAAAGATGTCCACCTCGTCCCCAAGTCGGCGGGCTTCCGCAGTTGACTCAGGCATGTCTGGTGCGCCACGTGTCAAGCTTCCAGAATGATGCGGTGTTCACTTCAAGCGAGATGTCTTGTCACAATGATTGCATGGATTTTAGTGCATGGTCATTCGACGTTGGAATTCCGCCGATCGACCCCCTAGTTCTTCATCCGACTTTTGAATTTACAACACCAAGGTTAGTTGTTTATCTGTCTGGTCTGTTTAAGCTTAGCTTTTACTATTTGAATGAACGGGTCGTTGCGTTCGATTTCTCCGTATCCTTCGCTGGGAGGAAGATGGTCATTTTGGCCCCAATCCTCTCAGGGGTTGGGCTTACTGCTTCACGATTACTCTTGACCTCAGCTTCCTCCCCTACTGGCAAACTGGCGAGGACTAGAGATTCTGAAAGAACACGCATGGTTCTTCCTAGAAAACCGATTCTGAAGAAATTCGCGGAGGATCATCTGGTTCCTGCTAACAATTAGATGTCGAGCTCCGCAAAGTTGAATATGGCTGAGGTCATTGGTTCTGCATCGACTCCTGCTTCTGGAGAGGTGCCCTCTAGGGAATAGTCGGTTATTCAACTCGGCCCGAGAGGTTACGATACCGAGAGCAAAATGGTCATTGCGGAGGATTCCTACTGATGGGTTTCCAAGGGTGTTCGTAGCAAATGATCAGTATATCGGCCCGGTCGCAATGAGCTGAAAGATTTCAAGAAATTTGAGAGATTCCTCAGTGGTGAGGTGTAGAAGTGGAAATTCGAGTCTGCTTCGGAATCCGACGTTGTGTGCCAGAAGACTTCCAAGCTGACTTTCAAAAACGGGTTCTCAAATACCTATGGGTCACCCCAACGCAACTTACTCACAATGCTTGGGGATTTATCCGGACGCTCGAGATAGTGATGGGCGCCTGCAGAGCTTGTCGGATAAGGTATTTTTTGCTTTGTTAGAGGTTTTTCGGTAGGCGGAGATCGGGTCCGGCAAGGAGAGGCAGGGCCACATTGGCATTCGTTGCAATCGGAAGTGGAGTTTGTTTAGTCAAGGTACGGATTCCGTCAACTATTTCAAATACAAATTATTTTACGTCAAACCTGTGAATGGGGTCGCCCAGGTGGAGGTCGTTGAGTTGGATGAGCCAAACACGCGTAGGGACTCATATCTAGGTTATCAGTGTGTCATGGCTTGAGAACAGTGGAGATCACACAGCCCAAACGAACAATTCAGATCTGACCTTTGGCTGGTGCGCCTTACACCTTCCTAGCACCTATAAATAAGTTGGCATTTAATGCAACAGGTACACTTTCTTCCTCTACCTCATGCTGATTTTCACTTCGCTGACTTGAGAGTTGGGGTGTCATTGCAGGTACCACCTGCCTTGGGCTCTGATGGACAACATCCACAAGAGCACTATTGACGTTGGACGAGCTCGAAGTCAGTTTAGACGAGCTCGGAGTAACCTCGAGCGACCTCAAATTCACCTCAGATTTGCCGATGTGATGTATCTCTCTCTCTCTCTTGAGTTCCGTTCGAAACAATTTTTAATTAATGATTGAGATTCCATCGTAAAAGCATTTGAGAGAACCATTAGCAAAGACTTATGATACTAAGGATATCCTTAGTAATAGTTACTAAATTTTTCGGTGACATTATACAACAATCCAATGGTTAGTACATACTAACCATAATTTAGTGTTTGTATTCTGAGTAACTGATAACTCCATATCACATGCTTGTTTTGAATGTTAAAAGCTGTGTTTTGAATTAAGATTTTAATGTGAATATTTGAATCTAGTTTTTGTGTTGTGGTTATGTGGGTTTCTTTATGATTATGTGCTCAGTTACTATATCAAATGGAAGAACAAGTTGTGCAAACAAGAAGTGAAATTGGACCGATTTAGGGAAAGTTAAACAGCAGCAAGTTTATGGCAGCACCAGACAACACCCGGCGGTCTCATTTTGTACTAAACATTCATTGGTGGAGTTAGTCTTGATTCTGCTGCGCGTAAGTCACACGTAAGCGTCAGTCACGCGCAAGATTGCAAAACTTTTCCAGAACTACTACGCGTAAGTCGTGCGTAAAAAGCGGCGATCCGCAGCGCAAGTTTCTTTGTATTTTTCGATGGTACATTGCGGCGTAGCGCGCATAAAGCGCCGATCCGCGCCTGACAAGCTGCGGTAGTGATCCAGTAGCTTTTGTGCGTAACTTGCGCGTACGCGCACCTGAACAGAGCTAATGCGTGAAATCACTTAAATAGCGACTTGGAACTCGAAAAAAAAGAGTTTTTACACTCTTGGAAACCCTAGAACTCAAAGGCACTCATTCCATCTCATCTCTATTGAATATTCAAGGCTTGGCAACAAGATTTGGAGTTTCAAATGAGTTCATCTTCTTCATTCAAGTGTAATTTCTGTTTTTCCTCTTCTTCCTCTATGCATAGCTAAATCTCTCTTTGTTAGGGATGATTTAATATTGAGGAAACACTATTGTAGTTGGTTTAGATCTATTTTTATGTTATAATCTCTCTTACTTTGTGTATTGAATCTTTGTTCTTAATGTTTTTATGACTTGATCACTCATGAGATGATCTATGATTTATTATGGAATGGAAATTTTATATTTGAATGTTTGAGATTGAATACCTTCAACTCTTAGCTTAGGAATAATATTTGAGTTGTTGTATATTGCAAACCCTTGATTGTAAAGCTTGTTGTCAATTAGAATCACCTAAGGGATTAGGGTTTTTAGTTATCAACTAAGGATCAATTGCCTAAGGAATTAGGATTAGTTAATGTTGTGGGTTTGATAACAAAGTTAAAGAGAGAGTAATTTTCCAATTCAAATCAATTGAAATAGTGTGGAATCAATAGGAGTTTGTCCCTAACATTCTTTACCATCTCATATTTTCAAGAGCTCTTCGGTTTCTATTATCAAAAAAAGAACAAAAACATTTTATTGTGTTAACTTTAAAGTTTTGTTACTCGATTATATCAACCAACCACCAATTTATAATTAGAGTTCATTTAGTTATTGTTAGCATTTATTGGTAATTACATTCGATCATTGAGGACGATATTCGGTTCTTACCGATTTATTACTTGCGACGATTCGGTACACTTTCTGAAATCTTAACAATAACCACAATTTAGTGTTTGTGCGGTTACCGAATTTTTTCATTGAAGAGAAAATGACTATTATGCCCATTTAGTAGCAATTACTAAGGAATTCCTTAGTACCTTAAAAATGAACTCGAATCCATTCACACCAATGATAAATCCATAATTATTATAAGTTAGGCTTAATTACAATTGTGGTCCCCCTATTTTTACCAACTCACGATTTTGATCCCCCAAGAAATTTTTTCACGAATTTGGTCCCCCTATTTTCACTAGCTCACGATTTTAGTCCCACAAGAATTTTTCTCACGAATTTAGTCCCTCTATTTTCGCCAACTCACGACTTTAGTCCTCCTATTTTTCCAACTTTCAAAATCAAAGTCCCCCTCTAAGAAAAATATGGAGGCTAAAATCGTGAGTTGGCGAAAATAGAGACTAAATCAGCAGTTAAATGAAAATAGGGGGACTAAATTCATGAGTTCGCGAAAATAAGGGGACTAAATTCGTGAAAAAATTCTTGGGGGACTAAAATCGTAAGTTGGTAAAAATATGGGGACTAAATTCATGAAAAAAATTCTTGGGGGACTAAAATTGTGAGTTGGCGAATATAGAGGATCAAAACTGTAATTAAGCCTATAATGTATAGTCTTCTCGTATCTGATCATCCAACTTCATATATAAAACTCATTCATTGTAATATTGCATTGGTATTGATAGTCCTAGGGGTGTTCAAAACTGAGCCAAACCAATAGAAAACCGCAAACCGAACCAAACCAATAGAAAACCGCAAAAAACCGTTTTCTATTGGTTTTGTTCGGTTTTTTTATTAGTGAACTGCGCGGTTCGGTTCGGTCTGCGGTTTTGATTATAGAAACCGGACCAAACCAAACCTAATTGGTGTATCTGTAAGGCCTAGCACAACTAGTTGTTAGATTGGACATTTTTTGTGGTTATTCGAGTTCCCAAGATTTTCACTTTGCGTGTATGACATTACACATTGTACTTGCCACTCTATCTGCAGACAAAAAAATAGGTGTGATTGGTGTTGTCTTCCACTCACAACACGACATATATATGTATCTGTTTTTAGAAATAAACTAAAAGACAATAAATAATATAAACAACAAATATGTGTGTCGTAATTGGCCTGATGGATCTATGATAGGCTCTGATACTATCTTAAAATGTGAGTTGGACCTAACTCAACCCTACAAAATCTACTTGTAAGGTAAGGGATGCCCTTTCAATATATACTATTTTGAGACATTATCTCTAGTCAATGTGGGACTTTGGTTTCTCCTAACAAATATCATTTAAACTTGTAATTTAAAAATATCTTATTATCAATGAAGCGGGATCACGGGATACGATCTGGGATCACGATCGACCGCGATCGTGGATCTGGGAAAAAATTTGAAAATCAAGATCACGATCTGGCGGGGATACTTCAATAAAAATTTAATTAAAATTTAAAAATATAAAACATAAAGATACTTGTGATCAAAATAAGTAAGCATAGTACCAACAAGGTTGGTCAGTGGTAACTAGACTCGGATCCCACTCAAGGTCCGGGTTCAAATTTTGGGTGTGACAAAAAACTCTATTGGGAGGAGAGAACCAGACAGGCCCGGCAAAGTCAGTACTCGTGGCGATCGGGTTCCACTGTGTAGATTTGTCATCGACAAAGCACATGAAGCTGTGCACCAATGACATGGTAACCCAAAAAATAAGTAAGCATATTTAAATGTTTTTCCCCACCCATTTTAAAATATATTTTTCCTCCTATGAACATGTCACAAAAGATATACAATTTACTATTAGAATATAGCAAAAAATAACACAATAAGTCATATCCAAAAGAAGTTTAAGCTTTATAGAATTGTCTACTATTAACTCTTGAACACTAATTATGTCATTCCCCCTCCTCCATATCCATCATCAAAAAATAACACGACTTCCAACTCTGCGGTTCATCAGAGATATCTCTGCTAATTCAATTCCAACGCCATCAAGTGGATCATGTGCATCTCCACTAACGTCCCACATATTTGTCTCTTCTTTGCCATATCCTTCATCTTTTCTAGAAAAAAGACGAAAATTAGTATGCACATAACTTGTGCCCTTTTTGGATCCATTTTATTTCTCTTCAAATAATGAATAAAAGAGTAAATATCTTATTGTTTTTGATTTAAAAATAAATATAAAATCTAGGATACTCCCGGGGATCGTGTCCGGTAAGTATCAAACAAGTATCTGTAAGTATCTGGTCTTTTTTTATTTAAAAATAAATATAAATTCTAGGATACTCCCAGGATACGTATCCGGAAGTATCCGATACGTATCAGTATCGGATACGGATACGTGACCTATTTTGAAGTATCGGGGCTTCATAGCTTATTATATTTCGAATATTCTTTTGAAAAGAATGTAAATTATGGAAGGCAATGGTGGCACCGCACTATAAAAACCAAAGCAATTGTTCAATAGTCAACATCAAATTCATCTCACACAAAATGAATACCAAGTATCTCACTCTTCCTTTTGTGTTCACCTTTCTGTTACAGCTAGCATCAACATCAAATTCATCTTACTCAAAACAGATTCCAGCTATGTATGTCTTTGGTGACTCACTAGTTGACAGTGGTAACAACATATATCTTCCTGGAAAATCTAATGCAAAGTTTCCTCCTTATGGTATTGACTTTTATGATGCCTAGCGTCTTTGGTCTATTAGAAAGTTAGTTTACAAGTTAGTTAAATTAGTTTTCAATTGTAATTACTTTTCTTAGTTAGTTAGTTGGATTTTTGTATTTACTTTCACTAGAAGGTGCACTATATATAGTGATCACCTCTTCATATTGTACTAAGTTTTTACTTCACCATTCATTTGAATAAAATTTATATTCAATTCATAGATAGAGTTTAACTCTCAATATGGTATCAGGAGCGATTATGTAGCTTCCGCGTTCATCTCTCATCGGTGATTCCTCCATTGTCTTCTCGCAAATTTCTTCTTTTGCTTTGTCATTCATGAACAATAGTGTTCACCGTGGTATCAAAAGAAATTTAAATTTCTTGATTCTTTCTTCCATATGTTCTCTGAGATTCTCCGCGTTCATCATTCTTCCTTTGTTCTTTGACCTGCTTGGTTGTTGTTCAACTCATCTCTGCCATGGCAAATCCTCCACAGAACCATGATGACACACTATACCTTCATCCTTCGGATAATTCCGCTCTTGTGTTGGTATCTCAACATGCATCTCCCTAAGGACAAATTCTGTCACTTCTTGCGTGTATTCAAGAAGTTCTTTGAAGCTACTTCCTCGATTATCCCTCGAGTCCGCTTCATCATCTTTACTGCGTTTGTCTCTTGTTTCTTCGCGGTCCAACTGTGTAGCCTTGGAAGAACTAATGAAACAACATTTTTTCCTCGAAAGAAGCGATGTTTCGCTTTCTTTATTCCCTTCTTGCGTGTGTTCAAGAAGTTCATTGAAGTTTATTCACCGATTATCCCTCGAGCCAGCTTCATCATCATTGATGTGTTTCTGTCTCTTGTTTCTTCCTAGTCAAGTTGTGTAGCTATGGAAGAGCAAATGAACCAGCAAATGAAATCTTTTTCAACTCATATATCTAACAATCCAATTTTTTGCCAGAACTATTGTTCATTTATGCAAATTAAAAATCCGTTCAACATTTGGTTGTGTTTTTTCCATCATCGGCGCCACCATGGGAATGGTCTTTCAGATATGTTTGGTACATTTTAGGATTTGCTCCTACTATTCTTAGCCTTTCTCCTTTCCATAGAATTCAAGGTTTGCTATGTTTGATAAGGAATTCACCGTTTGGTTGTATTTCATCTTATTTTCTTGTTGGATTCTTGGATTGATTTCTTGGATCCACATTTTTATATGAGGTTTTTTGAAGACTGCTCAATGTTCTTTTGTCGACATGTGGTTTCTTGTAAGTTTTCAATTGCCATCAACATAGTAGCACTGATGTTTGGCCTTGTAGAATGAGATTTTAATTTCCTAAGTTTCTTAAAGTGTCTACAATGGTTGCTGAATGGACTTCATATTCATGTGGTTTGTGTATTTGAATTTTTGGTTGGCCGATAGTGCAAGATGCATAGAAGCTTTATTTTAGCATCTCATCTCCAAGTTAGAAGATATTGACATCTCTCTTCCAACTTGAGGGGGAGTATTAGAAAGTTAGTTTACAAGTTAGTTAAATTAGTTTTCAATTGTAACTACTTTTCTTAGTTAGTTAGTTGGATTTTTGTATTTACTTTCACTAGAAGGTGCACTATATATAGTGATCACCTCTTCATATTGTACTAAGTTTTTACTTCACCATTCATTTGAATAAAATTTATATTCAATTCATAGATAAAGTTTAACTCTCAATATGGTCGATGCACTAATGGAAAAACTGTGGTTGATTACTTTGGTAACAAATACATTAATCCACATATAAATTGATTTTTCATTATGATAAAAAGAATAAATTGATTTGTTTAATTAATTGTTTATGCAGCTATACATCTAGGACTACCCTTAGTTCCACCCTACTTGGGACTTTCAGAGAATCAAAGGAATAAAATCAGCACAGGCATAAATTATGCATCTGCTGGTTCTGGTATTCTCCCAAAAATAGACAACGTAAGTCTCATAACTAAATTTTTATTTACTCTCTCTATATTAAGGTTTCAACACATCTTTAACCTCTCTAGAAGTGTCTCCGAAGTTTCCAAAGAGTGTCTAAGATGTGCCCGAACAAAGAAGAAAAAGGATTTTTTATTAACACTTATCTGAGTTATCGGACATGTGTCGTACGAGTGTTGTACGGTGTTAGACCCGTCTAATCTTAAAGGTATTCGTGCTTCTTAGCCCGCAACCCCTCATGGGATTGCTCTGTCCCTAATTTGAGAAGAACCAAATTACAAGATGCTTATATTAGTTGATTTGTAGAGGTTGTTATGTTATTTAATGTTTGCCCTCTTTAAGAATAATTTGGCAAGGATGTTTGATGAGAAAGCAAAATTGGAGAGGCATCTATCTACATCCTTGTTTTATGTTTCTACAGGGATAAATGACTTTTCCAATGGCTCCAAAAAAATTGCTTTGGGTCTTCTAAAACAATACTCCAAACGGTTCCAGAAAATGATTATGTGGTCAAATGTGATACTCGAAGTACCATCCATTTAGCCAAGAACCCCATGTTTAAGTCACACTCAAAACATATTGACATATAATATCATTGGATACAATAAGCACCGGAATAGAAAAAATTGAAGAAATCCATATATTATCAGATATGATAAGAAGTTCAATACCAAGTAAGAAGGTTGAAGGTTGTTACTAAGTTGCTGCTGGTATAGTGGTGCTGCCCAATTACATAAGCCGATGAATTTTTTTAAAATTCCCTCCTTTAATTCAGATGCACATTCAACTTAGAGTAATGTATTGAGAGTTTTAAGAGCTCATTGAAATTGTGGAGATTAGTTCCTCTCCATATATCAGTTTTTGGAAAAGAAACATTTTCCCTATAAATAAGAGAACTTGGGAAGATAAGCTTATGTTGACCTAATAGACATTAGATTACATTACCATAAAAGAAAGTAAGCAATATCTGTTGGTCTCGAGTGTAATATGAGTGTAAATTAAATATTTCAAAATCCAACAAGGTTGGATCTTGCAGTACAAAGGCAGCAACAAAAAATATAGAATACCAATATTTAACGCGGAAAACCCCTTAATGTTGAGGAAAACCACTGGACAAACTCTGAAAAATATTCCACTATATTAAAGAATATTACAATATTCATTCTCTTCACTCTTTTCACACACAAGAGATACAATATAGTGTTTTCCGTGAGACCCACTCCTATTTAAATATTTCACTTTTGCAATACCAATGAGTTATAGAGATAATACCCACCCCAGTGTATTTTCTCACACTCTCGGAATTTACTCAACACTCTATTTTTCCTCTCACACTTTTTCTTTCTCTTCAATTCAACTCACAGAAGCTATATTTCTCTTTCTGCTTCTGATTCAACGCAATCCTTCAACTGATATTGCCTCTATTTATAGGCAACAATTACATGTGAATATGTTTGAAACAATTCAAACTTTACACACCAAAAATCTTTTGAAAGAAAAATGGTGATATGCATTTAATGCATGTATCAAACCTAGACTTTGATAGGTAATTGCTTTTGCAATTTGTCTTTGGATGGATCAACCACGTATTTCACTTGGGTCTAACAATTCTCCCCCTCCAGCCAAAGGAGAAGAATACTTCGTTATTCACATGTAATCCATGTCGATTAGGTCGGCACAAAGTTGAAGCTTTTTGCGTGCTATCATATCCGCAAGACTTTTATCAGTGTGAATCTTTTCCAACTTAAATTTTTGTTCTTCAACTGCTTGACGCAACCAATGATATCTGACATCAATATGCTTTGTACGAGAGTGGTACATCGCATTCTTACTCAAATCAAAGCACTTTGACTATCGCAATGGATAATGTACCTTTCTGATTCATTCCCAATTGGTGAAAATCTTTTTAGCCAAAGCATTTCTTTTCTGGCTTCAGTCGTGGCAATGAATTCCGCCTCAGTAGTTGATAAGGCAACACATTTCTGCAATTTAGATTGTAGATCTTCGGCAGTCCAGGTCACCTACCATATCTGCATCTGCATAGCCTTCCAAAATTGGTTCTGATCCTCCAAATCATAAACACTTCTTTGAGCTTCCTTTCAGATACCTCAAGATCCACTTTACAGCTTCCCAATGTTCTCTATCGGGATTAGAAAGAAACCTGCTAACAACTCCGACTGCATGAGCCTTGAGCAGACCATTGCATACATCAAACTCCCAACTACTGAGGAGTAAGGTATAGAAACCATAACTTATTTCTCATCCTGACTAGTAGGACAACTCATTTTGCTTAGTTTAAAGTGATTGGCTAGCGGTATGCTAACTGACTTATCCTCTATCTTATATTGAAATTGTTTTTAAGGACAATGTATTCTTTTGGTGTAATTCAAGTTTCCTCTCGGAATACAAGAATGTGTCTCGAAACAATGATCAAACCTATTCTCATGGTTGATCATCGCAGAGACCCATTAAGCCCAACCTTATTGTCCCAAGACACTCAAAGCTATTCTCATGCTTTGATTGCCTTGTCTAACCTCATTGGTCCAATATCAAACTTCACCTCTCGGTACCTCGTTTGATATTTGATTTATGAAATAAGAATGATGAGGCTAGATTAAAAATCAAGTTCTAATAAGATAGAGTTTAGTCTTGGAATTGTTTAGGGATCGATCATTGAATTGTTTCCCACAATCCCAAGACTAAAGAGGTCTACTCACACATGATCATAGTAGACAAAAGCTTAGAAGAAGAAGAAGAAGAAGAAGAAGAAGAAGACATAAAAGATAAATAACAAGAAGATAAATGACAAAATGTAAAGTCTGAGAAAATAAAGGTCTTTGGAAAATAAGGGCCAGAAAGTAGAGTTGCAAGAATGTAAAGTGCAAGAATTATAAATAACAAGAACTTAAAATGAAGAAAGTAAATTGCATAAAATCTTAGAAATAAACTTTGAGTAGTGTTTGCAATAGCCTAAGGTTCTTTTTTTTTTTTAATACAAGTGAAGAGAGAGCCTTTATATAGCCTAGGATCAGTAGACAATCACATAAATTCACAATCATGGCCATAAAAACCCACTAAGAAAAAGAAGGAATCAGCTTTGTGGCCCAATTTTTGAGTAGCGGGAAGGTCGCGCGGGTTAGTGCTCAGCAGACCTTGCGGTGTCGTGCTCTGTGTTCGCAAATGTTATTTTCCTGATTTTTGAAGGCGCATGGGTCGTGCTTGGTTTCTGACTTTTTTATTTTCTTTTTTTTCTTGTTCCTCCTTTCAGGCTCTTTTGATCCTTGCTATTCTTTCATCCAAAATTTCTCTTTTTCTCCACTTTTAGTCCTGAAAACACAAAACTAACATTTTGTAGTAAAATAGCTCCAAAATAGAACTAAAATTCCACAAATTTTATTTAATTCAAATACTAAAAACACTCTAAATTATGACTTATCAAACTCCCTCATGCTTAAATCCTTGCAATTTATTTGGCAAATCTTTCAATGAAAATTATCGGCTTAGCACATGAACTGGAAATGATTTGGTGGTATCCAACAACATTTTTCTTCTCAGCTTAAGAAACTTTTATGTTGAGCTTTATGTGCAGAGAAGATCAGTTTTGTGGTACTAGAACAACAGGTTAGATGTCAACAGCCAAATTCCCTAGCATCTTTTGCTTGGGTCATCCACTTATATGCAAACAATGCAATTGCCACACTTGGTCTCAAAGGAATGCCTCTTTTTCCCAGTAGTCAATCGGTCTCAAAAGGGTACCCTAGTAACTTATGAAGCCTCAAAAGGGTACTCAAAGTATTTCCCTAGTAACCTATGACCTCAAAGGGATGTTGGGCTAAATTGTTTAGATTCTTTTCTTTTTTTTCATTTTCATTTTTTTCTTTTTCAACATCTTTCGATTTTCTTGCTATTTTTAAGCAGCCCAACATAGACATTTCTCCAGTAACCAAAATGCAGTAAGTGTCACCAAGGGAACTAAGTTTCTTTTTTTTTACAATCTTTCTTAGACATCCTAGTACGAGAAACCTGTCTTAGCAGTGTGTGTGTGTGTGAACCCAACACTAAGTATCAACAAGCATATCTAATAGTTGAACACCAGCCATAACATTCAAATTGCTGCAAATCGAAAAATTTATCACAGAAATGCCATAAAAAATACTTCAAAGTTTCACAAGGATCTATCACATAGAAGATAAGATGACTCAACTAACAAATAAAGAAGAAGAAAAGACTAAAGTCATCCCCCCATGCTTGGACTAGACATTGTCCTCAATGTATAAAAATGAAAAGCATATGAGAAGGGTAAAGAAAGCTCACATTGACTAGCATTTGCAGCTTTCCTTCTTATTCCAGCAAAGAAAAACAAAGGTAAACATGTTGGTTGCCTCCCACGCAGCGCTCTTTTATGGTCATTAGCTTGACCTTTGCTCTTTATAGACTTATTCCTGGGTCCCATTGCTTGAAGCATAAAGACCAAGTGACACATGGAGAATGAAAACATATTCCAGGATCCCATGGCTTGTAAAAAGGAAGTTGCATAAGCAACAAGATCCTATTTTCATTTTCTCTAGATCAAATGTTATTTTCACCAAGGAAGGTGAAAAATAAGATAAAGGGCTCAAGATCTTGACATCCACACATGCATATAAACCCATGTATTTATCCAAGGAAGAAATTTCATTTCCTTTATGTTCTCCAATCTATGGTATATCTCTTGTGAATCATCGCACCACTGCCACTTTAGTATTATTTCGATCTACCTCAACTACAATATTTTTCTCAAATTGTGTTTCATGTAGTTTTTTGAATAACCCTCTTAATCAAGGTGGTGGTGGTGGCAAAGATGACTCAAAAGATTCTCATTCCTCCTTGGAGAATGTAAATACATTTTTGTGAAACCCTTTATAGCAATGTGGTGGTGGCGGCAAAGATTCCTCAAAATATTCCCATTCCTTCTTGGAGAATGTAAATACATGCTTATTCATATTAACAAGAAAAAGAAAACATTTAGTCTAACCGATACCAAAAAAATCAATCAATATCACAAAAGTCCCCAGCAACGGCGCCAAAAACTTGATAGGCCGCAAGCGCACGGTTTTATCGAGTAATAAAAAGTATCGATCCCCCAGAGACTTTTATGATTACCAATTTATTTTTCAGTGGTGATTAGCTAAAAGAAAATGATTTTTAGGAAAAAGGAATATTTGTTTAATTAATAGTTAGAATATAAAAGTGTCTCAGGATTATGGGACAAATCACAACGATGGAAATTTAACAATCCCTTAACTATCCTCTATCTTATATTGAAATTTTTTTAAGGACAAGATATTCTTTTGGTGTAATTCAAGTTTCCTCTCGGAATACAAGAATGCGTCTCGAAACAATGATCAAGCCTATTCTCATGGTTGATCATCGCAGAGACCCATTAAGCCCAACCTTATTGTCCCAAGACACTAAAATCTATTCGCATGCTTTGATTGCCTTGTCTAACCTCATTGGTCCAATATCAAACTTCACATCTCGGTACCTCGTTTGATATTTGATTTATGAAATAAGAATGATGAGGCTAGATTAAAAATCAAGTTCTAATAAGATAGAGTTTAGTCTTGGAATTGTTTAGGGATCCATCATTGAATTGTTTCCCACAATCCCAAGACTAAAGAGGTCTACTCACACATGATCATAGTAGACAAAAGCTTATAAAAAGAAAAAGAAGAAGAAGACATAAAAGATAAATAACAAGAAGATAAATGACAAAATGTAAAGTCTGAGAAAAAATAAAGGTCTTTGGAAAATAATGACAGAAAGTAGAGTTGCAAGAATGTAAAGTGCAAGAATTATAAAGAACAAGAACTTAAAATGAAGAAAGTAAATTGCATAAAATCTTAGAAATAAACTTTGAGTAGTGTTTGCAATAGCCTAAGGTTCATTTTTTTGAATACAAGTGAAGAGCGCGCTTTATATAGCGCTTGGATCGATGAACAATCACATAAATTCACAATCATGGCCATAAAAACCCACTAAGAATAAGAAGGAATCAACTTTGTAACTGAATTTTGAGGAGCGGGAAGGTCGCGCGAATTGGTGCTCAGCGAGCGCCGCGAGTGCGTGCTCTGTGTTCGCAAATGTTATTTTCACGATTTTTGAAGGTGCATGGTGTTGCGCTTGAAAAAGTCTCAGGGGTTTTCTCCGTTTACAACGTTTTAGAACAATGAAGTCGCCACCAATATTTTTATAAGGAAAATTGATAAACTCCAATTTAGTGCATTTTTAGAGATGTTTGTGAGTCAATTTTAGAGCAATTATTACTAATTATACAAATTATTGACTTAATTTGCTCTACATTTTCTGAGAAGGAAGAAAATATGAAAACACACACACACACACACACACACACACATATATATATATATATATATATATATATATATATATATATATATATATATATATATATATATATATATATATATATTGGCTTGATTAGAAAGAGGCATTTTTAAAGCAAAGGAAAAGAAGGGTCGCTGAAGCAGTGCGAGGAGGAGTTGAATGGAAATAAGGCCCACTATTGAATTGAAAATCACAAGGCCCAAAAGGAAAAGATTCACTCTCAGTATCTCACGGAACCCTAAGCTACATTGCTAGTAATTATAAATAGGGTTTTTTTTTGTACCCCCACCTCATCCCCATAAACCCCCACCCACACTGAAAACACCAAAATGCCCTTCTGAAAACGTTTTTTTTTTTTACAAATTTTTGACCAATCGTATATACACCTGGGGGGGTATATATACAACCCTATGCATTTAGGCATCGTATATACACCTCCCAAGGCGTATATACGATTGACAAACCCCTACCATAAACGTATATACGCCTTGGGAGGTGTATATCGATGCCTAAAAAATAGGTTCGTATATATACCCCCTCGGTGTATATCTGACCCCATTGTATTTTTTTAATTTTTTTAAGTCAAATAAAAATTATATAAGTCACGAAAATAGGTTTTGTGTGTAGTTCGTTAAAGCGTGGCGATGTTATCGTCGAGCGAATAATTTAAATTAAAAAAATCGGTTTTGACAACATACTCCGATCGTAATGAAACCACAGCCATTAAATCCGAAAAAATCAAGAATCAAGACTCCCTTAGAAGGAACTTCTTACGGGACTCTGACCTCAAAATCCCAAATTCCATCGTTTACTATTTTTCACGATTTTTTTAATTTTCATAGTCTCCAAAAATCTAAAAAAATTTGTATAGCCTTATTTTGGTTTTGTTAGATTTTTAGTGGTGTTTTTATGATTTTTTGGAGTAGTTTTTACTATTTAACGAATTTTTAGTAGCCTTTTAGTAATAAAAATTAAAACAAATTATTAAAAAAAATAAAAAGTGCATCGTATATACCCCTTTGATGCGTATATATACGATTGGACAAAAAATAGCCATCGTATATACGTACCCAAAGGGGTATATACGATTTATTTATTTTTAAAAAAATTAAGTTTCAAAGGGCATTTTGGGGTTTTTGTTATTGGGTGGGGGTGGGAGCCGGGAGGGGATGGGGTGGGGGTCCAAAAAAAAAATCCCTTATAAATATAGGGGAGAATTATCAAGAAAGGGGGACCGGAAGCGCTACCAGCTAAAAACCACGCAAGAAAGAAAAAGAAAGGAGCCGCACACAATGAGAGAAGATCACAACGAGGCGAGAGAGTGAAGATTTTGGATCCGTTTTGACCTTTGTGAGAGAGCTTCAGAGCAGAAAAAAAGAGATTGAAGACTCAGAATAAGAATTTCTCAGATTTTCGGGTTATTTTTATCTCTATAATTCACGACTCTAATTTCTATTTTGTTGTTTTTGATTATTATGGATACCTAAATCCTCTTCTAGGGTCTTAGGTGAATCTTGCATGATTAGAGACCTTTTTATGTTCTAATTTCTAGTTTGAATTCCTATTTTTATTTTAATTAATATTGTCCTATTGTTTTTATCATATGATTAGGATTAGCTACCCTTTACATGTTCATAATCAATTAGTTGATCAGCGACCGTACTGCAATTAGTTGGTGGACCTATAGGATAATTGGGGCTATAATTAGGGCATGACCAAACCATAATTTAGTCTTCCAATCATTCAACCTTTTTGCTCTTTATGCTTCTCCTGAATTTAAATTCTTGCATGACCAAACGAGGGTTAATTTAGGAAAAAGAATATTAATCGCGAATGACCAAACGGATTAATAGCTTTAGTAAAGGGATTGGTAATTAAATAAAATAAGGGAATTCAGGTAGAATTAGACATGGGGAATCGAAGCTTGCAAGTGAAACCGTGACCTTAGATCTCTCTCCATTTATTAAACTTGTATTTTAATTCTTGCTATTTATTTCTTTTTATTTTAGTTTCTATAACCTTCACATTATTGATTCGTCTAAACAATATATAATCTTGACTAGTTTGGTATTTGTTAATTAATCCCTGTGGATACAATATTCTTTATACTACTTCTGCGAAAGAGTACACTTGCTCTAAGTGTGTCTTTGACGCAACAAAAATATTGAAGAAAAACCTTTTTGGAAGGCAGATGGTCTTTTGGAAACCTAGGAAGATTTGGGTTGAAAATTCGGTTAGGCAAGGGAAGGTATTAGCACCCCACATCTCCTTTCTCTTTGAAAGGAACCTTTAATTAAGCGTGTGGTTTTAAGTTTTTGATTTGGAAAGTACTTAAATTTGCTGTTGATTGAAAAGACTTAATGAATTTTTATTTGCGTAGCTTGGCGAGAGTTAGCGCTTTGGTTTCTTTTGAAAGGAAAAATGTTTTTAGTTTGTTGTGCTTGCGGAGGGATCCGCTCCTACGTATCTCGGTGCGATGAAGAATTCAAAGCTACGTAGTTCTAGTTTTTGGTTATTTTTATTTTGTTTAATTGTGAAAGCAGAGCTTTCATGATGATCAATTGGCGAAGGCTCCAAGTGACCACCATTAGCACCCCATTGTTAATAATCATGCAAGCAAAGGCTTGCGGGACCAATAACAAAGTTTTATTTTTGATTTAATGAAAAGTTTTTTGGAAAATTAGGCATTCATGATGATCAATTGAGCAAAGGCTCCAAGTGATCATCACTGAGTCCTCATTGTTAATGATTATGCAAGCGAGAGGCTTATGAAACCATTAACAAAGTTTTTTTTTTTTTATTGAAAATCTTTGAAAAATTAGGCGTTCATGATGATCAATTGAGCAAAGGCTCCAAGTGATCATCACTAGGTCCTCATTGTTAATGATCATGCAAACAAAGGCTTCACATGACCACTAACAAAGTTTTTGATTTAATGAAAAGTGTTTGAGTTAGAAAGAATTAAAAAAACGAGAAAAAGGTGAATATTGCAAAATGGGGGTGTTACTAGTTACTGGGAGTGGTATAACTAAATAGGGGGTGTAAAACGTAAGCCCAGTTCGCATAGGAGGGCCCGATATCCAAGCCCGGGCTTAAGTGAGGTGAAGTGCGCGCGTTAATCAGTGGTGCAAGAAGTAATCTGATAAGTAAAAAAAACAAAAAAAAAAGTAATTTTGGATACCCATATAAGCCCAACCCTAAAGAAAAACCTAAAAATTCCTTCCCTCTCCTTGTTCCTTGCTGCGCCGCAGCTTCTTCCATTCAAGAGGGAGAGAGAAATTTGCGGAGAAATTAACGGAAGGGAGAGAGAGAGAGGAATTAACGGAAGTGAGAGAGAGAGGAGCGGAAGCTACGGTGAGAGGAGGAGCGGAGGAGTGCGAGTTTAAATCGGCGACGGTGGTTGCGATGGTGGGAGTGACGGTGAGGTGGTGACGTTGAGGGCGGCGAAGCGATCCACGGAGAAGAAACGACCACGCGAGGCGTTCTCGCGCGGAGCAGAAGCGAAAACGCATCGAGTTCGTTTTTCTTTTTTTCATTCGTTGTTTTTCGGTTTCTCCTCTCCTCCACCCCATTTCTTTACTCACGAACAAGATTTTTTTGGCCAAATATCAATGTCTGATTCTTAACTGATATAAATTGGTGTTGACTCAATCCCAACTTCGTTTTTCAGTCTCTAATCTTCACTATATTTCTTCACTATATTTCCCTTTTTTCAGATCTGCCTTTTATTATTTTTTTTGTATTTTCGGATTTATTTATTTTTGTATATTTTGTGTTATTATTTTTTGTATTTTTTGGACATTTGGACATTTGAACACTTCTAATTTGTAATAAAAATTAAATAGATTTTTTTTTGACCCTTTTGGATTATATAACACTTTTAAATTGTAGATAACACTAAATAGAATTTTTGGGATTTTTGGACTATACATATATACTCAAAATAAAATAATTGCACAAAATAAGAATAATAATAATAATAAGAGTCGGGTCAAACACAAAGACGAGAGCGGGTCCGACTAGACAAGTACACTAAAACGAGACCCAAAACAAAAGAAATGAGCTCATTAACTGAAAACACTAAAATTAACTCAGAGTTGCACTGTTAAGCCTGAATTGAAAAGACAAACCAACTTTCGAGAAAAAATGACTTTGGGTGGACTTACTTATGTATGACTAGATCCAAATACGAAGATTAAATTGAAGAACGCACGAAAAGATCGATCATTCCCGTGCCTGCCTAATTTAAACAACGGTATTTCTATTTAGTTGAGCTGGATAATTGAAATTGGCTTAAGCTAAAAAGGACGGACAAAATTGGGTTATTACACATGGGTCGTGCTATCTTGCGCATGGGTCGTGCTTGGTTTCTGACTTTTTTATTTTCTTTTTTTTCTTGTTCCTCCTTTCATGCTCTTTTGATCCTTGCTATTCTTTCATCCAAAATTTCTTTTTTTCTCCACTTTTAGTCCTGAAAACACAAAACTAACATTTTGTAGTAAAATAGTTCCAAAATAGAACTAAAATTCCACAAATTTTATTTAATTCAAATACTAAAAACACTCTAAATTATGACTTATCAAGGGTTGTTCTCCCTCATCAACATCTTCACAATCACCATCTACTGCTGGCTCACCATCATCCCTAGGGTCTTCATCAACATCTCCCCCTTTTATGGAAATTCTTCCGGGAGGAGTGGCTGGTGTAAGATAAACCTTACCACTACGTTCATGGGTTTTCGGTGTAGCATAATCTGACATAGTTTCTTGTTCATGAAAGTCTACGTCTCTACTTCGAACAATTCTTCTCTTCTTTGGATCCCATAACCTGTAGCCAAATTCCTCATCTATGTAGCTCAAAAATATACAAGAAATTTCTTTATCATCAAGTTTTTGTCTCTGCTCCTTATTTACATGAGCAAAAGCTTTACATTCAAACACCTTCAAATGAGAGTAATTGATATCACAACCAGACCATACTCTTTCCGGGATGTCAAAGCCCAGGAGAACATATAGAGATCTTTAATCAGGTAGCACGTGGTTTGAATAGCTTCACCCCAAAATGGCTTAGGTAGTTTAGCCATTTTCAACATACATCTAACTTTCTCTATAATGGTTCTGTTGATTCTGTCGGCTACACTATTATGTTGTGCGGTTCTAGGAACCGTCTTCTCATGTCTGATGCCATGCTCAGAACAATAACTTTTAAATTCATGGGAAGCCTATTCATCCCATTGCCCGTGCGAAGACACTTCAAAGGTTTATCAGCGGCTCTCTCCACCATCACATGAAACCTCTTGAAGTATTGAAAAACTCGATCCTTCATTTTTTAAGAAGTACACCCACAACTTTCATGAAGCATCATCCATGAGAGTCACAAAATATCTACTACCACCAAGAGTCTCCACTTCCATGGTTCACACACATCAGAATACACTATATCCAATATGTTATCTTTTAGCTTAGAAGTTCTACTGAAAGATACTCTATGTTGTTTGCCAAATAAACAATGATCACAAGGATTCAACTTAGCACCTTTGTCAGATGGAATGAGGGACTTCCTTGACAACATTTGCAATCCCTTTTAACTTAAAAATGAGCTAGTCTTTTATGCCATAAATCTGGCAAAGCATCACGTTCGATTGATTTCAATCTGTCTTCGATCAGCTTGGCTTGAGTTTTGTACAATTTAGAATACATTGTGCTCTAGAAACCATCAAGTATCCTTTAATATGCTTCCACTAACAAAGTTGTTGTGAAATCCAGCTAAATCCAGAGCATGCACATAAATTAGAGACGAAGATTTGGCACATGTCGCACGCCCTTCAGTGTTAGTGTGCAACCAATATTGGTAAGAATACACACATCACCATTTCCAACAATATCTGCACTGCTACAGTTGCCCATATTTACTTTGCCAAAGTCTCTTACTTTGTACGTCATAAATAATTTTTTGTTAGAAGTGGCATGGTAAGATGTTGCTGCGTTACCGACCCATTCAACACATGAATCTGCAACATGACACTCTTTTTCTTCAACAGAGAGCAACACCACTTCCCCATCAATTACAGGGGTTGTGGTATTTTCATCTCCATCTGACCTTTGATTTCTCCAATCCTTTTTTTTCTTTGTTATTCTAATATTTGCAATTCCTTTTGATATGACCCTCTTCGCCATAGTGGTAACACTTAAACTTCTTCGTGGTTGCGATTGTGATGTGTCTTTGAATTTATTAAATCTCCTCCTGCTCTTGCTTCTACCCCTGTTCTATTTTACAAGGGCATGAGAGCTACTTCGGAAAAAGTCAACTCTCAGTCATTGAACATGATATCTTTTATTTGGGATCGAGCGTAATATGAGTGTAAATTAAATATTTTAAAATCCAACAAGGTTGGATCTTGTAGCACAATGGTAGCAATAAAAAAAATAGAACACCAATCTTTAAAGTGGGAAACCCCTAATGTTGAGGGAAAAATCACCGGACAAACTCCAAAAAATATTCCACTATATTAAATAATATTACAATATTCTCTCCACTTTTTGCACACACAAGGAAGGGATACAATATAGTGTTTCCTGTGAGACCCATTCCTATTCAATTATTTTACTTTTGCAATACCAACGGTGGCATAGACCTGCATAGTTTTCAAGGGGTTCAGTTGAATCCCCTTAAAGAGTATGTTAGTACTAGTACCCCAATATAAAATTGTTATGAATCCCCCGTAAATTTAAATTTGTACTAGTCCTTAAATTTGCACCTAATTTTTAATAACTCGTGTTATTAATCTCTGCAATGTTATTAATCTGTATGAGAATTTATTTATAGAAGCTTTTTAGAAAGTAATTTTACCGATATAACATATTTTTAAGAACTACTTCTTATTTTCGTATACGTACTTTAGGACTTAAATAAGTAATGACTGGTAAACTTAGAGACTAATTTAGCGATTTACTCTTAAATAAATTTGGAGTTAGATAACTTGATTCCTTAATTTTATAAAATTAAGTGAGGGTATTTGAAAAGAAAAAATTAAACATTTTGATGATAATTTGATTCCTTGATAATGATTTTTTTTGGCACACCCACCCTGTTGTATTTTTCTAACACTATCAATATTTACTCAACACTATTTTTTTCTCTCACTCTTTTTCTCCTCACTTCAAGTCACAGAAGCTATATTTCTGTTTCTGCTTCTGATACGATGCATTCCTTCAACTAATATTGTCTCTATTTATAGGCAAGAATCACATGTTTGAAACAATTCAAACTTTACACCACCGAAAATCTTCTGAAAGAAAAATGGAGATATACATTTAATGCATATACTAAACATTGACTTTGATAGGCAATTTCTTTTGCAATTTTCCTTTGGCTGGATAGACCACGTATTACATGTGTGGTCTACATGTCGGATTAATGACAAAAAAAAAAACAAGTGGGCTCCGTAAGTGATTCCTTCTTTCCAATTGTCGGATTATATGTTGAGTGAGTGTTTCATTAACATTGAATTAAAAAGTGGACCTATGTTTTGGTCAAAATCAGAAAAATGTAACATAATCTAATTAATTGCGTATCAGGGGGGAAACAGTGTCCAATTTTCCCACCTATGAAATCTAACCATGCATGGCCAAATATGATAGGATAAGATCGATCTAAGTTTAATCATATGTCACCTTTTTTTTGTGAAAGTTAGGGCCAAAAGACCCAACTAGAAATCTCTCATTAATGGGCCAGAAGACCCACAATTATACAAATACAGCAAATTTACTAAAGGGTTTTTTTTATACCTCACGTTATCCCCCCATACCCCCACACGCTCAGTGAAAAGACTAAAAATACCCCCTAACGTTTTTCTGAAATCACAATTTCTTCACACTTTTGGTTATCTTCACGATTGATTGCCATTCACTCGTATATACCTCACGAAAACATATATACGAGCGCCTTGTTTCAGCTCAATCGTATATATGTCGCTCAGAACATATATACGACGTTAGTTTTGCACATCGTATATACGTCCATCCAACGTATATACGAGTCAGTCTAATTTGCACCAATCGTATTTACGTCCTTGGAAGATATATACGACGCCTAAAATAGTGAGCAGCGTATATACCCCCTTCATATGTATATACAATGAGGTATTTTTTTTACTAATTGTTTTTTTTTCTTTGCATGTAGTGTCTGGTATGCACCGTAGTGACAGGGACAGTCGTCCCAGAGGGAGATGGGAGGTATCTCCTAGCACAGAGAGAGGGGAGTCATCTGCTGCTCCGAGCACGAGGACGAGGAGGCATAACAATCACAAATTGAGTAAAAAAAATAAAACAACAAATGTAAGCTATGAATCTGATAAAAAAAAAGCGTAAAGCAATATAAATCAAATCTGCTATAAGCTAGCGGATTTGGTTTGCCAAACAGAGCCTAAATAGCAGACCGAGATCATCTTGATGTTAACTTCTGTTCCAAAAGTGGTCTTTGGAGTGGCGCGGCCCTTGGCTTGTTCCCCTGAGAACCCTACAAGCCCATGAAGGGTTGTAGTTGTTCTGTGGTGAGTTGCAGCCCTTCCAAGGCCTTCTAGTATAAGATATCAGTCAAACTTCCTGGGTCGATGAGGACTCACTGGACGTAGAAATTTAGCATTTGAATGGCAAAAACTATGGGGTCGTGTTCGTTGGATAAGACGCCTTCGAAATCCCGCATGAAAAGGTTATGCCCGGGGATTCACACATTACACAACCCATTCTCTCTGTAATACACATGATTTGGCAAACGTAAAGCTTGAGCGCGGAGTTCATCTGACCTCACCCACAAACCACCAGTGATGGTGTTTGTGGTAGATTGGTTCCTTTCGACAGCAACAAATGTTGTTTCATTGTATTCCATGTCGGGTGGTTGGGGAACCGGCGTTGTTACGCTTGGTGATGATTGGCGGTTACGGCAAGTAGTTACTGTAACAGTGAAATGGGGACGAGAAACTCTATTACCGTGGCCCCACGGTGGGCGTCATATGTACTTGAATATTACATGAAATGCAATTACAAGATAAATGGCTCTAGTGACCGAGATGATGACTGAGCAGTTATTTTTCTCTCTCTTCGTTTTTGTGTGAGTTACAGAAGTGAATTTCCATGTGTGCATACAGTGTTCGGACATGCCCATCCGAACGGGTTCGGTGGGTGTGAGCCGAACGGGTCAAAAACAGTGTGTGTGGGGAGGTTTTTATGTGAAGGTACGTAATTTGAGAATATTTAAGGTTTGGGGGTGTGTTTAAGTAGGAGGGGGTGTGGGAAAAGTAATATCCTATAAATATTGCTCACAATTATTATGAAGTTTTCTAAGAGCAAATCCAATAGTAGCATGGCGCTTGCTTTTCCCACACCCCCTCCTACTCGAAACACACCCCATAAGGGTGTGAAAAGACCAAAAGACCAGGCGAAACCTATTTTTTTCATCACAATTTTCACTGTTGAGCAATGTGTTCGAACGAGGCTGTTCGAGTGTGTTAAATATGGACAGACACCCTATTGGGCGTTTTTCACCTGTTCGAATAAGGTCATGCGAACACATTCGAATGGGGTCATGCGAACATGTTCGAATGATGGTGTTCGAACAAGTCTTTGCGAAATTGCTGCGAGAATGACGAGTATTGGGCGTCTCGATTCCACAAGCGCTTTTAATCAACGGTTTACAATCGATCAAATGTGTCGGATAAAGGAGTGGATGTCAATCCGCTTTGGAAAATGTGCCTGAACGGATAGAATTTAAACGGCTCAGATTTGTGATCTAAAAATGAAATCAACGGCTGACATTTCACCATGCCTATTATAAAAAGGGGTTCACATCCTCAGATCTTCTTCACCAAACCCTAATCTGCTTCTTCACCAAACCCTAATCTGCTTCTTCACCAAAATCCTCAGATCTCACGAAATGGAATGGCAATTGTGCTCGACCCAATTACTCGAAGCGACAAATTCCTAACGGCCCTTCATCACCATGGGACTGTCACCACCGACGAACATGGTGATGTGTTTCGTTGTCCTAACCATGTCTTCTACAGGATGAGTAAGGACATCACCTTCTCCCAACGGAAGGAAAAGGCTGAGAGGAAGATTCGTCCAGAGGGAGCGTGGCGTAAAGACGTGGAGCGTATACGTTTCAAAAAGTTCAATTGTAGAGATGATGGGACTGTCCATTATTCAGCCATGGAGATCCAAAGCGACGACGACGTCCGCGCAATGATGGAACATCTAGCTAACGTTCCGATGGGGCGACAAATCTTAGAGCTGTACGTGGACACAATACGCACTCCAGAAGAAGTCATGCATCTTCTTCAACAAAGACCACCCGCACCACAACAAATTAGTTAAATTATACAAAAAAATTGCGCCAACGTAAAGAGAATTTCAAATTAAAAAACCAAATGAAACAAAGTAGTTAAATTATACAAAAATTCCAAACATATATCCTCCCTATGACATGATCCTACTGGGTGTTGCCCCCTCCTTCTCTCATACACATTGCCAAACCTCCTCCTAAACCTACGGAAGGGGTTGAGCAGCCTCTTGATGCGCTGAAAGATGCTCCTGGTTGGCTCTGGGACATTATTATCGATGGTCCCAACCATGTCATCAACTTCCCAGGAGGAAAAGTTCGCACTCTGGAAGTGCTCAAAGATCCAAGCCTGTAATGAACATATCATTGGTGATTATTAATCTGAAAGTGACCCTAAAGCAAACTTAAAAGTAAAGAATATGTTTTATACCTGAAGTAAAGGAAGATGACCAGCAATCTTCTTGGTCTTCTTTCTTGTAGCATCCTTCAGCTGATCATACAAATGGGCAAGGGCCATGGCCCCCCAGCAGAAGTCTCCAACAAAGATCCAAATCGATAAGCATACCAAGGTAGCCAAGCTTAACCTTGTTGCACGACTTGTCGTGAAAAAGGTGCAACCCAATCTACGAATATAGGCCCTAGCAGCATGAGCCCACCTCCCCTCAACTATGGTTGGGTGGTAGACCTTATCCCTCAGCCATACGAGCCCAACAGACAACCCACGGCCCGAAGTCTGGGCAGCTGCATCTTCGGGTGTGGCCCCCAAATAGTCAATCGGCCGGTACTCTCCACGCCACGAAAGTCGATGCGGCATGTCATAGAAACGAGCCGATGATGGGGATGTGTAGCGGTGGGATACATCATCGAGGTGATGCTCATCTCACCCACAGGAAGGTGGAATGATGATGTATCCGGCTGCCAACGCTTTATGAATGCGTTCACCAGCCCCTTGTGGAGAATGGGGAAACCATGCCAACCAGAGGAACCAACCCTGAAGCTGTCAGAGTGTCCCTAATCCTAACATGAAACAACATTATAATGTGAGTCCATGTGGAATTGTTTGTAAATCCTACTAACTTGCATTGAAATGACCTGATAAGCCAAAACATTCAACAACATAATAAACAAATTTACAACAGTCAACTATAAAATAATAACTTACCTGGCTAGAAAAGAAATCAGTAAGAATATGTGCCCCGTATGTGGGCAAGACAGAACCATCTTCTGGTCCACCAGGAAATGGGAATGTCGCCCAGAGCAGGCGACCTCCCGAGGCTCAAAGACCTCCTCCTCATGAGGCTCGGCACCTCCTCCTCATGATGTCTAGAAGATGAAGGCCTAGCGGATGAAGGGCGGCCAACTCATATGCTTGGAAATTGAGCATCACGCTCAATATCCCGCCCTTGATATCCTCGGGAAGTGGGGAGGAGGAACATCAACCCCGCCCTACCCCAGCTCGGGGGGTTCACCGCTTCTTCCTCCTTTGCGCGTTTGAAATCGTAGGAGGTGGCCGACCGGCTTCGCTTCGGATGGTTCTTCTTACGCATGACCACCTCTCGCTCCTCACCATATCTCAAACAACAATCAAGAGAACCAATTAAACCAAATTAAGAGAACCAATCACAAAAAGCTTTGAAATCAGATCTTGCCAAACGATCGCTCGAGAGCGGCCACATGCGAACATGTTCGCACAACCCCGTTCGAACAAGTCAGTTTCAGTTTCCAACTCACAACGGTTCGAATGAGGTCGTTCGAACGGTGTTCGCACGACCTCATTCGAACACCTTCGTTTTCATGTGTTCGAAGGAAGTTGTTCGAACAATGCAGCGGTACAGAAAAATAAACCCAAATGCACAGAAGGGGGAGAGGCATACATTGATGAAAATGGAACGATTAGAGAGTGTGAGAGGAGGCGAAAATAACCCAGCAACTCTTGAGAGTGTTAGTGGAGAAGATTGAGTGAGAGATTGGGTGAGATTGAGTGAGTTGGGAGAAGGTGAGTGAAAGGGAGAGTGAAGGTTAGGGTTCGAAGGAGGGAGAGTGAAGGGAGGGGAGGGGTGTGGGTTTTTTTTATTTTTTAAATTGGGGGTAAATTAGGAATTTAGAAATTGAAGGAGTGTGTTAAAGTAAGAGGGGGTGTGGGAAAAGTAAAAGCCTAGTAGCATTATATGATGAGTCTTTCCATAACTTCGAATTCAAAAGTGAATCTTTGTTTTGGTAAAAATCACAATAATTGTGTATCATCTAATTAATTGTGTATGGCCAAAAAAGGTAGGATAAGATCGATCAAAGTTTAATCCTACGTCACCATCTTCTTGCAATGCCAGCTATATATAATTCTCTCTCAAATATTTGTGCTCACTTGGTGGAGGTACTAACTATTTTGGAGTCACGTTCCTCCCCTGCATATTTTCTTCGTGATTTTTGCAAGAAAAAACTACTTGTTATTATTTCAAATAAGAGGTATATTTTAAATAAATAAAAAGTATGATATTCACATTGTTTATAAGAGAACCCGACATTAAAAAGCTTTTTTAACATTTCCTCCAACCATGTAACAATTAACAACTAACATTGCTTATAAAAAGAAACTAAAAAATTTGCACATTAGTTGTTTTCTCTAAGGATGTGATGCCACTCCTTACAAAGAAATCATTCTTCAGTATATTAATTTATATTCATTAATATATTATGTATATCAACAAAAAAACCTGTATTTTTTTTTTGACAGCAAAAAAAATTATTTAACACAATGAATATTTGTCAAAAATAAAAAACATAATGAATATTATTTAAAAGTATTATTACCTAATTTAAAAGAACCTTATTGTAAATAATAAGATTTGAATACCAAGTGTGTTATTAAATTTACATTTATTATAAATAATAAATGTGAATTTTTTGTAAAAAAACAAAAAATGTGAATGTAATAACCAGATTCTATCTTATTTTACCTTATAATATAAAAATACCTTATTATAAATAATATGATGATGTGAATGAATACAATTAGATTAAGTTCATCAGTTCCTCTTGGCAAACTACATTTACATTTACAATTGAGAGTACTCATCGGTTTCAGAAAATGAAGACCAAGTTTCTCACTCATCCTTTTATATTTGTTACATTGCTGTTAAACCTAGCATCAACATCAAAATCATCTCACACAAAACAGATTCCAGCAATCTATGTTTTTGGTGATTCATTAGTTGACTGTGGTAACAACAATTATCTTCCTGGAAAATCTAATGCAATGTTTCTTCCTTATGGTATTGATTTTGGTAATGGAAAACCAACTGGTAGATGGACTAACGGAAAAACTGTGGTTGATTACTTTGGTGAGAAAACTCTTAATCCAAATTCACTATTTAATTTGCCTTTTGTTTAATTTTTCACCTAAATTAATTGTTTTATTAATTTCTTATGCAGCTATACATCTAGGACTACCTTATGTCCCTGCTTACTTGGCACTTTCAAAGAATCAAAGGAACAAAATTACCACAGGAATTAATTATGCATCTGCAGGTTCTGGCATTCTTCCTGAAACCAACAAGGTGAATTTCAGAAAAAAAATTCTCTCTCTGTCTTAGAAGTATTTTTTAAGATAAAATAGTTAGTTTCTTTTGACATGTTATCATTAAATATAATAATGTAGTTGAGATGCCAATAAATAAATGTGTTACTGAAAATAGTAATTACCTCTGCTATTCTATGAATTGAAGAGTTATATATTGTTTGTTGTATTTGCAGATGACTTTAAGTCTTGACAAACAGATTAAGTTATTCAAGAAGACTATTAAGAATAATTTGCCAACAATATTTGATGAGGAAGAAAAATTGGTGAAGCATTTATCTGAATCCTTGTTCGTTGTTTCTACTGGGGTCAACGACATGTTCCATAATCAAACTTTCTTTGGAACCAAAAAATTTGCTAAGAATCTGCTACAACAATTCTCCCTACGCCTAATGGTATGTGCCATCTAGAATTTATTTTTTTTATTTTTTATGGTTGCAAAGACTTGGTGATACATTATTTATTGTCCTGAAATTTGTAGATTAATTGGATTAATCATTAATGTACCCAAATTGTTATCCTAATATTGTTGTTGAGACAACTGAACCACTAATATATTGAGGTCAGAGTTTTCTAGAAAAATATCTGTCCAGATAAATGATATATAGGATCTATTTGGATAAACATGAATTAAACGCTTATAGCATAAGCGCTTCTCATATAAGAGCTTATGCATACATTGATACTTTTTTTGGTTACATTAAAGCTTAGGGAAGATGGGTCTTGGGGTCTCACCAGGGTCAGCGAATGCCCCAAGGCTCTTTAGTTACTTACAGAGGTACTTATATTTTACCCTCCAACGAAGTCCTCACATCGGCAACAATATTCGAACCCACGATCTTGTGAGTGTGAGCTGAATCCTTACGAAGTGGACCAACCTTCATTGGCTTATGCAGAAGTTGATTCTACAATAACAGATTAAATAATGTTAAACTATTATTCTATAAATTATTTGTTATTTTCATAAGCTATTTTGGTGAATTTATGGAAATTAGCTGAAGAAGCTTATGAACATGTCATAATTAATTTGATGGGATGCATAAATTGATTTGATGCCATTTCTATGCCCAACATTTTGAATCATGTTTTGGTTAGTTTAACATTTTATATGAAATTTCTCTGATCCTTTGTAACAGAAATTGTATAGCTTAGGAGGAAGAAAATTTTTTGTGAACAATATTGCTCCATTAGGTTGCTTTCCATCAATAGCTGGGAACTCAAGTCTAAGAGGAAAATGTAATGAGAAGTTCAACAAAGCAATTTCCTTTTACAATAGCAAGTTGCCTGACTTACTCTTAGAGCTACAATCACAACTTGCTGGCTTTACCTTTATACATTCAGATCTCTACAATTTCCTTATGGAGCTAAGGGAAACTGGAAACAGATATGGTAAGTAAGAACAAAATCAAATAAATAATAGCTTGTGGTGGAATATTAATTTGATTAATAACTGTTTTTGGTTTGTAGGGATAGTGGAAACATGGAAACCTTGTTGTCCTAACAACATTGATGGTGATCTCACATGTTATCCTTATAATGTTACTTGTCCAAATAGAAACACTCATCTCTTCTTTGATAATCACCCATCTCAGATTGTGAACCAGATATTTGCTAGGCGTTGCTTTAATGATCAGAAACTATGCAGTTCATCAGGCTTCAAACTACTCTAGTGTGCCTAATAAGTTATATTATCATCTGAGTCTACATGTATGACTGTGTCGTGTTCGGTATCCGTGTCCAAGATTTGCACATTAACCGAGTCTTTATATTATCAATAGATTGATGCTCATTTGGCACTTGATCTATAAGAGTAGGCGTTTGGAAAAAATGGTAAAAGAGACTAGTTATTAATAGAAATGATAGAGAAGAATTACTCAGTTTTTTTTTATAAGAACAATATTTCATTATGGGTGTCTGCTGCAAATTTACATGAAAAACACCCTAACAAAAACAGCAACCTACGGATAGTACCCTACCACAAATTCGTGGAACATAAGACACCCATATTTCAAGCTTACTTAACACGATTCGCTGAAAAATTAGTGCTAGCAGCATCTGGTGCGAAACATAAGCGCAAAACAACAGATGGAACAAAATAGGAGAACATGAGCATCAAAATAATAGCAGCAGGCGCATAATAGAAGCGCTAAGACAACAGGGAAAAAGGTGTTGCTAGCTAATACATCGCATTGAGGCATAACAATTGGAGAATGTGAGAGTTGAATTTCCATCTGCCATTCCAATAAACCAACCCCAAGAATTCTTCCAAACTGGTGTTCCTCTCTGTTAATCCTTACCGTTATAAACGAGTACTCTTCAAAAATCGAGGCAATGTTCACACAACAATATCAATCTGATTTCTTGCACATTTTACGTGATTTCTTGTCAAATTCACTCTAATTACAATCAACAACAAACCAAATTATTTACAAACAACACATAATCAATTTAACACTTCAAAACACATTTGGAATCCAAAATAACTAATAACTTTACATTTCTATATCATCAAATTAATATATCCATAAAATGTGAAATCTAGTAATGTTTTTCCAAAGGGTCCTAGAGACCCAATGCCAAGGCAAGAATGATTCTCTAATTCATAATTCAACCAATGCCAATTTCAAGAAAATAAATTTAGTGATTCACATTGCACAGAATCTTATTGGTGCCCTTGCATTAGAAAACAAGTTTACAAGTTTACCTTAAACTGAAATTTGGTCAACCGAAAATTCGAGACAACACCAAAACCAAAATTCTGAAATTCCAGCTTCTATCTTCCTCTTCCTAGCATCCTAATGCTCGAATATTGTGTCTTTTCTTTTGAGGTCGTTGAACGTTCTTAATCTTCTTTCTTGAATTTGTTGAGAGAAACTGTTAGTTTGTCAATTTTAAAGATCCTAAACTTCTAGATCTAGATTAGATCTCATCACAACCTCATTTCTTTGTCTTGGATCCATAAGTTGGCAGAATATCCCATTATGTCTTAGGAATGGCTTTGCACATTCCACTAAGTTTTAGTCTTTATGTCGTCTTTTCCTATCTATTGGTCTTCTTTTCGTTATCATCTCAAGGAGAACAACTAGAAAGCTATACACATCACTTCTAAAACTAAGGTGTGTTGAAAAGACAAAACATAACATCGTGTTAGTCACTTCCATCTCTTAAAACACCCAACTAGTAATGATAACACCATTAAAGCTTACACCATATGTACATTTTTGCATATTGATAACTCTATTTTATATTGAGTTATTCATGCATTCAAACCTAAAGAATTACTCTCTTTCAAGTAAAGATAAGGATTAAATAGATTTCAAAAACTAATCAAGTTCTTAATGATGTTCATTTCAAATATCAAAGTTCAGGCTGTCTTCAAGGAATGCCATAACATACCAAGAAAATGATATAATATCTATGTCGGCTAATCATAATCACATAGATTAGATCTCGACAATCAAAATCAAAATCAAAATCAAAATCATGCTTCTTCAAGGTCACATTAAATATTAGTATCTATCAAATATTCAAGGCCATCGAAAACAGAGACGTCGTTATCGAGTAAGTTGGAGGTTGTAAATATTGAATTTTCTCAATGCACCTTTCCTTTAAACTTCCACTCAAATCAAGAAAACAACACTCTTGCAGGTCCAGAGATTCAAGAAGAGGACATCCATCAAGAATGGCAAGCAATCCATCATTAGATAGAAAATTTCCATAAATGTTGAGAAGGCGTAGATGAGGCATTGTGTTCGCAATAGCAAATGCCTCATCATCGTTGCTAATCAATTCACGTTCTAACAAAGCCTCACCATTACTTGCTGCACCTAAGCCTTCTGACCAAAAAACACGACTATATGTCAATGACTTCAATAAGGGACAACAACGACCAATAACTTCAATTGAATCACTTGAAATGAAGTAGCTATATGAAATATCAAGCTCCTCTAACAATGGAAATTTATTTGCATTTTTAATAACTCCTTCATCTGAAATGTTTTGACAGTTTGCGAGTCCTAGGCGCCGTAACTCTCTTGTGCTGTATAAATAAATAGAATTTGAATGAAAAAATATCATATACTTAGTAATAAAACAATAAATTGCATTCAATATAATAGATTCAGAGCTTGTCGTGTACACGATAAGGACGTTAAGGTAGGATGCATTTTCATATTTAGTCTCAATCCTTGATTTGGGGAACTAACAACAATACATGATTAAGTCAATCTTATCATATTTTAATATTCTATCGCCCAATTGAATATTTGTACTTAGGTGAAAGTTTTAAAACATTTTATAAAATAAAATAAAAAATTAGTATTAAAACTTTTAAAGCATTTTAATATATAAAAAATGGAAATCAAAAAGTTATTTAAAAATTAAAAATTTTAAAAATAAAATGTTTAAAAACTTTAAATTTAAATATAATTTTTTAACTAATAGAAATCTAGAAAATATTGAAAAAAGCTAAAAGCTAAAAAGTATTAAAAGAGTAGGTTTTCGATGAACTATGTATTTTTAAAACATTTTTTTGACCTATTTTAAACTAAAATGATATTATCTAGTTTGTATCTGGTGTCCACCAATGATAAGATAGCGTAAGAGCTTGTCATCCATATCTATTGTATATCAAATACTATCTACTATATACTCTCTTATTCAGTCTATCATTTTTACAAAATCATCATTAACTATTGTAAGCAACACAAAGAAGACATTAGTAAAAAGAAAGGGATATATGTGTACTACCTGTCAGCTATGTATTCAAGAAGATCATCATTACCAAAATACTCAATATTGATGTCTTCTAGGTTGCCACAACTTAGTTTAACGACATATCGACATATCTTCACCAAATCATAACGTGAATGACGAAGGTTGCTCATATCAACAGTGCGCCACGTAGGAGGATCTTTACAAACTTTCCTCCATAGAGGGCATACTTGAGACACACTCGTCACAATTTCAATGACACTAAGCCGCGCTGGACTATGTTTGTTGTAACTTCTAAAGGAAGTTCAAGCCAGTTTGGCTTCATTCTACTCTCCCCTTCAACTTCCTTTGTCTCCATCATGTAAATAAAACCACTGCAATTAATTTGGTTTAGCGAGTCATTATATTCACGAGCAAATTCAGAAATATATAAAGGAACGACGATATATTTCTCAATTCAGAATGAATAGAAGCATCAATTTCATAATGTTGACATTATATTCTTAGATGAAGCTTTTCTTGTTTGATAAAAAATCATTAGGATAATACTTAGGATAAAAATCATTAGGGTTGATGGTCCCCCAGACTGTGCTGGCCACATTTGCTAGAATAGACACGAAGATGATCGCAATTGTTGTCAAGAAATCCCACATCAGATTTGTAACAATTTCAAGCAAAGTGGACATGAAACACCGATTGTTATGGCAAGAAAATGAGAATCAGTTGGTGAGAGAGATGGGTGATGGGGTGGGAGATTTGATGTAGAAGACTAGAGGCAGAGATTTATATTATTAAACTATGGAGGAATTCTCACGATAAATAAATAGTTACATTACATTACCCTCCAATACAATATTATTGCTGATATAAAGGTATTTTTAGTCATTTATTATTTACAAATTAAGAATTTTATATATAATATGATATTATATGTTTAATTTCCGTAATAAGGTTTAAAAAATCGGCACACCCAGAAGATGACTGAATGTTTAATTGTGAAGATAAGACGTGAAAGAGATTAAACAATTGTGGAGGTGTAATGCTTTACAACGGATAGATTAGATTGACATAAATGAGAACATCATAGGGACTTGGGTATTATGGGGTGCTCAAGTCCCACATCGAGTAGTATGGGATGCTCGGTGGGGTATTTAAGTAGCTTGGTTCTCCCCCCTTGATAGCTAGTTTTTAAGGGAGCACTAGTGCAAAATCAGGAAAAGAATTAGACATTTAAAGTCACACGCTCAGATGCCTGACTTGATACGTAGAGGCGCGTGTGTTTAAGTCAAGCGTGAAACCTACCGACTTCAAAAGTGAAAACTTTTAACAATCTAAGACAGAGTTGATATATCGCGTGACTTCAAAAGTATTACACTTTTTAACAATCTAAGACAGATCGGTATATCGCGTGACTTCAAAAGTCTTAAATAATAGAAACCTAAAACTAACGCTCTCGATCTAGAACGCGTTCTCCTCTCTTATTGATTTCTTCTTCACCATCCCCATCGCTCTCTCTCTGCCTCACTCTCCCCTCTCCTCTCCTATTCATTTCTTCTTCACCATCCCCATCGCTCTCTCTCTGTCTCCTCTCTCCCACATCGCTCTCTCCTCTCCACTCATCTCCTCTTTGCTTTATTGTTAATCAATGTTTCAACCAATTTAGGGTTTCAACAATCGTGAGTCCACAAACTTTCAAGGCTTGGGCGAGTTCGTGGCAAGGAGAATCAAAAAATGAACAGCGAGGGTGGGATCGTGTGGAATGGTCGCCGGACTCGCAAGATCGCATAGTTTCGGGATCACGGTGGATCCGCTTACATCGAATTTCTTGTGTTTCAACCCTAATCGGCTTGATTTTAGTTTTTGAATGATTTCCCCTTTCTTGATTTTGATTGATTTAGGTTTAGTTTAATTCATCTCTTGAATAATTTCTTAATCATTTTTAATCAATATATTTTTAATCTTTAATGTTCCTTGATATATATAAGTTCATTCTTTTTCTTATTCTACCTCGTGTGGATTCATTTTTGATTTATACCAATAACTACGAAGGTGAACGACCATTTGTTCAAACTAATTATTGTCCAGTAATGTCTAGCAAAACAGGTTGTTCGGTATAGCGGTAGAATATTGATGTTCTTTTAGCATAACATGTTTTCCTAGAGTATTCAATTTTTACTTGGTGAATTATTCTCAATTTTATGTGTTCATGTGGTGTCTCGGTTATTTTTATGTTTAATCATTATGCTTGTTTTGGTTTTTCACAGGAAGATCAAAGGAGGAGAGAAGAGAAAGATGAGAGAAAGCGTAAATATAATGTCGTGGAATGACCAGTATGATTTTTTCACGTCACTAGTGAGAATTTATTTGCGTACACGCCTTTTTTGTGCGTAATTTAATATCGCTTTAATGTAGCGAGGTTACTCAAGAGGATATGGAGGCATACGGATGAAGAAAGTACATCATGATGACCCAATGAAGGAGTTCATGAACTAAGCTTGAAGTGCATTTGTTTCGTTACAATTACAAGGCCACAAGCCTCTCTGTTGTGTTTTTACTTGCAAGCGTGATTAGGCGGCATGGGTTATCGGTTTGGCGCCACTGATCCTTTGAGCGATAGTTAGGAAGAGGAAGAACCTTCTTGACTGAAGAACCTTACTTGACCGAAGGTCTATGCCATTGATGTCGATGAAGTCGATGAGGTGGTCTATCATTCATTTTTATTAATTCTATTGAGCTTCTTGCAAGTGTTGTCGCATTTATTTTACAAAGTGTATTGTTTTATTAACTAACCAATAATATGTAGCTTCATGATGCTCGAGTGCAACAAAGTTGCAATATGGTCTGATTAAAATCGGATACATGTTGCGCACCCAACTAGATGTGTTATTCCTTTCTATAGATGTGTTAAAATCGGATACATGTTGCACTCCAACTAAAATCTGGATTAATTTGTTTTTGATTTGTTTGTTACCGATGACGCTGAGTGTGCAATGATAGGTTAATGTTACACTTGCGAGTTCTATAGCCTTTTGTCACTTGTACTATTGTGTTATTCCTTTCTAATGATTTTTGTGATTTTACAGCACGACTTCAGTTTGCGAGGAGGTTCTCCAGGAGCTACGGTCTCTTAATGATCTTGACTTGGAGCTCTATAAATATGCAAGAACCATTTTTCACAAGCAACATGAAACCTCATTGCTGATTACTGAGGTATGACTGTTAGTTTGACGTATTCTCTCTGTTAACACTTCTGTCTTGAATTTTGATTGAGTTTTAGTGTGTTAAATTGCAGGAGAGAGGGGACAACATATCAAGCAGTGCATATGGCATCATCCTCTGGAAGGTCCTTACGTTAGCAATTACTTTTCTCCTCATCCTTTTCTTGTTCTTGCTATTTGTAAATGTGAGAAGAAGAACGTTGAAGATTAAGAAATGATAGTAATTATATCATAATTTGTGGGGTTAGACAAAGTTCCGTTCAGCCTTGTTTTGACATTCAGAATATAATACATTTATGCTAAAGTAATTTTTAGTTTGCTAATGATATTTTTTGAGCAAAATATAATACATTTATTTTATATAGAATATGTATTGCTAGATTTAATGAATTTGATGAGGGGCCAAATTAGTATATGCACGAGGGATCACCCAAAAGCTAAAAAGAATTAAAACTTAAATAAACACTTTTGAAGTCAAGCATTTAAAATGTATGTCTTAAAAACATAACTTTTAAAGTCAAGCATTTAAAACGCCTGACTTAAAAACATCTTTAAAGTCTGGCGCGTGACTTTAAAAGCTATCCACAGAGGCTGGTCTAGAGAGAACACGAGGAATTAAAGTCAGACGGTTAAAAGTCTGACTTAGAAACAAACTTATGAAGTCAGGCACTCGCGCGACTTTAAATCTCCTGACATACGAAGTCACCTTAATAGAAGTCACGCGGGCGCGTGACTTTAAAAAGCCAATTTGCGTGACTTTAAATCCCTTTTCTGCACTAGTGGAGGGTTCCCGAAGTGCTTAGATACCTATCAATTGGTATCAGAGCTGGTTGTCGACGTTTCGGAGAAGGCTACCCACGAAGGGTTCTGATTGGTGGAGGGTTCTGACCAACAAAAAAGTTGAGTGAAGTGCCACCGAGTAAAGTGTCGTGGAGTGTAGCCGTCGAGGACGTCGGCTCTTAGGGGTGGTGCTATGATAGGGTCTTAGGTATTATGGGGGTGCTCAAGTCTCACATCAAGTAGTATGGGATGCTCGGTGGGGTATTTAAGTGGCTTGGTTCTCCCCCCTTGATAGCTAGTTTTTAAGGGAGGGTTCCCCAAGTGCTTAGATACCTATCAATTGGCATCTGAGCTGGTTGTCGGCGTTTCGGAGAAGGCCACCCACGAAGGGTTCTGATCGGTGGAGGGTTCTGACCAACAAAAAAGTTGAGTGAAGTGCCACCAAGTAAAGTGTCGTGGAATGCAACCGCCAAGGACATCGGCTCTCAGGGGTGGTGCTATGATAGGGTCTTGGGTATTATGGGGTGCTCAAGTCCCACACTGATAGTGTATGGGATGTTCGGTAGGGTATTTAAGTGGCTTGGTTCTCCCCCCTTGATAGCTAGCTTTTAAGAGAGGATTCCACAAGTGCTTAGATACCTACAGAAAATTTTAAAATAACAAAAGTAATTTATGAGTTGAAAAGTTGGAAAGTTAGAGTAGTAATTTTTGGGAGATAAAATAATGGCCAATGGTAACATTTTTGACGGTTCTTTGGTGGAAAAGTTGAAAAATTGGATCCGTTAAAACTAAAGTAAGAGATATTATAATGCCCCAATGGTAAAACTTTTGAGTTGAAACGTTGGAACAATCATATTTTTAGGTTGCCTATAATTAATGTTGCTAATTTAAACCATTTTGTCCACAATTTATCATCTCATCATTTCGTTGTTTTGTTTCTATCAAGCCCTGATTTTGATTTTTTAGAGACTTAATAAAATGAATAACTCTTTAAACAATTATACATAATAAAATGAATGACTTTTTACAGTAACCAACATTAAAACATGTAGTAAGAAATCAATAACTCTTTGCGCATTCATATAATAAAATAAAAAAATCGTATATATATATTCTGCATAACATAAATTAATCAGTTAGTGATGCATCATTGCAATATGGAGCACTAGCTCGTCAAATAGGCGTTCACACACTGTCTATAAGAATATGAGTTCGAAACTCGTCAAATAAGAGGTTCAAGACCCATTCAATAGGGGCTCGAACCTCATCTCATGTAGGGTTTAGCGCTAAGCTAACGAAAGAAATGATTATAATCATTGGATGATGCTATCAATTGGATGCCAAGTGCAAAAAGGATTTCGTATAATAGCATGTCCGTAAGAATAATTTGCAGGCTAATACCTAGGTTGTTAAAATTCCAATTTTTTAATGAAAAATATATATATATATATATATATATATATATATATATATATTATTAAAATAGTAGTACAAGAAATACAGAACAGTATATAAATTGTCCAAGATACGTAAAAAAACTACTGAAAAAATAGAATCAAATAACAAAGATAACTACTTTGAAATAGCATCAAGTAACGAAGATAATGTGAATACGAAAGAGTTGAAGGGGTGTAATTACTCACCTTTGGATCCAATCCTTTTTTTACTAAGGGATGATGTCTTCTATTCTTTTGTATAATAACTCAATATTTCACTTATATATATATATATATATATATATATATATATATATATATATATATATATATATATATATTAAAGTTATTTAATTGGTCAAAAAAGTTTTTCTTAACTAAAGAAAATTGAATTTATTAAAAAATAAAACGCGAACACAAAAAGAAATCAAGGGGACTAGACCAAAACCCAAGGCAAAGAGAGCAAAATAGCCAAAAACAAGAACAAAAACACGTATAAATAAACAAAACCGCATCAAAAGGATTCGAAACAGATTACCTTTTGAACGAGTATTGTATCCAACGACTAACTTCTTTTGTTGTTGTCTTAATTTCTTCTTTTGAGTCTTGGACACAACCGATTCAATGTAATCATGTCGCGCAACTGCTCCAAGGGAATCAGAAGTCACAAGATCACCAACATCGAATGAAGACTCACCCCAAAGCTTTCTTAAAATTTTCATGTCAGATTCAACTAGCAGGTTCGATGTAGCAACGGATGCTGAGGCAGCAGACACATCCTCATCACCTGAGACATCCCCCAATTCTTCCCAAAAATTCTCATGTCAGTTACAACCACTGTGTTAGAAGAGGAGGCATCTAGCCGAGTCGTGGGAGATTGGGTGGAAGAAGAATGAACCTCCTCCAAAGAGTTATTTGATGAAGAAGGGACCACCAACACCCCTAAAGTGGGGGTATGCACAAGAGACTTATGAACAAAAGTAAAATTCTCAGAAGAGATTTTACAGTGATCAGGAGCCGACATAATCGAAAAATCCTTTTGCATAACATTACGATCATTCATTGCTACACCAAGAAGAGGGTTTGGGCCCCCAACCAGCTCCTCGGGTGAAATAACAATGTTGTTTGTACCCTTGAAGCGATTGGGATCATTCTCTTCCTCTACCAAAGCCACACTAGGATTGTGAAATTTGGATGGCCCAACTTCCATCACAGGCTCAACATTTTTCTCCGTGGCAATTGAATTCCCTTTATCAAGTTTTGGTACATACTGAATAGTAGGTTTCACCTTGCGAGGTTGCACCAGATTTCCTTGAGTCATCTCTGCATCTTTGGAAAACTTACAATTTTGGAGAGAATGACCAATACATTGACAAGAGTTGTAAAACATAAGTACCCGCTCGTATTCCACTCCGATTTGAAAAGAGTATCCCTCTCTTTCTACTAACAATTGATCATGCAGCTTATCAAATAAATTGACATCAATCAAAACTCTAGCAAAGTGACCAAAAGTCCTCTTCATAGTGGCGTCATCCAAAGCAATAGGAACTCTGAGGCTACCACTAATCTCTACCTAAGACTAAAAAGAAAGGAAAATACTATGGTAGCTAGAAAAGTCTAAAGAAGGTTAACTTACAGAAGCTTGAAAATAGTCAAAAGAATGTTTGACCAATATTACAGAAGTTTGACTAAAACGTCAAAAGAAGGTTGACCAAAAGTCAACCAAGGTTTGACCAAAAGTCAAAAGAAGGTTTGACCACAAGTCAAACAAAGGTTGATGACCTCATCAACATAATAAAAGAAGGTTAAAGTAAAGTCAAGAAGGTTGTTCAAGAAGGTTACCTATTTCAACTATCTCGAACTAAAACACTTTAACTTCTCATAAATATTCTTAAGATGCATTAAATGAAGATCTCATGCAATTAATATGTTGAAGAAAGTTGAACACTAAAGAGGTAATGCTTGATTATTCCTAAGTGAAACAAAATTTGTTTGTTTCATACTATGAATGGTCAAGTCATAGCATGATAGTATGATCAGAGTAAAGTACAATGTCAGCTCAAGAAGGTTGAGTTGGTTGAATAAAGCAAAAAGCCAAGCTTGAGAAGCTTCAACGGCTATCAACTTTTCAGACTTACATCAAGTCACCCTATGGACACTCCCAACGGCTTTCTCCAAGTTTCTAACGACTCTTTTCAACTTGCCAAAGGCTATTTAAAGGCTGGTTTCTGAAGTTACAAATCATGAGAGTTAATTGCAACCTACACAAGTTCAAGTTTCTTTAAAGCAATCAACCTTCTCATCCACACTCAAAGCTACTTCAAGTTCTGTTTTTGGGAATATTTTCTTGAGTGTGTGTTATCTTGTTTGTTATATACAATACATTGTATTTATCTGTAATCAAGCTTCTAAATCATCCCAAACCCAAACCCCTTATTGTAAGATTCATTTTGAAAGTTTCACAACAAACTACCTACAGTGAGGTGAGTGTTGTTGGTGATCTTATTTGATAGAGGAACCTTTAGGAAACTAGAAGAGAGTTTTCTAATAGGTAGAAACAAACTTAGTGAAGTCATGAAAGATAACACTTGTCTTTTGTGTGTTGATCAAAAGAGAGTGGTGGTGAAAAGTCTTTTGTTGTTGAGCAAAAAGCAAGTGTAAAATCTATTTGGATAATAGTGGAAACACTCACTTGGAAGTGGGGAGAGGAAGTAGTCAGAGTCGGGGGTGAACCTCTATAACTCTACTATGTCTTTACTTGCTTTCCATATTACTTGCTTAAAGTGCTTTACACTTGTTACTGTTTTCAAACGCTAAAGAAGGTTAAATACTTCAACCTTCTTTAGATAAGTTTTCAACCGAATTCAACCTTCTTTAAAGAATAATTTATGTTTGAAAACAACTCTTTGCCTATAAGTTAAAATCATCTTGAAAACATCATAGTTGATTATCTTTAACTACTTATATATTAGCTTGTTGTTTGTGGAACTAACATTCAACCTTCTCAACTCAAAGTCTCTCTTGAGAACATCTTGAGAAGGTTGCAGGACTTAAATTTAAAAAGGTAACACATATCAATTCCCCTCTTTCTTGTGCAACATAGTCACTTCACCTTACATCGAGGGGCAGATAATCACGTAACACCAAGTCGGGCGAAAGCCGATCAGCTATTTTTCTCAAAGCCGAGGCCCTTCATTCCTCTGAACCTCGACTGGGGGAAACTGCTCAGATCCGCCAAACGCCAGGGGCCAACCTTACGAAGCCCTTGATCCACGACGCATCAACGGTTCATGCGCGTCTGTCCCATCTAACGGTCCAAGCATGCTAACCAGAGCACCAATCATAGCATGCCACGTGCAGACACCAATCCCTATAAAAGCACAATCCCATTACTGTTACAGGTACACATTTATTACCTCACATCACCTGATATCCTTATGTCGACGTAGGCATTGTAGTGTGTGCATTTACCACCCTCTCGCCGAATCAACGCGAGTTGGTGCATCTGGGATCTCATCCCAACACTTCACTAACAAACCATCTCGGCACAGACTTCGAGCGAACTAGCTTCTCTTCTTGACGAGAATCTCGGTTCTCTCTTGACCGAGACCTGCAGTCAGAAGAGTTCAAAATTAATGCTGTCTATTTCTGTTTACGAAACAATTATGACATGTCACTACAACAAAATTAGTATATAGGCAGCGCTTTTTTTCATCCATGGGCAGCGCTTTTGGCGCTTCAACGTGTGCGCTGGTATTCTTCTCAACAATGGCGCGCTTCCTAAAAAGCGCCACCCATTGCCCAAACACGTCCTCAAATAGGCGGCGCTTCCTAAAAAGCGCTGCCCATTGCCCAAACACGCCCTCAAATAGGCGCGCTTCTTAAAAAGCGCTGCCCATTGCCCAAACTTGTCCCTCTCATAGGCAAAGACTTCCTTAAAAGCGCGCCCATTGTTTAATTATTTTTTTAATTTTTTTCAGTTTTTGTGTATTTTCCATTTTATATTTGCAACAAAAAAATTAAATCATACATACAAAATATTTTTTTAATAGTGATATCTATGAATTTGTTGTATTTAAACCCGAATTAAATCATACATCATAAAAATTTAAAATCATACATCCAAAATACATCCAAAAAATTAAATCATACATCCAAAATTAAATCATACATCCAAAATAACAAAACATGAATAAGAAAATGAGACCATAAGAAATTGCATCACAAATTTTCCCAATTTTTAGATCAAGATCATACTCTATGTTTACATATTGCAATACAATAAGAAAATGATCAAGTTTGTGTCTCAAATCCACAACCAAAACAAATTATAATTAGGTACACCAAATTTAAGTCTTGTGGGATCAATAAAAACCACAGAGCACCCCACCAAAAACTCCCCCTTACAAAATGAGACCATAAGAGGCCTAAAACTAAAAGGCCAACCCCAAGATACAAAGCAGAGCAAGGAAGGAAAAACAAGACAAAAAAACAAACTAGCTATTCCATCAAGCAACCGAACAAGTTTTCTAGTAGTGAAGTATATACAAATTAAAACAACATTTTTGTCATTAGATTATCAATTTACCATACTACAATGTATCAAGATGAATTACCTTTGGGTTTGCAGGATTGTCAAATTGACAAGGCATAAAAGCATCCGGAATCTCCTATTGAAAACTACCTTTGAAGCCCTTAGCAGGATCTGTGAGATGCAAGTCAGCTCCAAAAGCAAGGAGCGGAATTCTTCTCTCAAAACGATCCCGCACCTTTGCTGCCAACAACACACTAAAACCTGCAGAATCACACCTCAGTTTGCAGCACCTTAAACTAGATTACCAGATACCATATCACAGTTTTTGACTATAACATACATATACTTTGTGTATTGTGCTTTGAATTGCAATTAGGCTGGCTGGCTTGTGTGGAGTAGTTTAAGTATAGAAGATGTGGTGTTAGCAGAGGAGGTACAGAGCAGTGCAGAGCAGAGCAGAGCAGCTTAGTGAAAAAAGGCAAAAGAGAGAATGAGAAATAAAAGGGGATTCCATACACTAGAAGTAGAATAGAATTTATTATGGTGTGTAATTCTCTCCTCTCCCACACGGCTCTTCAATTTTGTTTTCTAATTTTTGATTCTGTCAGGTTTGTGTATGCAGGCACTAGGTGGAGGCAGCAGTATGCAATGAAATTATAACTCATAATATGGAGGACCAGGGCAAGTCCCCCCACACAGTCAGTCAATGAAATGAATACAAAAGAGGTCTATATTCATGTAAATGTAACCTTCCTTTTTTCTATTGAAATTTCCAAAACACATAATTGAGAGTAGGTATAGAGAATTGACTTCAAGTGTTGAAGCTTTATTTCTGTCCGTAAGCATGAAAGCAGTGAAAAAAGAGAGCACAAGAGGGGTTATTTTCTTTTAGTGAATGGTGGAGCTTACCAGATTTTTTTTTTACCATAAAGTATTACCAAAACTGAAATTGAAGTGAAAATTGCTGCAAACCATAAAGCTTAATTAAGCAGAAACTCAAAATAACAAAAAAGACATTTAACACATCAGAAAAGTAGAAGTATACAATTATTCAAGACATTTTCATAACTTTTAAGCCATCAAATTCTGACTTTCTACTCTTCAAGACAGATTTTGGCTGCACATTTTACATTCAATGAATAAAGAACATATGAAATTCAAGTGATAGTATAGAATATAGATAAACAAACCGCAATAGGGGATTTCTAGGATACCCAAACCCTAGTGTCTCCGGCCAATGTTTTGATTTTCTTTTAATAATTGTAAAAGACTTGTAATTTGGAAGCCAAGTAGCTTGAGTAGATAAGCTACAACCTATCCTAGTTTTGGGCTAAAGGCCTTACTTGTAATTGTGGATTTGGACTTTATATTGTGGATCTAGGATCCAATAAGTCCATAATATAAATACCTTATCTCTTAGTGTTATAATTAGGGAGAACTCCTTGATGAATAAAATAATTTCTTCATTTTTGCAAAGTAGAAAACCTAGAGAGAAACCTAGTGAGAGGTGAGAAGTGGCGAGTACATGCTTATGAGAGAGTGAGATTCATCACGAGTATTCTCCATGGTTCTTGAAGGAGAGGGCCTTGATCACAACCTTGAAGCTAGGAGTTCCCAAGGCTGGTAGATCTTATCACCTTCCAAGAAGATGTGGCGATCATTCATTTCCATATCCATCTCTAGTCTCATCCATCTTTGATCTTTCCTCTACTTTTGCATGTAAATTTCTTGAGTTTGTGTTGTATGTTATTCAAAGCTAGGTCTAATCTTTCTTGATCTATTCTAGATCCTATCATGTGGTAATCAAAGCTAGAGGAATTTTGACAAAGAAAAAAACTTTCTCACATTTTTTGTTTCTGGAGCCTAAACTAGATTCAAGTGAAATTTGAATTTGGTTCCAAATATTGTGAAATTGCTTTGTTAAAGTGTTACATCTATCAATTTTCTTTCCAAATTCAGTTAGATCTCAAAATTTCAGTTCAAATTGATCAAAAAAAGTTCAGATCTTGATCTACCAAATTTTAGGGAGAAAGTTAGCTACAAAGAAAAAAAAATAATACACAAGAAAAGTGTTGCTGAAGTCTATTATTCAATTTTTTCTGCATCATTTTTTTCTTCCCCTTCACTGTCACGTACGTATTGTTAATAGTAAATCTAGTGGTTCAAGTAGTAATTGTCGTTGTATTGGGCCCAGTTGTTGTATAGGTTGGCCCATTTTGTTTTTAGTTCAACCCATTATGGCTTTGAAGCCCAATTGTATATGTAATAGTTGTGTGCTATCATTGAATAACAGATTTCACTTTCGGTTAAAACTTTCTGTTACATTTGGTATCAGAGCTCCGGTGACGGGGACTCTGCAAATCGTGAAATCAAGATTTCCGGCGATCATCCATGGCGGAGAAGGAAAATGGAAGCTACGTCCATGCGGCAATACCCAAATTTGACGGTCACTATGACCATTGGGCAACGCTGATGGAAAATTTGTTACGATCAAAAGAGTATTGGGATGTTGTTGAACAAGGACTCCCAACGGCGAATGCGACCACCGAGCAACAACGAAGATACTTGGTGGGCGGGAATCAAGGATCTCAAAGCTAAGAATTATCTGCTTCAAGCTCTAGATCGGAGTATTCTGTAGACGATTGTGAAGATCGAAACCTCAAAGGACATATGGGATTCATTGAAACAGGTAAGTATCGTGGCTCGTCGAAGGTGAAACGAGCTCTATTGCAAGCCTCGAGATCTAACTTGAAGCTCTACGCATGAAAAGAAGGGAGGCGGTGAGTGAGTATTTTTCAAGAACTTTGCGATCGTGAACAAGATGAAGCGCGCTGGGAAAGCATAATCAAACCTTCATAGTTGAAAAGATTATGAGATCGATGACTAAAGATTTCAACTACGCTTGTGTGTTCAATAGAGCTATCCACCAATGTTGAAACGCCTCTCGGTTGATGCATTGTTGAGTAGCATTCTTGTGAACGAGCAGCGTAATGAAGATTCGTATGACGATGAGCAAGCTCGTGCTCAAGCCTTGAAAGTCACTGGTTCTGGGAGAGGTAGTACCAGGGGCCGTGGAAGAGGTACCGCAGGCAGAGGAAGGGGACGAGCAGGGTCAAAAGACCACATCGAATGTTACAAGTGTCGCAAGATGGGCCACTATCAGAGTGAGTGTCCTGATCTTGAGGCAAAGGAGGCGAATTATGCTGGAAATGAAGAAGAAGAGGTAATTCTCATGGCCTGTACTGATGAACCTAGTTCTTGTACTGATAAATCTATATCTAAAACTAATGCTTGCAAATATGTTGAGATATGTCAAGAACCAAGAATGAAAGGTGGTTTCTTGATTCTGGATGTTCCAATCATATGTGTAGCATTAAAGCATGGTTTTATGATTTAGATGCGACATTTAGAGAAACGGTTAAGCTAGGTAATAACATGAGATTGAATGTAATGGGAAAATGGAGTATTAAACTAAGGATTGAAGGTCGTATAATAGTCATAACTGGTGTATACTACGTGCCTGAGTTGAGGAACAATTTACTTAGTGTTGGACAGTTACAACACAGAGGATTGAAGGTTACTTTTGAGGATGATCTGTGTAAAGTCTATCACAAGGAGAAAGAGCTTTTGATAACCTCGAAGATGGCTAGTAATAAGGTTTTTACTGTCCTAGGATCCATTGTTGCTTCTGTTTGTATGCAAACGACTTGTGAAGAAGTATCTAGTCTATGGCATAGAAGGTATGCTCACCTGAGTCATAGTAGATTAAAGCTGTTAAGTGCTGGTTATTCAGAGCCAGCAATTGGCTGCCGGATTTCGTGCCGCAACTGAGAAAAGGATGGTGAATGGCCTGCCAGAGTTAAAGGAGCCTGTGAAGAAGTGTCCTGAGTGTTTGATAGGAGGGCAGCATCGAGATAATATGTCAAAACAAAGTAAATGGAGAGCCTCAAGGAAGTTAGAATTACTACATTCTGATCTATGTGGTCCTATCTCACCAACATCAAATGGGGGAAAGAGGTATTTCATGTCTTTAATTGATGATTTTTCCAGAAAAGCCTGGGTGTATTTCTTGTCTGAAAAATCTCTTGCTTTTGAGACTTTTAAGAAATTTAAGATCATGATAGAAAAGGAATCAAATTGTGCTATTAGTTGCCTAAGAACAGATAGAGGAGGTGAGTTTAATTCAAATGAATTCACTAGTTTTTGTGAGGAGAATGGGATAAGGAGGCAACTCACAGCTGCATATACACCCCAACAGAATGGGGTGGCTGAGAGAAAGAATAGGAGTGTCATGAATATGGTGAGAAGCCTCATCAAGGAAGGTAATCTACCAAAGGAATTCTGTCGTTGTAGTATAGTGGTAAGTATTCCCGCCTGTCACGCGGGTGACCCGGGTTCGATCCCCGGCAACGGCGCCAAAAACTTGATAGGCCGCAAGTGCACGGTTCTATCGTGTAATAAAAAGTATCGATCCCACAGAGACTTTTATGATTACCAATTTATTTTTCAGTGGTGATTAGCTAAAAGGAATGATTTTAGTAGAAGGAATGATTGTTGGTTTTAAATTCAGAATTATAAAAACGTCCTAGGATTGTGGTTTCATCTCTTTGATAGAAGCATTTCACAATCCCTCACACATTCCCTATTTTATATAAAATTGTATTTCTAAGGATGAGACATTCAATGGTAACTCGTGTTTCCTTTCGTAATACAAGAGTGTGTCTTGAACCAATAATCAAAACCTATTCTCATGGTTGATTATTGCCAAGACCCCTTAAGTACAAGTCTCTTTATCCCAAGGGTCCCAAAACTATTCTCATGTTTTGTTTCCCTTGTTTAATCCCATAGTTCTAATATCAAAACTTCTCCTTTCGGTACTTCGTTTGATATTTGGAATAAAACTTTAAAATCAATGGGATTAAATTAGAATATAATTTTAACAAAATAGAGTTTAGACTTGGGATTGTTTATGGGCCTATCATTGGATTAGTCCCACAATCCCAAGACTAAAAGGAGTCTACTCACTCATGATCATAGTAGACAAAAACTTAGAAGAAGAAGGAGGAGACATACAAGATAAATGACGGAAATGTAAATTGCGGAATTGTAAATGACAGAATGTAAAGTGCATAAAATAAAGGTGCTGGAAAATAAGGACAGAAAGTAAAGTGCAAGAATTATAAAGAACAAGAACTTAGAATGAGGAAAGTAAATTGCATAAAATCTTAGAAATAAACTTTGAGTAGTGATTACAATAGCCTAAGATGTCCTAAGCACTCAGAATTTCGTGCTTTATATAGCCAAAGAGAAGAGACAAGTCACTTAAGACAATTTACAAGCCATTAAAGAGCAAACTGTAACATCTTTGGAATCTGATGCAGTCGCACGGGTCGTGCCAAATCCAAAGACGGTCGTGCAACTATCGTAGACTTTCAAATAAGAAAGGAAGAAAAAGTTCAAGACGGTCGTACCAAATCCAAGACGGTCGTGCAACTATCGTGCGAGTAAACGACTTTGCTTGCCTTTTCTTATATTTTTCACTTTTTGTTCTCTTTTTGACTTGAAACTTTGTTTTTGCTCTTTTTAAGCTTAAATCCTTCATTTTCCTCAAAGATAGACCTGAAATTAAAACAAACAAAAGGTAGTAAAATAGCTCTAGAATTGAACTAAAATACCAAACAACTTACTTAAAATAAGTACTAAAAAGACAACTAAAAATGGACTTATCAGAAGCCTCATCAAGGAAGGTAATCTACCAAAGGAATTCTGGCCTGAAGCTGTTAAATGGGCCTTCTATGTGTTGAATAGAAGCCCTACAGTGTCTCTAAAGGATATCACACCTGAGGAAATGTGGAGTGGTGTGAAGCCATCAGTCAAGCACTTTAGAGTATTTGGGTGCATTGCTTATATGCATGTACCAAGTGCTCAAAGAAGGAAACTTGATGATAGAAGTCTTAAATGTATTTTCCTTGGAGTAAGTGAAGAATCCAAGGCCTATAGATTGTATGACCCTGCTACAAAGAAGATCATGGTGAGCAAGGATGTTGAATTTGATGAAGACAAGGTATGGAAGTGGGATACCAAGTCAGATACAGATATGAATGTTGAACTTGTTGATTCAGAAACAGTTGATACTGATAATGCAGTCCAGGCAAGAGACACTGGTGTTGCTACTGAAATAGTGGTAAATGAAAATACTGAACCGGGTATAGCTCAGAATGATGATTTACGTATCATCGACAATCGATGAAGAAGTGCGGTGGTAATCGAAATCATGCGAAATTGATATTGGCAGAGTATCTAGATCAGGGAGAGTTGTGAGAAAGCCCTCATACTTGAATGATTTTATTACTGATAATGATGATAGTGATGATCTACAAGAGGGAGAGAATAGTGCTCTGAGTTTAGCTGTACTTGAAAATCCTGCAGATCCCACTTGTTATCAAGAAGCTGTGAAACATGATGAATGGAAGAAGGCTATGGATAGTGAGATAGCATCCATAGAAAAGAATGATACTTGGAGGTTATTTGAACTTCCTCAAGGAGGGAAAAAGATTGGTGTGAAGTGGGTTTACAAGACTAAACTAAATGAGCAAGGAAAGATAGAAAAACACAAAGCAAAACTTGTTGCAAAAGGCTATGCTCAACAATATGGCATAGACTATTGTGAGGTATTTTCTCCAGTGGCTCGATGGGATACAATTAGATGTATCTTGGCTATTCTTTGCCGAGGAAAGTTTGGATTGTATATCGCTTAGATGTCAAAAGTTCCTTCCTTCATGGAGAGTTACGTGAGACAGCTTTTATTGACCAACCTGTAGGGTTATGTGAAAAGTGGGACAAGAGAAGAAAGTGTACCACCAAGAAGAAAGCCCTATATGGGTTAAAACAAGCCCCACGGGCTTGGTATAGTAAGATAGATGCTTACTTTGAGAAAGAAGGGTTTGTGAAGTGCTCTCATGAGGCTACATTGTATACCAAGACCGAGAACAAGCTTGACATTCTCATTGTCAGCTTATATGTTGATGATCTTTTGTTCACAGGAAACAGTGCGGATATGATAGCAAGGTTCAAAGAATCCATGAAACTTCACTTTGACATGAGTGATTTGGGTAGAATGAAGCATTTCCTTGGTGTTGAAGTTAGCCAAAGTAATCAAGGAATCTTCATTACACAACAAAGATACATTATTGAGGTCTTGAACAGATTTGGAATGGAGGATTCCAAACCTGTTATCAATCCTGCAGTAATTGGCAGCAAGTATGGAGTGTCTGCAGATGAACACAAGTTGATATCACTGGTTTCAAGCAGATAGTAGGTAGCTTAATGTACCTAAATGCCACGAGACCAGACATCATGTATGCTGTAAATGTGATTAGCAGAGTTATGGATCATCCCACTGACAGTCATCTTGTTGCAGCAAAAAGAATTCTGAGGTACTTAAGGGGAACTGCAGATCTGGGCATTAAGTATAATGCAGGTGAAAGCAAGGAATTAGTTGCTTATTGTGACAGTGACTATGCTGGTGACATAGTGGACAGGAAGAGCACCACTGGTTTTGTATTTTTGTTGAGTTCAGGTGCTGTTTCATGGTCCTCCAAGAAACAGCTAATTGTGACTTTATCTACAACTGAGGCAGAGTACATAGCTGCAGCCTATTGTGCTTGTCAAGGTGTATGGCTCAAGAGGATATTGGGAGAGCTTGGCTTGGAAATGGATAAGTGTTTAACAGTCTATTGTGATAATAGCTCAGCTATCAAGCTGTCAAAAAACCCAGTGATGCATGGAAGAAGCAAACACATTGATATTAGATATCACTTCTTGAGAAATATGAGCAAGGAAGGAACTATTGAACTGAAGCATGTTAGCTCGGAAGACCAGCTAGCTGATCTCCTCACAAAGCCTTTGAAGAGTGATAGCTTCATCAAGCTAAGAAGAAGACTTGGAGTGTGCTCCAACAAGTGAAGCTGCTGGTTCTGCAGAAGGTGTCTGCAAAATGGAGTTCTGTGTTTTCTGTGATTGTATTTGAAATTGTTTGTGTAATATTTGAAGTATGTGAACTCTATTAAACTGAATGTTTAATACATCTCAGTTTAAGGGAGAGAATGTTAATAGTAAATCTAGTGGTTCAAGTAGTAATTGTCGTTGTATTGGGCCCAGCTGTTGTATAGGTTGGCCCATTTTGTTTTTAGTTCAACCCATTATGGCTCTGAAGCCCAATTGTATATGTAATAGTTGTGTGCTATCATTGAATAACAGATTTCACTTTCGGTTAAAACTTTCTGTTACACGTATCTCTTCAATATTTCAGTTCAAATTCATTTTTCATTTTCAATCAAATTCGTTCCAATTTTTTTGATTCTTCATTTATGTCACATTTGCAATTTATTACATCTTAATTTTGTTAAGTTGGAGCAATATTTGATCAAATTCGAGTCATGAAAGGCTTCAAAACGTGACTTCGTTTTTCGATTTGATTCTCAATTCTTGTTCGTTTTGATGAATTTTTTGCTAGTAATCTCGTGTTGCACTAATTTCGCACCATTTGCAACTTGTTTGGTGAACTTTGGTTGAGTATTGAGCGTTTCCGCAAATCTAAAAACCTAAACGCGATTTCGTTCGTATAATCGCTTTTTGGTTAAGTTCTTCTCATCTTTTGTTCAAATTGATGGTGTATTTGGATTCCTTGTGAAATTTCGCATGAAATGCACTACTCATTTGTATGATTTGGTGCTGAATTGCAAAATTTGGAAATTGTTCCTGTTCTTGATGAACTGTTCTTCAATTTCAGTTTTTTGAATCAAAATTGTTTAATCAAAGGTTCAAATGGTGTTTCTAGATTCAATATTTCTCCGTTTACGGTGATCCAAAAGTTAGATTATTTCTCTCAATATCTAGTATTATTTGAGGGACTGAAAAAAATTCAGAAAAAAAATGCTGCAAAAAAATAGTAAAATAGTCAAAGAAAAGGGCAACCTTACCACCTTACCGCGGGAGCATCAAAACAATTCAAAAAATTCCAGAAATATTCCTAATGTTTCTATACATTTCTTGGATCATTGTGCAATTTCCTCAAAAAATTGAAAACATTTGGACGATTTTTTCCTTGGAGGCTTATATGCTCATTTTTTTTAAAAGGCTTATATGCTCATTTAGTTGCAATATTTGTTGGTGTCTTGCTAGCAAACTTTTGAGTCTCATTTTCCTAGTTTAAATTTGTCTTTTAAATACTCTTCATTTGGTTTAGCCTTTTAAAAAAAAAATTCTTTCTTCTGTGTCTTCAAAATTTCTTAGCTTTGTCATAGTAGTCTCTATTTTATTTTTCTATTTCTATTGGTGACTGATCACACATGCATTGGGTACTATAGCAACATCAACACCAATGTTTGTATAGTAGCTTATAGGTCCCTTCTTCAAGTTCTAAAGGAAAATTAGTGGCTTGAGTGACCTACTTACATTGTGTGTGACCAAAAAACCCTCGAGTGAGAGTGTTTCCTAAAAAACCTAAACACGAGTGGCGTGATACTTAATGATGTAATCACCTTGGTGAGGACTTATTGATGGCTGTTTTATATACTAACTTTGTCTCGTAGGTACACACAAATCACGACATGATGAAGTCCATATTTGATAGGAGGTATGATCCCTCCAAAGAGATATCATTCTCCAATAAGGTATAATTCCCCAAAAAGGTATGATTCTCCTAGGAGATATAACTCCCCATGAAGGTATAATTCTCCAAAAAAGTATCATTCCCACATGAAAAGAGCCATCGAAAGAGGGATATCAAAGAAGAAAATTCCAAGAGGGAGGAAGCTTCAACATCAAAAAAGGTAAAAGGTAAAACTTCAGCCATGGTGGCCAAGAGAAAAGACACTTTCTCACAACCTTGGAGCTAGGATTGCCCAAGGCTAGTTGATCTTATCACCTTCCAAGAAGTGGTGGCGGTCATTCATTTCCACATCCATCTTTGATCTTTCTGCTACATTTGCATTCAAGTTTTTGAGTTCATGTTGTGTGTTCTTCATCCTTTCTTAGAGATTTTTATAGATTTGTAATTTTTTAGATCCTAAATTTAGTGATTCATGCGTGGATCACATTAATGTATATGTTAGGTCATAACACTTGTCCGTCTGACCATTATACAAAAAAAAATTAGGACAAAATTTAAGTCAACAATAAGTGGGTAATTCCGTCTAGGGGTGTACAAAACCGAACCAAACCAATAGGGAAACCGCAAACCGAACCGAACCAAACCAAACCGAAAACCGCCAAAAACCGCTTTTGATCGGTTTTGTTCGGTTCTTTTTTTCATTGCACCTCGCGGTTCGGATCGGTTCGCGGTTTTGATTTCCGAAACCGAACCAAACCGCAATTAGCACTAAGGCTTATTGAATTACAACCTTCTTTACTAACTCACTAATCCAAATGCAACTTGTAACACCCATTTTCTACCCCTCAATTTACACGTCATTATCAGAGTAATTTCCTTTTCAAAAATATTAATTTAATTGGTAGAAAAGAAATGCTACCTCGTCATAAAAACTCATCATTTGCACTCATTAAAGTTTGTGCAAAGAAAACCATCGCCATAAAAATTAAACTCCAAAACAAAAGGAATTTTTCGTCACAATGAATAAAAATCATCGCCGCTAAAACCACTCGATACACGCCTCACATCAACCATAAAATCATTAAGCCGTTAATTAATAAACTAACAAACTTAAACTACGCCCCAGGTGCTCCAAAGATCGAGAGAGCGACTCGGCGCACATCCCAACGGCTATCAAAGAAGGCAAAGCAGGACCTTCATTCGGAGCACTCGCGTTGCCACAATAGAGCAACATTCCAAGCGAGAAGGGTGAGAATTTCAATAAAACATAATCGATACATAATAGAAAAATGAGAGCAGTGCAATCACACTGGTATCATCATCATCACCACATCATAATCACACAACACCACTCCAATCACAACAAAGAACAATTCACAACATGCTACAACAACAATTCACAATCGTGCTTATGTATGAAAATGCAACCCACACAAGGGCATATGCATGATGGTACCATATTCATCACAATTAAGAGGCCGAAGCCTATTCTTCACTGGAGGCCTAAGCCTATTCTTCACCGGAGGCCAAGCCTATTCTTCACAATTATGCACATGCCATGAGATTCTACTTACACATGTGCATTTCATCCAAATACTCACCATCATCATCATAAAACACTCATAGAGTGTATTCTTCGCAATTCATCACAATCACACCACAGCATTATTAAAACTATACTCATAGAGTATATTCTTCACAATTCATCACTCATAGATATCACATCGTCCTAATCACTCATAGAGTGAACTCGTCACATTTCACACAATTCATACTACAACATCATCATAATTATACTCATAGTGAACATTCACCGCAATTCATCATAATCGTACACACCAACATCATTATAGAGGATATATATATTTCAGTTATCCTTTGGTTTAGGGTACTATAAAATAGTGTACTGATTGACTATCGGATTACTCAGGTAACTGATACTACTTGCAACAGGCATTGGCCACCTTTGCAAGACTCTCAGTGATGCCCTTGTAAATACACCAAATGAAGAAATTTCTTCGACCTTAGTGGTAAACCACGGTCTAGCCATAGTCAATTAGCACACTAGTAGTATAACATTTCACCGAGACTCATTTATATAACATAGCATCACAATTTTTTGTTAAGAATCGTCACGTTTCAATTCGGAAAAACACCTAGGGCGCTCAAAAGAGTAATCGATTTATAGCTACTTGTTTTCAAAAGAGGAATTGATTCATAGCTTTCATTTTTAAAATGGGAAATCGATTCATGGCTTTCATTTTCAAAGAGGGAAATCGATTCCTTGTTTTTAGTTTAAAGGGGGAATCGATTCCTTGCTTCCATTTTGAAGTGGGAAATCGATTCCTTACTTCCATTTTGAAGTGGGAAATCGATTCCTTACTTCCATTTTGAAGTGGGAAATCGATTCCTTACTTCCATTTTGAAGTGGGAAATCGATTTCTTGCTTCCATTTTCTAAAGAGGGAATCGATTTCTTGCTCATGGGTCTAAAGGAGGAAATCGATTTCTGGCTTCAGAATCATCCAGACACACTCATCAATCAATCACATACAACGCATAGAAACATCATTTCATTATACATTTCAATCATACATCAAAACAACAATAAGATCACAATTAATTCAATCCTTCATCAATTTTGCACATATTCATCTCAAATTCACAACAACATCAAAATTCATCAACAACGTCAATAACCATCAAATCACCTCACAATAACATCAAAATTCATCGAACAACATCAATAATTCATCAACAACGATCAACAACGTCAATAACCATCAAATCACATCACAATAACATCAAAACCCCACAACCCACCACATACCCAATTATGTTTAACCAAACGCTCACCGCACCTCTTAACGTGCGCTCCGTGGAAGATGATTGAAGACACCACCCGTAACCACAAAGAACACACGAAGCAAAGCTTGAGAACTTGCGAAATTTCTCTTCTCCTCCTTCTCTTAGCGCCGCGCCCACCTCCTCCTCCTTGCTCTCTCTAAATTTTCGTTTTCTCTCTGAATGAATTGGGAATGAGGGTTTCGCATAACCCTCGGGGTTTAAGGTCATGGGCCTTTCACGCATTGGGCTCACACTACACCCCCACTACTACTCGATCCCACTCCTACACAAATCATGATATTCCCTTTAATTTTAATTATCTCACACTTCAACTAAAATTAATTATTCCACTAATCAATTTAATTAAACCAATTAAATTATTTTATTTTATTTTTCTGGTGTTACAACTCTCCCCTTAAAAGAATTTCGTCCTCGAAATTCCAACGATTCCTAGCCAACAACAAAAAGGTATTCCTACACTAGAAGTCCTTGTCGCTCTAAAGGTTGTTATCCGTTATTCTATATTCTCGCCTCGAATTCCCGAAATCAAATAGAGTTCCCTAGAGCAATGCACACATCTCTACACTCTAACTCTGTACTAAAACTGTTATCTCGAAGTCACCAAAGTTTAACTCGACTACCCAACACAATCAATCTGCTATTAGGATAAGATAGTCTCAGTGGCAATCACCATGAGTTCGCTCAATGAAAACCCCATAATCTAAAGCTCACTTTATAAGCTTGAAAGCCAAGTCGTATCTCATACAAATAATTAAGCTACTTTTCACAATTACTAATCATTATATAGTAGGCTTTATAGAAGCAACATTTCTGAATGTTCCCAACAAGGCATGGTTTACTACTGCTCCTAAGTCTCAACTTAAGGTATGTATTCTCATCTCTTACCTCACAAAACTATGTACTTTTAGTCTATGCACAAAACGCGCCAAAACTCCAATAAGAACATCGAAACAAAGATAAGGTTGAGATGAATTCTCATTTTACAATACATGCAAAGTACATAAACATTTATAACGGACACAATTATCTAGGAGTCAGGAATCAACATACACATAATCATAATATAACAAGGAGGCTATAAAGCATATTGTCTCTAACCCTCTCATCCAATTAACATGTGGCTTTGCTATTTTTAAGAAAAATTAAAATGGAATGTGTAAATAAATCTACTAAGACAGTTAGCGGCACCCCACGAAATATAATTAAGCCACGCGTACAAAACACTCATAAATTATAACTTACTTTAGAAGTTCTTGACACATCAAGTTGATCCATGGTAAAAACCAAGAAACGCTTTTAGACTCTCATTAGAAGGGAACAACAGTCATTCATATACACTTTTAAGTGCAATATTTAATTTATTTAACTCACTTAAAAAAAATCGGAAAATTAATTAAACAATTAATTTCGCTAGCATTCACTTAGTATAATTTAAATTATATAGGATAAAACAAATTTCAAATGTTTTACGTGTGTAGTACACACTATTTCACAATCTGGCAAATTCACAACATAACATATAGAGAACAATTGATTAACATAAATAAAACCCATAAGTTAAAATTAAGGAAGAGCACGCTTCTTATTTAATCCACTTAAACTTAGTGCATATCCAAAATCTAAAATAATAATAAATTATACAAGACTTAGTATTTATCCATCAAAACAAACTTAATACATAAGCATCCAACCTTAAAGCTAGTTAAATAGAAGTTTATAAGCAGTTTGAATACATATTTATTTTTACACCACAAAACCACGTAACATCATTCTTTAGAAAATATTAGTATCACCATTAAATCATAAAACTTGAAGACTTTTCACGTTTGGAGTCCACAGTCAGATACTATAGGATGAAAGTCAGGAAACAATTCTCAAAGACTTAGAGTTCGCAATGTTGAGAATAATTAGACAAATAGAACAACACAAATAAAAGAAATGAAAGTAGTAATGACATGACATGTTAGTCAACGGCTAGAATCATTATTAATTTGTAGAAAAAGGGCAAGCTAGTTTGCGCAGTAAAATCTGAATACTATCTCTACATGGGTGAAATATTAAAATAAGCTCATTGACTACAAAGTACCAATAATTAACATTCAAAAACTTCATACTTCATACAACCCACTCAAAAATATTTAGGCTATATATTGTTTATCCGCCTTTTCCCCATGTAAGCAAAACCTTAAAAGATACTAACTAATACCTACGCATCGTTTGATATATTAGGTGCGTGGTGTTTGTTCAACTCATATCAAAATGATTCCTCAAGATATATATAGTGAGCAACCAAGCACACAAAAAGATCGCCACAACCAAAGAAGAGTGTTTACATAGGAATCGCACATCAACAAAGTCAACCCTTCAAGCCACCCTTATATATGTATGTTGAGACTCACCGCAACCCACTAAACCCAAAAGAACTCGATTGCTACCGATCTAAAACTCGTCATATCGAGAATCTAAAGAAATTTCATGGAAAGAGAAAGAAAAAATTTGTAAATGATACCTTATGACTATACGAATTAGAGAAAATGATCGTTCTAGCTTTTAAGCAAGAAAATTAATACTTAAGGATTAGCATGACGTCATGTTACTATTAAAGCAACAACTTAAAATAAGTGACAAAACGATCACCGCAAGACACTCATTCAGAAGCATCAATACACAATTACAAACGTGTTATAGTGAATGTGTCAACACACAGCTTAGTATTAATTTAACACATAAAATCTGACTAGTCAAATCCTCATCATCCCTCAAATAAACTAGTTTTAACTGAAATTGACAAACGGTCTCAATCAACATTTTATTCTCAAATCACAAAATCAGATTACACAAGAAATTTGTTCACGAACAAAATTTTTTTTTAAAAAATAACTAGCAAAATACGAAGTTCGCAATCATGTACAGAGAAAAATTCAGGCAAATTGAATAACAAGCTAAAACAAGTTAACACATTAATAATGACTGGCGAGACGCTCAACTTTGAATAAGACATAGTAATGTTTACTTAAATAAGATAAACACATTTTGAGTATTCCATAAAATAGTGGTTTAACACAAGAGTACCCGTAGAGTCAATAAACATTTTAATTTTCACTCTCCAAAACAACATAATGCAACCAACCACAACAAAGCCAAGTCATAGAAGCACAGACTAGTAAAGTTAGAATTCATAGAACAGTTACTAAACAAAATTACAGATTGTATGAATTCAAAGATCACGAAACAACAAAGTCACAAAATAAGGCCTAAATACAAGGTTCACACAGAAAACACTCGATTGGCCCGCAACACACGGTCTAAAGGGAATATTGAGCTCTATGAAAGTCACTTGGATTTTAAACCTCACTAACAACGGTAACATTGATGATCCTTCCCAACTAAGAGTACCTATCATTCGTCCTATTACCTTGAGAACGTAACCAACTAATCTGGTCGTATCAAAAATCAAACAAGCAAAGCATGAAACTCTACTCAGAGTCCACCAATCAGAAACACAATAGACAATACAACAGTCCGGTTAGGACCGACCTGCACTACAGCATAAACAACAGTTAGGACTAAAAGACTCTACGACCGGAAAACTTGGTCGGACAGACCGAACTGCTCTGATACCACTAATGTAACACCCCTTTTCTACCCCTCAATTTACACGTCATTATCAGAGTAATTTCCTTTTCAAAAATATTAATTTAATTGGTAGAAAAGAAATGCTACCTCGCCATAAAAACTCATCATTTGCACTCATTAAAGTTTGTGCAAAAAAACCATCGCCATAAAAATTAAACTCCAAAACAAAAGGAATTTTTCGTCACAAAATAATAAAAATCATCGCCGCTAAAACCACTCGAACACGCCTCACATCAACCATAAAATCATTAAGCGTTAATTAATAAACTAACAAACTTAAACTACGCCCCTAGGTGCTACAATATCGTAGAAGCGACTCGGCGCACATCCCAACGGCTATCAAAGAAGGCGCAGGACCTTCATTCGGGAGTTACTGCAGCGTTGCCACAATAGAGCAACATTCCAAGCAGAAGGGGTGAGAATTTCAATAAAACATAATCAGATACATAATAGAAAAATGAGAGCAGGCAATCACACGGTATCATCATCATCACCACATCATAATCACACAACACCAGCTCCAATCACAACAGCAACAATTCACAGTCATGCTACAACAACAATTCACAGTCGTGCTTATGTATGAAAATGCAACCCACACAAGGGCATATGCATGATGGTACCATATTCATCACAATTAAGAGGCCGAAGCCTATTCTTCACTGGAGGCCGAAGCCTATTCTTCACTGGAGGCCGAAGCCTATTCTTCACAATTATGCACATGCCATGAGATTCTACTTACACATGTGCATTTCATCCAAATACTCACCATCATCATCATAAAACACTCATAGAGTGTATTCTTCGCAATTCATCACAATCACACCACAACATTATTAAAACTATACTCATAGAGTATATTCTTCACAATTCATCACTCATAGATATCACATCGTCCTAATCACTCATAGAGTGAACTCGTCACATTTCACACAATTCATACTACAACATCATCATAATTATACTCATAGTGAACATTCACCGCAATTCATCATAATCGTACACACCAACATCATTATAGAGGATATATATATATTTCATTATCCTTTGGTTTAGGGTACTATAAAATAGTGTCTTGATTGACTATCGGATTACTCGAATGTAATCGATACTACTTGCAATGAGCATTGGCCACCTTTGCAAGACTCTCGGTGATGCCCTTGTAAATACACCAAATGAAAGAAATTTCGACCTTAGTGGTAAACCACGGTCTAGCCATAGTCAATTAGCACACTAGTAGTATAACATTTCACCGAGACTCATTTATATAACATAGCATCACAATTTTTTGTTAAGAATCGCCACGCGTTCAATTCGGAAAAACACCTAGGGCGTTCAAAAGAGTAATCGATTTATAGCTACTTGTTTTCAAAAGAGGAATTGATTCATAGCTTTCATTTTAAAATGGGAAATCGATTCATGGCTTTCATTTTCAAAGAGGGAAATCGATTCCTTGTTTTTAGTTTAAAGGGGGAATCGATTCCTTGCTTCCATTTTGAAGTGGGAAATCGATTCCTTACTTCCATTTTGAAGTGGGAAATCGATTCCTTACTTCCATTTTGAAGTGGGAAATCGATTCCTTACTTCCATTTTGAAGTGGGAAATCGATTTCTTGCTTCCATTTTCTAAAGAGGAATCGATTTCTTGCTCATGGGTCTAAAGGAGGAAATCGATTTACGCTTCGAATCATCCAGACACACTCATCAATCAATCACATACAACGCATAGAAACATCATTTCATTATACATTTCAATCATACATCAAAACAACAATAAGATCACAATTAATTCAATCCTTCATCAATTTTGCACATATTCATCTCAAATTCACAACAACATCAAAATTCATCAACAACGCCAATAACCATCAAATCACCTCACAATAACATCAAAATTCATCGAACAACATCAATAATTCATCAACAACGATCAACAACGTCAATAACCATCAAATCACATCACAATAACATCAAAACCCCACAACCCACCACATACCCAATTATGTTTAACCAAACGCTCACCGCACCTCTTAACGTGCGCTCCGTGGAAGATGATTGAAGACACCACCCGTAACCACAAAGAACACACGAAGCAAAGCTTGAGAACTTGCGTAAATTTCTCTTCTCCTCCTTCTCTTAGCGCCGCGCCCTCCTCCTCCTCCTCCTCGCTTCTCTCTAAATTTTCGTTTTTCTCTCGAATGAATTGGGAATGAGGGTTTCGCATAACCCTGGGGTTTAAGCTCAGGGGCCTTTCACGCATTGGGCTCACAAACCACACCCCCACTACTACTCGATCCCACTCCTACACAAATCATGATATTCCCTTTAATTTTAATTATCTCACACTTCAACTAAAATTAATTATTCCACTAATCAATTTAATTAAACCAATTAAATTATTTTATTTTATTTTTCGGGGTGTTACACAACTACAACCCATCTCTCACTCACTTACTAGCCCAAATCCAATTAATTCTTTGACTCACTTACAAACAATCCATATAATTATGCTATATTTAAAAATTACAACAAAATATTTAATTCAAATTATTTTATAAACATTGTCTTAGCTATTTGAAAAAAATTAAAAGAGAGTGATGTATATAGTACATATATTTGAGTAAATTGTTTCTTAAAGCTTTATGTTAGCATTTTTTATGTTAGTTAATTTTAACTCCATTTTAAATTATTTTTATCTTGAAAAAAACCGAACCAACCGAACCAATCCAAACCGCATTGGTTTGTTTTGGTTTGGTTCGGTTTTATTTTTGGAAGCCAACAAACCAAACCGCATATAATTTTACCTTACGGTTCGGTTCACTTTTTGTCTCAAAACCGAACCAAACTGCACCATTAACACGCCTAATTCCGTCATTGACTTTAGAAGTCAACGCTAGTCCCCTTCGTTTCCAACCATACAATTATACAAATACAATCCTACGCTGAGTATGGTTTAATTTCCACAGCAAATAGAACCAAACACAACCAAGTCCCAACCATGTCAAACCCTCACATCCTGATCTTCCCATACCCAGCACAAGGTCACATGCTAGCACTCCTCGATCTTACACACCACTTAGCTCTTCAAAACTTAACAATCACAATAATCATAACTCCCAAAAACCTTCCCACACTAAACTCTCTCTTATCAACTCACCCAAACACCATTCAAACCCTCATTCTCCCTTTTCCTCCTCACCCCAAAATACCCCCAGGCGTAGAAAACATTCGTGAAATCGGTAACACCGGAAACTACCCCTTCATTAACGCACTTTCCAATCTCCAAAATCCTATAATCCAGTGGTTTAAGTCCCACCATAACCCCCCTGTAGCTCTCATCTCCGATTTCTTCCTTGGTTGGACTCAGCAACTCGCTTCCCAACTCAGTATTCCCAGAATCGCTTTTTACTCTGTCAGTGCTTTCTTACCCACCGTTATTAACAACTCCTGGGGAATCACGAAGGAAGTTGTTGAGATCTCTGGAGGCTTCAAAACGCAGTCGTTTAAGCATGAACACCTACCTAGCTTGATCAAGCGATACAGAGAATCAGATCCGGAATCGGAGTTCGTTAAAGAGAGTTTTATTGCAAATGGTGAAAGCTGGGGATCTATTTTCAACACGTTTAGAGCGTTGGAAGGTCCTTATTTGGATCAGATTCGTGTTGAATTTAATCACCAGAAGGTTTTCGCTGTTGGACCGTTGATTTCTACTCGGGTTGAGGATGACCCGGTTGGTGGATCCGATTTGTTGAAGTGGTTGGATCAGTGGGAAGAGGAAGGGTCGGTTTTGTTTGTTTGTTTTGGGAGTCAGAAGTTTTTGAAAAAGGAGCAAATGGAAGCGTTGGCATTTGGGTTGGAAAGATCCATGACCCGATTTGTGTGGGTTGTGAAGGAAGCGTTGACCGTTGACCAAGTGGAGGAAGGGTATGGGGTAGTACCGGATGGGTTTGAGGAACGGGTTTCGGGTCGGGGATTGTGGTGAGAGGATGGGTATCGCAAGTGGGGATATTGGGTCATCGGGTTGTGGGTGGGTTTCTGAGTCATTGTGGGTGGAATTCGTGTTGGAAGCGGTGGTGGCGGGAGTTGGGATTGTTGCGTGGCCGATGGAGGCGGATCAGTTTGTGAATGCGAGGTTGTTGGTGGAGGATATGGGAGTGGCTGTTAGGGGTTGTGAAGGGGCGGATTCGGTGCCTAATCCGGATGAATTGGGTCGGGTTATAAAAGGGTTTATGAGTGGGGATAGTGCACAAAAGAAGAGAGCTAAGTTGTTGAGAGAGGAAGCTGTTGGGGCTGTTAGTAAAGGTGGGGTGTCATCCTTGGAGTTTGATCAGCTTGTCCAAGCGTTGAAGGAGCTTGGTGGTGATACTGATAGTGATGCATAAAGTACAAAAATGCATGCCAAATTGTTGTTTGTTTGAATAAGGTTTTGATATATCGGATAATAAATAATAATAATGTTGCATGTTTCACATGCTATTTATTTATTAAAAATCTATTGGCAAAGACAACAATATCATATTGCAAGTTTCATATGCTAATTTCTGGTGATCATGTTCTCTGCTGTCCACTGTGTGTGGCTGCTGATGAATATGTATCACACTTTTTCTATCAATGCAGCGTTTCACATCTTGTATGGCAGGGATTGTAACTTTGGCTGGGTTCTTTCTTGTGATGGAGAGGTGTTGGGGCTGGACCATTTTTTTAGCTCACGTTCTGCCCGTGGAAAATAAAATACCACTCAAGGTCTTCCCTACTATAATTCTATTTTTGTGAAGGTTTTTTTTATTGAAGTCAAAAAAAAAAAATTTGTGAAGGCTTTAGGGACTATGATTCACTGTATTGACTACATGATCATTATTGACCGCTATCACTAAAGTCAAGCAATATAAAAATTATTAGATCGATATAATACTCAATTTTAATCTTTAGATTATTTTGTTATTAAAAAAAGGCTTAAATATCATTTACCCCCTACAAATATCACCATAATCCATTTACCCCCTGTAAAATAAAAAGTTTTAAAATCATCTTGCAAATATAATCGCTTTTTGCATTCTCTACAGTGCAGAATCAGTAAACGATTTATATTTGCGATGGGAAACCAGTAAATGGTTTATACCTATTATACACTTAACACCACAATATAATCTAACAAAGAGGGTGTAACCAGTAAACAATTTATATTTGCAAGGCGTTTTAAAACTTTTTATTTTACAAGTGAGGTAAATAGATTATGGTGATATTTGCGAAAATCGATGATATTTAAGCGCAAAAAAATACATGAGAAATAGAGAGAGGTGACAGGAGGGAATCACAATTGAGGCTCTAACCTATATGCAAATCTGCGCGGTCTTGGGTCTCTAGTATAATGATCCCTCCTAGGTAGCACATCCTTCATAATTATAAACTTGAGCTTCGTATCATTATCGCGGACAAAATTCTCACTATCATAAATATTGTAACTATAGTTATTATCCCGACTATGGTAAGTACTTGATTTGGATGGTAGGTACATGGTGTATTTAGTTACACAGGAATAATGTTCTATTAAGGGGCAGTTTTAATGTTATTACTATGTTGAATCATGTAAAATTTGTCTTTTGGGGTTGGTATATTTGTAATGTGAGTAGATTTTCAAATCACTTTATTACAGACTGGTGGGATAACTCATTGTTGTCAAACTTTGAACTTAGCTAAGGATCAACTAAATAGCTTGAGCTTTGTGATTTCCTTTCTTCAAGAACTATCTTTGAGTAAGAAACTCTGATTTCTTAACAAGTTGGTATAGCCAAATAATAGAAAAAGAAATAAAGAAAAAAGGGTCGGTAGAAAAACTTATTAGATATAAAATCAATGACTTGTCATAAGTTTTAGCTATACCTTACCTGTGCCATTAGGCGTCTATTATGGAATTAACCCGACCTGAGAGCATGGTATTCACTTTTTAGAATATCGGATCCAAAGTCATTGACACAATAGATAATAATTTTATCTTTTGAAGTGTGGGGTGGGCGGGGAGAGAGGTAGTCAAAGTCAACAAAAGGAGGAGAATGAAAATCCCAAATAGAAAATAAAGAGAAACAAATGGCAAATTTACAATTGAGGGGGAAAGAATAAATAATAATCATAAATTGTCTTAATTATACTTTTGGTCCTCCTATTATTTTTTCCATTGAAGGGAGTACAAGGGGTGCCCAACCCTTACAATGGAAAGCAGGAAAGGGGGAGGGCCTCCTCAAAACATCCCTGAGCCAAAACTCATTGGGAAAAAGAGTACCTCGCACAAACTGCACTACTGTGAGGATAATCAACCTAACCCACTGTTTCTCCCCCATCTAGATTACATGTTGTTTAGGCATTGGAGTGGGTTAGTCCACCACATTGAAATAGAAATAGAGGAATTACAATTCAGCTTATAAATACACAAACTCCAAATATAGCTTTTGATACGAGTCACAACTGAATTGACACTTATTTCCTCGTTCTTGAAGATAGTCTCATTCCTTGCGATCCATATGCTCCAACAAGTCGTCACCCATATAAGATGTTTCTTTCTCTTGGACTTTTTTCCTTTGCACAATTGGCCGCACCTATGAAATAGATCCATTATGTTCTGTGGTGAGTCAAAGACCAAACCAAGCCAAGCACCGACACTAGACCAAACTGAACTCCCGAACGAATAGGAGGAAAACAAATGGTGCACAGTTTTGCAGAATTCGGTGCACATGGGACATATAGCGTCCTAATCTGAGTGCAGTATATTTCTGTGCAACAATTTGTCGCGCACCGGCAAAGAATTCGACAACAACCGCCAACCGAACAACAATACCTCCGAAGGAGCTGCCGTTTTCCAAAAGGACGTCCAAAAATTCGAAGGGTCCGTGTCATTGGTGTAACGCCCCAAATATAATTCAATTATTTATTTAGTGGGTTCTTTAAGGCTTACAACATTTGGTTAAGTCAAAGGATTAATTGGAGTTTTAAGGTATTTAGGAGGTATTTGATTTAAATGAGGAGTGGTAATTTAATTAAAAGAGGGAGTAGTGCAAGTGATGGAGGGAGTGTAATTAGAGGCCCATGAGAGTTAGGCCCATTGCCCATTGGAAGCCCATAGGCATGTCTTAAAGGGAGTGTGTCGAAGGAGAGGGAGACATTAACTCCAATAAAAATCTAAGAAAGTCAAAGGGAGAGTAAGAGAGAGAAGGTGGTAGGTGAGATTAGCTTTTAGAGAGAAGAAGAGAGAGGAAGAGGAAGCTTGGCGTGGAAGAGCTCAATGCTAAGGAGGAGGAGGCTGGATTGTTGGTGAGGTTGGTGATTCTAGGTAGATCGGGAAGGCTTGGTGGAGAGAGTGCTACTTCTTCAATCTTTTTGAGGTAAGGGGCTCTCTATTCATTTATAGTTCTGTATGTATGATAGACTTTGTGTGTGAGCAAGCATGTGTTGTATTCGAGTTGCATGTGTGTTGTTTGATGCTTGCGTTGACTGTGCTTCATTCATTTTGGTGATGTTGTGATGAGTTGATCATCGTGAGAGGCAAGGGAGAGACAGGGAGCCGAGAACTCTCCCCAATGAGCTAGGCTTCTTTGAATCACCTTCGTTGTTGGGCTCGGTGATGAGTTTATTGGATTAGCTACGTGAAGAACTTGTGTAATAGTGATGCGTAGGTTTGATCATAGGCGAGAACTAAGGAGAAAGATTGGGAGAAAGACTAGCGCGCGCAGAGTCTTAAGGGTTGAAGTGCTATTGGCAACCAAAAGAGTCTTTGAGTCGGTGTAGTTGAGGCGGGTATAGCCGAGGTCGGTGTAATCCTAAGTCTTGATAGGTAACGTAATCAAATGAAGCGTGAGTGAGGTTGGAAGATGAGGTAGTGCGTAAGTAAGCTAAGTGATGACATCGCTGAATTTGAAGCCAAGCGTAAGGCCGGTTTGTGGTTCACGGTGTGCAGAGTAGGTGTTTGAGGTGTATATGCCGAGTCAGGTGGTGTATGTACTTAGGTGGAGTTGCTATAAACTAGTACAATCGAAATTAGGCTTAACCGAGATCAACATAGTCGAAGTCGATATAAGCGAGACTAGTGTGGTCGAACTTAGCGCAACTCTAAGCGAGTGTAGTCGAACCCGGTGTAGCCAAGTCTTGCGCGATTCGAGTCTAGCGTGGTTGAGAGTCGGTAAATAGGCGAAGTAATGCGTAGGTTTCACGTTAGGAAATGTCGACCTTAGCGTAATCGTAGTTCGAGTATGACGAAAGCCGAGGTGTCGAAATAGTAGTGAGCCGAGGTACGCTCGGTGTCTTGAGGTCTTCGCGGTCCTTGCCGAGGTGCCAAAATGGGCACCGAGGTGCTGCGTATGAGCTATGTTTAGCGTATTTCATCGCGAGAGGTGACGGTGAGTGCGACGGTAATAACGTTAAGTCCAAACGATGGAGCGATGGGTGTCGCTTTTGGTCCTTAGGTGTCGCTTTGGTCCTAAGTGACGTCGAAGTACTCCTGATTGTCCGTTAGTCAAATGCTTGAGTGTCGAGGTGCTCGTTGAGTCGTGGCGACGCCTATGGAGTCGCTGGTCGAGGTAGGAATGTCGACCTTTAGTGCTTGATTGATGGTGTCCGGATGTTGTTAGCCTTAGTGCCGTAATGATTTATGTGTGTTTGTTGGCCCTATGGCTACGAGTAGAGGAGTAATAAATGATGAAGTCCCCGAGGGCATTAAATAAATGAAAATGGTGAATGCAGAGGACTTGGTCCTAGAGGTGAGCAGAGAGACTTAGGTCCTATTTATGAATAAAAGGTTGCGGTCTAATTGGTGAGTTATTGGAATTGTGTTATGATTTAATTGAATAATGTATATGTTTGTGTGTTATGCATTGTTCATGGCGTCGCATAAATCATAAGCATAAGGTGATAGCGAAGACTTCGGTCTTGGACTTGGTCCTAAGGTGATAGCAGAGGACTTCGGTCCTAAGGACTTCGGTCCAAAGGTGATAGCGAAGACTTCTGTCTTAATGGATCCATCATGCATATGCTCGAAGTATGGGCTCGCATCCTTCATATAAATCATGCAATCGATTGTAGTATTATTTTGTGGTAGGAACCGAGGTGTCATAACTCTTTGAGACGATTTGTTTTGAGTGAGTTGAGGTGTCGCTTATGTTTGTTTTAGCATGAGGTTTGTTATAAACATTGCTATTTGTGTTTAGAGACTCACCTCATCGCTTTTATGTTGCCTCGCTCGTGGCGACAAACAGTGATGTGCGAGTGATCCTGAGTGAAGGTCCTTTCTTCCTCAAATTAGTTGTGGAGTCTTGCTCTGTGACGTCAAACTGGGAAGCCGGGTAGTCTATTAGCTGTTTAAGTTTAGTGTTGAACTGTAATAGATTGATGTATTAGAATTTGAGGGTTCGTCCCATTTAAGTCGTGCTATGTATCACGCAATTATATTTTATAAATGAAAAGTATTGGCTAAGTGAGAGCGATGTTTTGAGAAACGTAGCATTCCCTTGAGAATGTATCTTGAAAAAGAAAAAGAAAAACGATTTTGAACTCTGATTTTATAAATTAAAGTATTAAGAGTAAGGGGGTGTTACAATTGGAGGTGTAGTCGTCTCGGACCAGCTGGAAATAATATGACTTAACCGAAAATAGCTTAGACTGATCGTGAGGCCAAATCCACTCATCCTTTTTACCTCTAATGGGAGACGCCTGCTGTAAGATGCTACTAAGAATGTCACCTTCTGCCTTAATAAGCGGGTCCGTTGAGTCCTGCCACGGAACCAGCCACACCCAAGAGTCATTGTGCCAATGTCCCAGACTAGACACCAAAATGTGTTGTTGCTCGCACCCAACAGATAGCAAAGGGAACACCTTTAACAAAGGTTCAATTCCTAACCATTGTTCCTTCCAAAAATCAATATCGCTCTGTCACCGAGCAAAATGCGTTTGATACACAACGCAAACCTTCCCGGTTCCTCTACATGAGAATCCAAATCAACCAAGTCTCTCTACCAAATAGATCCCACGCTCCGGCGCTGAGTACCGACCACCGAGTCGTGAACAAAACAAGATGCAAAATTACCGTATCTATGAGATAACAACTTGCTCCACATCGCGTTAGGTTCCATCAGCGCCCTCCATTTCCACTTGGAGAGGAGCGCCATATTGAAAAGTTGAAGATCTTTGATTCCAAGTCCCCCTTCTTTTTTTGATTTACATATTCTATCCCAAGCCACCCAATACATACCATGATCTCCCTCTTTAATTCCCCAAAGAAAGTCCCTTTGGAATTTGATGTTTCTTTATAACAACCTTGGGCGCTTTATAAAAAGAAAACATATACAGAGGGATACTATTTAAGACAGAGTTAATGAGTGTTACTCGACCACCAATGGAGAGAAAACGACCTTTCCATAGAGCCAATCTTTTCCTAACCGTCCCTATGACGGAACTCCACGTCGCCTCCCGCCTCGGATTTGCACCAATCGGAATACCCAAAAACTTGAAAGGAATAGACTCCGTGCGGCAAAATAAAAAAGTGCTAGCTCTTTCCAAAAATCCTTCCGGAGTGTTTATACCAATAACCTTGCTCTTATGAAAGTTTACATTCAAACTGGACACTAACTCAAAGGCCCTCAAAATTGATTTAATGCTCCAAAGATTTTCCCAAGTTGCCTTACCCACCAACATAGTATCATCCGCAAATTGCAACATGGAAAAATGGACATCATCATTAATAGAGAAGTCTTGAAAGTCACCAATCGCCACAGCCTTGCGCATCAACGCCGACAATCCTTCGGCAACAATGAGAAATAGAAATGGTAATAAAGGATCACCTTGCCTCAACCCCGCCGCACATGAAAATCTTGAGTGGGACTATCGTTCACCAATACCGACATGGAGCTATTACACACAAGATTTTATCCAAACAATCCAACGGTGAGGAAAACCCATCATATTCAACATATAGATTAGGAATTCCCATGAAATTGAGTCATAAGCTTTCTCAAAATCTACCTTAAACATCAGACAGTCTTCCTTTTGGCGTCGTGCATAGTCGACCAATTCATTAACAACAACAACCCCATCAAGTATTTGTCTCCCTCCTATGAAAGCAGATTGTTGATTGGAGATTATACTAGGAATCACTTTCTTTAGCCGGCAAGCCAAAACTTTTGCCAAAATTTTGTACAAACACCCTATCAAGCAAATGGGCCTAAACTCTCCCAATCCTTGCAGGTTATCGTTTTTTGGGACCAAGGCAATAAAAGAAGCGGTAGTCGCTTTAGGAAGAAAAGCGTTAACATAAAAGCCATTAAAGAAACTCACCACGTCGTCTTTCAATATACTCCAACAAGATTTGATAAAGTTGAGGTTGAAGCCATCCGGTCCCGGGCTCTTATCTCCATCACAATCCCAGACTCCTGATATAATCTCTTCCTCGGTGAACGGTTGAATTAATGACTCAGACTCCGAAGGAAATAAAGAATCGAAGTGAATCCCCCCTAAAGTGGGGCGATTATAGTGTGACTCTACGAAGCACTTCTCAAAGTGGCGCTTCACAAGACTCTTCACTTCATCCACCTCTTCCACTAACTCCCCTGTCTCCCTTATGATCACAACATTACACCTTCTTCTTCTATACCTTATCACCGAGTGAAAATATTTGGAATTCATATCCCCTTCCTTTATCCATCTTGCTCTTGATTTTTGGGCTAAGAAAGACTCTCTGGCCTTGATTTCTTTCCACAGAGAGGCCGAGACTTCCTTTCTATTAATCACTACATCACTATCCCACCCTTTACTGAGAATACCATCCAATGAGTTCAAGTCCCTCACCAAGTTATCAATGTTCAAGTCAACTTTACCATACACCTCCTTATTCCAAGCTCTAATACTCCCCTTGAGCTGTTTCAATTTCTCTTTTATGACAAAAGCCTTGTGACCTGTAACATTAAACCCATTCCCACACCTGCGTACCATAGGCAAGAAATCAACATGATCCAACCAGGCATTAAAGAACCGAAAAGGTTTAGGCCCCCAATCATTCACTGCACGTAGGAGCCAAATGGGCGAATGATCCGAAATATCACGATTCCCAATCCACTGACCAGTGATCCCCCACTCAGAAATAAGCCCCTCTGTGACCAAAAATCTGTCCAGTCTACTCATAGAAACTCCGTCAGAGCAGAACCAAGAAAATTTCTTCCCTGACACTGGGACATCAGCTAAGTCCATGTCAACAATGAAACTATTAAAATCATCTAGTTCAGCATCACCTGTGGTCACGCCTTTACCCCTTCTCTCTGAGACACAAGATACAGCGTTAAAATCGCCCACAATACACCACTCTCCATCCCCAAAACTCTGTTTAATAGCAACCAACTCTGCCCATACTCCTCTCTTCGCTGCTGTAGTACAAGGGGCATAAATATTCACAATATAGACAACTTTACCACGTGTGATAGTGCTAATACCAAGGAAACCTGTACCTGAAAAATGAGACGTTACCATGCTTGCACCCTCCAACCAAGTACATAGGATACCTCCCGACAAACCACGAGAGGGTTGGTGTACCCACTGAAACTGACGATTACCCCACAGCATACCAACCTCGCCCTCCACCAACACCTCCCTCTTTGTTTCTTGAATACAGACAAACTGAAAGGAACCGAAATTGATAAGAGAAACCAACTGGCGTCGCTTCCCGCGATTGCCCCACCCTCTAATATTTAAAGATAATATATTCATGGGATCCTGATGTTAGATGTAACACCCCCTTTTCTCATACTATAATTTAGTTTAAAAATCAGAGTTCAAAAATCGTTTTTTTAAAAAGATACATCCTCAAGGGAATGCTACGTTCACCAAAACATGACTTTAATCTAGTCAACAATACTTTTCACTAATAAATATAATTGCGTGATACATAGCACGACTTAAATGGGGCGAACCCTCAAAACACCGATTTCTTAAGTAATTCTTACATCACCAAGTTACAGTTCAACAACTTAAATTAAACAACTAATAGACTACTCGTCCCCACAGTGCTATGTATCAGAGCAAGACGCCACAACCAGACTGAGGAAGGAAGGACCTTCACTCAGATCACCGCGCACGCTTGTTTCGACATAAGAAGCAACATAGAAAGCGTAAGAGTGAGTCTCTAACACATATAATAATAGGATGTATGATAAACATCATGTTAGAGGAAAAACAACTAGAAACACCTCGGCTCAATAAACAACACACAACATCAAGTTATAACACATCAACTCAAAATCAACAATAAACATCACAAATCACATGAATGTATGCATGAATGCAACCCAACACCAAGGGGTATCATGCATGTGGTACCACCACCGCCGCTATTTTGCCTTTCGCACAACCGTCGCTAATGATATGAAGACCGAAGTCTACAATATCGAGGCCGAAGCCTTCCACCGTCGCTTTGATGCATATGAGGCATGAGACTCCATGACAATGCATCAACCACAAACAATCAAATCATGTATGAATTAACACCGTCACTGGTGATATGCAGGCCGAAGCCCCCAATATCCGTCATTTTTGATACAATGGCCGAAGCCCATATCCGTCGCTTTTGATACAATGGCCGAAGCCCATATCTGTCGCTTTGATACAATGGCTGAAGCCCATATCCGTCGCTACACCGTCACTTAATTCTCCAAGACATCATCAATAGCTCTATGGCTAACATCAACACCTCGACCACTAGCGCTATGGCTAACATCAAACACATCGGTCACTAGCTCTATGGCTAACATCAAACACATCAGTCACTAGCTCTATGGCTAACATCAAACACATCGGTCACTAGCTCTATGGCTAACATCAAACTCATCGTCACATAGGGACCAAAACGTCACCTAAGGACCAAACATCACCTAAGGACCAAACGTCACCTAAGGACCAAACCGGCTTCACCATTCAGCAACTTAGACGCACTCCTCGCCAATCAAGACCTAAAATCTGCGCTGGTAGCAACTCGCGCTACACCGACGCCAAAACAAAGACTCGACACACTCACACTATGATAACTCTATTTTATATAGAGTATTTCATATGTTTAAACTTAGTAATTGCTCTCTTTCAAGTAATAATAAAGAGTTTATATAGTATTTAGTGTGATATATGATAACTTGAGTGATTTGAATGGTTATAGTTATTTATAGGCCATTTTGGATATATTGTGGTATGTTTGATGTTTTTGTTCAGTGCAGTCTCAATGTTATCTGCATCAAATGCTCCTGCACTGATTCTTCATCTCAAATCGCACTACTTGGTGAATGAGCGGCTGTTTCATATGCATCCACTTGCAATTGCTGACCTCATGCCTGGTTCTCTGATGCCATCCCACCTTGTATAGTAGGCGCCTACCATTCACACATAGCTATAGGCATAGCTTTGAAGAGTCACCAACATAGGGACACATGTTCTATCATCATGGAACCGCCCTATGTGATTAGTCAAAGATTTCAACTTGGGATAAACCTCTGAAAAGCAACTACAGCTATGATCCACTCAAGATTACTTCAACACGAAGGAAGGAAGTACCTCTCTTGAAGGCTATAAAAGGACCTCACACCTCGACAGCTTCAGTTCGACTTATATACACTACACCTCACAGCTTCACTTCGACTTAGATACACTACACCTCGACAGCTTCACTTCGACTTAGATACACTACACCTCGACAGCTTCACTTCGACTTAGATACACTACACCTCGACAGCTTCACTTCGACTTAGATACATTACACCTCGACACTACACTTCAACATACATACACTACACTTCAATACATCTACAGGTTTGGCAACACTAGATTCATGCACTACACTTCACTTCATTACATCCATACCTCGACAATACTAGATTCGACATACTTACACTTCACTTCATTACATTCATCACTCACCTTGCCACACTTCCTCACTTAACCATTACTCACCTCGGTACCACACTACCTCGGCACACTACTTCACTGACCATCACTCACCCTGCCACACTACTCCTGGTTGCACTACTTGATTACACACTCCTTTCACTTCACCATCACTCATCCTCGCCACACTACCTCGATTACACTAACTTTAACATCCATATACTACGATGCACACATACTCACTTCAACACACCTACTCTTCTCGGCACACACATACTTTGACGCACTTATACTACGACACACACCCTTACGCTGACCCACTTATGCTTCTCGGCACACCCTTACTTCAACTCACTATCCTTCGACGCACACACCTTCGACCTTCACAAGCTACAACGCACCTAACCCTCATCTTCCCTCTTTTCTTTGATTCTCATGCTATGATCAAACTTAACCCACAATTACTACAACACATATTCCTTCGAATATTGTCCAACACACATCAAAATAACCACTAAGGTGACAACAACAAAAATGGCGCCCTTGCGCCTAGGGTTCCTCAAACCCATTTTCTTTTCTAGGTCTTTCATATGACCAATCATCAACAACACATACACACATCACAATTTCACCAAATTTACTCAACCACAACATCAATCACACAACCAACAACACAAACGCTCAACAATCATCCTAGAGTCTAACCCATACATAACACTCATCATATACTCTATTATAGGTGAAAGAGAGCCCCCTTACCTTAATAAAGAACACCAGCACTCTCTCCACCAAGAATCACCAACCATCACCAACAATCAAGCTTCTCTTCCTTGCTTGAACTCTCCACGCCAAGATCTTCTCTTCCTCTCTTGTGGTCGCATTGACCTCTCTCTCTCTCTACTCACTTTACTCTTTGACTTTCTTTGCTTTTGGATGATAATGAGCTCTCACCATCGACACCTAACCTTATCACATGAAGATGGGCCTAATTCATAGATCGTGGGCCTCTATTCACACCTCCTCCATTACTCAAACACCTCCTAAATACAATAAAACTCCAAATGAATTATTTGACCTAATAAAATGTTGTAAGCCTTAAATAACTCAACTAAATAAATAATTGAATTATTTTTGGGGCGTTACATTAGACGCCCTCCACCACTCTCCGCCTCATCTCGTCTTTCTCCTTCTTCAATTGGTCCTCCTATTATGACTTACTCACGATTTTAGTCCCCAAATTTTTTTTCCATGAATTTAAAGCCTGTTTGGTTACTGTTTTTAAAACAGTTTTTCAGTTTTTTAGAATTTTAAAAGAGAAAAACTTGTTTGGTTAGATAGTTTTTAAAAAGTGTTTTGAAAACAGTTATTAATTTTGTAGTTTTTAGAACTAAAAAATGAAAACAGCTAAAAGGTGTTTTTGTTTGCAATTTCAGTTTTCAATTGCAAAAACTGGAAAACACGGAAAACATGCCCTTTTCATTAATGGCATAAATGTAAATAAGTTAAAAATCGAAAATAGAATAGAAGCATAGCGTAAAGGTAAAGAGAACAAACACGCCAAAGAAAACAGATCCGAAGCACATCACCATTCTTTGAGCTTCACTGTTCTTCGAGCTTCGCTATCGTTATGCAATTTGCTACTGATCTTCTCTTTGGTGAGTGTCTTCTTTTATTTGATGAGGGATTGCTGGAAATGATTTTTTTAAATTTGGTTTATTGAAATGAATTGATTTTTATTTTAGTTTGAGAAAATGATGAGCAATCAGATGAAAACCTGTTGAGAAGGAAATGGGTATCAGGCTTGGTATTAGAGGAAATGGGTATCAGAAATTGATAGGTGTAGTCAATTTGTAGTACACAGTGATGGATTAGAAATCGATTAATTTTGCTAGAGATGGGGGATGAGAAAGCCAACCTCTACAATTCATCCCTCATCTCTAGCAAAATTAATCGATTTCTAAATAGGAATGAGAGGTATGATGTCAATGCTATGCTTAATATGCATTGCCATATTCAAGACAGTGGATTGGAGTTTATTGTAGCTAATATCATTTATGACAACCATCAGAAATACTTTGATAAAGCAAAGGTTCTAACATCTCCACTCTTTGGTCGTGAGTTTGTTGCTTAAGTATTAAATGGATCCGGAACAAGTTGTTTTGATTTATTTCGAATGAAGAAATAATGTTTTCTTAATTTTTGTAATGAATTGAGGGGAAAGAATTACTTACGTGACTCGAGGGATGTTCTTGTTGAAGAGAAGGTTGCTATATTTTTATTCATAGAGTTGCTTCAAATCACTTTTAGCGTTCCACAGAAACAATTGCACGTCATTTCAGGGAAGTGTTAAGGGCGGTGTGTCGGTTGAGAAAAGAGTTGATAAAGCAAGAGTCCACAGAATTGCCAGAAAGAATAAAGAATAACCCAAAATTACATACGCAAGTGGAATTTACCAGATGAATTGTTTAGGATATGGGAAGAAATGGATCCTTTAGAATTGGATAGGGTGAATGAAGGTCCTAACATACAAGGAACAAACTTACATGATGACAACTTAACAAGGTTATCCGATGAAGGTGCAGCTGAAATGGCATCATGTCGGAATCGTATTAGAGATGAGATGTGGGTACACCGTAACAATTAATAGAACCATTTGTATTGCAAATTTTCTTATGTGCAACCGAAGAACCTTGGAGGGTATTTACTTTTTATTTAAGTTGACTTGATGTTTATGTCATGGATGCTTATAGCTAAAGATTTTATTGTGCGTATCTTTTAATTATAATCTTGATGGACGCTTTTTCACTTTTTCTTCGCTTTTTTTCTTTTTCTTCGTTATTAATTATAATCTTGAAATTAAACTAAAAATAAATTGTGCATTTCTTAGTAATAAAAATTACATTAAAAGAATTTCTAGTTATATTCAAATTACAAAAAGCATATTAAAAAAGAATAATGAAAACAATTTTACCAAACAAGTTTTGAGTTTTTTAGTTATTAAATCATATTTTGAAAACAATTAAACCAAACGAGTTTTTGAGTTTTCTCATCTTTAAAACAGTTTTTAAAAAAAATAGTCAAACAAGTTTTCTTTTCTTTTTTTCTCAAAAATAATGTTCAAAATTTGGTTTGTAAAACACTTTTCAAAAACTAAAAAAGAAAACAGAATCATTGTTTTTAATTTCTAAAATTATTACCCTCCCTAATTTGGTTAAACATTTTGATGACTTGTTGCTCATTAGATGGGTCTTGATGGAAGAAGATGAAGTTGTTCTTCTAATTGAACCAAAAACAATAATATATTTTATTTTACAATCCAATATGACAGTACAATGTGCCTTTCCAGGTAGGATTAGTGAGTGACAAGTCAGCAATATGTTTCACTTAATTGGAGAGGGTAATGCTTTTAGAAATTGGAAAAATAGGGAGACAAAATTCATGAAAAAAAAGTTTAGATATAATAATAATAATAATAATAATAATAATAATAATACTTTTTGAAAGTTAAAAGAACCATATATTTTTCAAAGTCAAATATCTAATGACTAAAAAGAAAGATGTTGTCTCTTTGTCTATTGTAGGCTATAGGTGCGTATCAGACTCAAAGGCATATGAGTAAGAGTTAAGAATCAAATGACGCATTACAACTTGCATTGAGACAAACATTATAACTACCCTCCCTTTTTTTTTAGATAGGCATAACTACCCTCCCTTGATTAGGAGTGACATTGCCTTCCATACTATAAGAAATCTAGACTAGATTGATGTTCACCTCTCCCGGCTAATGTTTTTTCTAGAATAAAAAGGAAAAACCCTTGTGAAATATTGAATTTCTTGGAAAACAGTGAATAAAAATGAGTTAAACATTGAATTTCTTGGAAAAACCCTTGTGAAATATTGTTTTTTCTAGACTATATTTATATTAGGGATGGCAAAACGGGCATAGCCCGCCAAACCGGCCTGCTAGCCCGCCACAACAAGACGGGTTGGATTGGTGATTTCACCCTGCCAACCGACTATAGCCCGCCTCGCCCAACCCGCCAGTTCAGTGGGTAACAACTGGGGCGGCCCACCAACTTTATTTTTTCTTATTTTCTCTTACTTTTAGCTATTTTGAAAATATTTTTTAATGTTTTTTGGCGGGTTGTAGTTTGCCGACCCACTAATCTGCCATTTTTACTTTGTTTTTGGCGGGTTTGGGTGATCTAACTCGCTAACCCGCCTATTTTAAGCCTAAAAAATATGCTTTAAATACTTTTTTTATTTGTTAATTTTAATGGCTGGCCGGCCTGACAACCTGCCAAACCGCCAAGGGGCAGGGTAGGCTCAATTTCTCAACCCAAAATCCTATGGCGGGTCGGCCCGCCCTGCCTGATTTTTGGGGGGTTCTCAGCGAGGCGGGGTGGGCTGACTTATTTTGCCATCCCTAGTTATAAATCTTCCATTTAAAGTGAGTTGAACAGTTTTATGGAGGAAAAATATCACCTTAAAGTTAGAGCTAATTCTTGAGGCAAAATCAATTTTGTTTGTTAACAGTCTTAGAATTTGAGTAGAGTCTAACCCAATCATACAAAACCAAATTGCAGAGTGAAAAGTGTTTCCCACTTATAAACATTTTGGAGGCCATATTACATTCGACGTCATTCAAAATTTCAAAATCATTTTTGACTCTTGCAAAAATACCAAACATGCACTAAGATTAATTGTTTATATGTATCATGTCTAAAAAACTTATAAAGAAAATGTGCTCCCCATCTCATAGGCTAAGATATTTCTTAAAAACTAAGAAGGAAAGATATTTGACTAACTTGAAACTCACATTTCACCAACCTCTAACACTTTGTTCCTACTTACATTCCATCTCCTTTTGAATCACTAGATTTATATAGTAGTAATTAACCTTTTCCAGCATTTCTGAAACAAAGTTAATAAGACATACAATGGAGAAAATTCAGGAGAAAACTACTGTCCAGGAATCACAGAAATTGAACCAAGTATTTTCTCCAAACACCTCAAGAAAGTCACCCATTTGGGTTACAAAAATACTCTTCATCTTCATCTTTATCTTCATTATCGTAAATCGTTGTCACAAACTTCAAATGAGTCTTATATGACAGACTCTTTGACTATAGCTGATGAAAATATTTCATTAGTATTGCATTTGATTTCACCAAGTCAGAGAAGGGAACCTGCTGTTACTACTACTGCAGAGCAACAACAATGTCCACAGATAGCTGACCCTGGTGAAATGAGAAGGTGCAACTGGATCACAAAGAACTGTGGTATGGTCAATTGAAAAATTTTGTTTTCTCTTGTGTATCAAAATAATGAATCCTTGTTATTGTTAAAATTCAATAACATGAAAAGAGCATGTAGTTTCCACTTCATTGTCAAAGTAGTGCATGTTTTGAAAGTCAAATCAAGCCTGTTACTCTGGCTGATTTGTGTTAATTATAATGAATTGTGAATGTTAAGAGTCTGTGATATGACTTGAAAATGAGTTTTTAAGCGGGAGACATCTCTATACAAGCCGTTTTTGTAGGATTGAGTTAGGCCCAATCCAAATTCTAAGATAAGTATAAAAGCCTTTTCAAGATCCTTCGTGCCACTCCGTATCGGGCCACTTAGGTTGCGGTCCAATCGTTTGATCTTAGGCGTGAGGGGGGTGTGGTAAGAGTCTCACATCGGATGTGATATGACCTGAAATGTAGTGGTGGTGGGGGGTGTGTGTTAAGAGTCCCACATCTGATGTGATTGATTTGCAAGCTTAATTTATAAGTGGGAGACATCCTTCACTCTACAAGCCGATTTTGTAAGGTTGAGTTAGACCGTAAAAATAAAACAATAAAAAGGTGTACCAGTTTATTTCTTTTTATCTTCATCTCAAAATTGAAGTATGACATATTAGAAAGTTCTCAGTTAACTCATGCTATTATTATCATCAATAGAATTCAGAATTAGAAAAATGATGAATAGGTTTTTTACAGATAAGGCATACATAGAATTTCATGATGAGTGTTGGGGAGTTCCAGCTTATGATGACAAGTAAGCAAAGTTCAAGATGTTACAAATTGAAATAATTATGCTTATATGCATGATCCAACTCTATTAATTGCTTGAACCATGAAACAGAAAATTGTTTGAGCTGCTTGCAATGTCAGGATTGCTGATAGATTACAATTGGACACAAATTCTTAAAAGAAAGGAAGTTCTAAGGTAAAAACATTATGTCGAAAAGTTACATTTGTATGCATGTTGTATGTATTGAAATTATGTAATTTACATTATTAATTTATCAATATAATGTTCTTGGCACAGAGAAGTTTTTGCTGGATTTGATCCCAATATTGTTGCCAAAATGGAGGAGAAGGAAATACTGGAGATAGCATCAAACAAAGCACTTTTGATAGCAGATAGCAGAGTTAGGTGCATAATGAAGGTAAGTGCAGAAAGTCCATTTGTTTCATTGTCACTCTGATTTTAAGGTTGTTTTAGATAAATCAAACATACTAATAATTTTTTTTTATTTTTTTATAAAATTGTTAATCTTTAGGTCCAGTGATGGTTTACTCTTTTATGCAAGCTGCAGGATTGACCATTGATCATCTTGTTGATTGTTATAGACACAATGAAATGAATGTGTAAATCTAGCAGAAAGACCTTGGAAACATGTTTAAATATAATTCACTTGCATTGTTTTTCCATTAGTTTTTGTATGACAAGTTATTCAGATTTTCAAACATGTTGAATAAATTTGAAAAGGCTTGCTTCCTTGCCTTCCAGTTTGAGTGAGATTATCAGTGTTAAACATTGAGGGACTATTATGTCTTAAAAATGCAGGACTAAGATGTCTCTTCTAAAAAAAATTCAAAGAGTTTAATGAGGGACTATTTGAGCCAAAAAAACGAAACTAGGTTTCACTTAACGTGTCACGTTGGCAATTAACGTGTCATGTAGGCAATGTTAACTGACGATCTACACTTTTAGACTTGATATTCTATTCTATTGGAATCCTAACCCATTTTCTCGACTAGGATTATTCTAAACATTTAGTTACATCATTGCTTGGCTTGCTATTAGGAACAAAATGGCCAAAAACTCAAAATGCAAGCTAGCATAGAATCTTCTTATATAAGGAAGGGTTTTCTATTATAAACATTTACTAACTACTTTTACCAAACCTTGTACTCTGAACCTTTGAAGAAAATAAACAAGAATTTCAAGTAAGCCAGAAAGTAACTATCAAATCTGCAATCCATTAATTGACAAACACATTCAATTACAATCATCTAATTAGCGAGTAGTAAGCAGCTTTATGATTGCTATATTTATTCTTCATTATTCTAAGGTGACGAAAGATCAACATGGCTCTCTGATGAATGGATGAGGCTAGAATAACCGATTAAATTCCTCAAGAAGATCTGGATGACCTATGAGAAGAGATCGAATGTCATTGTAAAACTCGGTTAAAGACTTGCGTCCCATGGTGTACAATGCCGCTGTATTTACAAAAGACTTAAACGTACCATCACCTTCACAACGATCCCTAAACTTGCTCACAAAATTGAATAATTCTTGAGATTCATGAGGAGGCAATCTGTCTGGTTCATCTTGATTATTTTCCATGTACTCATTAAATTCCGAAACTAAATCATCGTGCCCAAAGACACTTGTTGAACCAATTATATTGGCCTTGACATCTTCCATCTCATTCATTAATTCATCATTATCTTCTTTCTTATCTACAATCATAGTATCTTTTTCCTTCTTTAGATATGCCAACATCTCCTCTATGGATCGTTTCTTTCGTGGTGGTTCCGACCCTGATGAGCTTTCGCCTCCTTCTCCTCCATGAGATGCATCTATGGACCTCTTCATCTTCTAGTTTGCAGAAAAGCCTCTCTCTCTCTCTCTCTCACTCTGAGAATTGAATTAAAAGAAAATAATCACTTTTATTTTGCAAGGTGATCAACAAGAACAGAATGAAAAATATATAGAAAGGGTGAAGGTAAGTGAGTGAATGAGAGTAACAATCTTTACTAACTCCCGTAACAAACTTAACCACCTAACTAACTCATTCTAACGGCTATAAACTATCAGTAACTAACAACTACAGTTACAGTCAGTTAGAGTATCAATATAAGCTTATATTATACATTTGTAGATGACTGTGCTTATCTTAAAGAGGAAAATAGTTTTATTAAATAAAATTCAAATGAAATTGGCGCCTTATATTATAAATTGTAGTTATATTGTTGAGGAAATCTGTGTTTCATTGTTTACTACTAATCTATTATTGTTCCTTGGTTAATAATGTACGTTATGGTGCTTAGTTGGGGAAGAGAAAGAATAATGTCACAGTAAATAAATGCTAATATTTATTTACAAGTGTTACATGAAGTAGCCTGGAAAGTGTCACTAGTTACTGTCTCAGCAATGAGGAACAAAAAGAGTATTTGTTATGAGAAGAAGATTGAGGCTTGAACAGGAACTATACTGAAAGCTACTGAATGAATACGAACTATAGTAAGTATTATCAAATATCCTCTTCTTAATCTTATATGATTAGATTATAGTGATTTTGAACTGTTATTTTTTTTGCTCTGTTATAATGTTGAATCTTCTTCCAATCCTTGCTACCTTTCAATTTGTTGACAACAATGCTATATTTATTGTCATAGCTATTTCTCACTTTTGCAAACAATTCTTATTATTTGTCATAGCTGTTTTAATTTTTTGACATTAATGCTGACTGTTTTATACTCTCTCTCAATCTCGTTTTAGTGTCAATTTTACAATATTTTTTTTCTCAAACTATTTGTCATTTTAGAATATCAATCCAACAGTTATTAATTTTTCCACCATTATTTATTGTATCTTAATTTACTTTATATTCAACTAACTACTATTAATTAGGTTATTTTAGTAAATGAAAATCATTTTATGATTGAAATAAACACAATTAACTATTATTATGATTAGAATTTCACAGTAGTACAGTACACCATGCACAAATAAAAGGTTTGCCTCAATATGGGTTAATTTCCAAATACAAAGATGCCTCCTTTATTTATTTCTAGTCAAATAACATTTTCACAAAGAAAGAAAGAATTTCAACTAAGACAGTAGTAGCTACTAGCTATTAATCATATACACAATTAGCTACAATCATCTAATTAAGATGTGTATTTATGGTAACTAGCATTATGACTTGTACTCAATTTGAATACAAATTTCAATATTATTCCCTCTACATTCTAAGGCAAGGAACGATCATCATGCATGGGTCTCTTCTGGAGTAAAAAATCCAATAAACTCATCAAGAAGATCTTTATGATCTTTGAGAAGCGAAACAATCTCATTGTAAGCATCGGTGAAAGACTTGATTTTCTTGCTGTACAATGTCAATATATCTAGAAAAGACTTAAACACACCATCGTTTCCTTCAAAACGACTCCTAACCTTGCCTACAAATTTGAGTTCTACTGGAAATTCATTAGGAGGCAACTTCTTTGGTTGTGGTTGTTCTTCACCATCCAATGGAACTATATCTTCAAGCCCTTTGAACACCTCATTGTCGATCGCTATCGCACTTGTTCCACCTATTGTATTGGCCTTGACATCTTCCAACACATTCATTAAATCATCATACTCTTCCTCCTTATCTTCAAATATAGTATCTTTTACCTTCTTGAGATACTCCAACGCGTCATCTATGGATGCCAACATGTCATCTCTCGATGATTTCTTTTGTGGTGGCTCCGACCCCAACTCCGAGGAGGTTTCGCCTTCTTCTTTTCCATGAGATGCATCTATCGACTTCTTCATCCTTTGATTTGCAGCAAAGTCTCTCTCTCTCTCTCTCTTTGAGAATTAAAGAAAAAGAAAATAATCACTTCTATTTTGCAAGGTGATCAACAAACAGAATGAGAAATATATAGAAAAGGGTGAAGGTGAGTGAGAGTGTCCACAATAACTAACAAACTTTAATAACTACCATAACTACCTTAACTCCCTAACTAAATAATTCTAACTACTAAAACTATCAGTAACTAACTACAATCACAATCAGTTAAGCTTCCTAACAGTATTAATTATTGTGTAATAATAAGCTTATTTTATAATGACTTTCAAATTTTTGTTCGGCCTGACTGTTTTATAGCCACTTGCTATTGGTCTTCTTTGCTCATTCATTGTGTACTACACTACTGTTTGGATCGACCATGGCGGAGCTTGGCTCCCTCTAAGGTTATTGCATTCTTTTGGCAGTTTGTTCTAGATTGGTTTGCTACTCGAGCGACCTTGGTGCGAAGAAGGGTTAGCTTGGATCCTAATCTTGCTTTGTGTGTTGTGTGGCGCTCTGGAGGAATCAACATTTCACCTCTTTATGTGGTGCCACTCAGCTCATAGAGTCTCGTATGAGGTTTTTTTTTGCTGGTTTGCGTGGTAGTTACCTTTACCCCCCGATTTATTCTGTCTTTTTGCGGTACTATGCTCTTTTGGCTGTGGGACGAGGACAAAACGGGGGGTGAGTTTGATTTGGCATTGTGTTCTTTGGTTTGTTTGGGAGATGCGGAGTGGATGTTTTTTGGTGCAAAATCCCCTGATGTTGATTTGGTTGTGCAAAGGATAAAATCTATCTCATGGAGGTGGTTTCTGGTGTCTCTATTATGAGTGGAATGTGACCCCGATAATGTGTATTACCACAACATGGTTTTCGTGCTTTTAGTGGTTTCTTCGGCGTGGCTTTTAGAGACCTTACTGACATTCTGTTATTGTTGTTTGTTGTAATTATTCATGTAGCTATTTCTCCTATTGGGGTATTGTTTTTCATTCTTAAGTCTTTTTCCATTGAGTTTTGCCTCCAGGAGGTTTTAATGAGGCCTCATGTTTTTGTCAAGGTTGGTGTACCCCTTGTACTCCCACTAATCATTCTTAATTTTTTTTCCGTCTCGGTGAATATAATGGTTTTTGTTTTTTTTGAATGAAAAACATGTTATAAATATAAGTGGTACAAGAATTTTATGATATAAAATTGTTCTTACCTATTTCCCTGGGTAGGATCTAGCCAGAACATGAGTATATGAAGGTAACAAATAAACATGGAAGAGAGTATAGAATAAAGAATAAAGTTCGTGAATCTAGAATGTCTAATCTCTCATTAACCTCTAAGGGCGCAATGTATAGTACATTATGACAGTAAATACAAGTACAGTTGTTTGCGAGATTAGTGGCGGGATCGCAGGTATCCTGTTAAATGCATGTCAGCCATCATAGTTTGTCGGGTCCTGAGGTAGACGGGGAGGCGTGGTCGATCAATGAATTGGACGATTGTTAACACTAAAGTTGAATCATGAGAGGGATGTACCCGGTTGCGGTCGAGAGTCTTGGTCTTCGATGTTGAGTCCCTGAATCATGTGACCGAATGCTTTTGGTAATGGTCAGACAGGTCATGAACACAGTCCCTCGAGCGGCGAGCACATGGTGAAAACTAAAAACAACCTATGTAAACCTGCATTTTGGTCGTGGTTAATGTTGATATATTGCTATTTTAAATATGCAGAACAATGCATTCTGCAATTGCTCTGACTTACCCTATTATGACTAAGGTTGGAAATCCAAATTTTCCTCTCTACCTTAGTTCACCTTAACTTATAAATTAAATTAAATTAATTCATAGTCCCTCAATTTTCATTTATAAGGAAAAACATATACTTTTTCATGCTACTAAATACAAGCAAGTCAATGTTCTTTTTAGTTAATTTACCCAAATTGCACCTATTTATTACTTATTTTTTCTTTTTCCGAAAATTTTAATATGACAAAGACAAATGATCATAGGAGTAATTTAGTCTTTTAACTCCACTTTTTTTATTTATAAATTATCACTTTATTAAATATTGGTGTGCCAAACCATCTTTTGTTTATAAAGGAAAATGGATGGAGTATTGCATAATACGTAAATGCTATCAACACATTTTCTAACACATTATTTTAAACACTTTATGATGGGTTGAAATCAATATTGCTTCAGTCACTTTGAAAATGAGATCCACATAATTATTATAATAATAATAATAATAGAATTTATGTGAATTTCAACAATTCATAAATATAATATTGAAAAGTATGTGTTCGAAATGTGTTGCTAGCTTTCTTTAAGATGTCACTTTACTATACAATCTTTTAACATTTTTTAGGGTGATTTGAGTATCATTGTACATGTTTCTAGTAAGGTGGTTTGATTGTGGCAGTTTAATAAGTATCTTGCGTCCTGTTTTTTAAGTTTGGACAAAATTTATATTTTTTTTACTAAAATTGATATTCATTTATTGAAATCGGTAGAATACTTTGAAAACAACATAAATCCAACATCGCTAGAATTAAAAAGAATGAAACTGCTAACAAACTCACAATGGCCAGTTAATAGCATTAAACGAGAAAGTGCCTACAAATGTGACAAAATCCTAGTGACCGGAATACTCATGCCTCTGAGTCGGTAACGTTGACGCACTTGTAGAAAAAAAAGTAAGTATTTTCCGCAAATTGAAGAAAAAAGAAGTCAAATATGATTGATACATAAATAGACAGGAAAACAAACAGACGGACAGACAAACAATATGATTGATACATTCAAAGAATATGGAAAATATCTCGAATTGAAAGTTTTCCCTTATTTACGATTTCCACCACTAATACCTACCTACCAAACAAATACCATCATTAATACACTCTTATCATGAATGTCATTAAAGTACTTTCTCTTTCGATTTGAAATTAAAAATAAAGTGGAAACAATTATAGCTCAATTAACTATTCATTAACTAATACACACTTATCTATTAATTGAGACATTAATTGAGATATTGCTAAACAATACTGTCAATTACTTGTTTTTTTAAGTAGGAGAGTGAGTGACACATCCAAAAAGATAATGACATTTATTACATCTATTATCTTTTGCATGCGACACACTCTCTCCTACTTGACACAACAAATACATGAGAGGATCTTAACTCTATTTTAGAGGTAAAGTGATAGTGTATTTTGATTAATTAATGAAATAGTTTTAACTAAAAATCGCAATTATGTCTCCATTTTAATTAACAATAAAATAAAAAGTTTTGTCACTTCTTATGCTAGCTGTAAACTGGTAGATACTTTGGTCTCTTAACCATTTAGTCTTGGTTTTTATCCCTAGCCAGCGTGTATGAATTTTTTTTGGGAGAGGCTAATACCTTAAATAGATCTCTGATACCTCGAAGGATTAGTGTGCACAGACGTCATGGAGGATACATTGGTTTACCAAAAAAAGTGTTCAATTATATCCTAGGCAAAATTATACCAAGGGTCCTTTAAGTTATTTAATTGTAACAAGTTGGTCCTTTAAGTTTTTTTCGTACCACTTAGGTCCTTTAAGTTACTCAATTGTATTAAGTTGGTCCTTTAAGTTACATAATTTGTACACCATTAGTCATTTTTTTCATTTTCTGTTACAAAAAATCCAATTCGCACTAGCAGAACTTGTTGAGATAAAATTCTTTTTGATATATGGTTTTAATGATAACAAACATTATGAACTAAAGCTTAAGTATTCTGAATGGTGCTCTACTAATGAGTGTCTTGAGTTTGTTGAAAAAAACAAGTTTCTTTCAAGTGGACATGCTAGAAGCAAATTAGATCAATCCATTGCATGCCATTCTCAACAAATTGAAGAATCAGAGTAGCACCAACAAAGTTACAAGAATAGTAATGCAAGCTTCATGAAGACATATTATCTTTACTATTACAATGTGTGGGACTAGGAAATTCACAAAGAGAAAAGAGAAGACATTAGGCAATCAAAGTAAATGCAAATCATCTAAGTGAATTCCTATCAAGATAGTCCTAATAACCTAATGACTAGATGGATCAAAGGTTTCTACAAGTCTCTACAAAGGAGATTGTCATAGTCATTAATCAGGTTATATTCTACCAATGCTCTCTTACTCAAAGGTTCAAAAGCTTATCAAGAAGCATATCAAAGAGCAAGACTAAAACATGCAAAAAGTCAAGGGTAGAAATAAACATAAGAAGGTTCACATATGAGAAGGTTCAATAGTTAAAGAAGGTTAAAATAACTGGAGAAGGTTCAAAGATAAGAAGGTTCAAATAAACAAGCAACCTACTCTAGGAAACTTCAACAACTAAAGAACAATCACTCTCATTGATGAACTGAAGAAGAGGTACTCAATGATTCTTCCTAAAAGCATCAAAGGTTATTGGGTTGAGGAATAATCATTTGAGAAAGTTTGCTTAAGTCAACAGAACATTTGGCCAAGTCAAGAAAAGGTATTAAATGAAGAAGAGGTAAATCAATGATTCTTCCTAGGAGCATCAAAGTTCATTCAAGTAAGGAATAATCATTTGAGAAGGCTTAACCAAGTCAAATAAGAAGGTTTTACCAAGCCAATACTTTTCATAGAAGATAAATAATTGAGAGTGTTAAAACTCTAGAAGGTTCAAACTACAGAAGGTTTGACCATGGCAAAAGAAGGTTAAACCAAGCCAAAGACTTAGCAAACTAAGGCTCTACCATGGTCTACAATATTGGTATATTATAAAGGTAGAAAAGCCTTGAGAAGGTTAACTCATGAGAAGCTTAAAAAATAAAGTCAACGTAAGGTTTGACCAATCTAATGTATGTCAATTGATGAAAGTCAAATGTAAGGTTGACCGAAAGTCAACGTAAGGTTGACCAAAAGTCAACAGAAAGTTTGATTGAAGTCAAAAGAAGTTTGACTAACAAAACACCTTGGAAGTATAAGTTCAATGTTAAGAAGGTTAAAGTGAAGGAAGAAACAATGTTCGTAAGGTTCTTTAAACCATATCAAAATTATCCCAAACACATTAACTCTTCTTGAATGATCTTAAGGTGAATTAAATGAAGATTCCAAGTCATAAAATGTGCTGAAAGTTTGAATATAAAAGGAGGTAATGAATGATTATTCATATGGCACATTTGAGGTGTTTATTCATGCTAGGAAGCTTCAGAAGGTTGATTCAAATTAATTCCAGTCAGTCCAACGGATATAAGCAAGCATAGTTGTTGAGTAGACTACTAGGGAGTACTATGACTGACATAGAAGGTTTTTTATGACAGCTAAAGCACCAAAGGTTGCTTTAGAAGGTTGATAGTGTAACACCCCAAAATTAATTAGGTGATTATTTAACTAATTTAATTAGGTGATTACTTAACTAATTTAATTAAGTGATTACTTGACTAATTTAATTAAGTAGTATTTTAGTGGGCCATATTTAAATAATGGTAAGTTAATTAATTAAGTTGGAGTTTTGTGTTATTTAGGAGGTGTTATAGTGATTAGTTATATTAAAATAATAATAAGGTGTTTAAAATAAATAAGAGGTGGTGGTAAATAAATAAGGGAGTAGTGATTTTATTATGATAGGGAGTGGTTGAAATAAATGGGGGTGGTGCAATTAATGGGCCCATGATCCAATAGGCCCATTTAGTGTCTTAGAAAGAAAAGAAAAATTAGAAGGGAACGTAGGGTTGAGAGAGGGTGAAAGAAAAGAAAACAAAAAAAAATAGAAGGAGGAGGGAGAGTAGTAGCCGACGGTGTGCAGGGGAGGAATAGGGAGAGGAGAAAAATCATGTCCTAGCTTTGGGTAAGTGTATTTGGTACCAATCTCCTTCATTTTTCTTTCTTTACCTTTTAGTGTAAGTTTCCTACACTAATTCCTTCCCATTTTCCTTTTACCATGGATGGGGTTTTGGAGCTCAAAATATTGGGGAAGCTATTTTGGTGGTTTTTGTGTTGTTGAAGGAGAGAGTACTTGGGTTCTTCAATTTGGAGGTATGGGGGCTCTCTTTCATGGCTAATAATTTATAAACCTTGAAATCATAGAGATTAGGTGTTAGGAGTATTTATTTGATTGTTTGAGCTTTGTGTTAATTCTATGTTTATTGTTGTATTTGTATTTAATTTGGTGATACCATGATGCTTGATGTTGGAAATAAATGTGTAGTTACATGTGCATGCTATATGTTTGATAAAATGCTTCAATGTGAAGAAATATGTGAATATGTGATTTAATGATGTTGATTAAATGCCTAAGTGAGTGTTGATAAAGTGAGTGTTGAATTGTTGAATAAAAGTGTGTTGAAGTGTTTATGGTGTGTGTTTGAGTGTTAAATAATAATGAGGTGATTGGTGTTAATTGATATAATTGAATAGGAGAAATATTGGTGTTCTTAGGTGTTTAATAAATTGTTTGATTTAGAGTTGGTGGGAGTGTGTAGGTTGTTGTGGAGAAATTAAATTAGACGTGATGTGAATAGTGTTAGGAGCGCCACATTTCAAGGGAAATGGCGCCTGGGTGATGTGTATTTCGGTCTGGGAAGGTTGCAGGGGAAGGGGCGCCAATTGCGGGGAAAATTGGCGCCGTGCACCGCGGCCTTTGGGTTGTTGTTGGTTCGGTCTAGGTGTGCAGGGGAAGGGGGCGCCAGTTTGCTGCAAACTTGGCGCCTGTGTGTTGCCTGGTGGGGCGTGGCGCAGCAGGGCGCCAACTTGCAGCCCGCGCGCCAAAGGCACCACCAAGCGCGCGCTTGCTTGTGTGTGTTGCGCAGGGGCGCCATTTGGCTGCCCTGTGCGCTTGTTTTGGCGCCTGTGTGTGCCAAGGTGTCTAGGTGTGGGTTCAAATTAGTCCCTAAGTGTGGAATTGATCCGTGTGGTGTCAAAATAGTCTCTAAGTGCTAAAATAATCCTTATGGTGTCAAAATGGTCCCTAGATGTCAAAATGGTCCCCGAGGTGTTAAACTAGTCCCTAAGTGCTAAAATGGTCCTTATGGTGTTAGATTGGTCCTTAGGTGCTGAAATGGTCCTTAGGTGTCACATTAGTCCTTAAGAGGTGATTCGGTCCTTAGGTGTGGGTTTAGTCCTTGGTGTGACATGTAGTTCAATATGAGGTGTGTTGTGTTGTGGTGATGATTAAGCGGTGTGTGGGCTTCGGCCATTGAGGTGTGTATGTAACACCCCCTTCTATTAATTACCATTTTACTAATTAAAAATCAGAGTTTTCAAAAACTTTTCCACGCACCTCAAGAGAGTGCTACATTTAATCAAAACTTCACAAAATAGCATTTAGGAAACTCAAACGCAACTAGTGCGTGATATGTATAACATATCCAAGTGGGGCGAACCCTCAAAACCTGTTTTAAGTTTACAATAATCCAGAAAATAGTTTCACAACACAGCGGAATAAAACCAAGTGTAACATACTCAGTACATATCCAAAATCAGTCTAATACATAAAATAAAATGACAATACTACAATCCCCGTCCCTGTTGTAACTAATCAGAGCTGACACAAACGACCCAAGAAGGCATGAACACCTTCACTCAGTATCACCTGCACGTTGCCACGAGAGCAGGCAACATAAAAGTAGTAGGGTGAGTCTCTTTACATAATAACAAGTAGGATAAGCATTATATTAGGAAAGCAACTAGTAGCACAACAATTAAGGCATTTATCATTTAATGGTATCACCAAGAAATAGTAGCATTAAATTAACTAAGCATCATCAAGATTCACCAAGAAAGCATGTGTATATGTATATATGCAATATGCATGTGGATCCATCCTCACCTCAATAGCCCCGTCGGGTACTCACCTCTTTTGGCCGAAGCCACCACCTATTTTGGCCGAAGCCACCACCTCTTTTGGCCGAAGCCACATCACTTCTTTTATATGCATATGATTTATGTGACACCATGACAATGCATCACAACACAATAAATTCACCACAACAATCATTAACTCACCTCTTTGGCCGAAACCACCACCTCTTTTGGCCGAAGCCACATCACCTCTTTATCATCACCACCTCATCACACACCTCATTTATTAAATTAAATCGCACATCAAGAATTAAATCCCACCTAAGGACCAAATTGCCCCATAAGGACCTTTTCAACAACTAAGGACCATTTTGACACACCCAAAATTAATTTAGTACCTAAGGTCTACTTTGACACATTAGGATTATTTTGGTACTTAGGAAATTATTTTGACATCAAGGGACCATTTTGAAAATCAAGGGACTATTTTGAAAATCAAGGGACTAAAACATCACTTAGACACTTTTGGACACCAAGGGCGCCAAGGGGCAGCAATTTTGGCGCCCCACACCGTGACACCCTCAGCCACACGCACCCACGCCATGAGACACTCACACACGCACACTGGGCGCCAAGTTTCTAGCAAACTGGCGCCCCCTGCACACATCCCAGCCATGACAAGCGCACAACACTCACACATAAGCACCAGGCGCCAAATTCAAAGAGAATTGGCGCCCTCCCTGCCCTGCACACCGTGCCACCCCCAGTCACTCCCACCAGGCGCCAAATTCCTAAGGAATTGGCGCCCCTGCACCCACGCACGTCCCCTCGGCAAAGACAGTGAGCAGTATACTGGCGCCATTTTGCCTAGCAAATGGCGCCTGCCTTCCCAGCTTAGCCCCAACCGAAAACATAACACAATCCTAGGCGCCATTTCCTTGTGAAATTGGCGCCCCCCACTTTAAACACACCAACCAAAGGCAACTCAAACACACTTGATTCAACAATTCCACTCTCAATTTAACAATACTCATATAGGCATTTAATCATCATTACTAACTTACCATATTTCCACTTTTTTTTTCACATTGAGGCATTTAATCAAACACATAGCATGCAATATCAACAACACATTTATTTCTAACACCAAACATCATGGTATCAACAAATCAAACACAAATACAACAACAACCATAAGATTAACACAAAATCCACACAATCAAATCATGCTAGAGCTATTTCCTATACAACACATATCATACAACTTATTATAGATGTAAATGAGAATCCCCTAACCTTGAGTGAGCTAGAACTCCAAGCTAACACCAAAAATCAACAAAATGGAACACCCCACCTCTCTTTTCCAGCAAGACCGAATTATCTCCTCCCTTGGGGTGAAAATGAAAATCGAAATGGGCAAGAATGAGATTATAGAACTTATGGAAATGGAATAAGGGAAAGAAATGAGGAAGATGGAGACCAAGACCTCACTTACTAAGCCAACACTCAAGGAAAGTTCCCTCCTTTCCTCTCCCTCCACGCCGTCAGCCCTTCTTCTTCTTCTCTCTCAAATTCCTTCTTTTTCTTTCTTTGTTTGGGACACACTAACACCCTAACTTAGGAACCCCTAGGTTTATGACTAACATTGGGCTCACTAATGGCCCTTGGGCCTTATTTCCACCCCTCTCATTAATTCATTTCACTTCCTGAAATAAAATAAATCCAACTTAAGTGCTCTATTTAAATATATTAGACCCCTTTTGATAAAAATACACTCAACTATTCAATTAACTTAATTAAATGTTGCAAGCCTTAAATAACTTAATTAAATAAATAATTAAATTATTTTGGGCGCTACAACTCTCCCCCACTTAGAGAATTTCGTCCTCGAAATTACCTGAATCGAACAACTCCGGATATGCTTCCTTCATCTTACTTTCCAACTCCCAAGTCATGCTTTCACCAACAGCTCCCAACCAAACCACTTTCACTAAATTGATCTCTTTGCCTCTTAAGACCTTCACCTCACGATCTTCAATTCTAACTGGCATAGTCTCCACCGTAAGGTTCTCTCTCACTTCCACATCATCCATCTGAACTACATGCGAAGGGTCAGGAACATACTTCCGCAACTGGGACACATGGAATACGTCATGCAGATTAGCAAGATTAGGTGGCAGAGCCACCCGATAAGCAACTTTCCCAACTCTCTCTCAAATGATGTAGTCCGATGAAACGAGGGGTTAACTTCTTAGATTTCAACACACGACCTACACCTGTCGTTGGAGTAACTCTCAAGAATACATGATCACCAGCTTGAAACTCTAGGTCCTTCCTCCTCTTATCATGATAACTCTTTTGCCTACTCTGCGAAGCTTTCATCTTCTCCCGAATCATCTTCACCTTCTCTGTGGTCTCACGCACAAGCTCGAGACCTAACACCACACTTTCTCCAGATTCATACCAACACAGCGGAGTCCTACACCTTCTTCCATACAATGCCTCAAAAGGCGCCATCCCAATACTCGAATGAAAATCATTATTGTAAGTGAATTCAATCAACGGCAGATGAGAATCCCATGAACCTCCTCGCTCAAGAACACATGCCCTCAAAGAAATCCTCTAATGATTGAATAGTCCTCTCCGATGCGCCCATCTCTGTGCGGGGTGATACGGCTGAACTCAATCTCAATTTGGAACCCAAAGCCCGCTTGCAAACTCTTCCAAAACTCGAAGTAAATCTAGGATCCGTGACGGACACAATACTCAAAGGTACACCATGCGCTTTTACAATCGTCTTAACATAGATATCTCGCCAACTTCGAATCGGATAAGTAATGTTAATCGGTAAAAAGTGAGCGATTTCGTCAACCTATCAACAACCACCCATATAGCATCAAATCCTCTCACGTAGTCGTGCAAAACCAGTCCACAAAATCCATAGAGATACTATCCCACTTCCATTCCGAACATCCAACGGTTGCATCAATTCTCTGCAGCTTCGATGTTCTACCTTCGATTTCTGACACGTCAAACAAGCATACACAAACTGAGCCACATCACGCTTCATACCAGGCCACCAAAACAGTTTCTTCAAATCTTGATACATCTTTGTAGCTCCCGGGTGGATACTCAACTTACTCCGATGACCCTCTTCTAGAATTGCCTTTTTAATCTCCTCATCACTAGGAACACAAATCCTTCCACGGTACCTTAACACATCTTGCGCATCTATCTCATAATCTTTACTCTCGGATTGATCAATCCCAACTGCCAATTCAACTAACTTAATGTCCCGCTTCTGAGCTTCCCGAATAACATCCAAAAACTCATTATGGATCTTCAACACACCCAATCTAACACTCTTAGGTGTCACCTCACACACTAAACTCAAATCCCGAAACTGCTCAATCAATTCAAGTTCCTTCACCATCATTGCAGACACATGCAATGACTTCCTACTCAAAGCATCGGCTACAACATTAGCTTTTCCCGGGTGATAATTCAAACTAAAATCATAATCCTTCAACAATTCTAACCATCTTCTTTGCCTCATATTCAATTCTTTCTGGTCAAACAAATACTGCAACCCTTTGTGATCACTGAACACCTCAAACTTAGAACCATACAAATAATGCCTCCAAATCTTCAAAAGCGAAAACAATTGCCGCAAGCTCTAAATCATGTGTAGGGTAATTCTTTTCATGAATCCTCAACTGTCTTGAAGCATAAGCCACTACCTTACCATTTTGCATCAAGACACCTCCTAGTCCCATCTTAGACGCATCGCAATACACCACAAAAGGCTCTCCAGATTTAGGCAATGTCAAAACAGGTGATGTTGTCAACCTCCTCTTTAATTCTTGGAAACTTTCTTCACAACGGGAATCCCACACAAACGCCTTTCCTTTACAAGTTAACTGGGTTAGCGGGAGTGCCAACTTAGAAAAACCCTAAATAAACCTCCTATAATAACCGGCTAATCCAAGAAAACTTCTAATCTCCGTAACCGACTTAGGAGCCTCCCACTGCATCACCGCATCAACCTTAGATGGATCTACTGCAATTCCATCACCAGAAATAATATGACCAAGGAAGCTTACTTCCTTCAACCAAAAATCACACTTAGACAACTTAGCATAAAGCTTCTTCTCTTTCAACACCTCAAGCACCAATCTCAAGTGTTCTGCATGCTCCTCTTCAGACTTAGAGTACACCAGAATGTCATCTATGAAAACCACTACAAACCGATCCAAGTAGCTATGGAAGATTCGGTTCATGTACTCCATAAACACTCCTGGGGCATTAGTGACACCAAACGGCATTACAGAATACTCATAATGCCCATACCTCGTCCTGAACGCTGTCTTCTGGATATCTTCTTCTTTCACTTTAATCGATTATAACCTTGACCTCAAATCAATTTTGCTAAACACCTTAGCACCTACCAGCTGGTCCATCAGATCATCAATTCTCGGAAGTGGATACTTGTTCTTGATTGTCACCTTGTTCAGCTGTCTATAATCAATACAAAGCCGCATACTCCCATCTTTCTTCTTCACCCACTACAAGAAAATCGCTGATTTGCCACGGACATTTCCGTGGCAAATGTACAAATTTCCGTGGCAAAACAACATTTGCCACGGACAAAAATTGGTGGCAAAAACACTCGTCGCAAATCCTTTGCCACGGAATTTCCGTGGCAAATTTTTCCGTCGCAAATCCGTGGCAAATTTTTCCGTCGCAAATCTGTGGCAAATTTTCGTCGCGAGTCCGTGGCAAATCCGTCGCAAATTTTTAAAAAAAAATTAAAAAAATAAATGGAGCAGTAGTTTCCTACTACTCCAACTTGCAAAGGCTCATTGAAATGATATTGTTAGAATTAATTAAAGTACTTCATATACTGTTAGAATTCTGCAGAATCATTGAAATGATGTTGTTTTCTTTATTGATTGAATTGTGAAGTACATTGATGTGCTTATATACGAACAGATAGTCTCTATAATCGATCGAACTATATGACGCTTATAGATGACTCTAAGGCTAACAAACTAACCATTATCATAACAGATATAATGATTTATTAACTACCTCCAAAAATCTCAATCTGTTTCTAAACCACATAAGAAATGAAACTATCAATTCCTCAACCAATCAGATATCAATGAAGGTAACCTCATCGTGAACTCAACTTCAAAGATGCTCCTTTGCCTTATATATCCTTATAATCTGCACAAGAAAGCAGACTATGATTTCCAATTTAAAGGTCCTTAGAAAAAGATTATCACAAGAAACACAACTTTTAAATTTACTAAAATTTGAGGGGCTAGGGGATATGAACCATAACTTACCTGCGATAATTGCAAACACATCAGCCAGTATATAATACTTACATGCTTTGCCATGCCAAAGTCTGCCACCTTGAACCCGACCATTTGGATCAACCAAGATATTTGCTCCTTTGATGTCCCTTTACATGTAAATGGAATTTCAGAGATAGATACATCGAAGTTTTAAAAATCGAACATTATGTGGAAGCGAAGAAATGTTAAAACAATGAAATTATGGATAGATGCCATAGTCACTGCACAGCGAGTATTTTTAGCATGCAAATAAGCAAGCCCCGACAAAATTTGTTGAGTATAACTACGAATAGCTAGTTCACCAAATTGCCCATATTCTTGAAGAAGTTTATGTATGGAGCCTCCAGGATACATACTCGAGGTATATGTAAAGCTTGTCATCTACCCGTGCAAGCGATGAATCGTAACTTATATAAGTAGATATAAAAACCAATACTCGCAAACAAGGTTCTACTACAATGTTGTTAATTGTTAGATTGTAACTAGAAACTTATACACACATTAGAAATGGACAATCTAGAGAAAAATCCAAAATACACAAAATCATCATTCACCAACAAATTAAAGGTGAATTTCGTAATCTGAATACCAACATTTCTTGTCGGCATGGGTTTGGTACACGTGAAAGGAAGGAGAGAACTTATTGTTTCAGAGCCATAATACTGCACAATATTTGGATGCCTTAATCGGCTTAATAAATGAACTTCCTGGCAGAAAACTTGTAGTTAGATTCTGAAATTCAAGACTAGAAACTACAATGCAGTATTACTTGAGATACAGATAATAGTCCGAAATATCTATCATTTCAAATCAGCGAACAGAGTTATAAAAATCATGATCCATCCATATAAACCTTTAAAATAGAAGATTCTCAAAATCCAAAAGCAGTGACTTTGGAGCGAGCCAATAGAATTAGATTTTGAAAATATAACGAAAACTTGCAGCAGAGAAAAAATGTGTACTTCCAATCAGTAAGAAACTGTGGATCAACAACATGAAATTCCATGTCCTAATATTCAATTTTAAGCTCCTGACTTCAAAGGAATAGACCGAAAAAAGCAGAGTTGATTACCGGGTGAAGAAACCCCATAGTTCTTTTCATCCTCACTCTCATCATTTGCAACCTAATCAAGTATGAAATGATATCAAAATTTCATGAGTTCCACAAACTAATTTAGCAAATGGACTTGTGAGAGAAATAAACTTACTACAGAAGATCCGATATTGCATCCTCAAGAAATAGTGCATCACCCAACCGACATTTATCTTTCTTCACATAGGCACAGTGTTATTTCCTACATTATGACAATATACTTCATTGGTTAAACATTGCTTATCTACCAAACTGGTGAAAACATGTATAATTATAGATGTTCTTACTTCAAACTCAGAGATATAGTAACAGTTATGTTTTAAGTAACAAGTTATTGTCGTAGATATAGTAGACCGATGATTGGACAACAACAAAAAAAAGGCGAAGACAACACTTTTTTATAATAAAAATGGTGTACAATTAAATCCAATGAGATTGGAACATACTTGACAAAGCCTAAATTCAAGTTATGTTTGACAAATGCTTATCCCGAATTGACAAGAGAAGATATTTTCAATTGCCATTAACTTACTTGTTAGAGGAGAAGCCAATCAAGCATTGATGTTCAAGCACCGCATATGAACTTAATTGGTAGTATAGTTATAGATATTATATATTGCTATGATTTATAATCAAGTTTGTAAATCATTTTCAGCACCTAATTCAAGATTTTAGTTTGCTTTGCGCTTTGCACTATACCCTTATCCTAGACATGAATAATAATGATTCACTTCACGAGGTGAGAATGGTGTATAAATCATAAAAACGAAAGAGAAAGGAATCGGATAAAATAGAGATACAATAGACGATGTAATGGGATCGAAAGAAAAATTGAAAATGTCTGGAGATAAGTCAACATACTTTAAAATATAGTCCTGGTTCTTTGATATCATTGGGATCACCATAGCAAATAGCAAGCAACCTTTCCACCTCAAATTCCTCCGGATCGGATGATGTATTATCTCAAGCTTCATTATCCACATCAACTTTATCAATTACTTCGTCCTCGCCCTCGCCCATTTCTCGGATTAGAATCGACCTCGTTATTTAACAACTGTGGACACAATCTCATCCCACCACAATCGACCAAATGGCCTGCTTTTTTTTCGGGATGTACATCAAGAACTTTGATAGAGATTAAAGGACCAAAAACAAGATACCGTGGTTAAATAACATGCATATACATACTTTGAAGAGGTCCCGCGGACAAATGTCATGGCATAATCGTGGAACTGTGACAAAAAATTATAATGTTTCAAAGAAATCAACGAAGGGGACTTCAAAATAAACTAGGCAATCATAAGAACAATTCACATTTGCACAACACATCTAAATAAATACTTAATATTTAGTTATGAAGTGAATGTCAAACTAAATAAGATATTTGCCGCAAACATCCAATATAAATGGATTGTAATGAAGGAATGAATTTCAAACAAATCAAACAATGAAAATTTGAAAAACATTAAGCTTCACAAAGATTATCATAATATAGAAATGGTTGGTAAGTTGTCTACGGTTAGAACTCACCGGAAGATCTGTAATAACTTGACTTATGGCATCGCAAGTCGCAAATGTTGCACCAGCTTTGAACAACATTCATTGATACATCAATGAGAAAGAAGTACACAAAGCAGCATTGGCTCACGGACCTACGAGAAAATAGTCAATTGGACAACACTCATCACAAACATTTAAGGGTGAAAGAAACAACTTATTCTAACCAAACCAAAGTGAAAATCATTTACTTTGTGTATCGACTTAGAACCATAACATAAATCAAGTCCATCGTATAAAGAACTATGTTTTTATCAATACTAGTGTACAAAAGGACCAAAGAAACTTGACTCAATGCGAGCAAACAAACATTTATAGCAGAAAAGAATAGCATCAAAATGAATAAGCTTATAGACAAAATTGCCTCAAATTTGATGTGTAGAAGAATATTTAATAACTTGAAAAACAAGATTCGGCTATGCAAACAAAAATTCATTTTCGCATAGCCCTAATATTTTTACAAATAAACTAACCATGAATTCTTTAGTAGCAACAAACTCAACCGCTCCTCTACATAGCTCGGGCCTTTCATCAAATCTCTACGTCGACCATCCGGACCCAAGTTTCGATGGTAGTCCCGTGGAGTTTCATCACTAAATCTCTGAAAAACAGTTATACAATCCACAGCTAAATGGCTGGCCATGTCACGTAAAACAAAATATTGAATGAATAGTCCCATCATAGAGAAGCAAAGATAGATAAGAATAAAAATGAGGACTTGTAAATGAGACAGCTTCCCATGCCACAAGGCTTTTTCCGATAAAGAATAAGAGGAAATAATAGATGGAGGTTTTAGACTTTGAAGGGAAATTCAAAGGAAGCAGAGAACCAGTGTGCCTCGAATACCTACAAAGTAGAGAAAGGGAGAGAGAAGGAGAGAACTCCATTGTATTATTCTTGCCCTCTAATTCAAAGATCACAATTATACTTATGAGGGTTGTCTTTGCAATGAAATCTATATGTCCACCCTATTTCTAATCCAGTTCGATCAATTTGCTTTGATGAAGTAAATATTTTTCTAACATACCCTAAGAAAGTACAAGCAAATATAAAAACACGCAGCAAGTTACAATATAAAGAAAGAATCCCAAAGGTCATTAGTTCAAGAATCCTTAAAATAGCAGGATTGGTTTCCCAAGCGTAAAACACTTGCAAATAGCTAGCACACCATCAAACATTTGACGAAGATAAAGTAAAATCCTAATTTTCATTTACTTAGTTAACATAATAACATGTGAAATGTAGCTAGTCACCCCACTAAATGTTCCATGATTTTTAAATAAATAGTCGACTCAAAGCAGCTTTATAAAGAACTAACACAGAATACGAAACTTAAACAAGATTAAAATATTCAAAAAAAAAAAAAAATCGATACTGAAACATCAAAGGAATAATCAGCATACTTGGATGGGCTCCTCGATGGGTGTGGAAGTGCCAAAGGTTGTACTATCATAGCCAATCGCATTCCCGATGTTGCGGAAAGATCAAGAGTGAAAGGAATCTGCTTTCATGCAACAAGAACAAAGCAAATGAAGGAAAATCAATATGAAATGACAGAAATCTCAAAACTTTCAAAATTGAAAGTAACCACTCACGAAAAACTACTTTAACACCATACGAGACCAAAGCATAAAAATACATCAAAAGAATAAATCGATCAATCTCTCTGCATATGAGACCATCCAATACACAAAAGCAACATTAAATACAACATAGAAGCCACCGTTACAATAATATCAAGATATTCTAAGATACTTTGTTAGAATTTCTTATATTCTAAACAGGGATCAGCCACTAATAACATTTTAAACAAACAAGCGACACAGGCAAGAAATTTTAGCATTGATTCAAAGCTAACAATATATTGCAGAATGATGTTAAATTACCTGATTGATTGTGCATTTCATGTAACGTGGACTGCAATTCCCCGTATCTCTTACAATGTAATCATGATTCATTACCATCTCCACATAGATAAACTTGCGATTCTTATCTTCCAAGAGTGATGAAATTTACCTTGCTGCAGCATGCGCGGTATCAAATCCACCTGCAAAAACAAAATCAAAAAAGCTCAAGCACTTAATAAAAACGCAATCATCTACAATCATCGGCGTTGCTTCCTCACCCAAGTAAACTTGTTTTCCACAATCCCTGCACATACACCAAAAACAATAGAGTGGATTCAGAAACAAACAAAACTAGATAGCGTGTAAAACTGAATATGTCACTTACTACAAAGAGTTCAAGATTTTGAAGCATCGGAGCATACCATATACCTGAATATCAGATTAATGAAACCTAAATCAATTTACTGAAAACCAAATAAACAAATTAAACCCCAAAACTAAAACCCAACAAATACTACTACCGATACCCCCAAATTCCCAAATCAAATCTAAATTAAACCCCCAAATTCAATATATTGTCATAGAATCCACAACAACAACTAATGAAACCTAAATCAAACCCTAACAACTCATCGATTGCAAGCCCAATCGAATTGAATTTACAAAACAGAATTCCAAAATCGAATTAAATAAAAACAAAATTCAACTTAACCTTGGTATCAAAAATCAATTGAAGAGGAAGAAGGAGAATCAAAGGTTTCGCTCAACCGGTTCTGCAGACCGGATTTATAATCGCGTAGATGCACAATGGTTCCCAGATTCGTTTCTGATTCGCGTGGGTTCTTCTTCACTGGCTCTGCGTGGGTTTCTATTTTCTAAAGAGGAAATCGATCGAAGAAAGAAAGGAAGGAAACGGGAAAGGAAGAAGGAGAATCGAAGGTTTCTGTTGTAGAATCGTGTGGGTTTCTGTTGTTGAAGATGAAGAAGAAAGCTAAGAGGAAGAAGATGAAGAGTAAGGAAGCTATGGGTTTCTGATTCGCGAGAGAAAGGAAGCGTGCGTGGCTGAAGAGGATGAAGGAGAACGGAGGAGGAGGTCGGAGAAAGGAGAGAAAGGAGGAGGACGAAGGTGAGCGACTGAAGCGTGCGTCTCGCGAGAGAAAGGAGAACGGAGGAGGAGGTCGTGGGTGGGAGAGTGAGGTATGCGTATTGTAAGAAGGAGAATCGTGGGTTTTAATTTGGGTATTAATATTTGCCACGGGCTTGCGACCAAATGTCCGTGGCAAATTAGCGACCAACATAATTTTCGTGGCAAATTAGCGACCAGTATCATTTCCCGTGGCAAATTTGAGCGGGATTTTGAGCGCCTTCTCCAGAAATGCCTTTTCGTCGCAAATCCGTGGCAAATTTGCGACGGCCAGTCTTCTGTGGCAAAGTTTGGTGGCAATGCAAGCTTATTCTTGTAGTGACCAAAAGCACCGGCGCTCCCCAAGGCGACACACTAGGCCTTATGAACTTCTTTTCAAGTAGGTCCTCTAGTTGACTCTTCAACTCAGATAATTCGGATGCAGACATCCTATAGGGAGCCATAGACACGGGTCTAGTGCCAGGCACTAGATCAATACCAAACTCTACTTCTCTTTCAGGTGGCACATCAGGGATTTCATCGGGAAAAACTTCCGGAAATCCACAAACTATTGGCAACTCTTCAATCTTGGCTTGGCTCTCAACGGACAACGATGCCATCAAAGTAAACAGCTTAGCTTCCCCCTTCATGGCCCTATGCAACAAAACAGATTCTTCCTCTTTGGGAGAAGGAAAACTCACAGATCTACTAGAACAATTAATATGCACATGGTTATCAACTAACCAGTCCATACCCAGAATAATGTCCAACCCTCCTAACGGCAAACAAATAAGATCAACAAGAAACTCTCTGCCGAAGACTGACAGAGGACACTTAGCACACATTAGGGAAGTAGTTACTGAACCCTTAGTTGGAGTATCAATAACCATCTCCCTTCTCATAGTAGACAATACAAGACCCAATTTCTCAGCACACAATGCAACAATGAAAGAATGAGTAGCACCAGTATCTACTATAGCAATCAAAGGAGTACCGTTAATAAAACAAGTACCTCTAATCTCGTTGACATCCTCAGATCCTGCCAGAGCAAACACCTTCCCTTTAGCTTTCTCCCTCTTGGGCTTAGGACAATTAGCACTAACATGACCCACTTCGTCACAGTTGTAGCACACCACCTCTTTCTTCTCACAGTTAGTAGACTTATGGCCCCTCTGACCACACTTGAAGCAACGGATCTCAGTGCACTCACTACTCTTATGACCAGGTTTCTTGCAAGCATAACACACCACACCTGTAGAGGCACCTCCCCCACTTGAACTCTTACCAGCACTTGTCTTCCACTTGCCTTTACTTTTATCAACATCATAGGGCTTTCCCCTAAACTGAGCATTCTTCTTTTCCCTCGCAACCTTGTAAGCAGCAGTACTATCCTCCTCATAGATCCTACATTTGTCAACCAACTTAGCAAATCCCTAATCTCTTGATACCCAATTGCTTTCTTTATCTCTGGCTGTAGACCATTCTCAAATTTGACACACTTAGAAAATTTTGAATCGGCTTGGTTGGCATAATAAGGGCAGAATTTGACCAACTCCTCAAACTTGGCTGCATATTCAGCTACAGACTTGTTTCCCTATTTCAGCTCTAGAAACTCCACTTCTTTCTTGGCCCGCACATCTTCAGGATAGTACTTCCTTGTGAATTCCTCCTTGAATACACCCCAGGTGATCTCTTCACCTGCAGCTTCTAGCCTCTGCTTCTTTCTCATCCACCAATCATCAGCCTCTTCTGCTAGCATATGAGTCCCAAACTTCACTTTTTGAGCTGGGGTACTAACACTACCTAGTTGTCATAGACACTATGACAGACAGACTTGGCCGGACAGACCGAACTTTTGCTCTGATACCACTAATGTAACACCCCCTTCTATTAATTACCATTTTACTAAATAAAAATCAGAGTTTTCAAAAACTTTTCCACGCACCTCAAGAGAGTGCTACATTTAATCAAAACTTCACAAAATAGCATTTAGGAAACTCAAACGCAACTAGTGTGTGATATGTATAACATATCCAAGTGGGGCGAACCCTCAAAACCTGTTTTAAGTTTACAATAATCCAGAAAATAGTTTCACAGCACAGCGGAATAAAACCAAGTGTAACATACTCAGTACATATCCAAAATCAGTCTAATACATAAAATAAAATGACAATACTACAATCCCCGTCCCTGGTGTTACTAATCAGAGCTGACACAAACGACCCAAGAAGGCATGAACACCTTCACTCAGTATCACCTGTGTCATACCCCAATTTTGTCCGGCTTAGGTCAAAACCCTAATTTTCCCCAAAAATAAATAGATTAAGGATTAAAGAGCATCATGCATTGCATTTAGGTTTCTAAAAGTCATTTCAAAGCTTCTAAAATCGTTTTTTGGAGTGGGAATGCACTTTTTGGACAAATTAGGATTTTTTTAGGGTAAAGGGCATTTTGGTCATTTTTCACAACAGGATGATTTTCTCGTTAAAAAATAGGCATCCACAAAAAGTACATTTTATTCTCTCCAAGATAATTTTTGTACAATTTTAGAGAGAATATCCTAGTTCAAAATAATTAAAAATGCATTTTCCTATTTTTATTGCATAAAAATGCCAAAAGACCATTAAAATTTCCCCAATTATTAAGTGACAATTTTGGTTGTCTAGAATAATTGGGGAGGCTATTTCATGGTGCCCAAAAATATGTAACATATTTTCAATAGGTGCATTTTCATTTGCATGCCCAAAAATTCAAAATTCAAAAATCAAAAGGAGGAAGTGTCCTCAATAAGACAAAAGACCAAAACAATCATTTTTTTTTTTTTTCTCCATGACCAGCTGATCATGCGCCACCTATACCCTCTCTCTCTCTCTCTCAAAATTCTTCTACACACTTATTTTCTTATTCACCAAGATTTGATTTAATCCTATCCTCAATTTTGCCCTTTTGGTAAATTATTCCACACACTTACACTAACTTCTCCACCAAAAATACCAATTTTCCTTTTTGATAACATTCCTCACCAAAATACCCTTAACCCTATCTTACAAGAGTCACCATTCCAAAATTAGATTTTTGTTCACAAATTTTCCCTTCTTTTTTTCCTTTATGCGCCACCTTCACTCCCTCTCACACACTTGTGTTTTCTAAAATACCCCTAATCCATGTGACTAACAATCCTAGCCATCCATTCAAAATTAAAATCTAATCCTAGAGCCCAATCAAAATAAAAGGACCAAAATACCCTAAAACCTCAAAAACTCCTATAAATACCTCACATATTCACTCTTTCCCAATCTTTTGGCTATTACTCTCACATTCATTTTTACCCTAGCACACTCTTCTTCCTCTCCTCCCTCTCTCAAGGCCGTAGCCTCTCTCCCTTTTCCTCCTCCATTTTCTTTTCAACTCTCATCCACCAAACCACCTAAAACTCACTCTATATTCATATATCTTCTTCCTTTCATCCTTGATTCCATTTTTACACTACTAAGGAGCTTGTTTTCTTCAAGTTTGCGTGACATTTGTTGGTGATTTGTTCTTGATCTTCATTTTTCAACTCTTGTGTAGCTTTGATCTTGAGGTAAACATCTTATCTCTTGCATTTTTAACTATTAGCATGTGAATCTTCCTTCTACTCTTCTTTCCTCTCTAAGAGGCTTAGAGGGCTCATTTCAAACACTATGTCAAGGACATTGGGAGCCTTGGGTGTTTGAAGTGAGCCCTTGGCCTTGATGAGAGGGTTCTTGTGTTTTTAACCATATTCTTTGCATTTTCACACTCATCTTTTCACTTTTTCATGAACAAAGAACTTTCATGTATTATATGCCTTTTCTTGTTCATATCATAACTTGCAAGGTTGAATCTTTAGTTTGATTTAGGGATGTAGAGGTTTTGGTTTCTAAGCCTTAGGGTTTAGGGTTTTTGTTTGCTCCCCTTTCACTTGTTGATTTATGTAAATAAAATGCATGATGGGTTTGATTGGCATGATTTGTTTTATGTGTTGATCATGAATTTAGGCATGAAATAATTTGGTGTTTTGTTCATATGAGGTTTCGGCCTACAAGGCCTTCTTGATGCTTATTTTGTGCTAAAAATTATGTTGCTTGATCTTGTGTAGATGAGTATAAATGTGTTAAGTTGTTTTCTAACCTTTTTAACCATCCATTTATTTTTATTTTTTTACCTTACCACTCATTAACATTTTACCAAAAAGTAAAAAATTTTAACTTTCTTTTTACTTTACCATCTCATTAAATAATTACCATTTACCTCATGCATTTTTACTTTACCATTCATTAACTTTTTACTAAAGTTTTACTACTTGTTTATTTGCAAAAGTATCCAAAAACATTTTTTACCCTTTGCATTTTATCACTTGTGCTTATATGTCTTGCATTCATTATTACATGTTCATGCATCCATATGTGCCTATGCCTCTTGTGTTCTCATACTCTCTTACATGTTCATGCATCCATTAATATCATGTCTTGCATTCATTATTACATGATCATGCATCCAATAATGTTATGCCTTGTATCTCATGATTGTATACTCATGCATTCACATGCTTGCCTAATCATACATTCAATATTGCTATGCCTTGCATCCCATGATTGTATACTCTTGCACTCACATGTTTGCTTAATCATGTATTCAATTGTCCATAGTAACTTGTGAATACTCTTTATGATTGCTATGCTTGTGTTCTTATTGTTGTCTCGGTTTTGACTTGAAAAAGGATTTGTAATGTTCTACTTCCTTTTCAAACTTGAAATTAAATGTTTTCTTTCCAATAAAAAAACCCTAAGGCATTTTCATAAGCAAATCATTAGCCATCACTCGAAGCCGTTGCTTGTTTGATCGCTAATGATGAGTTATTAGTGATAGTCACTCGAAGCCTTTGCTTGTTTGACTATTATGAAAGCTCCCACACCTTAATTAAACAACAAAAACAAATTCAAATTCCCAAAATAACACGAGCTATTGGTGATAATTATCATTGATGCTCACCACTTTTCTCCAAAACAATTTTCAAAAACAAAATAGTACAACGTTGTCACTTGTAATCACTCGAAGCCTTTGCTTGTTTGATTACCAGTTCCAACTCTCTTTTCTTTCGAGTTAGTATTGAATGTCACTCGAAGCCTTTTCTTGTTTGGTATTCGCGAACACTCGAGTCTTATTTCAAAAACTCTAGAACTTAAACCCTTAAGCCGTTTTCAGACGCAAAACGAGAACTACGTAGCTTTGATCCCTCATTCCGTGAGGGTACGTAGGACCGGGTTCATGTCCCGTCAAGCACCCTTTTCAAAAAATCTTTGTTTAGTTCCGTTTTTCAAAGATACCAAAAACATTCCTTTTTCCCCATTTTTTTTTAATAAAGCAATCTTTCAAAAGAAAAGAAAAGAAGTAGAACGATGTATTTCAAATCAAACATTTCAAAACCACATCAAGTTAATGGTTCCCTTTCGGTAGAAAGGGCGTGTGGGGTGCTAATACCTTCCCATACGCAACCGAATTTCCGAACCTACATCTCTAAAGGTTTCAAAGACCACCCGCTTTCCAAAAAGGTTTTTTCAATGTTTTCCTAAATAAATATTGGTGGCGGCTCTACTATTTTCACGTTGTCAAACTGAAAAGTCCAAACCGGATTTTTCGGGGCGCAACAACCTGCACGTTGCCACGAGAGCAGGCAACATAAAAGTAGTAGGGTGAGTCTCTTTACATAAATAATAACAAGTAGGATAAGCATTATATTAGGAAAGCAACTAATAGCACAACAATTAAGGCATTTATCATTTAATGGTATCACCAAGAAATAGTAGCATTAGATTAACTAAGCATCATCAAGATTCACCAAGAAAGCATGTGTATATGTATATATGCAATATGCATGTGGATCCATCCTCACCTCAATAGCCCCGTCTGTACTCACCTCTTTTGGCCGGCCACCACCTCTTTTGGCCGGCCACATCACTTCTTTTATATGCATATGATTTATGTGACACCATGACAATGCATCACAACACAATAAATTCACCACAACAATCATTAACTCACCTCTTTGGCCGAAGCCACCACCTCTTTTGGCCGAAGCCACATCACCTCTTTATCATCACCACCTCATCACACACCTCATTTATTAAATTAAATCGCACATCAAGAATTAAATCCCACCTAAGGACCAAATTGCCCCATAAGGACCTTTTCAACACCTAAGGACCATTTTGACACACCCAAAATTAATTTAGTACCTAAGGTCTACTTTGACACATTAGGATTATTTTGGTACTTAGGAAATTATTTTGACATCAAGGGACCATTTTGAAAATCAAGGGACTATTTTGAAAATCAAGGGACTAAAACATCACTTAGACACTTTTGGACACCAAGGGCGCCAAGGGGCAGCCATTTTGGCGCCCCACACCGTGACACCCTCAGCCACACGCACTCACGCCATGAGACACTCACACACGCACACTGGGCGGCAAGTTTCTAGCAAACTGGCGCCCCCCCTGCACACATCCCAGCCATGACAAGCACACAACACTCACACATAAGCACCAGGCGCCAAATTCACAGAGAATTGGCGCCCTCCCTGCCCTGCACACCGTGCCACCCCCAGTCACTCCCACCAGGCGCCAAATTCCTAAGGAATTGGCGCCCCTGCACCCACACACGTCCCTGGCAGCACAGAACAGTATACCTGGCGCCATTTTGCCTAGCAAATGGCGCCGCTTTCCCAAAGACATGACCCCAACCGAAAACAGAACACAATCCTAGGCGCCATTTCCTTGTGAAATTGGCGCCCCCCCCTTTAAACACACCAACCAAAGGCAACTCAAACACACTTGATTCAACAATTCCACTCTCAATTTAACAATACTCATATAGGCATTTAATCATCATTACTAACTTACCATATTTCCACTTTTTTTTTCACATTGAGGAATTTAATCAAACACATAGCATGCAATATCAAAAACACATTTATTTCTAACACCAAACATCATGGTATCAACAAATCAAACACAAATACAACAACAACCATAAGATTAACACAAAATCCACACAATCAAATCATGCTAGAGCTATTTCCTATACAACACATATCATACAACTTATTATAGATGTAAATGAGAATCCCCTAACCTTGAGTGAGCTAGAACTCCAAGCTAACACCAAAAATCAACAAAATGGAACACCCCACCTCTCTTTTCCAGCAAGACCGAATTATCTCCTCCCTTGGGGTGAAAATGAAATCGAAATGGGCAAGAATGAGATTATAGAACTTATGGAAATGGAATAAGGGAAAGAAATGAGGAAGATGGAGACCAAGACCTCACTTACTAAGCCAACACTCAAGGAAAGTTCCTCCTTTCCTCTCCTCCTCCACGCCACACTCCATATCTTCTTCTCTCTCAAATTCCTTCTTTTTCTTTCTTTGTTTGGGACACACAAACACCCTAACTTAGGAACCCCTAGGTTTATGACTAACATTGGGCTCACTAATGGCCCTTGGGCCTTATTTCCACCCCTCTCATTAATTCATTTCACCTCCTGAAATAAAATAAATCCAACTTAAGTGCTCTATTTAAATATATTAGACCCCTTTTGATAAAAATACACTCAACTATTCAATTAACTTAATTAAATGTTGCAAGCCTTAAATAACTTAATTAAATTATTTTGGGCGTTACAGTGTAGGCTTCGGCCAAAGCGGTGAGTAGGCCTCGGCCAAATATTGTGAATAGAGGTGAGGTGTGAATTGAAAAGTGGTGAGTTTAATAATTGTTGTGGTAGGTGTATTGTGGGTGATGCATTGTCATGGTGTCACATAAATCATATGCATATAAAGAGGTGATGTGGCTTCGGCCAAAAGAGGTGATGTGGCTTCGGCCAAAGAGGTGACACTACGCCAGAATTGTAAAAAGAGATCGCCACCTTTAGTAGCGTTTATAAAAAAACGCTAGCCATTTTAATAACACGCTACACCATTAGTAGCGTTTTAAAGTAAAACGCTACCAATTAGGTAACACGCTAGACGGATCCTCTAGCGCTTTTGCTTAAAACGCTAGCAAATTAGAAAACACGCTAGACGGATCCCTAGCGCTTTTATTCAAAACGCTAGCCAATTAGAAAACACGCTAGATAGATCCTAGCGTTTTTTTAGAAAGCGCTAGCTATTTAGAAAACACGCTAGACGGATCCTAGCGCTTTTATTCAAAACGCTAGCCAATTAGAAAACACGCTAGATAGATCCTAGCGCTTTTATAAAAAACGCTAGGTATTTAGTAAACACTCTAGACATATCCCTAGCGCTTTTACTCAAAACGCTAGGTATTTAGAAAACACGCTAGATAGATCCCTAGCGTTTTTAGAAAAAACGCTAGGTATGGTTAAATAATTTTTTTTTGTTTCCCATTGAGCTACTTCCCTCTTTCAGCTAACACTCTTACCCAGAAACGCAAAATCACTCACCCAGAAACGCAAAACCCTAACACCCTAACTCAAATTAACATCATCTCTCTCAACGAAAATCATCTCTCTCGGTGAACATCATCTCTCTCACTCGCACAACATTGGTGAGTTTTCTGCTCCTTTCTATGTTTCTTGTTAGATATTAATTGTGGGTTCTAGCTAGTTTAGAAATATATTAGTTTTGTCACTTGTGCACACTAGACTCTTCTTATTTTTTTCACCACTAGCCTCTTCTTGTTACACATAAATTAATTATTTGGAAGACTAGATTATATGGTTCCTTTGTTTTTTTATATGAATTGATTCTTCATTATATTCGAATTGCTTGATGGGTCATATGTTAAAGTTCTCTTCTCGTGATTTTATTATAAATATTTGGCAATTATGGATAGAAATTGGATGTCCGCCAATCGCCTATCCAAGGAGTAGTATATTACCGAGTGGATTATTTTGTGAAATTTGTCTTTGTTGAACGTTTAGGGACTTCTAGTGGTATGAAATGTCCTTGTTTAAGGTGTTGTTATGTAAAATCGATTCATCGCAGAGGAGTTGGCACGACATTTAAAGGCGAATGGAATTGATCAAAGTTACACTTGTTGGATAATGCACGGTGAGAAAAAGGTGAATCTTCAAATATGAATGATATTAGTAAGAGATATATGCCACGGTTGACACCTAACACATTCATTTGATGCGAACGAATTTGAAGAGATGGCAAAGGTGGTTGAAGAGGATCTTAATGATTGTCCCGAAATGTTTGAGAAGTTGATAACCGATGCAGAGACACCATTGTATGCGGGTTGTAATGAATTCACAAAATTATTGGTCGTGATCAAGTTGTATAACTTGAAAACTCGCCACGGATGGACGGATAAGAGCTTTACCGATTTACTCTCACTTCGAAAGAAATGTTGCCGAATGATAATGTGCTTCCTTCTGGACGTATGATGCAAAGCAAATGTTGGGGTCTATTGGCTTGAACTATGAGAAGATACACGCTTGTCCGAATGATTGCATTTTATTTCGGAATGAACATGCGTTGTTAAAGTCGTGTCCTAAATGTAATGCACCGCGTATAAGAAGAAAGAGTCCGCTCCACAAAAGGTGTTGTGGTATTTTCCTATAATTCCTCGATTTAGGCGCATGTATCGTAGTTCGAAGATGCAAAACACTTGACATGGCATGAGGATGAAAGGATTAAAGATGGTATGCTACGACACCCTACAGATTCTCCGCAATGGAAAAAAATCAATATTGAGTATCCTAATTTCGGGATGACCCGAGAAACCTACGCCTTGCATTGTCTGGCGATGGATTTAACCCGCACGGTATCCAGAGTAGCTCCCACAATACATGGCCCGTGATTTTGGCGATTTATAACTTATCACGTGTGGCTTTGCATGAAACGCAAATATATGATCTTCGTCTTTGTTAATTTCTCGGGCCCAAACAACCAGAAATGATATTGATGTATACTTGGCTCCTTTAATTGAAGACTTGAAGCAAATGTGGGAGATCGGGGTAGAGGTGTATGATGGGTTCGAGAAGAAAGTTTCACCCCGAGGGCTATGATCTTTGGCACAATTAACGACTTTCCCGCATACGGCAATCTATCCGGGTACAGAACAAAGGGCGCAGCATGCCCTATATGTGAAGATAACACGCATTGGATGTGGTTGGAACATGGTAAGAAGAATATCTATCTTGGTCATCGTAGATTTTTGCCATCAACTCATCACTATCGATTGTGGAGAAAGGCATTTGATGGGAATACAGAAACACGTAGAGCTCCCGCTTTGACGGCGAATGTATTTGAAAAGGTGGAAGATTTGAACATTAAATTTGGGAAGCCTTTTGCGGAGAGATTGCCAAAGGGGGTGGAAGAAAAGTCGATTTTCTTTGAGTTGCCATCACCGAAGTCATTATATGTAAGGCATTTCATTGATGTGATGCATGTTGAAAAGAATGTCTTGAAAGTGTCATTGGTACCTTACTCAATATGCCGGGTAAGACTAAAGATACCATCAACTCAAGGTTGGATTTGGTTAGTATGGGTTTGAGACCTGAATTGGGTCCCAGAAAGAAGGGTACACGTACATATCTACCTCCCGCACTCATACTCTATCTAGAAAGGAGAAGACTGTCTTTTGTGAGTTTCTTCATGGAGTTAAAGTTCCGGAGGATACTCTTCAAATGTGGCGACTCTTGTATCGATTAAAGACCTCAAGTTAAAGTCTCTAAAGTCCCACGATTGTCATGTTCTCATGGAGAATTTGCTACCCATTGGTATACGATCCATTTTGCCTAAGAAAGTGCGTCGGACCTTAACCAAACTTTGTTTATTCTTTAAGGCGATTTGTAGTAGAGTGATTGACCACTGGAAAGTTGCCAACATTGCAAAGAGAAATTACTCATCACTTTGTGTGAGCTTGAGATGTATTTCCCACCTTCCTTTTTCGACATAATGATTCATCTAATAGTTCATCCGGTTAGAGAGAGACACAATTGTGTGGCCCATGTTACATGAGATGGATGTATCCGTTTGAGCGTTACATGAAGATATTAAAAGGATATGTGAAAAATCGATCACGACACTGAGGGTTGTATTGTTGAGCGCTACATAGTTGAAGAGGCTATTGAGTTTTGCACTGCTATCTATCTAGTCTTGAATATTCCGTGGGAATGCCAAGGTCTCGTCATGCAGAAGGATTAGTAAAGGGATGACAGGAAATAAATTAGTGATGGTATCAAGGAAAGAACTAGAGCAAGCACACTTGTACGTTCTTCACAATGATAGTGAGGTTGATTCATATGTTGCCAAGCACAAGGAGATTCTTAAGAGTCAATTCCTGGGAAAGAAGCAAGTTTGGTTAGCAAAAGAACACAATAGGAGTTTCATAGTGTGGCTAAAACATCACATTGATGGTGAGTGTGTTTGAATCCTACTTGATTTCAAAAAGATTGAGATGGTTAGCAAAAGGTCCAAATATACATGTCTTCTCTTACAACACTATCTAATGAACGAGTGCACTTTCTATACAAAAGAACAAGATGATCGAGTAAAATGCAAAATAGTGGGGTGACTCTTGTAGCTCATTCTATGCATGCATCCAATTGCAAAGATAGAAATCCCATATATGCGAATATGTCTTACTTTGGCTTCATTGAACACATATGGGAGTTGGATTACAATATGTTTCAGAGCCCGTGTTCAAATGTGAATGGGTTGACAATATCTTGGGTTTACTGATTGATGAATTAGGGTTCATGCGGGTGAATTTCAACAAGTTAGGATATAAAGATGAACCTTTTATTTTAGCATCGCAAGCTCAACAAGTGTTTTATGTCACTCGATCCAGCTTAATATCAATTGGTCTATTGTTCTATTGACCGACAAAAAATTTGTGTATAACAACGATGATGATGAAGCACCCGATGATGTTGGTGTTGAGGACGACCCGTTCTTCGAACATCGTAACCAATAATAGGGAAAATACTTCTATAGAGGATGTTGTATATTTTAGAAAAGATCATAATGATGGAATTTTTATTCGCCGGAAAAAAATACCAAGACGCGAATTGCAAACAAAATTTTATCTAGGAAAAGGAAAAGGTAATATAGACTTAATGATTTCTCGTTATTTTTATTAATAGATAATTATTATATTGTTTTTGTAAATTTAACAATAACATGGATTATGTTATATTGCGCAGTCGATGGCATCACTTAGTGATCATGAGATCTAGTGGTCAAGACAGTAGTCATTTATGTTATATATGGTATAGCTTTAATTTGTAGCTACTTTTGAGTTTCATAATGTAAGTTACTTATTATGTTGTATGATTTGTAAACAAAAATATCTATTAATAGGTTGAATTTTGTGTGTATCTATATATTGGATTGTAATGATATTGGCTGAATTTTGTTGGAATGATATTTGATGAATTTTGCTGGAAGGGAATGAATTAATAGGTTGTAATTAAAAGGAGAATAAACAAAAATAAAAAAATAATTAAAAAAATCAGTCAATAGGTAGCGTTTTAGAGTGAAAGCGCTAGAAATGAAGTTAAAAATTCATTCAATACCTAGCGCTTTAAAGTTAAAACGCTAGGAATTGTAAAGAGGAGCTAGAGGATCCCTAGCGTTTTACAGAAAACGCTAGGAATGCTAATAAAAGGTGCTATAGCATCCCTAGCGTTTTACATAAAACGCTAGGAATGCTAGTAAAAGGTGCTATAGCATCCCTAGCGCTTTTCTGAAAAACGCTAGGAATGCTATAGCACCTTTACTAGCATTCCTAGCGCTTTACGAAAAACGCTAGGAATGGTAAACACGCTAGTTGATCCTCAGCGCTTTACATAAAACGCTAGGAATGCTAGTAAAAGGTGCTATAGCATCCCTAGCGTTTTACATAAAACGCTAGGAATGCTTATAAAGGTGCTATAGCATCCCTAGCGCTTTTCTGAAAAACGCTAGGAATGCTATAGCACCTTTTACTAGCATTCCTAGCGCTTTTCTGAAACGCTAGGAATGGTAAACACGCTGCTAGTTGATCCCTAGCATTTTATGTAAAAACGCTAGGAATGCTATTAAAATTTTTACAAGCGCGCCTCTCATCTCCCTCACACACTCACGTACAACCCGAACTCATCTACCTAACTTTTCTCCACGAACAACCCGAACTCATCTTCGCTCATCTTCGCTCATCGTACCTTTGCGAACCTCCACGACCCAGAAACCCTCTTCGCTCATCTTCGCTCATCTCCTTGGTGCTACGACCCGAAAACCCATAAACGCGACCCGAAACGTAAAACGCAGAAACCTATCCTCTTCGCTCATCCTCTCTCTCGTTGGTGCTATCTTACCACGCACTCACTCCCATTTGTTTCCTTTTCTCGCACTCTCTCTCCTTTCAAAAGGTATTTACGCACTCACGCACTCTCCACCTCTCTCACCGCAATGACTATTTGTTATGGTTTTTTATGGTTTGTTATGTATCTTTTGTATCGCTTTCTCTGTTACTTAGCTCAATGTTGTATCTAATTAGTTGTTAGATTAGTCTAGCTTAGATAGCATTATTAACTTGACTAGTGCATGGCTTTCCTAGTGTATGGCTTTCTCTGTTTACTCTAGGTTACTTAGTGCATGGCTTTCTCTGTTTAGTGCATGGCTTTCCTATATATTTTAGTACTCTAGGTTATATACTTAGTGCATGGCTTTCCTCTATATGTTTACTCTAGGTTACTTAGTGCATGGCTTTCATCATTACTTAGTGCATGGCTTCTTCTATATTTTGTTAAGTGTTTGTTGGTTCTAAACAATTTTAAAGCTAAAACTCACTGAGTCTATTTCATTTGGGTCATTGCAAGTCGGATGGCAACACATAGTGATCACGAGAGTAGTCGTGGTGGTGATGGGGGTGATAGAAACACAAAGAAGTTCACTCCCGAGGAATTACATCGAAAAAGAATATCGTCAATCGGATAAGTAAAGGACACGAGAAATATAAGGTAAGTTAATTACTAATTATTAATGTTGTTCTCTACCTTTCCAAGTTATCTAATTATTTAATGATTTAATTATTTAAGGTCCGATGGAGTGTTAAAGGTTTGCCAATTGGAGACAACGGCACAAATTTAATTAGCTTTATTGGTACTAAGGTGAAGCAAATCTTTCCAATTTCAATTAAAAGTTGGAATGAGAAAGATAATCGAGTTTTGCCTAAACTGAAAGATGATTTTTGGGACTTAATACAGGTATATAATTTTAGACCTCTTTAATAATCTTATTTAGTGATTTTTTAGTTATATTTATTTAATCCATTTTTATGTATAACTAGAAACACTTTGATGTCGATGAGTCCCAAGAGATTGGATAATCAAGGAAGCGGGAAGGTTGCATAGGGCTTACAGAACTCGATGTGGGGAAAAGTATTCAAACGCGTCTGATGGGACCATCAGACAGAGCCTCCAAAGATTGTATGCCTAATTATAACTAAGGAGGATTGGACCAAATTTGTAGATATACGCACTACAGATCCGGATTTCCTGGTTAGTATATTAATTATTTAAGTTATATATATATTTCACAAGTAGATATCATTCATTAATGTATACTTATCTTTTTAAATAGAAAAAGAGAAAAGCGAATAAAGAAAGAGCTTCTAATCCCGAGCAATTCTTATAGAGGAGGTTCTAGTGGATATCAAATTCTCGAAGAAAGATTGGTAAGACACAATTAGTTTAATTTATTATGATTTAATGAATCTTTTAATTTACAGCTTGATTAACAATTATTAAACTTAAATAGTTCTTGGAAGGGGAAAGATCCAACTCAAGAATCCCTTGATCGCAAATGCGATTGTCTGCGTTTAGAGGCCCGACAAAACAAGGATGGGGAGATTGTGGATCCGAAAACTAAGGAGGTCAAGGACAAAATTGTAAGTATTCCAAAATTCATGAAAAAATTGCAAGTTGGAATTTGTGTCCGACTATATTTTTTTATCCGTTACTCGATTTTTTTTTGACACGTGAACATATTTTTATTGTCGATTAAATTTCGCTGACACTTGTTTATTATTTCTATCCGTTACTCGATTTTTTTGACACGTGGACATATTTTTTATTGTCGATTAAATTTCTTTGACACTTGTTTATTATTTTTATCCGTTACTCGATTTTTTTGACACGTGGACATATTTTTTATTCTCGATTAAATTTCTTTGACACTTGTTTATTATTTTTATCCGTTACTCGATTTTTTTGACACGTGGACATATTTTTTTTATTGTCGATTAAATTTCACTTGACACTTGTTTATTAATTTTATCCGTTATTTATGTTTGTGCATCAAGAAAGCATATCACAATCAGATCACAAGGGAGATTTAACAGATTGTGATGGTCACCAAGATGTCCTTGCTCGTGCCTTGGGAAGGGAAGAGAGACAGGTCGGATTAGAGGTTATGGATATGGGATTCCTCCGACAACCGTGTTTGGGCCAAAGAAGAGCCAAAGCAAGGGTGCGGGATTGTAAAGTCATGGCGGAAAAGTATGACGAGCTATCCAAGAATGTTGTTTGTGCTAATGGAAGAGAGACAGATGTTTAAGCGACTCTTGGCACAAAGGATTGGTGCACCATCCCCGCTGCACCACCCCTGCTGAACCTATTGAGCTCTTTGCTTCCCATAGCGCCCGAGATAGCTGCACCATCCCTTCAACACGTGTATTTAACAAAACTCGACTGCTTTTTTGTACATATGTATTTGATAAAATTATCATGTATATTTATTTTTCTTTATAATTGATTTAGGATAACCGTGAATGTGAGCTATATATTGCAAACCCACATCGAAAGGTTGCGAGTGGGTTTGATATGTAACCAATTGAGTGCCACATCGCACAATCGAGGCCATGCCCGAAAACCATTTGAGAGTTAGGGTAGACTATTCAATAGAGGGTCTGCACCATTGCTGCTCCAATTGCTAATGCGGATATATTTACTGTGGATCAAGCACTTAGTACTTTTGTGGCATGGCCTGAACAACTTGTCGTTGTAAGTGACAATATTTTTGTTAATAATTAAATGACTATAATGTGTGTTAACTAACTAGCTAATTAATCATTTTTTTAATATATACTAGGTACCCCATGTGTCCCGACCTTCCCCTTCCATGAAAGTGTCCCAACCTTCCCTTCCACTACCAAACTCTCCCGACCATCTTCTATACAACCACCCAACATGTTGGTCAATTTCCCAATGATGAATTCCAGAACTACATCGATTCTCTAAAGGTCCACATTCAAAAAATGAACCAGGACGACCAAATTTTTTTACCGCCCGATAACATTGTGGGCCTGGAACAGTTGGTAATGATCAACATCGAGGATATGAAAGCTATAGTTGAGATGGATTGGGCCACTGCCACTGATATTAGAGTATACCAGAGGTATGTATTAAATTATTTGTACACAATAGTTGTTTATATTAGAGTATATATATGAGGATCTCAAAGTTGTATATATATTATTTATAGGTTTTTGTACAATCGTCTTACGTCCTTTTTCAACGGACACGTAGTATTTCTTCTTGTGTCCGCGTGTATCGTTGTGTTTAAGCAAGGTAATACAGAGGAACGACATCGTGATTATTAGTGAAGTACAAAGTTATATCCATTCACGCTTCATGGAAGCCAAGCATTTGAAGGGCGACTCTTTATTTTTGGCACCACTCAATAATGGGTGAGAAATTTAGTCTTCAATCACTTGTTTAATTATTTTGAGGATTGTATTATAGTGTAAATTAATGTGTACTCATTCGTTCTTCATTTACTTGCAGGCAACATTGGGTACTCTTTGCAATAAACCCTAAGCAAAATGTTGTCTATTATCCGGATTCACTTCAAGGCCATTACAACGTCACGAAGACTTCAGATGCATGGTTGAGAGGTGTGTATGTGTAACCCTCTCATTTTAATTTGTATAATTTAATATATGTATTTTGTTCAACTTAACGTTATATATATATATATGTATGACGTTACTGATTAACTTTGAAAGAATACTTGGGATTATCTACGACTAAAACAAGATGGCTACCCATAATCGTAAGCTTTTTAAGAATCATTCTTATAATTTTAATTGATTTTTGGTCATAAAATGTGACAATTAAGTTATAATCTTTTGCTTTGTAGTGTCCTAAACAACCAAATAGCAATGATTGTGGGTACTATGTTATGAGGTATATGAAAGAGATTATCACTCATGACAAAGTAACAATCCCAACCAAGGTAACTACTTAGATTTATTTTTATATTGATATTATAATACTTACTCACATTTAATAAACATTTTAATTCTAATTTTATTTCATTTTTTTTTCAAGATTTTCCCACTTCAAAAAAATCCAGAATTACTCTCACAACAACTTACAAAGCCGATCGGGGGAGTGGTGTCATTTTGTTTCTAGCTTTTTGTAGCAAGTTTTGAGATTCATAATAGTTTAGTTATTATTTATGTTGTATATATTGGATTTATATTATGTTGTAAGTACTTCTTAGAATGATATATATTGGATTGGAAATATTATTTGATGAATTTTGTTGATGAATTTTGTTTGAATGATATATTTGATTGGAATGTATTTTCTGAATTTGTTGAAAAGGGAATGAATTTATAGGTTGTAATTAAAATGGAGAACAAACCAAAATAAAAAAATATTTAAAAAAATTCAATCAATAGGTAGCGTTTTAGAGTGAAAACGCTAGAAATGAAGTTAAAATTCATTCAATACCTAGCGTTTTAAAGATAAAACGCTAGGAATTGTAAAGAGGAGCTAGAGGATCCCTAGCGTTTTTCTGACAAAACGCTAGGAATGCTAATAAAGGTGCTATAGCATCCCTAGCGTTTTATATAAAACGCTAGGAATGCTAGTAAAAAGGTGCTATATAGCATCCTAGCGTTTTTATAAAACGCTAGGTATGGTAGTAAAAAGGGCTATAGTATCCCTAGCGTTTTAATTTAAAACGCTAGGAATGGTAGTAAAAAGGAGCTATGGGATCCCTAGCGTTTTTATTTAAAACGCTAGGAATGGTAGTAAATGAGCTATGGGATCCCTAGCGTTTCGTAAAAACTCTAGGAATTGTAAAAAGGCGCTCGGTCAATGGCTAGCGTTTTATATAAAACGCTACGTATGTCTAAAACACGCTGGGTAAATGGCTAGCGTTTCTTAAAACGCTACTAATGGGGTGTACGCATTAGTAGCGCCAGCTTCTCTAGCGTTTTAAAACGCTACCAATGCCCAAAAAAAACGCTGACAAACCTTGTACGCTGGCGTAGTGTGAGTACCCTAAGGGGTTATTGAGGTGATGATGGATCCACATGCATATTGCATTCCATGCATTACATGCATGCTCTGGTTATTGATTGGGTGTTCATGAATTAATGGTGTGTCGGTGTAACTGTATTTGGTGTAATCAGATATGTGACGTAATCAGTATAATTGACGTGAATCAGATATTGGCGTAATCAGTAATTGGTGTAATCGTGTTGATGGTGTCTTGAATGGAGTACATCCGGTGTACCTAATCTATTGTGTTTCTTGTTTTATTTATTATTATCTATGTATTGAGACTCACCCTACTGCGTCGTGTTGCCTCGTATGTCGGCAACCTGCAGGTGACGGTGACTAGTGGTGTTTAGAGATCCTTCTTCTAGAGTGGTCGGTCAGCTCGGCTCACGATCGTAATCGGGGAATTATTTAGTTGTTACTTTATTAAGTTTTGAACTATTATGTTAAGCTATTATCTTCCGTTGTTGTATTATTTGAATATTAGACTTGTAGGTGCTATGTATCGTATTCTAGAATTTATTTTAATTACTATTTTAGAGTTATTTTAAGGTGTTTTGAAGAAATGTAGCACTCTCTTTGTGGTGCGTGGAAAAATATTATGTTTTTGAAACTCTGATTTTTTAAAATCGACTAATTAATAGTAAATAGAAAGGGGGTGTTACATTAGTGGTATCAGAGCAGTTCGGTCCGTCCGGCCAAGTTTTCGAGTCTGTTAACCCTCGAGTCTTGGTACTCGTTCTGAATCATAATCATGTTGTTGTTTATTACTGTGATCCTTGTTGGTTTGTCCCTTCATTGACATGTCTTGTAAATTATTTAATGGATAGCGATTGAAATATTATATTGAGTGATTAAGATATGTGTGACTGAAGTATGTGACTGTTGATTGTATCATTGATTTTGATTATTTGTGACTGTTGTTGTATCATTAAGATATGTGTGATTAAAAGAGTTCTAACGATGTCAAAGGAGTGAAAGTCGTGACGACGCCTTCGCACTCCGGACTGCGTTAAAAATCTTTTAATGTGGTAGTTATAAATTGAAAAACAGTAGTTTTTGTGACCTTAATTAGTTGGTTGCATGAGTAGGAGGGACTGATCACCCCAATCACTCATCCCCAATGAAAGAGGCGACAATAACTCATGGTTAGTATTAACTTTGGATGCATGCACTAATTTTAATTCGATTGATTGCTTGGTGGGCTTGCTGGGATATAGAAAGTACTTTTATATGACCTAATCTTGGTAAATTATACACTGGACAGTATTTGAAGGATTACTTGTTGAACATTGTTGCATTTGATTGACGTCCTTGCCATAAGTTGATTGTTTTGTGATGCATATGAGTTAAACTTGATTTGTGCTTAATTGTCTCGAAGTTAGTATGCTAAAATGAAATGTTGTGTAAGACTATATTTTCATTAACTTAATTAAGATTGCATGACTTGAAGTTTCGACATTTTCAGTGTTTCAATTCGACTTGTTTCGTGAGCATGATGTGATTTGTCAAAATTAAATGATTAGTTTTCCTTACCGTTGGAGTTTATGTCGGAAATTAAATTTTGAACTAATAAGTAGTTGCTATGTGGTTGCATGCTCTAGTGATAGTAAGGTTGGGGGTTTGCATATAGAGTTTCCTTTTTGACAAAACTGTGAGTTCTAAGGTTTTCGAAAAAACGGTACTTGGAAAATTTTGTGCTACTGGGAATGAATGGGATGTCAAAATAGTGTTGAATTTGTTTCCAAGTTGTTCTAAAATTTTATTTCAAAATGAGACATGATTTCGGCTTTTGCACCAATTAGGTTGTGGTTAGGTGTTGTTTGAAAATGAGGAAGTTTTACACTAAATGCATGGTTAGAAAAAGTAGAATTTTTATGATAAGTGAAGGTGAGTCCAATAATGACTATCAAAGTTTTAGAAACAGACACATACAATTTTGAGTACCATCTAACTATGAATTCCAATTGTGAAAATTTTGTTCGATTTATGATTTAACGGTGGCCTTTGTTGTTGCTATTACCATTATTAATTGTCACTTCTTGGTTTGATTACATGGCGTCTAAATTTAATGATGAAACGGTACGGCGAGACCTTTTGTGTACTTATATTACTTGAATTAATTCTCTTTGCTAAATGTTGACAAGGAGGTTTAATTTCATTTGCTTAAACTAATATCAAGCCTTGAAATCAAAACAAGTGTGTTATAAAGCATGTGTTGGTTATATTATTTTGGTGGTAAGAAATCAATTAAATTTAGTAGAATTATATGTCCATGATATTTTCTAGGGAAGTTGTAAAATCGCATGTTAGCCAAATCCCTAGGAGTAAAGAGATCGAAGATGATGCCTACGTGTTTAAATCTTTTCGGAATTGTGTGTTTAAATTATTTGCATGATTGGCTATGCTTATTTGGTGTTTGATGAAATTCAAAACTAAGTGATGATTATAATTAGTTTTGGTTAATTGATCGTGATGAGTTTTACTTGTTTACGATTTCGTGCGTGTCTGGACACTGTTTCAGTCTTTTGAAAACAGGTACTGTTTGGTTGAGTCAAAAATTATGTGGCTGAGTGTTTTCGAAAATAGACTTAAAGCCGGTCGTGTTGGCACTAGTTTCGTTAAATTCGGAGTTGTGTAGCTCCAGTTATGAATCTCCAAAGTCGAGTCAAATTTCTAGAATCAAACAGTGAGTAGGTTCGGTTTTTGCAGCTTTTATGTCTCCAAATGAAATCCGTTTTGAACGATTCTTTTTCCATTAGAAACTATACTCAAAATGCTTTTATTCGGGCTGAAGTTTTGTCCCATTTGGTCAAGTTTAAGTCAGTTTAGCGTAAAATGAAATAGGAGGACAGAATCTGTCAAGTCTGAAAACTGTTTGGGTTGTTTCTAAAACCTGTACTAATTGGCTCGTTGTTCTGAAACTTTAATGATATATTCAGACACTACACATCCGTGGCTTTCCAACAGGTATTTATTTGTCGAAATCAGAGGTCGTTTACTATTTTAATTAATTCGCCAAAGTAGGCGCAAAGTTACAGAATTTTCTGCACCCGAGTTTAGGTGAACTAATTTGAACGTTGAATAAAATGATTAATTGTGGAATAGGTTGAACTTGAATTTTGCTGTTAGGATCATGTTAATTGTTGATGTGAATGATGTTGGATATATGATAAATTGTTGAGATTGGTATTGTGTGTTAATTACGGTTGTTAGGATTGTTGGGCCTCTGGCCATATTTGTTGTTGTCTCTTGTGTTGGGTAGCCGGGTAGGATTTTGACAACCTACAGGTTAGAATACCTAATTGGGGAGTAAGAGTGTGGAGAAGAGTGTTTGATCTGTTGCATATACGATAGAACATAGACGAGGACGATTAGAGATGATACGAGGAGGATAGCAATCGTTCATACAAGATAGTGAAGGAGAAGAGAAATTCTCAGTTTCGTGGGAAGCCGTGTGATGTTTCAGGTGGTAAGAGCAAGAGAGAGGAGAGTTCGGGCAAGAAGCCAAGTGGGGGAGACGCTGCTGCGGGTATTGTGTGTCACAAGTGTGGAAAGCCGAGGCATAAGAGTCCAGATTTCATGGTCAACAAGTGTTTCGAGTGTGGTAAGGAAGGTCATGTAGTTGCTAAGTGTGAGAAGAAGGATGTGATCTGCTACAACTGTGGAGAAGTGGGGCACATTAGTACCAAGTGTCCAAAGCCGAAGAAGGAGAAGTCTAGCGGGAGAGTGTTTGTTCTGGCAGGTTCGGAGCCTGCGGAGGAGTGATGGTTACATTTAGAGGTACGAGTTTCATTTAGGGTACCTTGCTAGAGTTTAATGTTTGTTGTAGTGAGTGTTAAGTTGGCATATCCATGATAGTTAGATTTTCGAGGACAAAAATATTCTAAGTAGGGGAGAGTTGTAACACCCCAAAATTAATTAGGTGATTATTTAACTAATTTAATTAGGTGATTACTTAACTAATTTAATTAAGTGATTACTTGACTAATTTAATTAAGTAGTATTTTAGTGGGCCATATTTAAATAATGGTAAGTTAATTAATTAAGTTGGAGTTTTGTGTTATTTAGGAGGTGTTATAGTGATTAGTTATATTAAAATAATAATAAGGTGTTTAAAATAAATAAGAGGTGGTGGTTAATAAATAATGGAGTAGTGATTTTATTATGATAGGGAGTGGTTGAAATAAATGGGGGTGGTGCAATTAATGGGCCCATGATCCAATAGGCCCATTTAGTGTCTTAGAAAGAAAAGAAAAATGGCTAGTGCTTTCCCCACACCCCCCCTACTTATTCACACCCCATCAAACTTATAATTCCAAAATTACCCCCAATTCAAAAAAAGAAAAAAACCCACACCCCTCCCCCCCTTCTCTCACTCTCCCTCGTCTCTCACTCCTCCCCTCCCCTCCCTCCCTTCAACCCTAACCTCTCTTTCCTCTCACTCACCTTCTCCCAACTCACTCAATCTCACTCAATCTCTCACTCAATCTTCTCCACCAACATTCTCAAGAGCACACGGGTTATTTTCGCCTCCTCACTCTCTCTCTATTCGCTCCATTTTCTTCAAGGTATGCCTCTCCCCCTACGCTCCATTCCGGTTTTTTTTTTTGCGAGAATTGTTCGAGTGAGGTCCATCGAACACGTGAAAACGAAGGTGTTCGAATGAGGTTGTGCGAACACCGTTCGAGCAACCTCATTCGAACCGTTGTATTTTGTAAACTGAAACTGACTTGTTCGAGGGTGGTTGTGCGAACAGGTTCGCACGTAGCCCTTCGAACAGTCGTTTGACAGTGAACTTTCTCAGCCTGATTCTGTTTGGTTATGTTAATTTGATTGAATCGGTTCGTGATTGTTGTTTCGAGATATGGTGAGGAGTAGAGGTGGTCATGCAAACAAAACCTTACGAGCGAGCCGGTCGGCCACCTCCTACGGTTTCAAACCGCAAAAGGAGGGAAGAAGCCGGTGAACCCTCCCGAGCTAGGGGTCGTGCCAGGGGTAGGGGTAGGGTTGATGTTCCTCCTCCCCCACTTCCAGAGGATATTGGGCGGGATATTGAGCGTGATGCTCAATTTCCGCCTATGAGTTGGGCCGGCCCTTCATCCGCTGGGCCTTCGTGCCGCTAGGCCTTCATCTGCTGCTAGGCCTTCATCTTCCGTGCCTTCATCTTCTAGGCATCATGAGGAGGAGGCTGCGAGCCTCGTGAGGAGGAGGTTCTTGAGCCTCGGAGGTCTGCTGCTGGCTAGGGGCGACATTCCCATTTCTGGTGGACCGTAAGATGGTTCTGCTTTGCCCACATACGGGGGCACATATCCTCACCGATTTTTATTACGGCCGGTAAGTTATTATTTTATAGTTGAGTGTTGTAAATTTGTTTATTAAGTTGTTGAATGTTTTGGCTTATTGTGTCTTTTCGAATGCAAAGTGCGGCGGATTTACATACCAATCCCACATGGACTGTTTACGACGTTGTTTCATGTGCGATTAGGGACACTCGGAGCGGCTTCGTGGTTGGTTCCCTTGGTTGGGCTTGGCTTCCCCATTCTCCACAAGGGGTCACCGAACGCATTCATAGGCGTTGGCACCGGATACATCATCATTCCACCTTCCGTGGGTGAGATGAGCATCACCCTTGATGATGTATCCCACCGCTTTGACATCCCCATTCTTGGCCTGTTCTTTAACATGCCGATCGACTTCATGGGAGGGGGAGCAAACGCTTGGTTGACTTTTTGGGTGCCACACCGAGGATGCACGCCTGCACTTCGCCGTGGGGTCATCTGTTGAGCTTGTATGGTCGAGGATGGGGTCTACCACCCACCATAGCCGAGGGGCGGTGGGACCATGCCGCTAGGGGCCTACATGTCAGTATCTTTTGGGTTGCACCTTGTTTGCCGACAAGTCGTGCAACAAGGTTAAGCTTGGCTACCTTGGTATCTTGATGGATTTGGAGGCGATTGGAGACTATTCACGGAGGGCCATGGCCCCGCCCATCTCTATGATCACCAAGGATGCTACAAGGAAGAAGACCAAGAAGATTGCTTTGGTCATCTTCCTTTACTTGTGTATGAAACATATTCTTTACTTTTAAGTTTGCTTTAGTGTTACTTTCAGATTAATAATCAACCAATGATATGTGGATTACGAGGCTTGGATCTTTGAGCACTTCCAGAGTGCGAACTTTTCCTCTTGGGTGGAGCACCCGTGAGTATGATGAGAGTACTCCACGGACGAAGAAATGGTTGTGCGATGATGTCCTCAGGGGCATCAAGTCACATACCATCGATTATGCCTAGACCGGCTACACCGCGAGGAGGTGACTGAGACCCTACACGGCCCATAGGCGGTGAGACCACTTTGAGGAGCCGCCGAGTTCGGAGGGTTCATTCGGAGTGGTGGTCGCATGATGGGTCACTTGCCGGATCGAGTGCTCGAGACATTTGGGCAGGTCCAAAGACATTCCGGAGGATCCCGCACCTCCTACCGTGGCCGCCCTCAGACTCTCACCGAGTGTGATGAGAGGTGGACTCGGTTTGAGGACCACTTGGTGGCGCGCGCGGGGCCTCCCCAGTGCCGTACTCGTCAAACACGGTGTCGGGCTACTTTCCATGGTACTCTAGGGTCTCACATCCCTTTCTCTTCCCGAGCATTATCGCAGCTTGCGAGATGAGCCCGATGTCGTGTGGTACGTGTCTTTTATGTTAATTGCATGATAATGTTTCTTAAAATTCTATTTATTTAAGTAATAATGTTATGTTATTTGGTTGACAGATGCTACTACCAGTGATTGATTTGGTTGATGACATTGATGGGGCCATCGATGATCATGTCCCGAGCGGTCAGGACCATGTTTCAAATGCATCAAGAGGTCGCTCAACCCCTTCCGTGGGTTTAGGAGGAGGTTTGGGAATGTGTATGAGAGGAGGAGGGCGCAACACCCAAAGAGGATATGTCTTAGGAGGATATTTGTTTACTTTTTTTCGTATAATTTAACAACTTTGTTTCATTTGGTTTTTTAATTTGAAATTCCTTTTACGTTGGCGCAAATTTATTGTCATTACATAGAATAATTACGGTAAAATAAAAAAGTTGAACAGATTTAATATTGGATAAGAAATGAAATTAAAAACACAAATTGCAAAAATACAAGGATAGGAAATTTAAAACGAAACGACAGGAAAACAAAATACAATCTAATTCTACTACGTGGATTTCTTAGACGATTCTCGTGTTTCAACGAACAATTCGAGATAAGGTTCAATGAAACCTTGGAATTCTTCATGTTTCTCAAACATTTGACGAAACGCCTTCGTCATTCTTGATAGGCTTAAGGCACTTCCGAATACGATTACGTGGGTTCCAAATTTCGACGTAGGGGGATTCACATTCGATTTTTTTAATTTCTTGCTGAACACCATCTAGTTTCACATTTTTAATCAGTTTTTCTTTCAATTCTGCGAATGTGATGTTGTTCTTAAGCATGAAAGTTTTAGTTCTTGATTCACGACTATGAATCAACGGACTGTAATGGTCGTCCCAAGACACATTAGTCATCTCATACTCAACTTTACGTGGTGCGTAAGTATGGGTTGTTGTGGTGCGGGTGGTGGTGGTTGAAGAAGATGCATCACCTCTTCTCGCGATTCGTATTGTGTCCACGTGCAACTCTAAGATCTGTCGCCCCATCGGAACGTTAGCTAGATGTTCCATCATTGCGCGGACGTCGTCGTCATTTCGGATCTCCATGACTGAATACTGGACAGTACCATCATCTCTACAATTGAACTTTTTGAAACGTATACGCTCCACGCCTTTACGCCACGCCCTGCGGACGAATCTTCCTCTCGACCTTTTCCTTCAATTGGCGAAGGTGATGTCCTTACTCATTTTGCGAAGACATGGTTAGGACAACGAAACACAAAGACCATGTTCGCTTCGGTGGTGACAAATCCCATTGTGGTGAAGGGTCATAGGAATTTGTCGTTTGAGTCTTGGGTTGAGCACAATTGCCATTCCATTTCAAATTGGGTTGGGAAGAAGGAGAGAAGGTTTTGGTGAAGAAGCGGTGGGTTGGGAAGAAGGAGAGAAGGTTTTGGTGAAGAAGCAGATTAGGGTTTGGTGAAGAAGGTCTGAGGATGTGAACCCCCTTTTATAATAGGCGTGGTGAAATGTCAGCCGTTGATTTCATTTTTAGATCACAAATCTGAGCCGTTTAAATTCTATCCGTTCAGGCACAATTTCCAAAGGGATTGACATCCACTCCTTTATCTGACACATTTGACTGATTGTAAACCGTTGATTAAAACGCGCTTGCGGAATTCGAGGCGTCCCAATACTGCAGCAATTCTGCGCAAAGATCGTTTCGAACAACATCATTCGCACATGTTCGAATGACCCAGTTCGAATGTGTTCGCATGACCCTATTCGAACAGTTGAAAAAACGCCTAAGGGGTGTCTGTCCATATTTAACACACTCGAACGGGCTCGTTCGAACCTGTTCGAAGCCCCGTGTTCGAACAGGTGAAAATTTCGTAAAAAAAATAGGTCTTTTGGTCTTTTCACACCCTTATGGGGTGTGTTTAGAGTAGGAGGGGGTGTGGGAAAAGCAACAGCCAGAAAAATTAGAAGGGAACGTAGGGTTGAGAGAGGGTGAAAGAAAAGAAAACAAAAAAAAAAATAGAAGGGGAGGGAGAGTAGTAGCCGAAGCGGTGTGCGGGGAGGAATAGGAGAGGAGAAAAATCATGTCCTAGCTTTGGGTAAGTGTATTTGGTACCAATCTCCTTCATTTTTCTTTCTTTACCTTTTAGTGTAAGTTTCCTACACTAATTCCTTCCCATTTTCCTTTTACCATGGATGGGGTTTTGGAGCTCAAAATATTGGGGAAGCTATTTTGGTGGTTTTTGTGTTGTTGAAGGAGAGAGTACTTGGGTTTTTCAATTTGGAGGTATGGGGGCTCTCTTTCATGGCTAATAATTTATAAACCTTGAAATCATAGAGATTAGGTGTTAGGAGTATTTATTTGATTGTTTGAGCTTTGTGTTAATTCTATGTTTATTGTTGTATTTGTATTTAATTTGGTGATACCATGATGCTTGATGTTGGAAATAAATGTGTAGTTACATGTGCATGCTATATGTTTGATAAAATGCTTCAATGTGAAGAAATATGTGAATATGTGATTTAATGATGTTGATTAAATGCCTAAGTGAGTGTTGATAAAGTGAGTGTTGAATTGTTGAATAAAAGTGTGTTGAAGTGTTTATGGTGTGTGTTTGAGTGTTAAATAATAATGAGGTGATTGGTGTTAATTGATATAATTGAGTAGGAGAAATATTGGTGTTCTTAGGTGTTTAATAAATTGTTTGATTTAGAGTTGGTGGGAGTGTGTAGGTTGTTGTGGAGAAATTAAATTAGACGTCTTTGTGAATAGTGTTAGGAGCGCCACATTTCAAGAAATGGCGCTGGGTGATGTGTATTTCGGTGCGGGAAGGTTGCGGGGAAGGGCGCCAATTGCGAGGAAAAGTGGCGCCAGTGCCTTATCTTTGCCGGGTCTTTGTTGGTTCGGTCTAGGTGTGCAGGCGGGGAGGGGGGCGCCATTTGCTGCAAACTTGGCGCTGTGTGTTGCTTGGTGGGGCGTGCCGCAGCAGGCGCCAACTTGGCAGCCCGGTTCGCCAGATGCCTTTGTTGTCAGCGCGCTTGGGTGTGTGTTGCGCGGGGCGCCATTTGGCCGCCTGCAATGCTGCTGCTTTAACCTTTGTGTGTGCCAAGGTGTCTAGGTGTGGGTTCAAATTAGTCCCTAAGTGTGGAATTGATCCGTGTGGTGTCAAAATAGTCTCTAAGTGCTAAAATAATCCTTATGGTGTCAAAATGGTCCCTAGATGTCAAAATGGTCCCCGAGGTGTTAAACTAGTCCCTAAGTGCTAAAATGGTCCTTATGGTGTCAGATTGGTCCTTAGGTGCTGAAATGGTCCTTAGGTGTCACATTAGTCCTTAAGAGGTGATTCGGTCCTTAGGTGTGGGTTTAGTCCTTGGTGTGACATGTAGTCCAATATGAGGTGTGTTGTGTTGTGGTGATGATTAAGCGGTGTGTGGGCTTCGGCCATTGAGGTGTGTAAGCTTCGGCCAAAGCGGTGAGTAGGCCTCGGCCAAATATTCTGAATAGAGGTGAGGTGTGGATTGAAAAGTGGTGAGTTTAATAATTGTTGTGGTAGGTGTATTGTGGGTGATGCATTGTCATGGTGTCACATAAATCATATGCATATAAAATAGGTGATGTGGCTTCGTCCAAAAGAGGTGATGTGGCTTCGGCCAAAAGAGGTGATGTGGCTTCGGCCAAAGAGGTGAGTACCCTAAGGGGTTATTGAGGTGATGATGGATCCACATGCATATTGCATTCCATGCATTACATGCATGCTCTGGTGATTGATTGGGTGTTCATGAATTAATGGTGTGTCGGTGTAACTATATTTGGTGTAACTGTATATGTGACGTAACTGTATAATTGACGTAACTTTATATTGGCGTAACTGTAATTGGTGTAACTGTGTTGATGGTGTACTGAATGGACTGTACATCTGGTGTACCTAATCTAATCTCAAGCTCCAAGCTTCTAATGTAAAATTCTGGGATTCTTTTAGTGAGTGTGTGTTAGCTTGATGAGCATCATTGTATACACTTTGTGTAATTTATTCTCAAGCTCTTAAACATCCCAAAACCCCAAAACCCTTATTGTAAACATTATCTTGTAAATATCTCACCAAACTACCTAGAAAGAAAGGTGAGTGTTAATGAGAAAATACAACATGTGTAGTGTTCTATCAAGCTACCTAAGGAGTAGGTGAGTGTTGATGAGAAACTACAATGTGTGTGTTGTTCTATTAAGCTACCTAGGATAGGTGAGTGTTGGTGGTGATTACACTTGATAAGGTGATTCTTAGGTAACTAGTGGAGAGTTTCTAAGAGAGTGGAAACAGCTAGGCGTAGGCTGTGTAAGAGTGCACAAGGTCATTGTGTGTGATCAAAGCTAGTGGTGGTGAAGTCTTTTGTGTGTTGATCAAAAGCAAGTGTAATGACTATTTGGAAAATAGTGGAAATACTCACGTGGACGTGGGGAGAGGAGTAGCCAGGTTTGGGTGAACCTCTATAACTCTACTGTGTTATTTACTAGCTTTCCTTACTATCTTCTAACATGCTATAACATATTCACCATTGTCCAAACTATGAGAAGGTTGATTTATTCAACCTTTCAAAACTGGTTTTAACTAAGAACTTATAATCTATGATTTAATCTCAAAGTTAAAACCAACATATCTCTTACAAGCTACTATTCATGACTATCCCTCATCATTAAGAAGTTAGTATCTTATATTGATTATCTATTATTACTAACCTTCTTCATTGAGTAGTTAGTGTTTTATATTGATTATCTATTGTTACTAATCTACTTATGTATTTTATGCATAAATCATATACTGTTTTAAAAACATTTATAGAAGCTTCAATCTGAAATGATTTCATTCTCATAAGCTTCTCTACATTAAAGAGTTTATCCTTCACATATATATGTCTTGGTAATATGTTCCTCAAGTTATCAAACACTGAATTACCATGTTCAACAAAAGGAAAATTCATTTGATGAACAAAATGTTTCAATGCATAAATACAACACAAGACTCATTATGAATTGAACTTACTTAACTAGAGAAGGTTCAATACATGGAACCTACTCAAGAAGAGTATGTATTGTGAAATTGTTTTAAGCTCACTATCTCATCTCCAAGTATCAACTTGAGAGGACATTTTCTAAGTTGCAGGATATAAATTTTAAAAGGGTCACAATTCAACCCCCCTTCTTGTACGTGACTCTATATGCCACTTCAATTGGTATCAGAGCACAGGCTCTTAGGGTTGAACACACCTAACCGTGTGAAGAGATAAAGATTCTGGAAGAAGTGATGACCAACATTGGAGATGAAGAACATGTCTCAGAAGGTTGATTTACAAAGAGATGTGTGATATGCAGAAAACAATGTTGACAAGGTGAGATAGATGAAAAATGAATATGCCATGATCAACAAGTAAGCCTGTTTAATCTTTCTTTGAATACTCTATAAGCCATTAGAATGGGAAGCTATTAGAGATGATTTTTCTCTAAATAGCAAAACATAGGAAAGATAAAAGTGTTTTTAGCTACTAACTTGAAAAGTCATCCTAAATCCTTTTTACTCTCAAAGCAAAACAAAAATTGCCACAAGGTACTATTTTATAAGCTACTTTTCAAAATCTCACAATACCCATCTTTGACAATTTAAAAGAGAAATGTGAAAGTCAAAATGATATGTTGTCTTGCTTGTTCTAACATACAAAGGGATGAACCACATGCTTTACATATTGATAAAGTACTAGTAGGTATTTGTTGCATGCTAGTCAAAAAGTAAATGAGGAGAAAACCTATAGTGAATAACAACCCACTTGTATAAATTCTTCCAACTTATATTTTGTTGCTTCATTGATCCTTACATAGTGTACTAAAAAGAATGGGGAATTTAAATCCTTTTTCTTTTTGGTTTTTTTTTCTAAAGCAGCCTATTATGATAAAAAGTGGTTGAGAGTTGTGTTTTGCAAGAATCTAAAATCTTGCATTATATTGGCAAACATAAGAAAAATGTTTGAGAATGAAAACCAGTTGAGTTTTTGAAATTTGGTGAAGCTTAACATATTGTGCTTTCAAGAAAATCTTTTCTCTTTGGCTTCCAAAATTTATGTCATTCATTCACAACTCTGAGCATAGTTCTTCAAGACAAGCCAACAAGAACATATTGAAAAGAGTCCACACAAAGCATCATACAAATGATGCAGCCACTGTACAAGAGAGATGTCAAGGTAACCTTCATGACAGACTAAATGAAGTTATGTTTACAAAATGAAAATTCTTGAAGGAGCCACATGGACTGAGTCATGTGACAAAGTTAGAACCAATGAACTCAAAATCTTGGAAAGCTCGCACTCTACTAAGAATGATCATTACAATGCTTGCCAAGATCCATGAGGTTGCAAAAATGTGGTAAGTTCCATGACAACATGATAGTTAGTGAGGTAAGAGCATTAGAATTTTACATGAAATTTTAATTGTCTATTATCTTACTCATTGGTTGGCTTTTACATGTTTTATTCATATGCCAAGAAAACATCATGAATGTCTAAGGGCTAGAAATATGTGATTTATGCAACAAAAGTTATATGCCCCAAAACTAATCAAGCTCGGAAAAATATCATTCATATGTATCATCCTTCTTTTTCAGAAACTTGGTAAAAACTTATTGGCTAAACCACATTTATCTCTTGTTACAAAGCAACAAGTCTTGTGCTTATTTCTTACATGATTAAAACGACTTTCATATGAACTAAAGTTCATGATGCATTAATATCTCTGTACATCATTTAAAATAAAAATTGGATATTGATATGCATGTGTTCTTGAAAAATGGTTTTTTCATAAGAAATATTCTCTTTACACTCATGCATAATGTTATCTGAAAAATTGTGCTTTCTAAGATACTAACTCATTCTTTTTAAAAAAAAAGGAAATTGAATTTTGGGAAAACAAGAAATTGAGTTGAGTATTAACTTGGAAGTTTTTGACAAACAATCTTTATGCATAAAAATGTTCAAAGTGGTTATAATGGGTGATAAGTGCTTAGACAAAAGGAGAAAATGTACACATACTTTCCTACAGTATGTTTCACAATTATTTGTCAATGATGTATGTTCAAACTGTAATATCTTGGTTGTGACCTTATTATGTTACCATGTGAGCAAAAATGGCTAGAGAAGGTACACTAACACATAAGGACCCAAAAGGAATGGGTACCAAAATCATTTTTGATTTGTGATGTAGGAATACTCTTTGGATGATAAAAGGAGAAGAAAATGCCTCTTGGAAGTTGATAATAAAGAAATGAAGACCAACTCATACAACTCAAAAGATGCTCAAAAGTTTAAATTGAAACTTCATGATAGTACACACATTATGAGATGATGAAGGATGAATCTGAGAAAAGCATGTTAGAAGGACTGAAATCCTTCCTTGGGCTTCAATATGAGAGGATCCAAGAAGCAGAGAAAATTCATAAAGAATCTTGGAATCATCTCAAAAGGGAGAGGGATTGTAGTGTGCCAAAACCAGATTTCATCAACCCCTCAACCTTCTGCAGATATTGATAAGCTTCTGTAGAATTGAAGAAGCTTCTGCAGATTTGAAGAAGCTTGATCTGAAGCTTCTCAAAAATGAAAAGTTCGCTCTAAAAGAGATTTCAGCAAAGAAATTCAAAGTCCATCTAACATACAAGTGATTGGAAGCTGAAATAGATGAAAGATATTGAGAGATAAACACAAGCCATATCAAGATCAATGAGAAAAATAATCTGTAACAACCATCTTCATCCATCAGTCAAATTTTCACAAAGTACTATAATGATATATGAATGAGCATGAATTGATGAAACTACAAAGTCTTTAAGGATGTCCTTATCATAAGAAGCTTCTCAAAAATGAAAAGTTCGCTCTAAAAGAGATTTCAGCAAAGAAATTCAAAGTCCATCTAACATACAAGTGATTGGAAGCTGAAATAGATGAAAGATATTGAGAGATAAACACAAGCCATATCAAGATCAATGAGAAAAATAATCTGTAACAACCATCTTCATCCATCAGTCAAATTTTCACAAAGTACTATAATGATATATGAATGAGCATGAATTGATGAAACTACAAAGTCTTTAAGGATGTCCTTATCATAAGAAGTCTTCAGAAGGAAAGTCATTAAAGGAGGTATACTCAATCTCATCATAATTTTATTTTGATATATATGAATTATGTGTGAATATAAGATATGATAAGATTGATTGTTTGTTCCTATGAATGCATGAATGATTGATGCAAAATATGATCTTAAAAGCTTAATTGTATGCATCACTGTTTACTTTGAACTTGAATGTGCATGTGCCTAGTTCTACATAAAATATGTTTGCACAGTTTCTAGTTCTAAGTTTCTCATACTAATATAGTGATCATAATCAAATTTGCAATTCAGTTGATAATTGATATTATTGCATGATGCTTTAAGCTTTATGAACACATGTTAAAAACCTATTTAAAATGAAGTGTTCTTTAAAAAGTGTTAGATAAGATGTTGCAATGTCAAGTGTCATTCTTTGCAGAAATATAGACTCACATACTATATTAATATCTATGATGTGGTGCTAAATGTTATATGTATTAAATCTTGAAGTGCAAATTGATCCCCATCATGTTTAAAATAACAAATGTTCTAATAACTCTTATGAATAATTCAATGATTGAAAGAATCTTGTTCCACAACCTTTGATTCTAAACATTCCATATTGCTATAACTTTCATGAACCTTTTTGGATATATGGTTTGTTGTCTTAAATAGCTTCATTGTGTTGTAGGCCTGGTAAAAACGTTTCAATAGTCAATGTGAATTGAATCTTTCAAAGTGTTAGACCATTTGATGCATTGTTGAGTCCCATGTAAATCATGTCTTACAAAGATGCACCTCTTGTTTATCATGAAATTTCTTTTGGTATATAAAATGGGTGAAAAAGGTTTCAGAACATCAGTATAAAATTAACATCTTTCAAAGCAAGTTTTTAAATGTGCACTAATCATATTATTGTCAAATTCTGATATGTGCTTTCTAAAAACATGTTCCTATGAAAATCTTTTAAAGTAAGAAGTTATTTTCTCAAAACTGAAATGTGATTAACTTAATATCTTGAGAAGGAAAAATGACAAAGCCTCATGTTGATCATTTAATCTAAGTCATATTATATCCTTTATCAAATCTGATTTTGGTGCATATTTAATGTTATATCTGGTTTCCAAAAGCCTCATGTGCACTTATAAATCTAAAGACAAAATATTGAGAGAATCAAAGCTTAACTTGCATATCTTGAGAAACCTATACTTTATTTGATGCCTAACTCTAGGAATATGATCTTGGTTTTACAAAAATTTGAGATTCTGATATTATGTTTACAAAATATCCTTCTTCAACATGTTCTATATTGATGTCCAATCATTGGACTTAAGATTGGAAGGTTTTCAAAAATTGATTCTCATTTTTGTTTCTCAATGCAAAATTGATTGCTTTCTTGAAAATGTTTGATATTAAATGAGCACTAAGTGCTAAATCTGATTTATGGAAAATGAAACTTCTCACAAATGCTTTTGAATATTTATTTGACACATTCTAAACAAGAAAGATCTGTTTTGAAATAGTTATATGATAATCTTGTTTCTCTTTCATAGTCTCCACTCAAAAATAGATGGCTAAAAGGTACTTTTAGTCCATGCAAATGTCAAGAAAATCCAGTTTAGTCCCTGCAATTCCAAAATTTTTAAAATAGTCCCTGCAATTAGTAAATGTTACTCCTTTAGTCCCTGCTGTTACTTTACTCTTGAAAAAAGAGGGACTAAACTGGATTTTCTTGACATTTGCAGGGACTAAAAGTATCTTTTAAATGGAATTGCAGGGACTAAAGTAGTAACAGCAGGGACTAAAGTAGTAACGTTTACTAATTGCAGGGACTATTTTAAAATTTTTGGAATTGCAGGGACTAAACTGGATTTTCTTAACATTTGCAGGGACTAAAAATACCTTTTAGCCAAAATAGATATGTGAGCTCCATATAGCATATGAATGCATGTTTCTGCAAAATGAGTCTTGATTGCTGCATAATCTTGTTGTGATATATGTTTTAATAGTGTTTTTAAACAATGAAACTAGTGAAAATAGAATTTATGATATATCACAAACTCTGACTATTTTGAGTAAGCTTAAGAATGTGCATTATGTTCACTTGAGTGATTGCAAAAATTTGAAAGAGTGTATAGTTTTAATTTTAGCTATCACTATCATGCATTATATGACTTTGTAGAACTAAGTATGGTAAATTGGTTATCCCCCATTGTTTATATCCAAGGGATTATTGCCATATATGGGTTGAGGAAAAATAAAATAAAATGTCCTATATATATTGTTTTCTTCTAAGACAAGAGGGTTGGTAAAGAACTTTATATTCATTGAACCCTATACAAAATGCATTATAAGAGGTTTTCCTCTTATATATAAAAGGCTTTTCTTCAAAGCCTAATAATGAGAGTAATAATAAGGGAAGAGATGCTTCTAAAGATAGGAGAATAATGATCCTTGAAAACCCAAAGGGCGAGTTTTTGAACTAAAGAAGGTATATGTTCTTCAATGTCTAAACATGCTAAAGTTCAAATCTCTTTATCTATTCCTAATGAATCAAAAGAATGTGATGAATTACTTGATTTCTTATGTCTACATTGCAATATTAACTAAGATCTTTTCTCACATTGAATATGCTTACCATGTTAAATGCAAACTACTTGAGTTTGATATGTTGATCCACCTCCCCTCTAATTCTTTTTGATAGATGTCAAAAGGGGGAGAATAAAAAGATGGATATAATAATATAGAATGTTGCTAATTAACCTGAAGCATAAGTTTAGGGGGAGTTTTAAACTCCATGCATAAGTTCGTGGGAGCTTAATTTGATAGTAACTCAACATTCTTGCATGTATTATTATATCCATCCGTAAAAACTTAAGATTTGTTCTTAAAGGTTTGTCATCATCAAAAAGGGGGAGATTGTTGAGATAAAATCCTTTTTGATATATGGTTTTAATGATAACAAACCTTATGAACTAAAGCTTAAGTATTCTGAATGGTGCTCTACTAATGGGTGTCTTGAGTTTGTTGAAAAGAAACAGTTTCTTTCAACCTGGACATGCTAGAAGCAAATTAGATCAATCCATTGCATGCCATTCTCAACAAATTGAAGAATCAGAGTAGCACCAACAAAGTTACAAGAATAGTAATGCAAGCTTCATGAAAACATATTATCTTTACTATTACAATGTGTGGGACTAGGAAATTCACAAAGAGAAAAGAGAAGACATTAGGCAATCAAAGTAAATGCAAATCATCTAAGTGAATTCCTATCAAGATAGTCCTAATAACCTAATGACTAGATGGATCAAAGGTTTCTACAAGTCTTACAACAAAGGAGATTCTCATAGTCATTAATCAAAGTTATATTCTACCAATGCTCTCTTACTCATAGGTTCAAAAGCTTATCAAGAAGCATATCAAAGAGCAAGACTAAAACATGCAAAAAGTCAAGGGTAGAAATAAACATAAGAAGGTTCACATATGAGAAGGTTCAATAGTTAAAGAAGGTTAAAATAGTTGGAGAAGGTTCAAAGATAAGAAGGTTCAAATAAACAAGCAACCTACTCTAGGAAACTTCAACAACTAAAGAACAATCACTCTCATTGATGAACTGAAGAAGAGGTACTCAATGATTCTTCCTAAAAGCATCAAAGTTTATTGGGTTGAGGAATAATCATTTGAGAAAGTTTGCTTAAGTCAACAGAACATTTGGCCAAGTCAAGAAAAGGTATTAAATGAAGAAGAGGTAAATCAATGATTCTTCCTAGGAGCATCAAAGTTCATTCAAGTAAGGAATAATCATTTGAGAAGGCTTGACCAAGTCAAATAAGAAGGTTTTACCAAGCCAATACTTTTCATAGAAGATAAATAATTGAGAGTGTTAAAACTCTAGAAGGTTCAGACTACAGAAGGTTTGACCATGGCAAAAGAAGGTTAAACCAAGCCAAAGATTTAGCAAACTAAGGCTTTACCATGGTCTACAATATTGGTATATTATAAAGGTAGAAAAGCCTTGAGAAGGTTAACTCATGAGAAGCTTAAAAAATAAAGTCAACAGAAGGTTGACTGAAAGTCAAACAGAAGGTTGACCGAAAGTCAACAGAGTCAACAGAAAGTTTGATTGAAGTCAAAAGAAGTTTGACTAACAAAACACCTTGGAAGTATAAGTTCAATGTTAAGAAGGTTAAAGTGAAGGAAGAAACAATGTTCAGAAAGTTGCTGGAAACCATATCAAAATTATCCCAAACACATTAACTCTTCTTGAATGATTTTAAGGTGAATTAAATGAAGATTCCAAGTCATAAAATGTGCTGAAAGTTTGAATATAAAAGGAGGTAATGAATGATTATTCATATGGCACATTTGAGGTGTTTATTCATGCTAGGAAGCTTGTAAGGTTGATTCAAATTAATTCCAGTCATCCAACGGATATAATCAAGCATAGCCATTGAGTAGACTACTAGGGAGTACTATGACCGACATAGAAGGTTTTTTATGACAGCTAAAGCACCAAAGGTTGCTTTAGAAGGTTGATAGGCTACAACTAAAGCACAAAGTCATCATATCCTATCTACAAGCCTACAACAACTTTCCAACGCTTCTCTTCAACTCAAATTCAATTTGTAATGACTATATTCAGTCCCCATGGCTATTTAAATGCTGGAATTTGAAGATTCAAGGTATGAGTTTTGGTTGGAACCTCTCATCATTCAAGCTTCTCAAAGAAACAACCAACCTTCTCATCCCACACTCCAAGCTTCTAATGTAAAATTCTGGGATTCTTTTAGTGAGTGTCTATTAGCTTGATGAGCATCATTGCATACACTTTGTGTAATTTATTCTCAAGCTCTTAAACATCCCAAAAACCCAAAACCCTTATTGTAAACATTATCTTGTAAATATCTCACCAAACTACCTAGAAAGAAAGGTGAGTGTTAATGAGAAAATACAACATGTGTAGTGTTCTATCAAGCTACCTAAGGAGTAGGTGAGTGTTGATGAGAAACAACAATGTGTGTGTTGTTCTATTAAGCTACCTAGGATAGGTGAGTGTTGGTGGTGATTATACTTGATAAGGTGATTCTTAGGTAACTAGTGGAGAGTTTCTAAGAGAGTGGAAACAACTAGGCGTAGGCGTGTAAGAGTGTACTAGGTCACATTTGTGTGATCAAAGCTAGTGGTGGTGAAGTCTTTTGTGTGTTGATCAAAAGCAAGTGTAATGACTATTTGGAAAATAGTGGAAATACTCACGTGGACGTGGGAGAGAGAGTAGCGTGTTTGGGTGAACCTCTATAACTCTACTTGTGTTATTTACTAGCTTTCCTTACTATCTTCTAACATGCTATAACATATTCACCATTGTCCAAACTATGAGAAGGTTGATTTATTCAACCTTAAAAACGATTTTAACTAAGAACTTATAATCTATGATTTAATCTCAAAGTTAAAACCAACATATCTCTTACAAGCTATTATTCATGACTATCCTCATCATTAAGAAGTTAGTATCTTATATTGATTATCTATTATTACTAACCTTCTTCATTGAGTAGTTAGTGTTTTATATTGATCATCTATTGTTACTAATCTACTCATGTATTTTATGCATAAATCATATATTGTTTTAAAAACATTTATAGAAGCTTCAATCTGAAATTATTTCATTCTCATAAGCTTCTCTACATTAAAGAGTTTATCCTTCACATATATATGTCTTGGTAATATGTTCCTCAAGTTATCAAACACTGAATTACCATGTTCAACAAAAGGAAAATTCATTTGATGAACAAAATGTTTCTATGCATAAATACAACACAAGACTCATTATGAATTGAACTTACTTAACTAGAGAAGGTTCAATACATGGAACCTACTCAAGAAGAGTATGTCTTGTGAAATTGTTTTAAGCTCACTATCTCATCTCCAAGTATCAACTTGAGAGGACATTTTCTAAGTTGCAGGATATAAATTTTAAAATGGTCACAATTCAACCCCCCTTCTTGTGACTCTATATGCCACTTTAGAACTGACGTGACTGTGATAAAGGCTACATGTCATCTGTCTTGTAACAATTTTGTCATTTAAGACTACTGTCATATAACAATTTGGTCGTTACAACTTAAATGAAAAAGAAGATGATTCATCTTTTTTAAAAAAAAATTAAATGGAAAGTTCCAAATTGTTACATGATAGTAGTCTTAAATAACCACATTCTTACAAATTAGATGATAGGTAGCCTCTGTCACAGCCACATCAACTTTGTTAGTGCGAATTGAACATTTTTGCAATAAAAATGAAAAAAGGACCAACGGTGTACACATTATGTAACTTAAATGACTTAAGTGGTACGAAAAAAACTTAAAGGATCAACTTGTTACAATTAAAAAACTTAAAGGACTCCCAGTGTAATTTTGCCTATATCCTACATTGTACTATGTCTCAGGGCCGGTCCTGAGATTTTAGACGCTCTGGGCGAACAAATAAAATGGTGCCTTTGTAACTATTTGAATATCGTTCTCCTTATATTTTGTTTTCTAAAAATCATTAATGGGTTCACAATTAAGATTCGTTAATTTTTTTTCATAGCAATTAAAGTGAGACTATTTAATCTATTTTGTCACATAGTTAATATTATTCTATATGTTGGCATGCATGATGAAAACAATTAATTGAGTTCAAAGAATTCAATATTATATAACTTAATTTTGATTCGACAATTAAAACCTCTCTCTCTAATGACTTTCAGTTCTTCAAATAGAATGTCACCACCAAGATCATAAGAATCATCATGTTTTAAGTAAGTTTCCAAAAATTTGTAATATTATTTCAAATTTTCAAGTCATTATTAGGAAATAATCTAAATTATATATATATATATATATATATATATATATATATATATATATATATATATACACACACACACATACATATCATTTTGGTCCTTGCAAAATGAGCAAAAATCCAATTTAGTCCCTGTAAAAATATTTTTTTTAAAAAGTCCCTGCAATATTTAATTTTTTTTAATTCATTTTGGTCCCGACATTGATTTTTAATCTGGTTTGACACATTTTAACACAGTTGGCAACATTTCTTTTAGCACACGTGGACTACCATGTCACTTAAAATAAATGTCAAATTCCTATTATGCCCTAAATTAAAGTTATCTCCAAATTGAAGTTGGGTGGGTATAATAGGCATTTAATATTTGTTTTAAGTGACATGGTAGTCCACGGGTGCTAAATCATCCACGTCAATGTTGCCAGTTGTGTTAAAATTTGCCAAATCAGCTTTAAAATTAAAGTAGGGACCAAAATGAATTAAGAAACACATTTTGCAGGGACCTTTTTAAAAAAAATTATTTTTGCTGGGATTAAAACGGATTTTCGCTCATTTTGCAGGGACCAAAATTATATTTAAGCCTATATATAATTCCAAGAACATAAAATTTTATATTCAAATATATGTATGTACTACTAAATACAACATGTTTTGTGCTCCTAAAAATGACACCACTGAAGCACTGCCCCCCCATCCATGCTCAAGGCCACCAATTTGTCTCAAAATCTGAATGAAATGAATTAAGTTTATGATTGACCAAATAAAGTTTTCGTAACCTAGTGTCAAACGCAAAAAATAAAAATTAAATTTCATAAAGCTCTTTTTGGCAAGTCTCATCCGCTAGCGGAAGACGGGTTTCACTAAAAAAACATATTTGGTAAACACTAGTGTTTAACGTTTACAATTTTTTCAAACGCTACTTCAAGTAGCATTTTAAGAAACGCTAGCGGATAGTCTATAGCGTCTAACTTTTATTGTACTTTTTATCCACTTTTTTTTCTTAAATTCTCTCTTTATCCCCTTTAAATTAAACAGAAAAGTTTTAAATCTTTATTTTATATTTTATTAGTTAGTTTAACCGCTATTTTTACCAAACATATGATTTTCTATCCACTAGCTTATCCACTATCTGCTATCTGCTAAATCATCCGCTATCCACTAACTTATCTGCTATCCGCTACTTTTTATCAAACTCAACCGAAGTGTCGCATTTTTATACAATACACATAGCCATATAATCAACATAGTGTTTGGAAATGTTTGTCAAAAGGAAAATAGTGTTTGGAAGTCCTAGTCAAGATTTAACTATTAGGGAAACAAAGTGAGAAGTAATTTTGAAAAAAAATGATCTTGAAAGGTATTAGCACCTCACGACATTCTTTTATTGGTGTAGCAAAAAGTATTCCTACTGAAGGTAATGTTACGCAAAAATAATCTTCGCCTTTGTTGGCTCCTCTATGTGAAATTCCTTTTGAGAAATCTACCTTTGTTCAAAGTTCTCCTGTCAATACCCACGCTCTAAGGGTGTTGGTGGTTCATTCTTCATCAAATAAATCTTCGACTCTGAATTTGCAGGATATAGATTTATCCTCCACCCAATCTCCCACGACGAGGCTTGATTTGCTAAATGCCTCATTGTCTGATGCTACTTCTAACTCAGTGCACTACAAGAAAATCGCTGATTTGCCACGGACATTTCCGTGGCAAATGTACAAATTTCCGTGGCAAAACAACATTTGCCACGGATTTGCCACGGACAAAAATTGGTGGCAAAAACGCTCGTCGCAAATCGTTTGCCACGGATTTTCCGTGGCAAATGTTTCCGTCGCAAATCCGTCGCAAATATCCGTGGCAAAGTCGTCGCAAATTTCGTCGCAAATCCGTGGCAAATCCGTCGCAAAAATAAATAAAAAAATTAAAAAAAAATTAAATCTTCACTCTCCAAATATACATTGATATACATAATCAATTGAATTTGAAGGAAACATTTATTATTGTTGCTATAGTTCATCAACAGTATATGACTTATCACTAACTAACTTAGGCAGATAAACATAACAAGCTCAAGTCCCACATAAATAAAACAATTCTAGCAGCTTGACAAGCATTCAACATCTCCAAGAACAGTTTACCCTTCCTTGAAGTGTCGTGTGATGCAGCTTGACATGATTCAATTCTAGCAGAATGGTAAGGCACATAACCATCCTGAAAAACGATGTCATATCAGTTAAAAGCAAATGTTTTACATGCATGGATAAACATGCCTTCATGCTTTTGAAAAACCATAGCACTTTTGGAAACAATCAAGTTCAACAGCCACCATAAAGTAATGCTCAAAACATGGAAAACTTTAAAAGCTTGTTTGTGTGCAGTTTCTATTCAGATGCACAAAGAACTCAAGGCTCTGTAAACTTTAAATTATTATGTAACAGAAGAGCATTCACCACACGCAAATTATTATGTTTTATGATCCATATTAAAGCTCCAAAATTACACAGATCGATAGATAAGACTCACGTTGATGCTAATGTATCACAACCAATGCTAATAAGACTAACAAACATACAACATTCCTAAAAAGATTTCAAGAACGCTGATATAAGGACATACCCGAGGAGAAGATATCGGAGAATATTCCTAAAATGTTCCAAGGTCTTCTTACGAAAATAGAATCCAAAAGAAATAGCTCAATCAAAACTCGTCAAAATATTTATTTCCATGTGTATGAATGATTCATGAAAAGTGGCCATTCATTTTCAATTATCCAATTCACATTCATTAACATGCTCTTATACTTCCCCCCATCATTGTTTTTTAGTTGAACTACTCATACCAAAAGTGGCCATTATACACAAATTCCAAGTAACCATCGAAACATTTTAGAGACAGGCCCTAGTGCCAATTCAAATGAATGGAAAAGATGAAACCAACCTAGTTTCATACCATCAATAACATTTTATGGAATTCATTTCACAAGAAAGTTGCCATTGGCTTTGAGGAATTCATAATGCAGATCATGCATGCCAGCTTTTAAAAATCACATCAACAATATTTAACATTTTCAAATACGAGGAAAATTTACTTAGAAAAAACAGTTCATATTCAGTAACTCCAATTTGACATCAAACTTTGAAACTGGCATGCAGGATCAAGCATGATAAGTGCTTATAATATGGCAGTATGGTTTGTAAACAAAACATCTAACAATAAGTCATTCAAGATGGCAAGACCTTTGAGCTCATGCACCGAGTCATTGATCTAGACCTTAGTAGGACACCTTCCTACCTTGCATAGTTTATATAGGAACGTGTTTTCCAAATCTGGATCATCTGCATGCGGTGGTGATGAATGCATTGTGAGCCTTTTGTCTTCTTCAAGAACCACATTCCGAATTAAACAAAGAGTTTGAGCTATAAAGATAACCCAAGTGTGGACCGGATAGTGATACATAGGTATGCGAAATGGTTTAGATATGGCTCCATTATGCTATCTCGCAAACACGCATGCAATTTAGCACAAGATTTCAAGCGATTAACAACATTGCTTCTAATTCTATCTTACCCGCTATTGATGTTCTTATAATGAGGTTGCTTGATAGAATGTCCAACAAAACTTAGCCTAATATCTCCTAATTTACCATATTTTGATGCTTTGTCAATTTTGCTTTTAACAAACGAAATAACTTCCGAGCTAGCCTATGTCCCATATCCGCCTTCTTTTCCATGTCACTGGTGTTTCACCATTTGCTTTTAAATTGACCATAAGTCTGCGGTGAGGAAAAGCAAACCATTAGTTCATAACAATTGGGTATTAGTTCATAACAATTGGGTGTTATAAATAGGACTTTGTAGGAAACGTGCAGTGACAAACTTTTCTAGTCGTGTAGACCGGTAGAGCAATATAAATATAATCTGAAACTCGAACACATAGAATAGACACTACAAGACTATAAGGAACCTTATTATGAAGTAATTACCTGCTGTTTGTGGCTTGATTCAAAAGAAACGCGAACGAGGTATCAAGCCCTTTTCTCCGTGATGTCCAGGCCTTCCCATCATCGTATAAGTTTTTCCAGATCCTGTCTGGCCAAAGGCAAAAATGCAAACCTGGAATAGAAAATGTCCATGTTTCAAGAATCCTTGGTGCTACAAAACATGTATATGCATACAAATCGATAGACACGCGTGCGCATATCGAAAATCTGAAGCCTTTCAAAATTCTTTCATGTTTTTTTGAACTCTATGAGTGACTAGTAATTGAACAATGGTTTGCAGCTATGCACTATAATATAATTTGAAAAGATATAAAAGGCGTAAAAGACAAACTTAGATATTACCTTATAACCATCAAGAGCAATTTGCACAAGTTTGTGAAATTTACAGTAAAAACTTCGCTTGTGATGCATCCGGTGCAAAAACTTTATCAAATGAAAAAGAATGCTTTTGGCCTAAAAATCAATGACGACGCAAGTTACAACACAATTAAACGATAAACTAAAACAAGCATACATTAATGAGAAGAAGAACAACTACAATGACACTATGACATGCAAAGATCATAAGATGTACCATTTTGGGCCAATTCGATGCCTCGTCCCGTAAGCTTCCATGGATGTGGGATAAGAAATTATTTTTCCTTCGTGGCCGGAATCCTCATCGACTAACAAAGGCCGCACTCTACTGAGAACACACACGGATGTTCCCTTCGCCTTCTGTCAAAATTAGGATTAGTTAGGTATGGATTATAATTTATTGATTTCGGATCAATAAATTTTGGCTCGAGAGTTACCAAAATGGTATTATGCAATTCTTTCCTTAGCTTCTCCCCTTGTATAACCTTATATTCAAATCGTCTAATCGTCTTTGCAACTCATTTACAAGTTTTTGTTGATCTTGAATTCCGTTCTTGTCTCAATTGCGGATATATCATAAACTCGATAAAGAACAAAAGCCATCATGTAATAAGTCAAATGAGACTTTATTTTAGAAATTTATGTCTCGTAAGTCGTTACCTCCAGCTTTCTTCTCAAAGAATTGTTAGTTTGCTCTTGTAATGCCTTTATCTCGGTTATCTTGCAAAGTACATTTTGCTCAGTCAGAAAGTTGTGGTCTCGCGTCTAAGTAATAACAATAGGATGTGGTATTTACTAAAAAGAGAAACACGATATAAACAAACCTCCATTCATTTTTATCATGGTCATTTTGTTGAGTTCGAGCCGGACTTTTCTGTAGAATCTTTGAACTTCACTATCTCTCAGAGATAAAGTTTGAACTTGAGACATTTGGCGGTCACGATCATCCTCACTTGTTGCAACTCTACTCAAAGATTTGCAACTTCACTAGCAAAAGCTTCTTTCGCTTTGTAGCCTCTTCTTGAGAAGACTAATATAACAAGTAACAAACAATGAAATAGTGTAAGTTGCATGACAATTGGAATGGTTTTCTCGAGTGTAGGTATCTTCTAAAATTCCAAGAATTTTTTCTTAGCCGCGACTACTTGAATTCCAAACTGAACTAGTTCATAAACACCAAAGCAAACTCACCATACACAAAGCAAGCTGGCCTTTCAACATGGCAAGGTTCTCTGCAGCATAGCTTTCTCTTTCTCTACACGCTTGAATTCATCTTCAACGGAAGCAAGCTCGTAATGAAGTTTTCCATTGTCTTCTTTGTAAGCTTGTTATATAATCTTGTAGTTGCTTATACATGTCATTCGGTGATGATATCTGCAGAAAATCCATCAATGTAGGCATTTGAATCGAGAATAATTCACGACAAGACTACCATAATGCAGACTATGAAGCACCAAAGACAAAGAAAGGCACGGACACCGAATACAACACAGACACAGGCACACACGCTGACATCTGTTTTAATTTGAAAATACAAGTAATTGAACACAGGGCACGTCTTCAACTAGAAGTGTCGGTGCTACAGAGGTAAGAGGTAACAGATAAGAACTAAAAAGTGGATACAACTCATTGAATTTATATTGCAATGTACTCTTATTTTACCTTCCGATTTGCGGTTTGAAGCTCTTTTTTTGAGATCTTTCAAGATCCTCTCGATATAGTGTAGTCTGTGACCTCTCAAAGTCAAGCCTAGCCTCTCTCTCTTTAACAAGAGATTCCATTGCCACCTTATGTTTTCAAAGACAACAAACAGTATAAATTTACCAACATTCCTTTGCATTTTACACCAATTTGAAACTCCACTGACTTAAAATTTCATACTCACCGATTTATCAGTTTCCTCCTTAACTAGTTTCTCTTGCATAGAATTGCAACTCCTTCTCAATTCCACAATAATTGAATTCGATTCTTCTTCCTTGATTTTAAGTAACAACTCTACAATTAAATGAATCTAACCACATTAGTGAGGATTTTCCAAAAACAAAAGAGGAAAAACAATGAAAAATTAGAGAAAGAATCATTTAAACCCTTTAGAAAAATCATAAATTGTTCTTTCTTGAGTTAAGTTCCTCCACAAGAACAATCGGTGGATGTATTGTGAGCGAGCACAAAGCATCCTATAATCCCTTTAAACCGACTAAAATAGGCACTTACCGAGTTGGTTCCTTGAGTGCAATTGAGAACTTCCTTCTTGAGTTCATAAATTTGTGGTCCATTGCTTTGCTCGAATCGATGCTTCAAGTCTTTCCATATGTTAGCAACAGAATCAGCATAAAGAACACTAGTGTGAAGCTCCTTGGAGATGGAATTTAGGATCCACAAAGTGGTCATGTCATTGCTCGATCCGTAGCCATTTGGCGTAATTTGCGACGTTTCTTGAGTTTTCGGGAATGGTACCGGTGACAAACCCTAATTTATTTTTCGCGCGAGGGCAATGCGCATGACACGAGTCCAAGAGTCATAGTTGTTGCGGACTCGGTGAGAATCTAAGACACTAACACCACACCGTGGATTATCTCAAGGGTATTGATAGTATGGATCTGCACCAACGTCATCTATTGATGCAAGAACTCAAGAAAGAGAACTTGACAGGAGGTGGAGCTGACGAGGCGAGAGAAAAGGAACGCTTCGCGAATCGAGAGAAGAAAAGGAACGCAAGCTACAACACAATTAAACGATAAACTAAAACAAGCATACATTAATGAGAAGAAGAACAACTACAATGACACTATGACAGCCAGCATCATATGATGTACCATTTTAGGCCAATTCGATGCCTCGTCCAGAAGCTTCCATGGATGCGGCGATATGGTGTAGGTCGGAGGAGAAACGGTGGAGAAACAGTGGAGAAACGTACGGTCGGAGGTGAGGCGCAAAGGAGATGGAGAGTGGAAGAGGGAGAACGTGTCTCTCGGTGGCCGTAGAGCTCGATTAGCGACGGAGGAGGGCGGAGGAGGCCGGACGAGGGTGGAGGGTGGAGGTCGGAGGAGGAGACTGAGGAGGAGAGAGCGACGTTCTGATTTAGGGATTTAGGGAGAGAGACGTTCTATTTTTGGGAGAGAGACGTTCTATCGGGCTCGTTTTATTTTGATCTATGGTTTGCCACGGACTTGCCACGGCATCTCCGTGGCAAATTTCTGTCATTTCACAAGTCCGTGGCAAACCCGTGGCAAACACCAGCGGGAAATTTCGCGCTCTTATTTTTTACGCATGCCGTCGCAAATCCGTGGCAAATTACTGACGGAATAAGCTCCGTGGCAAATGCTGGTGGCTAAAACAAGTTTTTCTTGTAGTGGTGGTAGCATCTGACATGAGAATCTTAGGAAAGCTTTGGGGAGATGTCTCAGGTGATAAGCTTGATTCTAATACTCAAGAATCTGTGGTGCATAATGTTATTTTCAATCCGACTGTGTCCAAGGCCCACAACTCGCTTTCTGCCTCAGAGTTCATTGCTACTTCTAATCCAGTAGTAGCACCTGACATGAGAATTTAAAAAAAAAAATTTGGGGTGAGATGTCAGATAATATTGGTGATCCTATGGCTACTGATACCCATGAAACAATTGTGCATGATTACTTTGAACCGGTTGTGTCCAAAAAGAAGAAATTGAGGTAAAAAAAGAAATTGATCGTTGGATACAACACTCGTTTAAAGGTAAATTCTGTCAGTCCCCTTTTGATCTGATTTTGCATTTTAGTTCCTTTATTGGTGATCCTATTATTGTTTTGCCTTTAGTTTTTTTCTTGCCTTGTATTTTGGTCTCGTCCCCCTTGGTCTCCCTTATTTCTTCTTCATATTTTCTCTTTTTTAATAAACTCAATTTGCTGGCAAAAAAAGGTATTTATTAATAATATAATAAATATAAAAAAAGCAGGTTATGAAAAAAATAACCAGTAACTAACTACCGACGGGTTTGGCCGTCGTTAATTAGAACATGTGTAAACCTTGGTAGCGATAGATTTAGCCGTCACTAATTAGAGACTAGAATAATCCCACGCTAATTAGCGATGGATTTAGCGATAGATTTAGTCGTCGCTAATTTGCGACGGATTTTCAAATATTGCCGCTATGTGTTAGCGACAATCGTTTTTGATTGAGATTGCTAAGTCCATTGTAAATTCCAATTAGCGAGGGATTTCTCGCTATTAGCGACGTATTTGACTGTCGCTACCAGCCTAGTTTTTTAGTGATCATTTGCAAAGAAATGTCCAACTTAAATTTGCCACATGAAACATATTCAATTTCAATATTCCCGCCGTTGAAAATATTGTACAATTTGTATATATTTTTTGTAACAGTTTCTAAGTATGACATATTATTAGCACCAAGAGGAACAATAACTGGGAAAATACTACCATAGGAAGAGTTTACTCTTTTTGTTACTAATTCTGATTATACTTCACCACCTCTGCAATGCGAAGCCAACAACATTGAGAGTGAGAGATAAATCCATGCTTGTTGACAACCATTGTAGTCGATATTTAAATAATAGAAACATTGTAACGGCATTTATCATTTGATTCTAACACTCCTTTAATTTTTTGAACAAGACATGATTCTTATTTTGCCCTATGAACGACAGACAGTGGATACGATGCACGGATACACAATTAATACAGAGACACATATGATATCCAAAATACAGAACTTCTGGACAACACACACATATAAGTAATTTTAAAGGTAACTAAATTAGTAAACACATTAACACATATATCTACTCAATATGACAAAAATCGAAATTGAGAATTAAAAATTATCTATTAACATTTAAAAAAAACGTTGATATGCTTTACAAGATTCCTTAAAAAATAAAAGACGATATAGTTTAAATGTATTGTAATTGGGTGTGGTACCCCTTGTGCCACTCTATAATAAAATTTTACTTATGAAAAAAAAACCGTTATAGTTTATATCTTAAGAATTAATATAAACTCTTGTGCCACTTTATAATATAAACTCTCTCTCTTTTCAATCTCTTGTCCTGTTTCTCTCTCTCTCTCTCTCTTGAATCTCTTGAATCTCTTGTTCTGTTTTGGGTGGTGAGGAACGAGTGGCTGTTTTGGGTTTGGGGTTGTGCGGAGTGGGAAGAAGAAGGAAGAGGCGCTGCTGCAAAGAAGAAGAATGGGTTGTTGTTGTTGCTCAGAGAATTGAAGAGGGAAAGAAGAAGGTTGGGTTGTTGTTATTGCTATGAGAATCAACGCCACACAAATTTTATGTGATGGTTCATGACTATTGTTGTGGTTTTGATGATGATAATGATGATTTTAGTTGTGTTGTTGTATTCTTCTAATTTTAATTCTAATTTAGTATTTTTTGTTTTAATGTTTTATTTATTTTAATTATTCTTTATAATTATTATAATTATTAAGTAATAAAAAATGAGTCAGCATGCCACATCAATTAAATGTCCACGTGGCGTGCCAATCATGATTTCAGTTAGCCCAATCAGCAATAATTAACAGCAAAGACTAATAATGGAAACAACAAAATAAAGTGGGGACTAAAACACCTATTTCTTTAATGTAGGGACTAAACTTAGAAAGACCCAATTTTGTATGGACCAAAAACATATTTTACCCTTAAAAATTTTAAGAAGTTGAACTTTTTAAAGAAATAGTAATTATAATAGGAGTGTCTAAGAGATGTGCCGATGTCTATTAAGTGTTCAATTAAAAAACATATGTTTAAGTGTGACACCATAGAAGGGTACCTGATGTGTGTTGTACTCGTGTCCATTAACAGTTGGTGTCCGACTCCGACACGGAATGCAACATGATACTGTCAAGAACTATCAAAATTGGAGGAAGCAAATAACATTTCCATTGAGAGAAAGTGAAGAAGTGGCTGCTAGTGAGAATTTTGTGTCACAAATCATATCGGGCACCAATTCTGCGGGCATAGGCGCCTGTGGTGCACCAGGCAACATAGACACACTATCGGGCGCAATACATGGGCAGCTACAATGATGCATTGATTGGCGCCAAGTACTTAGACAAGTACATTGGTGCAACACTAGGCGCCAAGCATTGGGGAGCAAGGAAATGAACTCCAGGTGCATTTTGTGGAAGTCAATAGTACCCTTGCCACTAATTCCTTGCACATGCTGTGCACATGAGGAGAAGATGCGCCTTGGATGCCAAGCGCATATCAGATATTTTGTAGTTTTTGTTTGCTAGTGCTAGCTGTAAAATCTCCAGAAATGTTGTGTTTCATGAACATGTTTTACCATACACTAACTCTCAAACCTTTGTCCAAATTGAACTATTTTTCACCCACATTACCTCAACCAGCAGAAACTGTCTCTACTAATATAGTAGATATTACTGATATACACTAGTGCAGAAAAGACTTTTAGTATCGGTTATTTTGCACTTTTAGTATCGGTTATCTGTCGATACTAATTCGACCGATACTAAATGTCTGACATTTAGTATCGGTTAAATAACCGATACTAAATGTGACTTTTAGCATCGGATTTTCAAAAAACCGATACTAAATGACGTTTTTTTGGTGTTTTTTATGTCTTGAAAACATACTATTAGTATCGGTTATTTAAAAAACCGATACTAAATGTCATTTTTTTAGACAGCAAACACAATGTTGAAATGACATTTAGTATCGGTTATTTAAATTAACCGATACTAAATGTCACTTTTAGTATCGGTTATTTAAAAAACTGATGCTAAATGTCTTTTCAACATTGTGTTTGCTGTCTAAAAAATGACATTTAGCATCGGTTATTTAAATAACCGATACTAAAAGTGACATTTAGTATCGGTTAATTTAAATAACCGATGCTAAATGTCATTTCAACATTGTGTTAGCTGTCTAAAAAATGACATTTAGTATCGGTTTTTTAAATTAACCGATACTAAATGTCACTTTTAGTATCGGTTAATTTAAAAAACCGATACTAAATGTCAATTGCCACTATTAATAGATATCAATTTCCAGATAACTTTTAATTGACACTATTAATAGATATCAATTGCCAATTTATAAAATCCTGATATACAAAGTTATTTCCAGATAGTAATAATTCTTAAAAGTACTTAAAATTCTATTGAAATTTAATATCATACAATACAAGTTATTAATCCTATAAGTTCTACAAGTTTCTTACATCCATCTTTTAGGAAACAAATTTGAGCATTACAAAAACTTCCAGTGTTTCACTATGGAACATGTAGAAAAACCTATAAACCAAACAATTTATTCCTTCACATTCGAGTTCGGCAAAAGACTACAAAGTCACCTAGACTAGATGAATGTATACTAGGACTATAAAGGGAGGACGTGTTCATCAAGTCTGCGGCTTCCTCATGGAGCGTCATCGATCAAAGTGCCGACTCCTAAAAGTTCAACAAGAAAGCCACAAAAGTTAGCACGAATAACTTTAGAAAAGCATAGTAAAAAGTAGATCAACTTATTATAATACATAGTCGGAAAAAAAATAAGATGCATGAAGCGAATTTGAAATCTCACCATGTCCTTTGCCAACTCTTCCTCGAAATGAGCAACATACTCGGAGATTTTCTTAATGGCTTCTACCTATGAAAGGAAAAGAAGAAACATTATAGAGCAGAGCATGGATGGATTAAGCTTCATATACAATGTATTACACATTCACACCCATGTATAATCTCTTAACACCGATTTCATACATACCTGTTCACCCAAAAACTCACTCTCAACGAAGTCTGCCAACTGCACATCACCATTCTTTGAGGCAACCTGTTTAAAAACATACATCAAGTTAAAGAAATGAAATTCCATTTTAGCAATATCAATGTCTAATGAACTGACAATGAAACAAGCATAAGCAAGCAGTAAAACAAAAAATCAAAACCAAGACCCAACAAACTTGTCTTACACTGTGCAAGTTAAGGAGCTTTTCATTTGTTAGCTTCTCCAACGAGAGTGCAAGTTCCATAGCTGCAATGAAGGAGAGAAATGTTTAAATTTGTTAAATAGAGAATCCATTTGAGAAGTTGCAGATTATGTCTTCTACATCTTGTGTTACATAATTACTCTTCATTTGTATTTATCCTTTTGAAAGCAAATAGTGTTCTCCCAAACTAGTAATAGTAATCAGACAGAAATAAAAAGCATAAATGCAATATGAACTCAGGATACAATTTATTTTACAGCAGATATTACAAAGGAAAGTATGTGGGTCGAGAGATTATTGAATTGAACCAGTATTAGTAATGTTGCCAGGCCTGCATTCACAGGTGCATAGATTTCGAGATCCCTCCACCATGCGTTGCGATCTTCGGGAATGAAGCTTGATGTTCACCATCTTTCCAGCCATCTGTTTAACCATGATGTAGGAAAAAAAAACAGTTAAAGAAGAAGCCGCCTAGGAAATATCACAAACAATATGAAATGCCTCACAAACCATCTCAAACAATAGCTACGAATATTCACAACCGATAATTCTGGTGGTTTCCACCAACATTCAATTCTACATATAACAGCAGGTTCTTCAAAAAAGAATAATATCAGTATGGAGTTACTAAGAAAATAGTATCCAATCCCAACAAATCCTTTTGTAATCCAGGACTCCAAGTAAGCCAAAACCAGGAAAACTAATTGCTTGCCAACAAACAAATGTAAGCATGAGATGCGTGTAAGTAAATAGCATCATACTAGCTAAAAGCTTATTGCTAGTGTGCACAAGTAAATTGCACCATATTCCTAGAGTCACCCAATTTGGAGGAAGCCAACCTGAGTTAGAAAACCAAATGTCCTGTTGTCGACTCAACAATTAAGTCCCATAGCAAGCCCAAAGGGACTAAGCCGTGTGGATACACTGGAATGCAGAGTGCCTAATAATAGGTTACCAACAAAAAATCGTGCCACATGCTTAAAGGCCGAGTTACTGGTAGTATGATACCTCATCGCTGCTCTAGTTACATGATCTAAGGAAAGTCAAAATTACCCAAAACACCATTAAGCCAAAGCTTCTGGAAGGGAAACGTCACAGTTAGGCTTCTCATCAACATTAAACATTACTAGATTCTGGTCTCCACCTTTCTTTAATGATTTTATTTTACATTTCTTGTAATGATCTTTTCAAATCATTAATCATCATATGGCCTCTAGAAAAAAACTTACTGCAACTCATGGACTAAATGACATATCAACATCCCAAAACTATACAAAACAACAATGGAAGAAAAAAAACTCAATGAGCATACTGAGGAGCTTAAGTTCATTATGGCAAGCTGTCCAAAAAGAATATTAGAAACAGAAACTTAATAAGCAAACAAAAAGTAACAAACCATTTTCCAAACCAAGTCTTCAGGACCCAACAGTTGCGCTGGACTGGAATATAGGAAATGCCTTGAGTACTGAAAGGGTAACAAAACAAAACATTAAACACCATACAGGAGGTAAGCAAAGACAACACACAAGATGTCAATTTTAGAAAATGAACAATATCCAAGTTAATTGTTTCTGCAGTGCTGCCAACATTTTGGGATACGGTATAAAGTTATTGCAAGATTGATGAGAAAATAATCCTATAACAGCACTAGATAGGGGAAGAAGTGAAATTCTATATGACCCTGATTACAAACCTTGGCTAGATTTTGTTGCATTTCTTTAATATGGGCAGAAAATGCTGTCTCAACTGCAAACTCTTTAATAGAGGATATTAAGAGAAGGACAAGTTCAAGATGAACATCCGCGTGCAATCTATCAACAGCGCAGCGAGGAAGTTGTGGCCAGTTTAAACACACAGGAATCAGTTCAAGTTTATTCACTATTGAAAAGAAAATCACCATTACACCAACAATGTTATCCTGAAAAATTGGCCCTTACAGTCAGTATAATATAAGCTGTGTATTTGAAACTCAGTTGACTCAAGCATTGATTTGGTTCTACAACAGGAGGCAACTTTCTTTAAAAATTTCACTGTCCGATTTTCTTTGTTACAGTAAAATTGAAGTACCTCCAATAAGCTTATATAACCTATTCTAGAACACCACTGATCACCTTCATAGTTTATACAGTAGTCAGGTATAACCAAAGTGAAACTTACTAGACAGTAAAAAGGTCATCAAATCAAAATATGAATTTTAGCATACTCCCAAATTATTTGTTTTGAAGTTCTGAATCTTATTATCCTATCCCTGCATGCATCTACTACAGATCCTGATCCTAATGAAATATAAAGTACAATCACAACAGAGATCCCCTGGACCATCAATGGCATTAATCAATGAAACAAACATAACATAATTTCACTATGACATGGAACAAACAAGCATGTACTCTATCAGAAACAACAACATCAAGGCATTGTATAATAACCATCAAACCACATCAAGGCATGAACAATTGAACATACATAAACCAAATCAAGGAATTTTTTTACAATAAAACCAGAAAGTTCATGTGAAAACCAGAGTCTATTACACCTAGATGTTTTAACTTCTGATTGCCAATTGATTCATCTAAAAAGAATCATAAATTTACTCTTTGTCTTGTTTTACTTCTGATTTGTATACTAATCAAATAACCATTCAACTCAAAACATAACAATACTCATGTTGTCCTACTTGAAAACACGATTGATCAAGAATAGGAACTGAAACTGAAACAGTAAGCAGACAACAACTCCAGTGCTTCTTTTTTTATCTTTATTTGTAATAAGAAGAATATTGAAGAACATCAATTGAAACTGGGGAAATGCTGAAAACCACTAAAACCAGAAACTGAAAAATCAGTCTACTTTACCTTGGTCTCCGCTGAAATTTAATTAATATCCACCTTCCAATGCACCTCATGAGTCACATTTGTTTGTCTAGGTGTCAATTTTCCACTCTCAGTTGTGGGTTGATGTTCAACCTTTTCAATAACCCCCTTTTTTTGTTCTTCAATCACAACAATCTGCATCATTACATTGAGATGACCATAACACACCAAAGGGGGCTGATAATTGATAATATTTTTCTTGATTAAAACTTGCTAACTAATGGGAGGTGACTCAATTGCCAAGTCCAAACAAAGAAACCTATAGTCATCACACATCAAACTACACACAATAATAGAACATAACCCTGAATCCCTGATTTAAACCAAATTTCAAAAATAAAATGTATAAATTTTAAGAGTAAATGAAACCACAAACTCCATAATCAAGTTTGTTAAAGACCCAAAATACCTTGTACTATGCCAAAACTAAAATAAATATATCACTATAAAAGTGCAAGATGACATAACCAACTCCAACTCCAAAGCATTCCTTCAAGACATTTAGCAATAACTGTTAATCAGAGCATCAAATTTCTTTAGTAAAAATGCATACATTACACAATCATTCAAATAGAACATTGAGTTTAGGGTTTCAAATAGAACACTGAGTTTAGGGTTTCAAATTCAAATACTATCTTCTCTTATTTTTAGAACACAATCATTCAAATAGAACATTGAGTTTAGGGTTTCAAATGCAAATAGAACACAATCATTCATAGAAGAATACAAACCAGGTCGATGAAGAGAAGAAAGTTGTTTTGGAACGGAAGGGAAGACTTCGCGTAAGGGTAGAGAACGGCGGTGAGACGACGAGGAAGGGAAGACTTCGTGAGTGAGGAAGACGAACGAAACGGCCTTCAGAGAGAACGACAGTGAGAGCACGACGGTGAGAGCACGACGGTGAGAGAGAACGACAGTGAGGAAGACGAGAGTGAGAGCGTCGTTCGTGAGAGAGTGAGTGACTTCAGAGAGGAAGACGAGAGTGAGAGCGTCGTTTGTGAGAGAGTGAGTGACTTCAGAGAGAAGGAGAGAAGAGAACGTGTTATGCTAAATTAAAAGGGCCCTTTAGTATCGGTTGTTAATAAAACCGATACTAAATGTGTTTGAAGAGAAGGAGATAACACACATTTAGTATCGGTTGACTAAAAACCCGATACTAAATGTGTTAGACACATTATTTAGTATCGGTTGTTTAAACAACCGATACTAAATGTAAGCGTGAAAATTGAAAACTTCAATTTAATTTCAAAATTGTCACCGCGTCTACATTTAGTATCGGCTGTTTAAACAACCGATACTAAATGGTGCTGTCTAAAGTCATTTTGTGGAAGTCAATAGTACCCTTGCCACTAATTCCTTGCACATGCTGTGCACATGAGGAGAAGATGCGCCTTGGATGCCAAGCGCATATCAGATATTTTGTAGTTTTTGTTTGCTAGTGCTAGCTGTAAAATCTCCAGAAATGTGTTTCATGAACATGTTTTACCATACACTAACTCTCAACCTTTGTCCAAATTGAACTATTTTTCACCCACATTACCTCAACCAGCAGAAACTGTCTCTACTAATATAGTAGATATTACTGATATAACAGTAACAAATTCTGCACCTAACATAGTTTCTGATATTGATTCTTTACAAAACTTCACCCCTCACTCACCTCCTCCCACACCCTCACAACATACAAAACCTTCACGTAACTCCCCACACACAACACCCAATTCAAATTCCCTATCAAAAGATTCACTACAGCCACAAACAGAACCCGATACTCACCTCACTATAAATAAACCAGAAACATCCATTCCAATGGTGAGAAAATCCACAAGAGAGAGGCAGCAGCCAACTCATTTATCTGAATACATTTGTAACAGCTCCTCTCATGAATATGTCAAATCCATCTCTCCAGGTATCATCTATCCTATCTCTAGCTATCATTCTTTTACCAATTTGTCTAGTGCTTAAAAGAGTTTTTCTTTAGCTTTATATTCTGTTATTGAACCACAATCTTATGAAGAAGCTTGTAAAAAGAAATGTTGGAATGAAGCTATGGAGACTGAACCAGAAGCTTAGGCAAAGAATGATACTTGGAAAGTTGTTGATCTTCCACCAAATGTGAAACCAATTGGGTGCAAGTGGGTGTACAAAGTAAAACATAGAGTTGATGGAACAATAGAAAGGTACAAGGCTAGATTGGTGGCAAAAGGATACAATCAAGTTGAGGGTTTGGACTTCTTTGACACTTTTAGTCCTGTTGCCAAACTCACCTCAGTTAGAATAATACTGGCAGTAGCCTTTATGCTCAATTGGAACCTCCATCAACTTGATGTCAATAATGCATTCCTACATGGTGATTTTAAGGAAGATATCTACATGGAAATTTTCAAAGGTGTGGCTTCTAATCTACATGGTGATAAACATTTACCATGGTCCAGCTTGTGAGGGGCTATCAAAATTGGAGGAAGCAAATAACATTGTTCCATTGAGAGAAAGTGAAGTGGGTGCTAGTGATAATTTTGTGTCACATATCATATCGGGCGCCAATTCTAAGGGCATAGCCTCCTGTGGTGCACCGGTAAACATAGACACGCTATCGGGCGCAATACATGTGGGCAGCTACAAGGATGCATTGATGGGCGCAAGTACTTAGACAAGTACAATGGTGCAACACTAGGCGCCAAGCATTGGGGAGCAAGGAAAGGAACTCCAGGTGCATTTTGTTTGCTAGTGCTAGTTGTAAAATCTTTCCGTTATTATTTCCTCTAGAGCTTTCCTAGCTAGTTTTCTATTATGCTCCTAGTACTACGGTAGCGTAGTGTAGACCTTAGTACTTACTATATATAGTTGTACCTTTTATTGCTTTCTTCACCAATCAATGAATAGTCCTTTTCATTAAACCATTCTGTGATTCTTTTCTTCTGTCACGATGCTCAGCATCAATTTTATCACTGTTTCATTCAATATTGTTATGTTTAAGAAGAACTGTACATGCTTAACTGGTTCTAGCTTCCATATATTTTGGCTGAAGATCCAAAATTATGTTAGTCAGACTAACCGATTAATATTGTAGTTAGTTGGCTACATATAGTTTTGGCCGTTAGAATCAGTCAGTTAGGGAGTTAAGGTAGTTATGGGAGTAGTAAATTTGTTAGTTATGTGAACACACTCACTCACATTCACCTTTTGTATATGTTTTTCATTCTGTATTAGAGTCAAGTTCGCTAGACATATAGACAAAGTAAAGGTGCCAAATTCATTTGAAAGTTTATTTAATAAAACCATATATTTTCCTCTTTAAGATATATATACACAGTTGTCTACAATTCTAGATCAATAAGCTTTTATAATATTATTAATACTGTTATTCAGCCTAACTGATTGTAACTGTAATTTGTTGCTGTCAAAAAAAAAAACTGTAGGTTGTTAGTTAGTTATTGATTATTAAACCCTAGTTATTCAGCCTAACTGATTATTAAACCCTAGTTAGTTACTGATAGTTTCTAGCCGTTAGAATTAATTAGTTAGGTAGTTAAGGTAGTTATGGAAGTTAGTAAAGATTGTTATTGTGGACACTCTCAGTCACCAATTTTCTATATATTTTTCATTCTGTTCCTGTTGATCACCTTGCAAAATAAAAGTGATTATTTTCTTTTAATTCAATTCTCAGAGAGAGAGAGAGAGAGAGAGAGACTTTTCTGCAAACTAGAAGATGAAGAGGTTCATTGATGCATCTCATGGAGGAGAAGGAGGTGAAAGCTCCTCGGGGTCGGAGGCACCGCGAAAGAAACCATCCATAGAGGAGATGTTGGCATATCTCAAGAAGGAAAAAGATACTATGATTGTAGATAAGAAAGAAGATAATGATGAATTGATGACTGAGATGGAAGATGTCAAGGCCAATATAATTGGTTCAACAAGTGTCATAGGGCATGAAGATTTAGTTTCGGAATTTAATGAGTACATGGAAAATGAACAACAGGAACCAGACAAATTGCCTCCTCATGAATCACAAGAATTATTCAATTTTGTGAGCAAGTTTAAGGATCGTTGTGAAGGTGATGGTACGTATAAGTCTTTTGTAAATTCAGCGGCATTGTACAAGTTGGGATGCAAGTCTATAACCGAGCTTTACAATGACATTCGATCTCTTCTCATAGGTCATCCAGATCTTCTTCAGGAATTTAATCGGTTATTCTAGCCTCATCCATCAGAGAGCCATGTTGATCTTTCGTTACCTTAGAATGAAGAATAGCAATCATAAAGCTTACTAGCTAATTAGATTATTGTAATAGAATGTGCTTGTGAATTCATGGAATACAGATTTGATAGTACCTTTCTAGCTTACTTGAAATTCTTGTTTATTTTCTTTTGAGTACAAGGTTTGCTAAGATTAGTTAGTAAATATTTATACAAAGGAAAAAAAAGAAAAAAATTAATTATTTTTAGGAAGAAAAACAAAATTTAAGAAATTATACAAGATGAAATTTTTTTTAAGAAAGTAAATATATATATATATATATATATACTAGTATAATTTACCCGTGCCAGCACGGGTCGAAATTCATTTGTTTAGACACCGTAAGGTAATTACTTCAACTATTTTAAATATTTATATATTAGTAGGAAATTAAATTTAGATTTAAATATATATATATATATATAATATAATTATATATTATAATTTCAAATGGGTTGTGGGATTTTGTCCAGAAAGGATCTTGTTTCCTGTCTTATAATGTTTTGAAATAATTAAATGAAAGAAAATTAATATAAAAATATTCAAACAAAGTACTAAAACGAAAATTGAAACCGATGAAAATATGATTATCATCTAATGTATTCTGAATGAGTATATAGAAAAGCACATTACTATTACTAATGTCGGAAGAAAAAGGATATACTATAATAGAATATCTTATCTATTTTGTAATATATCCTTCATAATAAGTTTTCGCTAAGCGTGTGAACCTGTGGGAATTCCATTTTATTGTTATAAGCAACACGGGTATACATCTCATTTTATCATAAAATTTTAAATTATTTTTTGGCACCTTTAAAAATGCAGTTGTATATTTTCGTGTGTTATATGACATGTCGATTTCTTTGTACACCGTCTTTTATCCATTCATTTTGATATAATATATATATATATATATATATATATATATATATATATATATATATATATATATATTTAAACATTTATTTATTTTTATATATATAGTGAGTATTTTTTTATTGTGAGTATTTTTTATATATAATCTCGTCCTAATGAATTTTTTTTTATGGGTTCTTAAAGAATTTTTTTTATAGTGACTATTTTTATCTATAAATTATCATCCTACTTTTGCCAATATAGTGAGCATTTTTTTATATTATTTGACTATTTAAATGTTAATTTCGATTTAATATATGTACTCAACAGTTTCAAATGCCCCTAGTCTTCTTCTTTTAGAAAGCACATCTTTCATGAATTTAGCATAATTTGGCATTTGTTGAAGTGCTTCTATCAAGGGAACATTGATATGCAGTTGTTTTAACACATCTAGAAACTTACTGAATTGCTTCTCCTCATATATTTTTTTAATCTTTGAGGAAAGGGAGGAGGAGGGTATTCAGGTACTAATCTTGGAGTTGGAGATGTAGAAACATCAGGTGTTTCTACACCTTGAGAATTTTTTTCATTTTTATTTTTTTCTCCCTTCTCTGTACCTTCAAGCTCATATGGTTCTGTTAAATCCTTGCCACTTCTCAAAGAGATGGATTTGACCTGTTCCTTATCTTGCCTTTGAGGGGTTGAAGCTTTTGTGTTTGATGGCAAAGTACCTGTTGGTCTTTGCTGCAAAGCAGTTACTAATTGCCCTACTTGATTCTCTAGATTCTTAATTGATACATCATGAGCTTGCCTAGCAGTTCTAGTTTCACTAATGAATGATCTAAGCAATCCTTCTAGAGTATTGTCATTGGCAGATAGGTTTGGTCTTTGATTTTGAGATTGGAATCCAGGAGGAGTACTTGGTGCAGGTGCACTTTGTGCAGGTGCATTGGAATTGTTCCACCTAAAATTTGGGTGGTTCTTCCATCCTAGATTATAGGTATTAGAGTAAGGGTTGTTATTTTTGTTGTAACCTACATAGTTGACAGAGACAGGGTTGTTAGGACACTCTTCATATAGATGGCCTCCCCCACAATAGACACAACTTGTAGTTCCTGGAGGGGCTTGCTCTATAGCTGCTGCAGTGTTTTCCTTAGGTGTGGCTACACTTGATGTAGGTGCACTAGTGCACTGCTTAATCAAGTTGGTTAAAGAGGCTACTTGAGCAGATAGGGCTGATATGTCATTAATTTCATGTACCCCAGAAGTTTTCTATTGGGCACTTACCCTCTCAGTAGGCCAACTAGAACCATTTGTAGCTATTTTATCAATAAAATCACATGCTTCATTATAAGACATATTCAAAAGAACACCACCAGCTGATGCATCAAGCATCACTCTAGTTTGGGGTTCTAGACCATTGTAAAAAGTTTTCATTTGTATAATGACAGGTAAACCATGATGTGGACACTTCCTTAACAGTTCCTTCCATCTTTCCCATGCTTCAAACAATGATTCAAATTCTTTTTACCTAAAAGATGTAATATCATGTCTCATCCTAGCATTTTTGACTGGAGGAAAATATTTACTTAAGAATTTTTCAGCTAGCTCATTCCATGTATGAATAGAATTGGGCTCCATATAGTTTAGCCATGATTTAGCCCTATCTTTCAATGAATATGGAAATAACTTAAGTCTAAATGCATCTTCACTAATACCAGGTATGATAAAGTTACTACAAACTTCTATGAATTGCTTTAAATGCTCATGGGGCTCCTCATGTGGGGATCCATTGACCAATTGTTTGTAACATTTGAAACATCATAGGTTTAAATTCAAAATGAGCAGCATTAATATTAGGCCTAGCAATGCTAGACTGTATATGTTACTGATCATATTGGGCATAGTCCCTCATAGGCCTATCCCTATCATTAATCATACCTATTGGTCCCATTTGAATGAATTGATGTCTGTGATCTTCCTCACCTCCAGGTTGTTGATGTTGAAAATTAGGTCCTCCTCTTACTGAGGCATCATCATTGTGGTGAGACATAGTTCTGCAGTCTTGTTGTCTTTGTCTTTGTTGTCTAAGCAATCTCCTAAATCTTCTCTCAATTTCTTGATCACAATCAAAGTCTGGTGGTCTATTCCTGGGCATAAACTAGTGTTTCCAAACTGGGTGTTTCTGCACTAATTTGTTTCTGCACACAAAAACAGAATACCAGTAGTACTAATATATAATATAACACTAAATTAACAATCTAAACAACAAGATTTTACTATAATAACGACGCCAAAAACCTGGTGTGGTGAAATATATGCAAGTATACATAGTCACACAAGTAATAAAGTGATAAGAAAGGTCGAACCCACAGGGATTATGTATTGTAAAGCTTTGTATATTCAAAGTGTACACTTAGTGTGTCTACACTATGCACTAATTTTTGATTTGGAGTATTCAAAGTAAATAAAATCAATATAAACAGTAAAGAGTGTAAGGAATCAGTTGGATAAAGTAGTTGAGATGTTTTCACCAAGTAATTTACTTCTAAGTGTTATAGTGGAGTATGTAGTGTTTCCACACTGGATGTAGCTGCATGAGTGTGTGCATGTCAGCACTTTCTTCAGAGTTTCATTACAAGCTTCCTAAGTCTAGGCATGCTAAATAGGTTCACTCTTGTCTTTTTAACCTCCCACTGTATCACCCTAGGAACTATGTTATCCTATGTCTAGGACTTAACATGGTTTTAACAAGCAATTCTTATTAAAGCTAGTTTAACAATATGTTGTTATAAACACTCATTCCAATTAACTCTTGAGTTCATAAATGTGACCCATGTCTGCTGCCACAAGTTTACTTATTCTAAAGTGATCAATTCCAGAATAAGTGTTGAAAGAAGTATCACACGAGAATTAAAATGCATACACTATATAAACCATAATAACATATTTAGAAGTTCATTACAAGGTTATAACATCTCAACTTAAGAGAATTTAGCTCATGTTAATCATAATATAATAGAGAAAATCTGCAAAGAGCATAATCAAATGAGTAATATAGCAAAAGAACTTAAAAGGAGAGAGATTACTCGAATAGAAGATCTTTTGCATGAGTTTCCCAAGTTGAAGTACAATATGAGTTCCTTACACAAGTTTCCTTCAAGTAGAAGTTAAGGGAGTGGTTGTCAAGCACCTCTTCAGAAACGTAAAGAAAAACTAAAACTAAACTAAAATTAAGTGATCCTTTCAGAAACAAATGAAGAAATACAAATGAAGGATGAATGATGATTTGTAAGTGAAGATATGGCTTCTATTTATTGGCACGAAAGCTTTCCTCCCTTTAGGCGTTTCCTTTGGCGCGTAAGATCAACTAAGGGGACCAACCTTGGATAAAATCAGACAACCAATGAAGCAAATAGCCCAGTTATGGTCGCTTGCATGTATAACATAAGGGGTGGTCCATTGGAGAAGTGCCACATGTCTTTTAGATAAGTGAGCCTTGCAACTTGATTTTTATGTTTATCGCCGACTTCTGCAAATGGCTCTTCTCCAGGTGACTAGGCATGACGTCACAATTCAAGTGTGGAAGCATCAAAATGGTCATTGGATGTTTTGGTGCAAACTGCTGGATTTTGCAGGTGTAGGCAGTGTTTCCACTCCTAGTGTTGGCAGTGTTTCCACTCCTGGTGTTGGCAGTGTTTCCACTCCTGCAATTGCTGCACAGAACAAAAACATCAAACCTAACAAGATATGTGTATTTATTGTAACACCCCATTTCTACCCGGCAATTTATATTAAAAATCAGAGTTTAAAAATTCTTTTCCACATGGAGTGCTACACTCAACTCAGCTCAAAACAACAACAATTATAACACAAATGCTTTATTAAACAAAAATTATACGCAACACCATCATAGGGTGGAATTTCTCAAAACTTTATTAAACAAATCCACGCACTAGGAAATAATCAGCATATACTATGCAGCGGAAAATAGAAACAGTTCCAAAGAGACAAAACACAGTCTCATCCACAATATAAAATCATCAAGTATAATAGTTAAACAAAGAAATGACGAATAACTATAATCCTATCCCATCCCCTAGGTGCTACGTATCAGAGCAGACCGACTCGGGGAAGTGAAGGGACTAAGCCTTCACTCATGGCTACCTGTGGTAAACAACAACAGAAAGGGGTGAGTCTCAAACCACATAATAGAGACTATAATAAGTAGTATATTTAAATCATAGTATCACACACATATAGACATACAGCAACATTATTCGTATTAATCAACAACCAACAACACACATGCCTTCTATGAGAATGTATGCAATGCAGTCATGCATGTGGTACCATTTGCCCCCATGGCATCATCATCAATCAATTGAGTCCCTATGACTCTGGCCCCCATGGCCTCATCATCACAATATAAACGTCGCGACCGCAGCCGAATGTATCACAATATAAACGTCGCGACCGCAGCTGAATGTATGCATGAGACTCCATGTTAGCCCCCATGGCTCATGCCCCCATGGCATCATCATCACTCATGTCCCAAGGACCAATCACAACTAGAGGACTCAACCTCACTCAAGGACCTAAAACACCCTTTAGGACCAAAACACCACTTAGGGACCAATCTGTCACCTTTAGGATCAAAACTAGGGGTGTTCGCGGTGCGGTTTGGTTCGGTTTTGAGGCAAAAAATGAACCGAACCGCAAGTTAAAATTACATGCGGTTTGGTTTGGTTCGGTTGGCTTCCTAAAATAAAACCGAACCAAACCAAACCAAACCAATGCAGTTTGGATTGGTTCGGTTGGTTCGGTTTTTTTCAAGACAAAAATATTTTAAAACGGAGTTAAAATTAACTAACATAAAAAAGGCTAACATAAATCTTTAAGAAAAAATCTACTCAAATATATATAGTATATAAATCACTCTCTTTTAATTCTTTAAGATAATGTTTAAAAGAATTTAAATTAAATATTTTGTTGTAATTTTTAAATATAGCATAACAATATGGATTGTTTGTAAGTGAGTCAAAGAATTAATTGGATTTGGGAGTGAGAGTTGGGTTGTATTTGCATTTGGGTTAGTAAGGAAGGTTGTAATTCAACAAGCCTTAATGTTACTTGCGGTTTGGTTTGGTTTGGTTCTTGTTTGAAATCAAAACCGCGAACCAAACCGAACCGCACATGCAGGTCAATGAAAAAAAGAACCGAACTAAACCGATCAAAAGCGGTTTTTTGCGGTTTTCGGTTTGGTTTGGTTCGGTTTGCGGTTTCCATATTGGTTTGGTTCGGTTTTGAACACCCCTAATCAAAACACCACCTAGGGACTAAAACAGCACACCTAGGACCAAATTGTCATCTAGGGACCAAAACCACACCCCTAGGACCAAACTGTCACCTAGGGACCAAAACAACACCTAGGGACCAAAACCACACTCTTAGGACCAAACTGTCACCTAGGGACCAAAACAACACACACTTAGACACAACTGTCACCTAGTGACCAAAACAACACACACTTAGACACAAACTGTCACCTAGGGACCAAAACAACACATCAATTGCCAACACATCACCTAAGGACTAAAACAACTCCATCAGGACTACAACAGCACCTAAGGCTTTCAAAAGAGGAATCGATTCATAGCTACTTGTTTTCAAAAGAGGAATCGATTCATAGCTCTCATTTTTAAAGAGGGAAATCGATTCAATGCTTCATTTCTAAAGAGAGGAATCAATTCCTTGCTTCTATTTTTAAAGAGGGAAATCGATTCTTGCCTTCATTTCTAAAGGAATGAATCGATTCCTTGCTTTCATTACTAAAGGGGGAATCGATTCTTGCCTTCATTTCTAAAGGAATGAATCGATTTCTAGCTTTGTTTCAAGGAAGGAAATCGATTTACGCTTCTATTTAGAGCCCCAGAATCGATTTCCAAGTTTCATTTTTGGAGGAAAACCATCGATTCTTTAAACTCACTATTACATACATCATCCGAGAGACAACCAAATCAACCAATTTTTCCCAAAACCAATCATCAACAACAATCCGAAAGCACATTGTGATCATACTATTCACAATCTCAATCAATCAAATTTAACATCAAATACTAACAACAACGATCCTAAGACTCACATACAACCTATTATACTCTCTATTATAAGGTGAGACTCCCCTTACCTTATATGAACCGTAGAAAAGTCCTTCTCATGAGTCACCTACAAAACCTCAGCAACAGAGCTCCTTCGCCTTCCTTTTCCCTTGGTGCGATGCAAACCCTCTCCTTTTCTCCCTAGATGCGCCGTTCTCTTCTCTCTTTTCCTTTCTCTCTTCTTACGTTTCTTTCTTTCTTTCTTTCTCACAAATGATGCGAATTGCATCACTCCCTAATGCCTAGGAGCCTAAGTCAATGGGCTTGGGCTCTTGGGCCATTCCATACCACTCCGGAATTACCGATTACTACTCCCTTCAATTAAAATAAAACAACACTTTAATAATTTAACATAACTAAATAATGCAACCCTTTAAATAATTTAATCAAATAATTAATTAAATCATTTAGGGTGTTACAACTCTCCCCCACTTAGGAAATTTCGTCCTCGAAATTCATACCTGAGTCAAATAACTCTGGATAAGACTCCCGCATCCTACTCTCCAGCTCCCAAGTCATGCTCTCACCAAAGAAAGCCTCCCAACCACACTACCTTGACCAAAGCAATGTCTTTCCCTCTCAGCACCTTCACTTCTCTATCATCATTCCTCACTGGCATAGTCTCCCCAGTGAGGTTCTCACGTACCTCCACATCATCCATGTGAATCACGTGAGACGGTCCGAATATACTTAGGCGTCGTGACACGGAACACGTCGTGCAAGTTCGAAAGATTAGGTGGCAAGGCCACCCTATAAGCAACCTTTCCAACCTCTCGGTGATCCGTGCGGTCCAATAAATCTAGAGTCAACTTCTTTGCTTTCATGCACGCCAACACCGTCATAGGCGTGACCTCAAAAATACATGCTCACCACTGAAATTCTAAGTCTTTCCTCCTCCTATCATGGTAACTTTTCTGCGCGACTACTGTGACTCTTTCATTTTCTCTCGGATCAACTTCACCTTCTCTCTAGTAGTCTCCTAACCAATTCAGTCCAAGAACAACACTCTCACCGGACTCATGCCAACACAACGAGTCCTACACCTCCGACCATACAAAGGCCTCGAAAGGAGCCACCCCTATACTCGAATGGTAGCCGTTGTTGTAAGTGAATTCAATCGCTGGAAGATGTGTATCCCACGCACCTCCCTCGCTTCTAGAACACATGACCTCAATAAGTCCTCCAATGATCGAATGGTTCTCTCGTGTCCATCCATCACCGAGGATGATAAGTCAACTCTACCTCAACTGACCCCAATGCCTCTTGCAAGCTCCTCCAAAAGTCGAGTAAAACCTAGGGTCTCTATCGACACGATACTCTTCGGGACCCTATGCGACTTCACAATCACTGAATGTAAATCTCACCAACCTCGACATCGAATAAGTGATGTTGATAGGAATGAAATGAGCGCACTTAGTCAACCTATCCACAATCACCCAAATAGAGTCAAATCCCCTCACGGTGTTTGGCAACCCAATCCACAAAATCCATGGAAATGCTATCCCACTTCCATTTCGAACCTCTAATGGTTGCATCAACCCCGCAGCTTCGTGCTTAATCTTTGACTTCCGCAAGTCAAACATGCATATACAAATCGTATACATCTTTCTTCATACCGTGCCACCGAAATGCTTTTTCAAGTCATGGTACATCTTCGTAGCACTGGATGAATACTCAACTTGCTCCTATGGCTCTCCTCAAGTATCATTTTCTTCAACTCGGCATCATCGAACACAAATTCTCGTCCCCGAATCTCAATACACCACCGAATCTAATCAAATCCCCATCCACACCGATCACCCGCAACCAACAAATCCACCACTTTCACATCCAAATTTTCGCCTCTGATACTAGCCAAGAAGTCATTACCAATCTTCAAAGATACCCAATCTAACACTCGAGGTGTCACTTCACAAACCAGCTCATATCACTAATTGCTTAATCAACTCCAACTCCTTCACCATCATTGTTTGACATATGCAAAGTCTTCCGACTTAAAGCATCGCCACGACATTAGCTTTGCGGGATGATAGTTCAAGCCGAAATCATAGTCCTTCAAAGACTCTAACCAACGCCTCTGTCTCATATTCACTCCTTCGATCAAACAAGTATCTCAAACTCTTGTGGTCACCGAATACCTCAAATCTAGTGCCATACAAATAGTGCCTCCAAATCTTCAAAGACAAATACAATAGCGACCAACTCTAAATCATGAGTAGGATAGTTCTTCTCATGTGTCCTCAACTGTGCGGGCGCATAAGCAACTACCTTCCCATCCTCGCATCAAAACACCTCCCAAACCCATCTTGGAAGCATCACAATATACCACAAACGGTTGATCCTAAGACAGTAACACTAACACCGGAGATGTTGTCAACCTCTTCTTCAACTCTTGGAAGCTCTCTTCACACTTGGCATCCCACACAAAAGCTCTTCCCTTACACGTCAATTGAGTCAACGGAAGGGCTAGCTTAGAGAAACCCTCAATGAACCTCCTGTAGTAACCACCAAACCCAAGAAACTCCCGATCTCGATCCACGGACTTTGGGCTCTCCCACCGCAACACTACATCAACCTTGGTCGGGTCTGCGGCTATACCATCACCGAAATAATATGACCCAAGAAGCTTACCTCATTCAAATTGAAATTCACACTTTGACAATTTAGCATAAAACTTCTTCTCTTTCAACACCTCTAGCACCAATCTCAAGTGCTCGCATGCTCCTCTTCGACTTAGAGTAAACCGTAATATCATCTATGAAAACCACCACAACCCGATCCAAGTAGCTATGGAAGATACTTGTTCATGTACTTCATAAACACCCCCGTGCATTGGTTACACCAAACGGCATTATAGAATACTCATAGTGCCCATATCTAGTTCTCATCTTTCATCTTACGGATATCTTCATCTTTCACTTTGATCCGTGATATCCTCGACCTCAAATCAATCTTGCTAAACACCTTAGCACCTACCAAATTAGTCCATCGATCATCAATTCTCTAAGAGGGTACTTATTCTTGGTTGTTACCTTATTCAAATTGCCTATAATCCACACAAAGACGCATACTCCCATCCTTCTTCTTCACTAACAAAACCGGAGCTCCCCATGGTGACACACTAGGCCTCACAAATTTCTTCTCAAGTAGCTCTTCTAGCTGCTTCATCAATCGCACAACTCGCAGGTGACATCCCAGACGGCGGTGCCATAGACACGTGCCTAGTACCGTGTACTAGATCAATCGTAAACTCCACTTCCCTCTCTGGCGGAATTCTAGGAACCTCATCAGGGAACACTTCAGGAAACTCACGCACCACCTGCAACCCTTCAACTAAGCTTGATTCTCAGCAGACAATGTCGCATCAAAGCAAACAGATGAACTCCCTCCTTCATTACCTTATGCAACTGACTAGACTTGCCACACTTAAAACACACAAGGTTAGCGGGAGCATCTCCCCACTAGACCTCTTACCTCGGCGCACTCTCTTACCATCAAGATATCTCTCATTCATGAGATGTTTCCTTGCTTCAGTTCAAGGAATTCAGTCTCCTTCTTTCCCTTAACATCCTCTGGAAAATACTTCCTCAAAATTTCCCTACGGAATACAGCCCAAGTGATTTCTTCATTAGCAGTCTCTAACCTTTGCCTGACTTCCAACCACCAACATCGCTTCTTTTGCGGCGTGTGAGTACCATACGACCTTCCGAGCATCATTACGATCCATGACCCTAAAATCCTCTCAATTTCCTTCAGCCACGCAAGAGCACCATTGGGATTATACTTGCCCTTGAAGGTAGGCGGATTCTCTCTCTGGAAGGTCGCCAAACTTCGAGACCCAACATTCTCACCTACATTCGGTTGGTTCCCAACAGCCTAAGCCATAGCTTGCAGAGCAGCAGCAAGAGCAGCATCGTTTCCCCCAGCCATTTCAACTTAGCACTTAAGCACACAAAAAGAAATTTAGCACTAATCTAACAATTCTTAACTGCCATAAGACACTATGACAGGACGACTCGGCCGGACAGACCGAACTGCTCTGATACCACTAATGTAACACCCCATTTCTACCCGGCAATTTATATTAAAAATCAGAGTTTAAAAATTCTTTTCCACATGGAGTGATACACTCAACTCAGCTCAAAACAACAACAATTATAACACAAATGCTGTATTAAACAAATATAATACGCAACACCATCATAGGATGGAATTTCTCAAAACTTTATTAAACAAATCCACGCACTAGGAAATAATCAAAGATATACTATGCAAATGGAAAATAGAAATAGCCTCCAAAGAGACAAAACACAGTCTCATCCACAATATAAAATCATCAAGTATAATAGTTAAACATTGAAATGACAGAATAACTATAATCCTATCCCATCCCCTAGGTGCTACGTATCAGAGCAGACCGACTCGGGGAAGTGAAGGGACTAAGCCTTCACCCATGGCTACCTGTGGTAAACAACAACAGAAAGGGGTGAGTCTCAAAGTATATTTAAATCATAGTATCACACACATATAGACATACAGCAACATTATTCGTATTAATCAACAACCAACAACACACATGCCTTCTATGAGAATGTATGCAATGCAGTCATGCATGTGGTACCATTTGCCCCCATGGCATCATCATCAATCAATTGAGTCCCTATGACTCTGGCCCCCATGGCCTCATCATCACAATATAAACGTCGCGACCGCAGCCGAATGTATCACAATATAAACGTCGCGACCGCAGCCGAATGTATGCATGAGACTCCATGAACATGCCACAATTACACATCATCAATATCATTTCTCACCTCATTGTTTATTTCCATGTTAGCCCCCATGGCTCATGCCCCCATGGCATCATCATCACTCATGTCCCAAGGACCAATCACAACTAGAGGACTCAACCTCACTCAAGGATCTAAAACACCCTTTAGGACCAAAACACCACTTAGGGACCAATCTGTCACCTTTAGGATCAAAACACCACCTAGGGACTAAAACAGCACACCTAGGACCAAATTGTCATCTAGGGACCAAAACCACACCCCTAGGACCAAACTGTCACCTAGGGACCAAAACAACACCTAGGGACCAAAACCACACTCTTAGGACCAAACTGTCACCTAGGGACCAAAACAACACACACTTAGACACAACGGTCACCTAGGGACCAAAACAACACACACTTAGACACAAACTGTCACCTAGGGACCAAAACAACACATCAATTGCCAACACATCACCTAAGGACTAAAACAACTCCATCAGGACTACAACAGCACCTAAGGCTTTCAAAAGAGGAATCGATTCATAGCTACTTGTTTTCAAAAGAGGAATCGATTCATAGCTCTCATTTTTAAAGAGGGAAATCGATTCAATGCTTCATTTCTAAAGAGAGGAATCGATTCCTTGCTTCTATTTTTAAAGAGGGAAATCGATTCTTGCCTTCATTTCTAAAGGAATGAATCGATTCCTTGCTTTCATTACTAAAGGGGGAATCGATTCTTGCCTTCATTTCTAAAGGAATGAATCGATTTCTAGCTTTGTTTTAAGGAAGGAAATCGATTTCTGGCTTCTATTTAGAGCCCAGAATCGATTTCCAAGTTTCATTTTTGGAGGAAAACCATCGATTCTTTAAACTCACTATTACATACATCATCCAGAGACAACCAAATCAACCAATTTTTCCCAAAACCAATCATCAACAACAATCCGAAAGCACATTGTGATCATACTATTCACAATCTCAATCAATCAAATTTAACATCAAATACTAACAACAACGATCCTAAGACTGGCATACAACCTATTATACTCTCTATTATAAGGTGAGACTCCCCTTACCTTATATGAACCGTAGAAAAGTCCTTCTAGCAGAGTCACCTACAAAACCTCAGCAACAGAGCTCCTTCGCCTTCCTTTTCCCTTGGTGCGATGCAAACCCTCTCCTTTTCTCCCTAGATGCGCCGTTCTCTTCTCTCTTTTCCTTTCTCTCTTCTTACATTTCTTTCTTTCTTTCTTTCACAAATGATGCGAATTGCATCACTCCCTAATGCCTAGGAGCCTAAGTCAATGGGCTTGGGCTCTTGGGCCATTCCATACCACTCCGGAATTACCGATTACTACTCCCTTCAATTAAAATAAAACAACACTTTAATAATTTAACATAATTAAATAATGCAACCCTTTAAATAATTTAATCAAATAATTAATTAAATTATTTAGGGTGTTATGCCTAGTTAATTGTCCTAATCATTTGGATCTCTAAAATGTTGTTTCTTAATAAATAAGCTATATTATATATTAATGTACTTGAAAATAAACAATAACCTAAGTAAAAATAGATGAATAACTCTATATAAAATAGAGTTATCACACCCCCAAACTTAACTTGTTGCTTGTCCTCAAGTAACGACACAAGAAATAAAGACATGACTTCCATGATTATGAAATCACCTCAACTCATGTTTTTCTAAAATTTTTGTTTAAAGTGCGTATCTTGTATGAGCTTTTAATTTTCAGGAATTTTCTAAACCTTTGCTTTCTTTGAAACATTCAAAGCTATAAGGACTCATTTGTGTGAGTGTGTGTCCCATTGAGCTTCAAATTGGTTCCATAACTAGATAAAGAGTTTTTCTTTGGCTTTTGAAAGATGTGGAACTCTTTTGGTCACCTTTAGAAAAAATTTCAAAATATGGATGAGACTAACAATTTCTTCAAGATTTAGGGGACTCTTAAGCACAACAAAAGGCTTTTGGTGTTTCAACTTGTTGAGCTAATTGCCTTATTTAGACTTTTGGTGTTTTTGTTGATGTAATGCAATGAGTGCAAATGCATCATTTTGAGTGTAGTTGCTTTTTCATTTAGGTGTTGTAGGTACACTGTAACATCCCTAGTTTCGTTAATTTCGAATTAAGAAATTAACGAGTGGATTATTCGAGTAAATAATAAGACGCATGTTGGATATGAGGTTGTCTCGAAATCAATGAGTCATCGTTAAATTATAGGATTGATTTGCTATATAGATTAAATTATGTGAATTGAATGTGAATGTTTTGGGGTAAAATCCCTTGCCGGCGTGTTCTTGGGAATCATCGAGCAGTTGCTTCGGTTTGTGCGGAGCGCCAAGTGTCACGAGGCAACAATTACGTCCTTTTCAACCGTCACTTCAAGTCATTTCAAGGGGTTTTTGCACCGTCAATCACGTCCTCAAGGCCGCACGACAACACATAAAGGGGGCAATTGTTAACACCCAAAAATAGAGAAGTCGTAGGCCGAGGACTAAGGAAAGAAAAGAGTCACAGTAAGAAGGCAAGCCACTCGACAAGGCCTAAAAGGGTATCTACCAGAAAAGAGTGAAGTCAAAAAGATAGGCCTCGGGGCATACAGAAGGTCAGACCCCACAAGGGAGGGCTACACCCGAGGGCAAATGAGCTAAGCCGAGGGAAATTAATGAGAATTAGTGAGCCGAGGTAAAATGAGCTACACCTGATGGCAAATGAGCTAAGCCGAGGGCATACAGAAGGTCAGAACCCTATAGTGGTTACCTTTCACTAGTAAACTATTGATTCTAAACTTGTAAATTAATCCAATCCTCGTGGGAACGATATTCTACTTTCACTTTATTACTTGATACGATTGTGTATACTTGCACATTTGTGTGTATATCAAACGCACCAAGCAGCTGCAGTGTGTGTTTGTCAAGGTATTTGGCTTAGTAGAATCCTGGAAACAATTGGATTGAAGCACAAGGGAAGTTTAGCAATCCTATGTGATTACACCTCTACAATTAAGCTCTCCAAAAATTCTGTGATGCATGGACGAAGCAAACACATTGATGTGCGTTTTCACTTCCTTAGAGAGCTGAGCAAGCAAGGTAAAATTGAATTGGTGCATTGTGCTACACAAAATCAAACTGCTGATGTGATGACAAAGGCTCTCAAGCTCGAGACCTTTGAGAAATTCAGAAACCAGATGGGAATGTGCAAACTTACATAATTAAACCGATTGCTCTATGCAAGTCAATTTAAGGGAGGATGTTAAGTGTAATTAGCTTGTATTAAGTGAAATTAACTTGATTAATTGTTGAGTTAGTTGTTGCAATAGGAGTGTGTTAGTTTGTCATTATCAATGTAACAAAGATCTCGTATAACAGATATATACGCTTAGTTATATCAGCAAAAACGCAACTGATATAGTTTTTTGTAAAATCACCTCCTATATAAAGGGATCAATCAATAATACAATGCTATGATTTTCCCTCTATTCTTCTCTGTTTAGACTTTACAGATTGTAATACCCATTTGGCTCCTTCATTTCGTGGATGATGATTTGCTTCGTAATTTCCTTTACCTCCCTTCCATGTTTGTTACCACATTTTCAGACCAAACTTACAAACTACGTACAAAACAAACTTCCTTTTTGAATGGCTCTTCAGCCACATTTAATTAATCATCATTATTGATTTAATTAATTATTTTACTATAAAATAGGTATGTTCTTAATTACTGAATGGCTCTTAATTACTTCACTCCACTCTGCCACCGCAACACAATCCAATGGTATGTTCTTAATTACTGAGTTTTAATTAATCATCATTATTGAATGGCTCTTAATTACTTCACTTCACGCTGCCACCGCAACACAATCCAATGGTATGTTCTTTTCATTTAGTTTTTTGTTTTGTGCTTAATTTTGATTCATGAACTAAATAATTTTCATCCAATGATGAAGACATCCATAGTTGATGTTTGTTCTAGAGAAGAACTAACCAAAGATGATGCATTAGCCTATCTTGAGACAGTAAAAGATACTATATATGTATCAAGATTAGAAGGAAAACTATCGTCAATTTTTACAAGCAACGTAGAATTAATAGAAAAGATGTCATCAGTCATCATAGCAAGAGTGAATGATCTATTAAGAATATCAAATTCCATTGGAGGATCAACAACAACAAACTACACAGAAGAATCCTCTTGATCTGGATGAAGCTTTAAGTTTTGTGGTTAATGTTAAGACTCGTTTTCAGTGATATTGTTTACTTGGAGGTTCAACCAATCCTCTTGATCTGGTTGCTGCACTTTTTAAAGACAATGTAGATCTATCTATTGGAAGAGTTTATTGGTTTTCTTCCTCGTCATGCTTCAGCAACTCATGCAATGGTCTGTGTAAGTCTTTTCTAGAGGGAATGCTGAATTATGAATCATTGTTGATTTTGAATTATTTTAATTTAGTAATTAGGTTCTAAAAGAACCAATTTCTGAAATAACTATCTGTAAATATTCTATTTATGATAGATAGTTTAATTTGTTGCACCAATTGGGACTCGTAGGAACTTGAAAGGCATTTTCCCAACACAACATTATAAAAATATAGATGCTGCCTCCAATTCTCTTTCCTCCATATTCAGTCCTATTACCTTACTCTTTGCATATAGTTTATTTTTAAACCAGAAGCTAGCTCGAAACACCAGAAAATCGCCTGAATACACCACAAATTTTTCACCCTTCCGTCACAGAAGATCATAGTACATCAGAAAATTGGAGAAGGGATATCGCTAAATTATCATTCACCACAAACCCCTCAAAACAGTTAGATTCCTTTGCTTTCCGGATAATCGTTGCTACTATAAACAGAAAAGGGGCTATGGGATCCCCTTGTTTTAATCCCGAGAAGCAACAAATACGTTTGTCGAGCTGTCGTTTACCATGACCGATATAGAGCTGGCCATATAACACCTTCGCATCCACCCCCGCCACACATCGTTAAAACAAAGTCTAGAGAGCATGTAATCAACAAAAGACCAACTTACCGAGTCACATGCCTTTTCAAAATCTACCTTAAGAGCCCAGCACCGTTTCTGAGACCATTTTGCATAATCATGCAACTCATTTGCTATGCCTACGCCATCCAATATTTGTCTACTTGGTAGGAACGCATTCTGCCCTTCCGAAATAAAATTTCCAAGTACTTTTTTGAATCTACCGGGTAAAACCTTCGTTAGAATTTTATATAAGCTACCAATAAGGAAAATGGGTCGAAATTCGTCTAGCTCTTGTGGGTTATATAAAAGATGCACTCACCGCTTTTGGGATCATACCTGTCATAAAGAACTCATTAAAAAATCCCATTACATCCTTTTCAATGATATCCCAACACTTTTTATAGAAATTCAGACTGAATTTATCTGGTCCGGGACTTTTATTTCCATCACACTCCCATACTACCTCCTTTACCTCCTCCAACGTGAATGGGGCTGTCAATGCCTCATTATCAGCTTATGTTATTTGATTAAATGAAACTCCATCTAGCACTGGTCGGTTCATATTTTGCTCCTTGAATCTTTCTTCAAAAAATTCATTTATCAACAGTTTAATGCTTTCAGCCTCTTCCACCCATAGCTCTCCTTTCTTCAATTTTACAATTTGGGTCCTTCTTTTGTTTTTGTTCAGGCACATATGAAAATAACCTGTGTTTGCATCACCCTCGGCAATCCATTTGACCCGAGACTTTTGAGCCAAGAGACTCTTTCTTATCTTAAGCTGCTGCCAAAGCTCTGCTGATAACGCTTTTAGTCTCTCAGCATCTACCTGCTCTACATTTGTAGCCATTTCCTCAAGTTTGTTTCGGGCTTTGAGAATTTTGTCAGTATCAAGATCGAGTATACCAAACGTCTCCTTATATTCCACCGTTTCAGATGCTCCTTTAGCTTCTTCAACTTTTCTTTTATGACATATGATCCTGAGCCCTTTATTTGGTATGAATTCCAACAAACTTATGAAATTCTTCATGCTCTATGCAACAATTATTGAACTGGAACGGTTTTAGTCCCCAGTTCGCCTCATTTCCTACCAACCATATTAGGCAGTGATCTCATTAGCAGCCTTGGACCCCGCAAGAGCAAACACTTTCCCACTAGCTTTCTCCTTCTTTGGCTTGGTGCACTTAGCACTAATATGCCCCACCTCTCCACAGCTGAAGCACACAATCTCCTTCTTCTTTCAATTAGCAGCTAGGTGACCTTCTTTGCCACACTTGTAACACTTCTTATCACCAATCTTGCACTCATTCGCTTTGTGACCTGTTAACCCGCACTTAAAGCATACAACTTTAGAAGGAGCATCTCCCCCACTAGGATTCTTGCCCGCACCAGCTTTTCACTTGCCTTTACAACTAGAAACATCATAGGGCTTTGCACGATACTGAGAATTCCTATTTTCCCTCACCATCTTACCAGCAACAATACTATCCTCTTCAAAAATTCTGCAACTGTCGACCAAATCAGCAAACACCCGAATCTTTTGGCAACCAACTCCCTGCTTGATGTCAGGCCTCACTCCATTCTCAAACTTGATGCACTTGGAGAATTCAGCATTTTCACCATTGTAGTAAGGGTAGAACTTAGCTAGCTCTACAAACTTCGCAGCATACTCAGTTACAGTTTTGTTGCCTTGCATCAATTCCAAGAATTCAATCTCTTTCTTCCCACGCACATCCTCAGGGTAGTATTTCCTCATAAACTCCCTCTTGAAGACATCCCAGGTGATTTCTTCACCAGCAGCCTCCAACCTTTGTAGAACCGCAAGCCACCAGTCATCAGCTTCATCGGCCAACATATGAGTACCAAACTTAACCTTTTGCGCAGTCGTATAGTCTATGACAAGGAAGATCCTCTCAATCTCCTTCAACCAAGCAAGAGCCCCATCAGGATCATACCTCCCCTTGAAGGTAGGAGGGTTCTCCCTCTGGAACGTGGCTAAGGTGCGAGCATTGGCATCAACAGTAGCCTGCTGATTCCCCAGAACCTGAGCCATTGCTTGAAGAGCAGCAACAATCGCAACATCATTGCGTCCAGCCATCTTATCCAATCACTACACATAAGACATAATTAGAAAAAAAAAAGACATAACGACCGGACACTTGGTCGGACAGACCGAACTAATGCTCTGATACCACTAATGTAACACCCCATTTCTATTTATTACTAATTAGTCAATTAAAAATCAGAGTTTTCAAAAAATTTCCACGCACCTCAAGAGAGTGTTACATTTTCATCAAAACAACATAAACAAGCATTTAAAAGCTCAAACGTAACTAGTGCGTGATATATAGCACATCAAAATGGGGCGAACCCTCAAACACCTGTTTTAAGTTTACAACAATCCAGAAAATAGTTCACCAGCACAGGGGAAAACAACAAGTTTAACATATCCAATACATAAACAATATCAGTCTGATAATCATCAAAACAAAATACTAAAATGACTAAACTTCCCGCCCCTGGTGCTACATATCAGAGCATGACTCAATGACCCACTAGAAGGTAGCATCACCTTCACTCGCTATTACCTGCAGGTTGCCGACATGAGAAGCAACACGAAAGCAGTAGGGTGAGTCTCTTTACATAAATAATAGCAAATAGGATGAGCATTATATTAGGGAATGCAACTAACATCAATCACATTTCAAACATTTAGCATATGGCATTAAGTATAGCACATCAACTCACAAACACCATAAAGCAACACCAATTCCATGAATGTATGAATGTATGCACATGCATGTGGTACCATCAACCGTCATAAATTTGCCTTGAGGGCACAACCGTCATAATAGATATCAACAACCGTCATAATAGATATAACAACCGTCTTAATAGATATCAACAACCGTCATACGATATAAACAACCGTCATAATAGATATCAACAAACCGTCATACGATGTCAATGCCGAAGCCTACAACCGTCATTTGATGCATATGAAACATGAGACACTATGGACAATGCATCAATCACATACAATCTCATTGTATACAAATCACCATCACCACTAAACAACCACCTTAAGCAACCATCTTAAACAATCGTCTTAAACAACCATCTTAACAACCGTCTTAAACAACCGTCTTAAACAACCCTCTTAGACAACCACCTTAAATTATTACACAACCACCTTAAATTCATTAAGCAACCACCTTAAATTGATTAAGGCCCCATCATTCACTAACTCTAGGACTAACACCAAAATCAAGGACCAACTCACATCTAAGGACTAAACCGACACCCCCAAGGGCTAAACGGTCACCTAAGGGACTAAACAGTCACATAGGGACCAAAACAACATTTTTGAAGGACCAACAGTGCATAGGGACCAAAATAACATTTTTAGGGACTAAAAAGGTTCAAAGGATCAAAATAGCATTTTTGAGGACTAAAAGTGTTCAAAGGACCAAAATAACATTTTTGAGGACTAAAAAGTTCAAGGGGCCAAACAGCATTTTTGGGAACCGAGACACAACACAGCAACACAGGCGCGCTGGGCACGCCAAAATGGCGCCCCTGCATGCGCCACGCCGCACTGCACTACCCAGCGCGCAACACAGCACACACAGCGCGGCATTGGCACGCCAAAAATGGCGCCACATGCGCCTCGCACCGCCAAGACCACCAAAGACACACACACACACACACACATGGCGCCACTAGGAGCATAATCCAAAGACAAAATGGCGCCCGTGTTCCAAAGAACCGATGGCACACACACACACACACACAACACCATCAAACCACTTCACTTAAGCAATTTGTCAACACCCAATCATCACAATAATCACTTCCAATTGATTTTAATTAAACTCCATGTAAATATCATATTAACACCAACCACACTAGAATTAACATATCAATTTCTCTTCCACAACAACCTCATGTTTTCATCAAATTTAATCTAAACACAACACTAATTATTTCAAACCACCCATGAACACCATTTAATTCAACAACATATAAACACCTATTTAATTCAACAATACATAAACCCTCATTTACTTAATCACACATAACAACAATTAATTCAAACAACTCATCAATAATCAATTAACTCCAACAACTCATAAACAACAACTTATTCAAACAACACATAAACAACAATTTATTCAAACAACACATAAACAACAATTTATTACCCTAAACACCTAACCCACACATAATCACTAATCCTATACTCTATTATGTATAAAAGAGAGCCCCCTAACCTCAAAATTGAAGAACCCAAGAAGCCTCTCCTTCAACAACACAAGAATTACCAAAAAGTAGCTTCTCCAACACTTTGAGCTTCAAGCCCCATCCATGGAAAAGTGAAAATGGAAAGAAATTAGTGTATGAAACTTACACTAAAAGATGGAGAAAGAAAAAAGAAGAAGATTGGTACCAAATACCAACTTACCCAAGCAAGAAAATGAATTTTTCCTTCCCTCCTCCTCTCCACCCAGTCGTCGGCCTCCACACAGCAGCTCCTCTCTCTTTTTTTTTCTTTTTCTTTCTTCTAATGGGACTAGAACCCTACCCCTAGTTTAATTCTTGAATTTGGGCCTATTTAGTGGGCCTTGTGGGCCCTTTATTTGCACCCCTAGCTACTTAAACACCTCCTGAAATAAATAAATCTCCAAATTAATTATTTCACTTAAATAAATGTTGCAAGCCTCAAATAACTTAATTAAATGAATAATTAAATTATTTTGGGGCGTTACATCCATGGCCTCTATAAACTGGTTGAATTCTCTTCGCTCAACGGTACCATTTCCATCTGATAGGCCGCTTTTCTCACTTCTAGACACAATTGTGTTGATGTCTCCTCCAACTTACCATTCTCCTTTTTGATAAATACTTTTCAGTCTCAACAATTCTTACCACACCTCTCTTTTCCCTTTGATATCGCATGGTGAATACACATTCACGAGATACACCAGGCCCTCTTTGAATTTTACGCATAAACCAAGGAAAGTTTCACCGATGAAAGAGAATTGAACTTTGAAAATGTCTTCCTTCCATACGCTAAGACAACAATCAAAATCACGAGAGATTATGAACTTGCATAGTTGTCGTCTTTTCGCAGCAACTCCCCACCCTCTTATGTTCAGCGATAGTATATTCATTTGGTACTTTTTTTGTTCTCCCTCTTCTTCTTTGCATCTTTGTCCCTTGTTTCCATTTCCTTGATCTCTTCAACATATTTCTTGTCTTCTGCACGACCCACCGGTTATTCTTTGCAAAGCTCCACACTTTTTCCGCAACAGAGGCTTGGTGATTCTCCCATACCCTGTGGATGCTTCACATAGAACTGATCCCCCACTAAAGTGGGTACTTCTTGAATCATTGCTTTCAGCCTTCTGATTTGTGTGGGACGATGATGAAGAAGGAACAGGAGTGGCTCCAGACTTCCACGAAAGTGAAGCCGAGTTCGAATTATTCGACGGGTCTGCAAGAGTGTTGATTTTATTTCTCACAGCCCCGCATGCGTTTACAGATTCTGAAGAACATGGCATGACCGAGTCTTCACTGCTCCGAATATTAGACATTGGCCCATTAACAAATGCATTTTTATTCCCAGTTCGTCGTTTAATCCTTCGTTTTTTGGTACCATTAGGCCCACAAGCACTTCCATCAATGTTTATTATTTGTTTGCTACATTGAGCCTCTTTTCCTTTTACCCCACTAGGCTCACCATCCAACATAACACAATTATTTTTTGATAATTCCACCTCCAAACTACATTCACCCCCCTCTATTACTTCTTCAAGAGCATGCAGGGCCTGGTGAAGACATGTGTCAGCTGAGAGCTGGAGGGAACTGGTAGAAGATGTATGATTCCTTGCTAAATTTCTCACAAACCACGTGACAATTGTTTGCGTGTAAAATAGTGTGTTATTCGCAAATTTAGTGCAAGTATACACGTCGTACAAGTAATAGAGTGGATATAAGTAAGAGATCGTTCCCACGAGGATTGATTGTACTTTCAAAGTTCAAGTCTTAAAACACAAGTGAAACAAGTAACAAATCGGCACTAAAAGTTGGTGTTAAAACTAGGAACATAAATAAAACAAGTAAATAAGATAGTGGTTGTGAATATGGATGAGAATGAGTTGGGTTGTTGCATGCAAGTAATTCCTCTCTAGTCGATCGTTATAACGCTTACACGCTTATTACGCATAAAATGCTATTCTCGTATAGACGCGTGGCCACGCTTGAACGCATTTGTTGCAAAGAGCTATGCTTTTCAAAGACAAAACGCGTCGAGTTTCAAGTATAAGAGGTCCTATGTCTAGGTTCTAAATAGGCCCACTCCGTATTTTTAGCACCCACAAAGAATGTTCTATGAACTATTTATCCTTTCTATGTCTAGACTTAGATAAAAAATGCCTAAATGTCTTTAGTGCACCTTTTCGCTCATATAAATCTTTGAGTTCTTTTCATAGACCATGTCCAGTACCTATGAATCTACCTATTTTAAGTGATCGGTCTCAAAACAAGTTTGGAAATATTATCATGCAAAGATTTAAAACATGTAAGCGTCAATACTTCATAACATTTAACTAGAAATTCATTACATGCAAAACAACAACCCAACTACAAAATGTTTAGCTCATCTTTGAGCATCTCTACGAAAAGATAAGAAGTTAAAATACCATACATAATCGAAAAGAAACTGAGTGCAAAAGATACACCTAAGTAACTTTCTGCATGCGATCTGTAGAGACGTTACAACGCCCGAGCTTCACAAATGAGTGGTTATGACCGGAAATGGAGTTGAGTAGAGTTCAAAACCGAAGTTCAGGTCCGTAACTTCGTTTTGAGAACTCTTTCTCAACAATGGAGGAAGGTAGATGATGGAGGTGTGGACTGCATGATGCGGTGTGTGTATGCATCTCTGAGAGAGACAAGTCTTCCATTAAATAGCCAAATGGGTCACATGTTGCTGATGTCATTTGCCCACCTACCAAGCTCGTATGCATACTTCGAATCGACATCATGCGATTACTACGATGCGTCATCCTTGTCGGCACATGGGGAATAGAAGATCTTCCGACTTTCTCGAATCTTTAACCATCATTGCTAGTGCGCCATAATCGAGATATTTCACTCTTGCTCTGCTGCCTTGCTCGGGCGTGGTGAGGGCGTTGCGACGTTCGCTCTAAATTTCTGCACACAAGCACAAAAAGCATCAAAATGCTCACAAAGGCACCAATTGGTGCCAAAATGCACTGAACTCTTAATTTAGCCCCTAGCTAACTAAGAAACAATAAACTAACAGAAAACTAATAGAATCAACCTACAATTGCTAGAGAACTTGCATGATTTATCTTTGAATAAGTATAAATAACTCATATAAATATGAGTTATCACACCCCAAACTTAAATCATTGCTTGTCCTCAAGCAATCAAGACAAAACAAAATTAACAGAAAATGCATGAAATCAACTACACCAAAGAGGTTGCATTCTACTCAATCATTTGATCAAAAATTATTCTCGAGGGCTAATTCTCTACACACTCACGCACTTGAATACACAATTAAATTCTAGATTCATTACTGCCCAAAGTGAGTGTGTGACCTCTGCATTAATTCCATTCCTAGCTAGGTTCAGAAGCTATTCTAGCCTATGAAAGTGTGGTTTCCATTTGGTGAGGGCAAAACATCTTTCAAAACAAAGAGTAGGCTAACATTTTCACATAAGAAATGAGGGTTAATTTAAAGCATGACAAAGGGTCTTAATTGGGTGCTAGGACTAGATTAGTGCAACTATTTTTCTCGACTCACACACGCATAAATGATCGCAACCCCCTCATTCTTGAAAGCGACTTCCTTTGATTCATTCCTTTGATCGCAACTATTTTTTTTTTTTTTTTTTTTTTTCTTTTTTTTTTTTTTTTTTTTTTTTTTTTTTTTTTTTTTTACTTCATATATTGGGTTGCCCAAAGATTTGTTTCTGTGTATTGCAAAAAAAACACAAAGCACTTGTGGATTTTCCACTTATTTACAACAACACACTCTTTTTGGTCTTTTTGGAGTAGACGTTACAACGTCTATAGGTGAAACGTTGTAACGCTTTGAACACAAGATACAACACACACCGGCATACGTTATAACGTTACGGGTAGACGCGTTACAACCGCACTCACACTACACATGCACTAACCATCCTACGATCTTTGCACCCGGCCTTAGTACAACCCGATATACCCCCAAACTTAGCTTCTACTGCTACTCTCAGTTTTTAATCAAGTTTTACGATCACCATAGTCAACCAAAACTAGCTTTAGCATAAAATATTCCCTAGCTAACTAGGTTTTTCCTCAAAATAGAGTTTGTGTGGGAGCAGCAATCAATTCTATTCATCTAAGCATGCATCAGCTACTCACACATACACATTCATCACTAGATTTAGCCCAAAGAGAATTATTTTCAATGCTTAATAGAGTGAGAACACAAACCGATTTTTCATTTGATTTCATGCTTGTACAAAATGAAACAAAAACTTAGAACACCGGAATTCTCCCCCCCACACTTAGAGTTAAGCAGTGTCCTCACTGCTTAATGATAAAAAGCTTTGTGTTTTTTTTTTTTTTTTTTTTTTTTTTTAAATGGGAGAGGAACATTTAAACAGACACAAACAAACAAATTACTGACTATTAACTATCCAACATTGAAACAGACGTTATCACGTTGGACAGTTATTTATTTCTACGTAAATGAAAACTACAACTATTCTACTACTAAAAATAGGGCTAAATTACTTGTTCAGAGTACCTGACCTGATGCTTCCACTCTGCCTAGTGGGGATTCTTGCTTGAGCGGTTGTCTTTTTCTTTTCCTTCTTCTTTTTCATTTAAACCTTGCCCAGACAACAGACGTGCCAACGTCTAGTGTATACTGAGACGTTATAACGTCTACCACCTTTTACTTTCTCCTTTCTTCAGCCTTCATTCCTACAAAACAAAAATTAAAAGACACAAAAAGTGTTGGTTAATCAAAAATCATTGGGTTGCCTCCCAAGAGCGCTTGCTTTAAGAGTCTTCAGCCAGACTTGGAATTCAAAACCCAAGTTAGGGTGGATAATAGGACAAGAAGAAGACATCATCCTTCCGCTTTCTCTTTTTGGTCAGAAATCCCATGTATTTGGCATATGGAAGCAAGTGTTCCCATGCATCAACCAATAAACATTTGGGGTAGGAATTCTCCTCACTTGAAAAAATTGAAGTTCATTTTATGGGGATTATTTTCTTCAATTACCAAAGGTTGAATCTCAATTGTCACATGACTCTTTTCATACCTCAACCTTGGATTTTCTTCCTTGTCACTTTGTTTTTGAATTTTTCTTTTCTACAACTACACAATATTTTTGTTTTTCTTCCACTATTTCCAAATGACCACATTCACGCTTCATATTCTACACTTTCTTTTTCTTCCTCTTGCTCAACCACATCTTCAATACAACTCTCTTCTTTTAGATGCTCCATAATCGTCTTAATGTGAGCCTCTACATTCTTACATGAAGCTTCAAAGTTGTCACGATGCACCTTCATATATTCAATGGAATGAGTTAAGAGTTCTTTGAATTCAGAGTTGTTCTCATATAATCCTACTGTTTGAGCTTGAGAATATGAATCTTGCTCATACATAACATTTCCCATTTCATAATCCATATTTTGGGCGATCATGGGCATGGAATTTTCCTCATAATGTGACCCTTTCATATTCACTCTCATGGAAATCATAATTGAAATATTGTTGTTGAGCATTCAATTCTTGCATAGAGTAAGAACTCCAATGGTCCATGGCATAAAGTGGAATTTTTTTTTTTTTTTTTTTTTTTTCAAATCACTCAACACAAACAATAATAATAATAACAACAAAGAAAACACACTACAGACATAAAGCACAATGCAAATTCACTCCTAGTTCAATTGAACTAGAGCTTGAATTGGAACTAAGCATACTGTTGTAACGTCTACTGCTCAAACACGAAACAACAAACAACACAAAGAAAATTCTTTCAACTTGTGTTTTAATACTTTTGAACAATAAAAGTTACTACAATCCCCGGCAACGGCGCCAAAAACTTGTTTGCGTGTAAAATAGTGTGGTATTCGCAAATTTAGTGCAAGTATACACGTCGTACAAGTAATAGAGTGGATATAAGTAAGAGATCGTTCCCAGGGATTGATTGTACTTTCAAAGTTCAAGTCTTAAAACACAAGTGAAACAAGTAACAAATCGGCACTAAAAGTTGGTGTTAAAACTAGGAACATAAATAAAACAAGTAAATAAGATAGTGGTTGTGAATATGGATGAGAATGAGTTGGGTTGTTGCATGCAAGTAATTCCTCTCTAGTCGACGTTATAACGCTTTACACGCTATTACGCATAAATGCTATTCTCAGATAGACGTGGCCACGTTTGAACAACGTTGCAAAAAAAGAGCTATGCTTTTCAAAGACAAAACGCCGAGTTTCAAGTATAAGAGGTCCTATGTCTAGGTTCTAAATAGGCCCACTCCTGTATTTTAAGCACCCACAAAGAATGTTCTATGAACTATTTATCCTTTCTATGTCTAGACTTAGATAAAAAATGCCTAAATGTCTTTAGTGCACCTTTTCGCTCATATAAATCTTTGAGTTCTTTTCATAGACCATGTCCTGTACCTATGAATCTACCTATTTTAAGTGATCGGTCTCAAAACAAGTTTGGAAATATTATCATGCAAAGATTTAAAACATGTAAGCGTCAATACTTCATAACATTTAACTAGAAATTCATTACATGCAAAACAACAACCCAACTACAAAATGTTTAGCTCATGCCGAGCATCTCTACGAAAGATAAGAAGTTAAAATACCATACATAATCGAAAAAAAAAACCGAGTGCAAAAGATACACCTAAGTAACTTTCTGCATGCGATGCAGTAGAGAGACGTTACAACGCCCGAGCTTCACAATGAGTGGTTATGACCGAAATGGAGTTGAGTAGAGTTCAAAACCGAAGTCTGTGTCCGTAACTTCGTTTTGAGAACTCTTTCTCAACAATGGAGGAAGGTAGATGATGGAGGTGTGGACTGTATGATGCGTGTGTGTATGCATCTCTAGAGAGAGACAAGTCTTCCATTAAATAGCCAAATGGGTCACATGTTGCCGATGTCATTTGCCCACCTACCAAGCCTGCTCGCACTTCGAATCGACATCATGCGATTGCTACAGTCGCGTCATCCTTGTCAAGACACATGGGAATAGAAGATCTTCGACTTTCGAATCTTTAACCATCATTGCTAGTGCGCCATAATCGAGATATTTCACTCTTGCTCTGCTGCCCTTGCTCGGGCGTGGTGAAGGGCGTTGCGACGTTCGGCTCTAAATTTCTGCACACAAGCACAAAAAGCATCAAAATGCTCACAAAGGCACCAATTGGTGCCAAAATGCACAGAACTCGTAATTTAGCCCCTAGCTAACTAAGAAACAATAAACTAACAGAAAACTAATAGAATCAACCTACAATTGCTAGAGAACTTGCATGATTTATCTTTGAATAAGTATAAATAACTCATATAAATATGAGTTATCAACAATCAATCTCGATATGTTTGGTTCATTCATTAAAAGTAGGATTGTGAGCAAGGTAAATAACATATTTATTATCACATTAAACTGCAGTTGGGTTACTGGGACTAGAATGAATATCAGCAAGGAGGTAGTGCAGCAATTCAAATTCACATGAGAGGCTAGCCAGAGCACGATATTCGGCCTCTGAAGATGATCTTGATATTGTATTTTGCTTTTTGGACTTCCAAGAGACAAGAGAATTGCTAAGGAAGACGCAATACCTAGTGATTGATTTGTGAGTATCTGGACAGCAAGCCAAGTCTAAGTCTACAAAGCCAGTGAGCATACGGGTAGCGGAGCACACAGGTTGCAGAGAAAACAAACCTTGAGCAGGAGCAGAGTTAAGGTAGTTGAGCACATGGGTGGCAACTATGAAATGCCTTTGCTACGAGCTGGTTGCGTTGTTGGACAACAAGATAGATGTTTGGTCGTGTGGTGGTGAGATAGAGGAGGAACCCAATGAGTCTACAATAGGAGGAATTGTCTGAGTTGGGAGCAGAGTCTTCACTGTTGAGTTTGACAGAAGGGCCACTTGGAATAGTGACTGGTTTGGTAGCTAATGATCCATTGCCTTGTAATAAATCTAGGGTGTATTTCTGTTGTTTGAGGATGATTCCCAGTTGGGATCTAGTAATCTCTAGGCCAAGGAAAAATCGTAATGGACCTAGATCTTTAATCCTAAATTTTGTATTCAACAAGTGTTTGACATATGTTATTTCGTTCATGGAGTTACCTACAAGAGCTAAATCATTAACATATAACAGGAGAATAGTGATGGTATTGTCAGTAGCCTTAGTAAAAAGAGAGTGATTAGCTTGGGATTGTATAAAGCTAAGAGAGAGCAATGTGGCAGTGGGTTTTTTATTCCATTTCCTACTATCTTGTTTGAGGCCATAGACGGACTTGTGCAGCCTGCAAACTGGGCTAGAAAGTTGATTGTTTAGTGGATAGAAAACTTGGGGAAGATACATGTACACTTCTTCATTGAGGTCACCATGTAAAAAGGCATTATTCACATCTAAATGTTATTAGAACAAACCATAGCAAGTAATACCCTCACAGTTGTGAGTTTAGCAATAAGGCTAAAGGTGTCAAAATAGTTTACACCCTCCATTTGGGTGTAACCTTTGGCCACAAGGGGTTCCTTGTACCTCTCAATAATTCCATCAACATTGTATTTGATTTTATATACCCATTTGCATCTAATGGGGATCTTTCTAGAAGGCAATTCAACAAGAGACGAAGTCTTGTTCAAATCAAGAGCAGTAAGCTCATCCTGCAAAGCCCTTTTCCACACTCTTGTTTATAGGCTTGATGAAAGGTTGAGGGCTCTTTTTTTTAAAAAATTGGGAAGGGAAAAAATTTATTAATCAAAGTGGCACTAATGGCCATTTTACAACTATTCCCGGAGGGATTTTAACTCATCACCTTGAGGAAACAATGTTAGCTCTTTCCACTGAGCTAGCACCTCAAGTGTAAAAGTTTATAGTAAAAGGAAGGTTGAGGGATCGGAATTTATAGTTATAGAAAAACAAAAAGTTTTGTAAAGAGGAGAGAAGTTTTGATATGACAAAACTGAAGATAAAGGGTAAAGAGGAGAAGGAGAGATACCTGAAGAGTTATTAGTACAGCTAGAAAAATTACAATGATAATCTTCCAAATATCTTGGTTTTGATCTAGTTCTTAGGAACTGCCTAATATCTTGTGTGGCAACAAGTACATGGATGGCAAGAGCGGAAGGTAATGGTTAATGAGGGGAAAGTGGGGGAGGGTTGTGTGTGTCAGGGCCAGGTATATATGATGCTAAAGGAGTAGGATCAAGTAAATCAAATATTAATGTAGAAGGTAATGATGTGTCTGTCGAGGGAGGGTCATTTGTAGTCTTAAGAGGTGGTGTCACGTTAAATGGTAGGTGTGTTTCATAAAAGATAACATTTCTAGATGTGAGGAGTTGATGGGAGTGTAAATCATAAAGGAAAAATCCTTTGAAACTATCAGTGTAGCGAAGGAAAGCGGTTTTCCTTGCACGAGGATCAAATTTGGTTCTATTGGTGTGTAACATAGAGGGATAAGAACGACAACCAAAGACTTTGAGGAGGGTGGGAGGTTGTTTGAATAGAATTTGATATGGGGGATTGTCTTTGAGTAAAGGTGTGGGAATTAGTTTATGAGATTGATTGAATGTTGAATGGCAAAGTTCCAAAGGTTGAGAGGTAGATTGGCTTGAAAGGATAGGGCTCGGGCTACATTTTAAGATGTGTTGGTGTGTACATTTAAGAACGCCATTTTGTTGACATGTTTCAACACATGACCTTTGATGAATGATTCCCTTAGATGAAAATAGATCATGCATCAGGGCCATTATCACTTTTAAGAGATTTCAATTTGGTGTTAAACTGAGTTTCAATATAAGAGACAAATTTTATGAGGTGATTACGAGTTTCAGCCTTAATTTTCATGAGGATAACCCAAGTAATCTACTAAAGTCATGAACAAGAGTGAGGAAGTATCAATGACCCAAAATGGACATATGGGAATTGGGACCCCATATGTCAGCATGTGGAATGTCAAAGGGTTGTGTTGTTTTGGTTAAGCTTTGATGGTGAGATAGATTTCTTTGTTTGGCAAAGTGGCAAGTGTCACAAGGGGTTTTAAGGTTGTGAAGTTTAATGAAAGGAAATTGTTGAGACATGCATTGTTGTGTATTAAAAAGAATGTGTCTTAATCTCATATACAATAATGATAGATGCAGTAGCATTTTTATTCAATGTAAAAACATTACGTGGTGTATGTGTGATAGATGTTACATGTGTTGCAAGTGTGCAAGTATTGCTTGTAGATACTAACGTGTGTGTGGAGGTGAAAGTGGAACTATATGTGGGTTTATCAAGTTCACAAGCAGTGTTACAAATAGTAGAGTAGTCACAAGAAACAAGCCTACACTTAGCTAATGGAAGACTTATTTTGTAGAGACCATGAATGAAACTAGCTTTACCAATAATCTTCCTTGTATTCGCCTGCATAATGGACAAATCATAAATGTCAAAATAAGGAGAACATTTGCTTGATTTAACAAGTTGTGGTCTTGAAATTAAATTGGCCTAAAAATTAGGAACATACAAAACATTATGCAGGCTCAAACCATTTGAAAAGTACACACTACCAGCCAAGGTGGCAATAACAGTGGTGTTATTTGGCAAACTAATGTGGATAGGTTTTAGGGAAAAACAATTGGATACAAGTTGTAAATTGTGAGTAATGTGGTCAGTGGCTCTTGTGTCTACAACCCACATGTCTAATTCTTTATTGTAAATATAGACATTGCCAGAATTGTCAGAAAGGCTTTTCATTAAAATCAGTCACTAAATTTGCAAAGTGGTAAGGGACAAGAGAAGTGTTTGTAGAGTGAGATCTAGAAGCAGCTTGCAACTTTGATGCTTGAAGCAATTCTAGTAGTCCTTGGTATTACTCACTTGAAAAAGATATATCGGCATTAGAATTTGTTGCTGCAGGCGTCTCCTCCTCAGTGTGAGTGATGTCAGCGTTAAAGGTATTTGAACCAATGGAAGAGTTATTATTGTTTCTCCTAGTTTGATATTCAGGTGGAAATCCATGGATAAAGAAACATGATTCCACTGTGTGGTTGTTCTTTCCACAATTGGTGAAAACTGTATGGCCACTTTGGGATCTTGCACTTGTTCCACCTCTGCCACGATTCCTACCACCAGTGAATCCTCCATTGCGATTTTAAAACTGAGAAACATTGGTAGCATTGGCCTGGATGTTGTTCATTGCAATGTTCCCGATATTGTCCAGATTCATGGGAATGGGAGAATCAAATTGCCTTTCTTTTTGAATTGTCGGAGAAAATCTTAGCAATTGGTGGAAATGGGTCCATCATCATTATTTGGGATCTCATATGTGAATATTGCTCATTAAGTCCTTTTAAAAAACGAATGGTCTAATCCTGATCTCTATAAGTTCACATAGATTTCAAAGCATCACAAGAACATTGAACCGGACATTTGAAAGAAGGCAAAGACCAAAAATTCTCTAACTCATCCCTAAGCGATTTCAATTCAGTGTAAAATCCCGAGATACTGAGAATACCTTGGGAGAGACAACAGTATCTTCTTAAGGGTTTGCAATACAGAACATGTCGCCTTGATCAAAGCGATCGTGTAGGTCTTTCCAAGCATCGTACGCCTTGTCAAAGTAAGTGATGGATTTTTCAACATTAACAGAGATGGATCGCTGCATCCATGAGAGAACCATCCTACTGCATCACGTCCATTGGTTGTAGAGAGGATCAGTCTTCGTCGGAGCCTGGAACATTCCATTAACGAGCGAAATCTTGTTCTTCGAAATCAAACTGATGGACATTGATTGAATCCAAGGTTAGAAATTCTTCGTGCCTTTGATGGTTAGTGTAACGAGAGTAATCACTGGTGTTCCACTAGGATGAAGATACTACAGATTTCCGTTGTTGGTGGCGAAATCAGAGTAAGATGTTGAGTGCTGATTCATTGTGTTCTTGAGAGAAATCAGAAATTGAATGAAGAGGAAAGATCATCGCTGAGATTGGGAGCAAAAAACCGAAGAAATTCTTGAAAGACAGGGGTTCTGGTATAGCAGAAACTTGAGCAAGAAAAGCAATATATTCAGGTGAAAAGGAGGGAATGGGCTGGTGAGGTATAGTATAGACATATTCACCAAGGTAGGAGGGAGGTGTGTGAGTTCTAGTGGATCTATGGTGGGGTGTTTGAGTCACAGGTTGAGTAAGAGTAGCGGAATTGTCATGGATTGGGTGATCTGGTTGAACTATAGAATCTGGTATAACAGGTGGTTGAGGTTTAGTGAGGGACTGAGTTGATGCAAAATAGGGGTAGAAGCACCACACGGGGTAGGTATGAGAGTGAGTTCGAGAGTGAGTTCAGTAGGTAAGACAAGGGTGGGGAAATTGGTATGAGTAGCTGTTGGTGTAGTGAAGTCTTTGAAGGGGAAGGATTCTTCCTGAAACACTACATCACGAGAGATAAAGAATTTTCTGGTGGTGAGATTATAGAGTTTGTAACCTTTATATCCCATTGGATAACCTAAGAACACACAAGGGTAGGCTCGAGGAGTGAATTTTGTCCTGGTTTGAGGTATAGTAGTTGCATAGCTTAGACAACCAAACACTTTTAGGTGTGATTAGGAGGGTGCATGGCTCTTTGTAAAGTAATTCATGAGGGGATTTGTTGTCTAAGGAAGGAGATGGTGTTCTATTGATGATATGTGCAGCAACACAAACACTATCACCCCAAAAGGTGAGAGGCAGAAATGATTGGAACATGAGTGCACGAGCTATGTTTAACAAATGCTGGTGCTTCCTTTCAACCACTGAATTTTGCTCAGGCCTATATGGGCATGAGAGTTGACGAAGAGTGTCTTGTTCCTGCAAGAAGTCAGTCAATGCAAGTTCTTTGGCATTGTCAGACCTCATGCATTTGATTGTCTTGTTAAATTGAGTCTTAACAAGAGCAAAAAACTGCTTGAGTCTGGCAGTTGCCTCAGACTTGTTGGTGAGCATATATATCCAAGTAAACCGACTACTGTCATCCACAATAGTTAGAAAATAAACCTTTCCATCATATGTTGATTGATTGTAGGGACCCCAGGTATCACAATGAATAAGATCAAATGGATTCTTGCACATGTTATGACTTGATTGAAAAGGTAATCGTTTGAATTTAGCTAAGGGACAAATAGTACAAGTACTAGTATTGAAACTGCTAGGAATAGTAAATGGAATTGTATTACTAATAGTTTTGAGTACAGAATCAGATAGGTGACCTAGCCTAGAGTGCCAAATGTTGGCAAGATGATTTGTACTAGTAATGGCAAAATTACAAGTAGTATTACAATCCTGATTAAAAGGTATACTAGAAGTACAAACCTTATTAATGGTGCTAGCAGGATTACAATGAACAGCATATGAATGCATAGTATAAAGACCATGTTCCAAGCTACCTTTACCAATCTCTTTCAGCAGGTTGATGCCCTAAATCATTAATTTTTTTGCAAAGAAAGTGAGGGACATGTCAGTATTATCTAGCAGTTGCCTAACGGAAACCAGATTGACAACAAAAGAGGGAATATATAACACATTATGTAAGGTTAAGGTTGGAGAAAGTATAACAGAACCTATACCAGTTACTGGCACTCTAGTTTTGTTTGGCAAAGTGACATGTTTACCAGTAATTGTTCTAAAATTGTGAAACAAGGATAGAAGGTGACATATATGGGATGTAGCACCTGAATCAAATAACCATTTGATATAGGGAAGGGGCATATCAGTGTCTAGGAGGGACAAGATCATACCTACACAATAAGTATCCACTTGATCCGATTCAGGTGTGCTAGCCTTGGGCATTTGAGCCTGAATGAACTTCATCATCATTTGATATTGGTGATTGGAGATGGAAATGCTCCCAGAAGCAGAGGCAGAGTCATTATCAGCAACATTGTTTGCCTTGGCAACAAGTTTAGTGCTTGCAGCAGGTTTCTTGTTGTATGAAGGAGGGTACCCGTGCAATTTGAAGGATTTCTCCTTTAGATGACCAAGGACACCGCAATGTGAACATTGAGGATGTTCACGTCGAGTATTTCTTGCTGGTGGTGAAGAAACTTCACAGACAAGAGGAGTATCCACAGAGACAGGTACAGTAGGAACTTGTCGTTGTTGTTCATCTTGAGCAACAAGAGAGTAGACCTTCTCAATGGATGGAAGAGGATCCATGAGCAAGATTCGACCACGCACATTGAAGAAATTCTCATTGAGTCCTATGAGAAAACTAAGAACACAGTCACGTTGAATGTGATCAAGAAGTAGTTGAACACTACCACATGTGCAGGTGTGAACCGGTTTGAATTCACTAAATTCTTCCCACACATTGACTTGAATTTAGTGTAGTAAGCATTGATGGATGACGTACCTTGCATACAGTTGGTGACATCTTTCTTCAATTGAAACACACGAGGACCATTGTGTTGCTGAAAGCGAGTATGAAGTTCGTTCCAGATCGTAGAAGCATCATCGGAGTAAATGACACTACTCGCAATTTCCTTCGAGATTGAATTGAGAAGCCAAGAGGAAACAGTGTTGTTATTGCGAATCCAGGCACTGTACTTATCATCATCTTCAGCCGGTTTCTTGAATTTGCCATTAACAAAGCCAATTTTGTTCTTTCCTAAGAGCGTCATGGACATTGCTCGTCGCCATGAACTAAAATTGTCTTCGATAAGGGGTTGAGCAACAAGAATCAAACCCGGATTGTCAAAAGGATGAAGGTAAAACGGATCTTCGTGATTGTTGCTTGCGTTTGTCGTCGTGATTGAAGATCAATCGAAGCAAGAGAAAACCAGATCGATGTGAAGAAGAACGATTGCAGGAAAAGAAACTGAGTTGAAGCAAAAGAGATGAAAGAAAAAATTTCTTCTGATACCATATCAAGAGTAACAACTCAAAGAGAAAATGAAATGGATAAATTTCATTATTGCAAAAAGTGAATTATAATGTGTGAACCTCAGAGTATTTATCTTGAGGTGATAAACTAGCTAAGTGAATACAACCTCTAACTACTTGATAACAGAGTGCTAACCGAAGCAGTTACTCTCTAACTAAACTAACTAATTACAATTAACATAACTCAACTTCAGCTAACTAGAGTACTTACATTGGTTAGTCAATGCTATGTACAAAAAGAATTTGAGCATATAGCTAAGACTACTCAAAAGAGACAACCCATGAGAAGGGTAAAGAAATGTGGCAAAAATGAAGATGACCGAGAAGTTTCGAAATTTTAATTGAGGGAGGATATGTTGAGAATGCCGATTGAAATTTCCAAGACAAGTGCAAAAGAGTAGAAATTTAAGAGGTACATTTCACAAGATGCGCGAATGTATCTAGAGTCTTGGAAATTTAGAACAATTAATGTCCACTATGTTAAATACATGAATGGAACCTATGCACTCTCTTATAAATAGAGAAACTTATGAAGAGGTGAATCATCCCAATTTGGAGAGGTGAGGCATCTCCTTTTGGGTGATCATATGGAGAGCCGAGGCATCCACATAATGGGTGATCATGTAGAAAGTTAAAGAATCTCCAACTATGTCCTAGTGAGAGGAGAGCGTTTGGTGATAATCCCTTGTGTGAGATGTGACTTGTGAGTGCTATCAATCATTGTAACACTTAGAGTGACATTATTGTAGAGTGATACACATATTGGGTTAGGTTACACACATTGTTCTAATCATATTTGAGATAATGAGAAAATTATGTTGATGAGTTTCCATGTAAATCTCTTTGCGCGCTCTTAATTCTTTCTTTGTGGTGTGTGTGTTCCCATTCAAGATCCTAGGTGTGTGTGGATTTCCCCAACACATTTCTATTGCCATTTACTTAACAAAGCCTATGTAAGTTATTAGATTGGATTGGTGATTGTTGTGGGAAAGTTAATGAGTGAAGTGATGAAGAGGGTTTCGAGCGTTTAAATCTTGCCTGCTATAACATGTTTATCAAATCTAACAAATACTAACATTCATAATTAAAAAAATCATCAAATTCTTCGACGCCACAAACACTTTTCCCATTAATCCACCATCCTCCACCCCCTCTCGAGGCGGAACAACAGATGTCTGCAGAGGATTGTGGAGGTTAAGGTGAGAATTGTTGATTGCACGACTAATTGGAGATCGAGATTCAAGTCTCATTTGCAAGCATGGCTTTGGTCTCTGCCAACTATCAGACCTTAGATTTTTTTTCAAATGGGATATCAAGTCTTCGATGATTTCTACTACTTAAAGGATATATTGAAGGATACATTTCAAAGCAAAATTTGACGAGAAAAGACAAAAAAATAAATTTATATTTCAAGATGTGCAATGCATGCTTTTGTACAAGAAATGGCATGAAATGAAAGAAACGACAAGCAATAGTTTTTTTTTAAATGATAAAGCATCGTATACACTAGATAGGACTTGTTGCAATTTCGTAAAAAATCAAGTAGGTATTATACATCATTTTTATAAGCAAATATTATATTAATGTGAGTACACGAGGTACTTCAACCCTTACGGATATAAGAGGCTTCATTAAATCCTTCTATGAGCGAAAATCCAAGGGGAAAACACCCTAGGAGGAAAAATAATACCCCAAAAACAGCGAGGCGAAAAGCCAATTGAAGTAAAAAGAAAACTATTAGTATTATTGTCTAATAATTATTTTTGATAGCTAAATAATTCAGAAATTTATTCTTACAACCGCCACTCAATTTGAAGGTAAAAATAAAACAAATAAATTCATAAGATGAATGCAAAAATAAAATAATTCCAATTGACACAACTCAACATATGCAGCAATTCCTCAGATTTCTTCATCATTATTATACTTTGGCATTTCATAATGAGTAGCGGCAGCTCCCAAAGTATAACTAAGAGAAAAATGCATTAAACTCTTCAAGAAGATCTGGATGGTCCTTGAAAAGTCCGACGATCTCATGGTAAATCTCAATTTTACTCTTAGTTCCATTTTTATACATACTTAATAATTCTAGAAAAGACCTAAAGACACTCAGGTTGCCTTCAAAACGAGCCTCAACCTTGTCCACAAAATCAAGAGCATCAAAATAATCTACATCTCTCTTTTGTGGAGGAGGTCGTCGTTGTTGTTGGTCCTCCAATGGAAGTGTGATTTCACATCCCTTTGGCAAGAAAACATTAAATCCTGTAAGTAAATCGTCATACCCTTTCAACAGCTCTTTCACTGTTGCTATGGTGCTTGTTGCACCAATTTTGTGAGCCCTGAATTTTACCAGGACATCTAGAAATGCATCATATTCTTCCCTCTTATTGTCAAACATGGTGTCTTTTACCTTCCTAAGATATGCCAATGCATCATCCATGGTTGGTTTCTTCCGACTAACACCACTTGAAGGTTCTCCTCTAGAAGACATGGATCTCTTCATCTTGATTGAGGGTATGCAAAGCAAACAAGAATGAAAAACTCGAACCCACCCAAGACAGGATTGTAGATAGATGGATCAACAACAAATGTGAACAACAAAATATATAAAAAAATTATTCAAAGAATGGAAAATATTTGGTCAAAAAAATTAAAGAACGGAAAAGATCTCTAATTGAAATTGTCCCTTATATACGATTTCCATTATTAATACATACCTGCCAAAAAAAAAAAAATACCACCATCAAAACATTCCAATCATGAGGCCCTTCCAATACTTTCCTTTTTTCTTTCGAAAAGAAAATACTTTCCTTTGCGGTTTGAGTTTTTTTTATATGTAGACGAAGTGGTCACAACCATTAGAAACTCACACACACAAAATATCAACATTAAATACTTATCGTTATATGTTATAAAAACTTTATTAGTATATATTAGGAATAAACCTCATTAAATTCTGTCAATAGGTCAAAATAACACATTTATTTTTGTTCCTAGTCAGGCAAAACACATTTAATAGCATATAATAATAATAATAATAAAAAATAAAAAATTTAATGGAAATTATATACCATAAATTAGGTAGCTTACTGTAATCAATTTTTTTTTAAACCCTGTATATTCTACGCGTAGTTGTAGAGACAAAATTTCTCAAGTTGGTAGACCACAATGGGCAGCAAAACTCTCTCTCTCAAGAGATTTAATGCTACTGCACTTTCAAGGATGAATTCGATATGGAGACCCTAGTTAAGCTGAAAGATATCCAAACTATCTCATTCAAGCGCTCTTGGGAAGTATATAGTTACATTCAAATCATGACTATAATACTGAAAAATCAAAAATAATTGTTTTGGAAAGAAAATATAATAATGCCTTTGTATATTTCTTAATAAACAATTATTTATAAATTACTTTCCCATAATAAAAAATGTCATTTAGAAATTATAATTTCCCCAAAAAATTAAATTTATAAAAAATGTAACGCTGCAATTTTATATCAATAGACGTAAATTTAGAATTAATGAAAAATCAAGTATATGTGATTAAAGTTAAGTATTTGTGTAATAAATTTCAGAAGCATATGATTTAAAATACAACATGGTTTTAATAACTTTGACTTTTATACACTACGAGTCTACAACTATATATATTTGATGAAGATTTATGGATAACAAGTAAACTAGCTTATAACGGATAGTTGATATTAGATAAATTAGTGTTTGATAAAATTTACTGTTCAATTAGTTTATAAATATTGTAAAATTACATAATTATACATTTTTAATTAATGTTTAAAATGAGAGGTCGAGAATCCTCATTCAATCTAATATAAATAAAGAATACACTAAATTAATAAAGAAATATAAATAAAGAGAATGGCCATTGAATCTAATATATATTAATAATGAATTTAATTAAAATAATAGTAATAATACCATAAGCTTTACAAAAAACACGGAGCGACACAAGATTTGAACCTAAGGGTTATAGTTAAGAGTTAGTTCTCATTTCTCACAAGCACTAGTTTTCACCATGAGTGAGTGAGTGAGTGAGTGAGTGAGAGAGAGAGAGAGAGAGAGAGAGAGAGAGAGAGAGAGAGAGAGAGAGAGAGAGAGAGAGAGAGAGAGAGAGAGAGAGAGAGAGAGAGAGAGAGAGAGAGAGAGAGAGAGAGAGAGAGAGAGAGAGAGAGAGAGAGAGAGAGAGAGAGAGAGAGAGAGAGAGAGAGAGAGAGAGAGAGAGAGAGAGAGAGAGAGAGAGAGAGAGAGAGAGAGAGAGAGAGAGAGAGAGAGAGAGAGAGAGAGAGAGAGAGAGAGAGAGAGAGAGAGAGAGAGAGAGAGAGAGAGAGAGAGAGAGAGAGAGAGAGAGAGAGAGAGAGAGAGAGAGGATGTAGTATTGGTTGGGCACCCCTTGTGCTCTCTTTCAATGAAATATTGCTTATCTAAAAATAAAATAAAAAAACGACATGTAGTATCGATAGTTTTATGGAGAATGCATGCCATAAAGGATGTAGCATGTAATAATATTGTGTTTATTAAAGTAGCAAGTAATATATAATATGAACTCAATAGACAATTTAGTCTACATTAAAATGACGATTGATACTTTAATTCCAAAAGCATTATTCTCTAAAGAAATCATACTAATGTATTTTATAGAATTATTAATATACAATTATTTGTGAATTACGTTACAAACAAAAAATGTCACTTTTGTTGAACAGAAAAATGATGTATTCTATTTATTATGATGTGTTTAAGGAACACAAAACCTGTATATGGTGTAATTTTCTCTCAGTCAAGAATATGTGACATAGACCAAAAACAATGCCATGCAGCTCATGGTGCATTTTTATTTGAATGAAAGAAATGTAAAATGTAAAAACAAGCATATATATATATATATATATATATATATATATATATATATATATATATATATATATATATATATATATATCAAAGTATGTTAGTGTGTGTTTCAAAAGGATTGAATCTTATGGCTCGAAGGAATGAGTGATGGTGAATGGTGAATGGTGAATGGTGAATGGTGAATGGGTGCCTGTTAAACCTATTCTATTATACTTTTTTAAGAGTATTGATTCATTCAACAAACAAGCAAGGCCCAAACCAATACACACTAAATTTGAGCCAAACAAGTCCAACAAGCTCACAAGCAGATGAAACAGATATAAAGGGCCCAATACTAGGCAGCCGAATGAAACAACCTGATCCAACCAAAGGAAACCGAAGTACCACTAGTGGAAAAAACGGATTTTACATCAGCAATTTATATCAGTTAAAACACTAACAGATATGGAAAAGGAGACGGTGGCATTTTTGCAATTTTTATTACATTATTCATATCGGTTGAGTGTCTAACCGATATGGATATTGAAAACATTACATTATTCATATCGGTTGAGTGTCTAACCGATATGGATATTGAAAAGATTACATTATTCATATCGGTTGAGTGTCTAACCGATATGGATATTGAAAACCCAATCGTTCTAAAATTTCCTTGCGCGCTAGTAACACCCACGCGAGAAGAGAGAAAGCCAGCGTTCCATGCGAGAAGAGAGAAAGCGTGCGAAGAAAACCCTAACCCAAGAGAGAAACGCGAAGCCACCGCCCACCGTCCACGTCGTTCTTTGCGCGTCATGCCGATTCCGTCCACGTCGTTGTTGCGCCGTCGTTGGTGTGTGGGTTTCATATATATATAATCGATTTCAGGTAACTTCTCTCATTTTCTTCTCTGTGAGGTTTCATATATATATAATCGATTTCGTTGGTGTCGTTCTTGAGGTTTCTCTTCGCCAGTAACGCCCCGAACGCCACACGAGGTAGGGTTTTTGTGGCTCATTACATAAATGGCAAATAAGTTACAACAAGTTAAAGTTTTAGTCAGTATTCTATATAAACCAGATAAATTCAAACAGATTTTAGAGATAAGCCAAAGTGTGTTTCACTTATGACAATTAGGGGCATTTAATCCGTAGGTTAACAAATCAGTATTGTTGACCAGAGGCATAATGTGATTGAATTTGGATTTTTAGGAGATAACAGAAGAATTCCACAAATAAGCCAGAATTCCAATTAGAAGAATGGAATCCGCTGAACAAAGTTGAGAGAGTAAAGAGAATATTTGGAGAGAAAGTGGCTATACCAAATGATTGTTGTATGATTTTCATTTGCGGAAAGGCATATAAGTGCATGAGTTAGCTACAGAGAATCAAATGGATTATTCCAACTATACCTCATCAATACACAAGTGCAATAAAGTGTGTGAAAAGCGAAAATATCTTTGTGACATAATAAAACTAAGGTAGTAAAATTAAACACGAATGAATATGAAAATGTTTGTCACACATAAAACTTATGCTTATGGTCTGTTTTAATAGATTAGGGGTACATTTGATTGTTCATGGTCTGTTTAGATTGTTCATTTTAAAAGTTATGTTCTGCTTTTTAAGCGATTCGTTAATACCTTTATGAACATTTCATCTATGATTCAATCATTATTGGTCTTTAATACCTTTTTAATCTCAAAACCAGTTTCATTTCATCTATGATTCAACTGTTATTTGTCTTTGATTACATAGGTTGACTCTTATACTAAGCTAGTTTAATTAAGTAAATTCATAACTCAATGGAGGTTAGGCATAACCTTAACTAACTTTAACTAAATTATGAACTAACTCAGATTGGTTAACTTTAGTCTCAATAACACCGGATAGATTAGTTTGAGAAGGTGAATTAGAAACTGGACATGTTCTTGATCAAAATACCAACTGATTTCTTATTAAACTTATTCTGATTTTTATCCTTAATCTTGCCTATGTGGATTCTTTTATCGCTTTTGATTGCATTAGAGATAAGTCGATGACATTAGAGAAAACTAATCGAGATTTTTACATTATGAATCTAAAATTTTATCGTTAAAATTAATTGATTGTGCTTGTGCCCCAACTTAGAAACTTTTCTTTGTCTATGTATGACTATGCTTATGATTGGAATAAAATAGGATTCAGGCTACAACTCACGAGTATAAAGCATATCAAGAGCAGGTTCTCAGCAATAGCTCAAAATTTGCAGAGGTACAATTCTACTGTCTTTTCTCATAGATATTATTTTTTCATACAACATAGGAGCTGGTATTATTGTTGAACCACAGGAATTGACTTTGTATTTCAACTCTAAATATGTTGTAGGCTCTGAGTGAGAAGGGCTATGAGCTTGTTGCTGGTGGGACTGAGAATCATCTAGTTTTGGTGAATCTGAAGAACAAGGTAACCAAAGGCTATTTTAACTTTTCATTTAAGCATAGTTGATTCCTCTAAGTTAGACAAACATAACATTAAGTGCTAATTGTGTGTTAGTCATACTGTCTGGTATATATTCCTACTCAAATAAATGCAAAAATTCTGGAATTATTGTTATTATTATTATTTGAAACACTTGACGTGTTCATATAATTCCATTATGGTTTTTCTGTGCTTGATTATAGGTCTTACTTTGTGTTGATTATAAGTAGATTTCTTCTGGATCCTTTGTGTAACGTGGATTCGCCGCTCCTATACTCTACCCTTCACATAGTCTATCTTCAATTGGTTTTATCTGTTGTCACTGCTGTTGTGCGTTTTCTCTACCTGGATCAATACTAGCCGCCTAAGTAGTTATGGATCGTAGTTGGATCAATACTAGCCGTCTAAGTGATGAGTATGAGAAGGGCGTGGAAGAGTTTCTAGAATTTGCTAAAAGAAGTTGTCCAAAAAATAAGAAAAAGTTTGTTTGTCCTTGTGTTAGTTGTAAGTTTTATTGTCCTTGTGTCAATTGTTTGAATAATGACAAACTAATTCTTACGGACATTCTCGATCATCTTCGTTGTGATGGCTTTAACAAGAGTTATACAAGGTGGATATGGCACGGTGAATCCTCAAGAATACCAAGCGCATCCCGGAGAGATGAGGTTAATGCCGATATGAATGATCGACTAGAAGATATGATTCGAGATCTTGGACCGTAGACTTTTCAACAAACATGTATGTATGATTCTTTGTGCGGCGACAATGTAAGTCGTTGTATCCTGGTGCACCAAATTCACACCGGTTGTCTGCCGTGTTTAAAATTGGTCAACCTAAAGGCAAGAAACGGGTGGGTGATACAAGTTTCACGCAATTGCTTGAGTTCTTTGAAAGACATGCTTCCGAAAGGTAACACATTGCCGGGCCAGATTGCTATGAGGCGAAAAAGATATTGTGTCCTATGGGTATGGAGTATAAAAAAATACATGCATGTCCTAAAGATTGCATATTGTATAGGAAAGAATTTAAAAATAAGCACTCATGTCCTACTTGTGGGACATCACGCTACAAAGCGAAGGATGACGATTCTAGTTGTGATGTGACCTCAAAGGGTTCTCCAGCAAAAGTGTTATGGTATCTTCCAATAATTCCAAGATTCAAGCGATTGTTTGCTAATGCAAATGACTCAAAGAACATTAGGTGGCATTCAGATGAACGAATATGTGATGGACAGCTTCGCCATCCAGCCGACTCTTTGCAATGGAAGAAAATTGATTGTTTGTTTCCGGAATTCGGCAATGAGCCAAGAAACCTTAGACTTGGACTTGCTACAGATGGAATGAATCCTTACGGTAACTTAAGTAGTAATCATAGTTCATGGCCCGTTCTGTTGATTATTTACAATTTATCCCCTTGGTTGTGCATGAAGCGCAAATACATGATGTTATCTATGATGATTTCCGGCCCAAAACAGCCAGGGAATGACATAGATGTCTACCTAAGTCCCTTGATTGAAGATTTGGGAAAGCTATGGGAGGAAGGAGTTGATGTGTTTGACGGATATAGAAATGAGTATTTCAAGTTGCGTGCCATGTTATTTTGTACAATCAATGACTTTCCAGCATATGGGAACTTGTCTGGGTATAGTGTTAAGGGGCATACAGCAATGCCTATCTGTGAAGAAAACACATGTTATCATCAGCTACAGCATGGAAAGAAAACTGTTTACCTTGGACATCGAAGATTTCTAAGACATAATCATCAGTATCGGAAGTTGAAAAAAGCTTTTAATGGACATCAAGAGAATGAAGTTGCTCCAAAAGCCTTAACTGGAGAAGAAGTTTATGAACGAGTTAAGGACATCAAGGTTATATTTGGAAAGTCGCAAAAACAATCAAATGAGAAAAAAAAATGGAAGAAGCGGTCAGTGTTCTTTGATCTTCCATACTGGTCCAAACTTGATGTTAGACATTGTATTGACGTCATGCACGTGGAAAAAAATGTATGTGATAGTGTTATCGGAACGCTTCTCAACATTCAGGGAAAGACAAAGGATGGTGTGAATGCTCGATTAGATTTGGTTGTGATGGGTATTAGAGAGCAGTTAGCTCCGGAACAAAGAGGTAAATCCACCTATCTTCCCCCGGCATGTCATACATTGTCCAAAAAAGAGAAAACAAGTTTTTGTCAGTGTTTACGGGGTGTCAAAGTACCACATGGTTACTCCTCAAATGTCAAGAGTCTTGTCTCGATGAAGGATCTCAAATTAGTTGGTCTAAAGTCTCATGATTGTCATGTCTTAATGCAACAACTTCTACCAGTGGCTATTCGTGACATTTTGCCTAAAAAAGTTTGTCATGTCATAACTAGATTGTGCCTATTCTTCAATGCTATTTGTAGCAAAGTCATTGACCCTTTGAAGTTGGATGACTTGGAAAATGAGGCTGCCATTATATTGTGCCAATTGGAGATGTATTTTCCTCCTTCTTTTTTTGACATCATGGTTCACTTAATTGTTCATCTGGTGAGGGAAATTAGATTGTGGTCCTGTTTATTTAAGGTGGATGTACCCAAATGAGCGATATATGAAAATATTGAAAGGGTATGTGAAGAACCAATATCGTCCCTGAGCATCTATCATTGAGAGGTACGTTGCGAGAAGAAGCTATTGAGTTTTGTTCGATTACATGTCTAACGTGGATCCTATAGGGATTCCTAAGTCTCGTCATGAGGAAGATTTGCGGGAAAGGGTACACGAGGTTTTGATATTAAGAGCATGAGTCGGGCGTAAGTTCTTGAGGCACATATGTATATATTGAATAACACCAGAGGAGGTTCAACCTTACTTATCTACTCATAAAAGCATTGTCAAGGAGAAGTATCCTCGAATGACCGAAAAAGATAAGTTGATTGAGCATAACAAGACTTTCCTAAATTGGTTTCAAGAGCAAATCATTAATGCCGATAGTGTTTACAAACATTAGAATGGCTAGCACATGGGCTTAACTTTGATATCATATGTTGGAGTGGATACGATATCAATAAGTTTTCATTTTATACAAAGTCCCAAGATGACAAGAGTTCCATGCAAAACAAATGGGGTTATGGTTGTGGTTGAATCCATGCACTTTTCTAGTTCAAAAGATAAAAACCCATCACGGCATCCATATCTTATTTTGGAGTCATTGAAGAGATTTGGGAGGTTGATTACACTAAATTTCTCGTGCCCGTTTTTAAATGCAAGTGGGTGATCAGAATGTGATGGTGTAAAAATTGATGAATTAGGATGTACATTGGTGGACCTTAACAAGGTAGCTCATAAAGAGGAGCCTTTTATCATGGCATCTCATGCGAAACAAGTGTTTTATGTTAGTGATCCTTCTAGCCAAAGATGGTCCAGTGGTTCTCCAAGGAAAAAACATACATGCTAATGATCAAGACCAAGATTCAACTCTTGATATTCCCGAGACTCCTTTCTTATCACGGATGCCTATTTTCAATGATGAAAGTGAATTGGACGATGTTCATGCAACTCGTGATGATCATCGGGAAGGGATATGGGAATAGACAATAAGTTAAGTTTGTTTCGCTCTCATCATTAAGCTAAACTTTTGATTATATGTCTTGTATCAAAGATCACAATCTTTTTATTCTCCTTATAGTCTTTGTCCATTTGATATTTGTTATTTATTTTTATCTCACTTTGTGGTTATACTTTCTTGTTTTTGTTTAAACAGACCCATGGATGACCGATCGAGCATCTCTCCAAGGAAAAGAGAGGGTAGGCGTGCTACAAGGTTAAAGAATTTAACCCGTGATCGTGTTAGTGTTCAAAGCGCGTATGATTCAATTTGATGAAGTACCGGCAAGGCTATTGGGCCAAATTCGATAAAGTTCAACAGATTTCATAGGCGTTCTAGCTCAAACAAAGCTAGTATCTTGGTAATGGATTGGAAAGATATTGATGAAAGAGTTAAAGATAGGATGTGGGAGACTATCATGGTATTTCACTATTACACTCTATGTTTTTATCTATTGTGTTTAACTATTTTATTAAGTCTTTCATTTTGTTTTGTAATGTAGAGCACATTTGATGTTCCAAATACTGAATTTGTGAAGAATAAAGTGATACGATATGCGGGTGACCTTTGGAAGGCTTTTAAAACACAACTCACTAGCCAATATGTATTTGGAAAAAAAAAGGACAAATCTCCTTGTGAGAAGTATCCGTTCATTGATGAGGATACGTGGAAGCAGTTTGTTGAGTCTCGATTAACACCCACATTTCAAGTAAGTTGGAAAGGAATTATAGTTTACCAAATATATTTATTTTTATTGAATTTGTTTGTATTTATTTGTATGTTATTATTGATAATAGGAGAAAAGGAAAAAGGGACAAGAAATTCAGTCAAATAATCTCTACCCCCACACATTGTCTCGTGGGGGTTATCATTTGCTTCGTGGAAAGATGGTGAAAGAAAGAGAGAAAGAATTTGAAGAAGCGTCCCAATCTGATCCTTCACAAGTTGTCGATCCTCCATCATCACCTAAACGCCATGAATTATGGAAGAGAGCCAGACAAAGGCGAACTGGTGATTATACATCTGAAAAAGGACGCATTATTGCTGAAAAGATTGTAAGTAAATATTCAACTTTAATTGTAATTTAAATTTGAACAAAAATGCACATAGTTTTAAGCATGTTTGTGAATTACATGTTCTAGGATTCTCTACAAGAACAAACTTTGCAAGGAACCTTTGTTCCACATGGACGTCAAGATATATTAGCTCGCGCCATTGGGGCGTCCAACACCCCTGGCGTGTTCGTGGTGTTGGAGGAGGTGTGGGTATTGTAGATTACTTTGGACGACGTTCACGTTGTGGACCCACCTCAGAAGTTGTCACCAAAGAAGACTTAGCTATCATCACAGAAAACATTACTCAGAAAGTTAGACAGGATGTGATGAAGGTATATATAAATTCTGCTTTTAATCGAGCATTACTGCTTTTATTCTTGCTTTAAAGTGTGCACTTGTCTTGATTGTAATGTTTATCTTTGGTGTTAAAGTTGTGAAAGAAAAATATCATATGACAATAATATAATCTGTTATCAAATTATTCTCTCTTCAATGATCAACAAGAAAACTATGATGTTGCTGCTGCTTGTCCTAGTTTCATGGTTCCAGATGGTTTTGACTATTATTATTAGTTTCATATATATATATATATATATATATATATATATATATATATATATATATATATATATATATATATATATATATATATATATATATATATATATATATATATATAAATATTTTCTTTTCATAAGAAGTATTTGGCTCAGTGGTGTAAATTGGGTTCAGAATATTGTTCCATTTGCTTGAATTTTGTTTGGGTTAGAGTAATTGCGCATCTCCTTTAATTTAGAATTTAGAAGTTGGTTCACTTTATCTGTTTTATGAAATTCAATGTAGGAGCTGGCTTCTATGGGTTACTCCCAACAATGCTCAAATAGTAATAAGGGTAGTTGTTACATTGCGGAAAAAAATATGGAGGAGGATCACTTTGATGGTATTCAGGATCATATTGATGATATCCAGGATCAATTTGATGATAACTCGGATCAGTCTGACGATAACCCAGATAGGTGTAAGTTGTATGTTGATAATCCTTACCATTTAGTGGCAATTGGTCGTATTTTCAACTTGGGCTCAGTCATTCATAACAAGAGTTTAGAGATTGATATGGTGAGGGTGGTGGTTGAAGAGGTTCGGCATGGAGAAGCTCAAGTTCCTATACCCACTGATGAGGTTCAAACGGTGAAACAAGCCCTAAAAATTTTTATTCAGTGGCCGAGAAGACTTGTTAAACCTTTTTCAAATAAGGTTTTCAATGTTACTAATTTCTTTCTATATTTACACTTGAAATAACGTTTTCAATGTTACTAATATATTATATTTCTTGTTTAGGAAATTGGAAAATCTAGAAAGGACAATCCACCCAAAAGTTCTGCACCTCAGCTTAATCCAATTCAAGAGTTGATGATATTGGTTGTACCTATGTCTTCCTTTATAGAAGTAAGATTGGAACATGGACCCACCATTGTAAATTCTTATATACCAACGAGAGACGTCATGGATCTTTGTTGTGGTAACCAAGAACTTAACGCACTGTTATGCAATTTTGGTTGACGTAAGTTAGTTTACTTATACTTTAGTTAACCAATTAACTATGAAATCAGATAATTAACATTTAGCATGCATGACGTCTTAGGTATATGCATCGCCAATGTATCTTGAAGGGCAATAGTAATTTGTATGGTTTGATTGACCCTCAAGATTTGGTGCCTCCGGTGATTCCTCAACACCTTTTGGATCCAGCTAATTCCAAGGATATTTACCTAGCGCCTTACCATAATGTGTAAGTACATATTCATCAATTATTTTAAATTTCAATGTGACTTGTCACTAATTGTTCCCAAATGTAGTGATCATTGGCAATTGTTGATCATTTGTCCTAAGAGTAATGAAATCGCCTTCCTTTGCTCGCTTCATCGAAAAAGCCGATTCCATCTCTCAAGCAAAAACTTAATAGGTAAGCTCTTACTTATTATACATCATGTGTAGAAAAGTTATAACAAAGTTAGAGATTGTCTTCCTTTATAAGTTTGTATGATGTCTTCTTTTTTTATTAGTGCTATGGAAGTATATCATAAGTTGATGGGGACTAGAAAGAAGGCACCTACATGGATTTGTCCCATTGTAAGTAGTTAATTTAATTCTTGAGATTTAATTACAATTTTGTATTTTGTATTTTATTACTATATATAATATTCACTATGGCATATAATTTGTAGTCCCGGAGGCAATCTGGCGTTACTGAGTGTGGATTTTATGTTATGAGACATATTTTCAATATTGTCTCTGCAAATATTGTTGATTTATGGTTGGAGGTACGTAATAGAATTTTTAACAAGTTATGTTAAAAATGTATTTTAGTTCATGAACTAATGTTTAGTCTTGTGTCATTTCATATTGTAGAGATTCAACACTACCGCACCATTCAATGATGATGATCTATATGATATTCGATTTCGATGGGCAAAACTATTTCTTGAACTTTACCGAAGTCGTACAATTGGGTGATAATATGTTAATAGGTAAAATTTACTAGTTTTTATCATTGTTTGATGCCATAGAACACTACGCCAGATTGGCTAAAAAAGAGCGCCACCATAAGCAGCGTTTTTTAATAAACGCCACCTATAGATGAAAAAGCATAGGGAATATTCAGCGTTTTTTGGAAAACGCTGAGTATATGGATGACGAAAAGGGTAGTAATAATCAAGCGTTTTTAAAGAAACGCTAAGTATATGGATGACGAAAGGGTAATAATCGCAGCGTTTTTAAAGAAACGCTAAGTATATGGATGACGAGAAGGGTAATAATCAGCGTTTTTAAAGAAACGCTGAGTATATGGATGACGAGAAAGGTAATACTCAGCGTTTTTAAAGAAAGCATTGCGCGCATCTTGTTGCTCGTTCTCACATATAATCAGCGCTTTTTCCACAAACGCTGAATATTCCCTTTCTCGTCATCCATATACTCAGCGCTTTCTTTAAAAACGCTGAGTATTGCTTCAATAAAATTTTTTTGCCCGCTCGCTTTTCTCTCTTTTTCTCATTTCCTTCGCGCTTCTCTTCTCCTCTCTCTCTCTCACAGACGTTCTCTTCTCTTCTCCACACCCAAAACCCACAAGGGGTGTTGGATTTGGAGTAGCACCAACCGAGTACTTTGGACCAAAACAGAAAGTCTATGATGAGAATCATGATCTGCCCACCACCGAGAAAGATGATGGCATTGTATGAAAGTTTGCAAGCTCAACTTAATGATATGCGATCACTTTATGGCCATGTTATGCCACTCAAAGACAACCCCCTCACTACACATAGCGAAGGTACGAGATAATTGCACCATGCCACAACTAAGGTATTAATTGTTTTTATTATTTTGTGGTTTATAATTGATTTATTGTACATATATATATATATATATATATATATATATATATATATATATATATATATATATATATATATATATATATATATATATATATATATATATATAACATCAAATAATGTCTTTATTATTTTGTGGTTTATAATTGATTTAGGACAACAATGAGTGTGAGTGTGAATTGTATATCTCAAACCCACATGAAATGGTTGCAATTGGCTACACATGTAACGAATTGGGTCCTTGATGCACAATGTACCCCTACCTCCAAATCATGTTAGAGTCGAGTTGCGGTACCATTTAGGAGGATGCACCATTGCTGTTCCGATTGATGATATTGATATACTTGACGGTGTCACAAGCAGCTGGTACCTTTGTGGCATGGCCATCCGCCTTGTCGTTGTAAGTGACAATATATTTGTAACTAACTAATTATAGTTTTTGTCATATAATTTGTGCTAACTAAGTAATTATTTTTGTTTAAACATAGATGCGCCAAAATGAAAAATCTAAGAAAGTGTCTACCAAGCAAGAAAAGATCTCCTTTGAAAAGTGCCTTTGGCAGGAAACATCTATTGGCAAGAAAGTGTCTCGATCCACCCCTTCTACAAAAGTGTCTCACCCACCCCTTATGTAGAAGTTTCACACCGCCTCTCTCCAAAAAAGTGACTGATCGACCTCCTCTTCTGCCAAGTGACTCATCCCACCCTTCTCCAATTGTGTCTCACCGCTTCTTCTTCCTCTTCCATTGAAGCTTATATGAAGATTGGTGAGGCCGACGCGTACGAGAAATACATCATGAAAGACAAATTGCTTACCATAAATTTTGAGGAAGAAATTTTTGGAGCTGACTTGCCTCATATAGTCGGACGTGAGGATATCCGTCTTTGTATGTGATGCGGATGAGGCAAATAGTATGGCTATGAATATATATGTCAGGTACTATGTAATTTATTATTTGACATTGTCGATTTAATTTTATTATATCGTTAATTTAATTTATATATATATATATATTTATATATCTAAATGTAGGTACTTGTACGAGGACATTGTGGTCCCTTCCGAACAGACACATAGATATTTGTTCTTGTGTCCGGAAAGTACAACCTTTCATCAAGTGAATCCCAGCCTGCGAAATTATCAATCACTTGTGGAACAAAACCAGGCTGCTGTTCTTGATTATGTCAATGACCGCTTCAAGGAAGCTCAAAATAGAAGTGATGATGATGTCTTACTTCTAGCACCGGTTAATCTAGGGTAAGAATTTTTACTCATTATTTCTTATATAACATGCATTTTTTTAATAGTCGTCAATTACTTATTCCTAAATTTTTTTTGTAGGAGACATTGGGTTTTGTATGCAATTAATCCTAGTAAAAAAACCGTGTATTACCTTGACTCACTTCAAAATCATTACAGAAACCACATGGAGTTTGTGGAGCTTTTTAACAGGTGTGTTTATTTTGTGTCATTCTGCATTTCTTACTTTTACTTATATATGTATATATTGTTATTAATATAGTTATATGACATTCTATTCAGCGGTTTAAGGACATATTGGGGAGTGAATAAATTAACAGTCGGATGGTTACCAATAGTTGTAAGTTTCTAACTTATACATTACATTATTTTGTCAAAAACTATATTCAACTCAATCTAACAATTAACTAATCTAATTATGTTTTGTAGTGTCCTAAACAATTGAATAACATTGATTGTGGGTATTACGTCATGCAATATATGAAGGATATAATTACCCGAAAGAAAACGACTATCCTCAAGAAGTATCTACTTCTAATATATTTTTATATGATTTCGATTTAATAGTGGTTCTTTCCAATATTTAACCATTTCAATTCTAATTTTATTTATTTATATAATTTCAGTATTTTAGCGATTGTCAAAGCAACACATACTCTGTTGACCAGATTACGAGATTAGGGAGAATGGTGCGATCATCTCTCCCGCTTTTTTTAAAGTTTCATTTGGATACATATAAGTTAGCTTAGCTAGTTTTTGGTTCATAATATTGTAACTTGATAGCTTGTTTTGGATACATATGAATTAGATAATGAAACTTCTTAGCTATTTTGTTTTGGTTCCTCTTATGTAATTTGTGTTCCTCTTAGCAAATTGATTCATATGTATTGGATTGGATTGGTACATGCAGTAATTTGTAAATATAAAAAGGAAAACACACAAAACAGAAAAAAAAAAAAAAATTTAGGCAATACTCAGTAGCTTTTAATAAAGCTACTGGGTATTTAGTAACACAAATAGGCAATACTCAGCTTTTAATAAAGCTACTGGGTATTTAGTAACACAAATAGGCAATATTCAGTAGCTTTTAATGAAGCGCTGCGTATAAGGGGTAATATTGGTAGCTTTTTAAAAAGCGCTAAGTATCTGGGAGGACGCTTAGGATATATTCAGCGCTTTTAAAAAGCGCTAAGTATTTGGGAGGACGCTTTGGATATATTCAGCGCTTTTTAAAAGCGCTAAGTATTTGGGAGGACGTGTTTTTGCAATGGGTGGCGTTTTTAGAAACGCTACCCATTGTTGGAGTGAATAGCCACCATACACCTTCAGCGCTCAAAAAACGCGCCCATTGTTGAAAAAACGCGCCCATCTACTAGATCTGTTGTAGTGGAAATTCACTACAGTCGCTTTCTTTAGCTCGATTTACGTGTTGCACATTGTTATATTGTTGCTCAGAATTTTGATTTATTTCATATCTTTTTATGTGTTATATCATTTTATTTTAAATAATAATAAAGCATCTTACCATGCCTGAAATATGGATATGAACATTTGGGTTGCTGTGGATTGTACTCAGCAGAGCAGTTTGGATATTCTATAATAATAGTAATAATTCAATTTGCAGTTACAACTATTGTTATTATTATTTTTCCTTCTCTTGTGTGAATAATGGAATGGAATAATTTGGATAGCAGATAAGGTAGGTGCTAGTGTCTATCTTATCATTGGAAAACTCATGAAAATAGCCTATAGTTAATTGATGGGCAGCTAATTACTAATATATAGGTTTGGATTGCTGTTGTGGTGCATATAAGATGATCGAGAGAATTTGTTTTGTATTCTGCAAAGAGAGCTTACAATTTACTTTTACAGATGCAGAAAGTTGGGAAGCTTCTTGATTCTTTTTTTTGGAAAACACTACAAGTGATGGTTAGGCAAGAACCAATTTGTGTATTTTGGAGAAACCTCTGTATTTAGAAGACGTGTATGTAGAAGACGTGTATGTGCCTATGACAATTGGGTGATAACTCACCAATTTGTGTATTTTGGAGAAACCTCTGTATTTAGAAGACGTGTATTTAGAAGACGTGTATGTAGAAGACGTGTATGTCTTTGAATATTATGCCTCACTGATTGAGGATTTTTTGGTATGTTGATTCAGGTTGTATGCCTACTGATTAGTTTTCTTAAAAAAAAAAAATCCACTTTTCATATCGGTTCTAATATAACCTGATATTAATAATAAACATTTCATATCGGTTACATTTAAAAACTGATATAAAAAACGATTTTCCATATCGGTTTAACAAAGAAACCGATATAAAAAAACGCGTCTATTGGCTTAAAAACTAAGTTTCTATAACGGGTCTAAGGGGAACCGATATAAAAAACATTTTCCATATCGGTTCTTTAACCGATATAAAAGCGTCTTTTTTTAATATCCCCTTTATCTATATCGATTCTGAAACCGATATGAATAGCCGTTTTTAACCGATATAAAAAGCCTTTTTTCTAGTAGTGTACAACTAAAACACTCAAGTACACACTAGCAACTAGTTACAAACACGTCGTATTCGAAGAGTGAGAAAACTCCCCAGAAACCCTAGATCAATACCGCTTCAGCAACATGGCAACACCAACGCACAACATGCAACTGAGGAGATCAAGCAATTGATTGCAAGTCATGAGCTAAGGCTATACGGACAGCGGAAGGCGAACTACAACACCAATTCCCGATCAAAGAACCAGAAGAGGCCAAAGAAGCTATGAAATGAGGCACCCGGTTTCCAACGCGATACACCGAGGTAAAACCAACATTAATGAAACTTGCGCTCATCATCCAGATATCACTAAGAATCCCTTCAGTTTCTTTAACAATTCTTTCATTTTTGCAAGTTTGGATTAAAACAAGGAAATCCAATACGAAAATCACATAAGATAGATGGAGGTTCTGACCAAAGACAACAACACCACGTAAAGCAGGGGCTTCAGCAATCATGGGGGAGGTCGCGAAAATAATGTTGGAGCTCACGGTAAGAAACTTGCCTTTGTAATCTCTACAAATAAATCCAAAACTCCCTTTCCAAGTAAAATGATTGAACAAATCATCTAAGTTTATTTCGAGGTAAAGGATCTAGGTGGTCTCCAAACTTTAGCATTAGTCACAAAGGGACCATTAGGGACACTTTGAATATGGGGGGCCTCGTTGGGATTTGGATATAATCATAGCTGACATAGGGCATGAGGATCTTCAAATGAACATAGCCTCATTCTGAAACTTTCAGATCGTCCACAAGGTTTAAAATAGCAAGGGAACCCTAGTCCCAGTAGTACTAGTCTTGTTGACACATAACATCTCAAGTAAATTCCCCAACAATCAATGAAAGGTAGATAAACCTAGCCTAGAGTGAATAGGAAAGCATTAAGCCCAAACAACAGAGGTTCCATCCAAGGGCACAGGAGGGTCATATGCTTAACAGTTTCAGTTTCCGAGAGACGATCTAGGCAAAGAGGATCTTTAGAAATTTTGTTTCTCCACAAGTTATCTTTTACTGAGATAGCATTAGGGCACAACTTCCACACAAAGTGCTTGTTTTTTTCAGGGACCTTACCACTCCAAATGAACCCCCAAATATTATGAGAACTATCATTAGAACTAGAGGCTCAAGCAGAGGAAGCTTGGGAGGGATTCCAAAAGCAGTTATACCCAGATTTAACAGAGTACACCCCATGCTTCGTGCGAGGTCAGAAAAACACATCATGTGAATGAGTCCAAGAGATAGGGCTTTTAATGGCAGAAATAGCAGATTGGGGTGGAGGTTAGCTCTTATCATGGCATGGCCCCAGTTATGATTAGATTCTTAGAGTCAATCATATCATTAACATGAGTAATATTAGAGGCAGCAGCCAAAGACGCTTTACCCCCATTAGCCAACCAATAAACCATTAACTGCATGACCCGAGCCAATAAACCATCTTCTAGGATTACTTTTCAGTAAATCCTTCCCATGGACTATTCTCTTACAAACCTAGGAGGAACCAATAGGGGTTCCAGCTTGCCAAAAATTAGAAAAAGGGAAACAGACCCCCTTCAGAATAGATCCCCAACAAGAATAAGGATATATTGTCCATTAATCTCCAATCCTTCTTGCTTAAAAGAGAAAAGTGCATCGCCTCGAAGCCCTTAAAACCTATACCTCTATAGAATTTAGGGGAGAAAATAAGATATCTATTATTCTAGTGAATACCCCTAGAACTGAAATTAGATCTCCACCAAAATTTGGCCACGACATTAGAAAGAAAGGAACATAGGGTTTTAGACCGCCTTACAATGAAAATAATATAGCTAGGGATATCTGGAATAACTGCTTTAACTAAAACCTCTTTGCCAGCTTGATTTAGAAGGTTACCCTTACATCCCTCCATTTTAGTAAGAATTATTTTCTTTAGTCATTGCAAACCCTAAATCTTTGATCCATCGCATTCAGAGAGTATGCATAAATAAGTCCTCGGGTGACCCCAAGTCGGGATATTGGTGATTGAAGATATGTTCCTTCTTTGCACAACATCAACCTTAGTGCCAAAGATCATTCCAAACTTGGTTTGTCATCTAGAATGGAAGTGATAATCGAAAAAATTGGAAGATTTGGTCATGCTTATCATCTACAAAGAGTATGACATCATCTTCTAAATAACAAGTACGTGACAAACAGAGCTTGGGGAGCCAGTTTAATACTTGAGAAATCTTTAGTCACATGAGAATATAACTTATAAGTCTTGAACGAACATCAAAAATAATGATGAAGAGGTAAGGAGACATCTGATCTCCTTGCCTAAGACCCCTCTTAGGAATTAAATTCACTAGACCTTAACCCATTTACGTGGTACGTATTTGATACTGAGGTAACCAAGGAAATAATCTTTGAGACCCAATTTTGATCAAAACCAAAATCTAATAGAGTGGCACTTAGAAATCCTCATTCCACTCTATCATAGGATTTATTCATGTCAAGACTCACAGCAACCCCCTTACCATTATTTCTTTTCTTAGATTTAAGAAAATGAAAAGCTTCAGGGGCCACAGTTGAATTGTCCTGATTGAGTTTCTCTCCAACAAAATCACTTTGTTGTGGAGAGATGATTAAATTCATTATGGGCTTCAAGGGGACAATAATTCTATCACTAATTTTATATAGGAATGACCAGCAACTTATAGTTCTCATGTGAGAAATTGATTCAGGCATGGGAATATTGGGAATGAGGGCAATCAAGGTACTGCTAACATCATCACCAAGGTGACCAGAATCAAAAAAACATAGAAACAACTAGAAAAACTTCTAATTTAATAATCTCCTAGTTCTTCTGAGAAAATATACCATTAGGGCCATGGGTTTTTAGAGCAAAAAAGTAGAATTCTCAACCTCAACATGAGAGACAGGAGCCAAGAGAGAAGAGTTCATTTCATCGGAGGCAATATAAGGAACCACATGCATTCAAAAGAATAGGGTTGAGATTCAAAGTATATAGAAAATTGTAGAAGTTAAGAATACCTATCATGATGTTATCCTGGCCTTCAAGCCATAGACCATTAGAACCTTTAATTCTATGAATCCTATTTCTACATCTTCTTTGGATAACAGTTTCATGAAAAAAAAAAAAAGAGTTTTTATCCCCCCGATTTAGCCATTTAAGTCTTGACTTTTGACCCCAATACTTCTCTTTTTGCTTCCAATGCTTGTTAATATCTTGTCTCAGTCACGTAACCTTAGACCAATCAAAAATATCATGGATAAGATTCAATAAATTCTAGAGTCTAGACTTCTTGTAAATCTCCTTTTCCGCATTCTTAAAAGTTTTGGAATGCCAATTACTCAATTGCTTCTCACAATTTCTGAGTTTAGAGCTCAAGGTTGACCAGCCAAAGTTATCCCTACAGTCAGCAACCCAGCTAGATGAGACAACTTGTCTACATTCCTAATGATCCTCCCAATAGACCTCATATTTGAAAGAAGTACCACTAGAACCCGAAAGCTCAGGTTTGAAAACAACAGAGGAATGATCAGAATTAACAATAAGGAGAGCAATACCAATGGCATGAAAATTTTGTCCCTCCAAGCCCAACTAACCAGAATTCTGTCTAGTTTTTCTCTAGTAAATGAACTCATCTCAAGGACTGCTAATTCACGTAAATTTACACCCCTTTAAATCAATATCCATAAGGTTGACATCTTCTAGAAGCTGTCTGAGAAGATTCCTTTTATTAGCTTCAACTAATACAAGCATAGGACAGAGGGATCTTCTTTGTTCAAAAGTAGGGTTGCCATAAACAAAAGTCATGTCAAAATCAAGGCCAGAGGGCCTTGCCTGACTATGAGTTTGGATGAATTTAAGAAAAGATATGGAAATCTGAATAATATAGTGGTCATTCCAAAAAAGAGCCAAACCATTCGAAAGACCCTTAGCTTCAACATAGAAAGCATGCTAGAATCTGAACTTTCTCTTTATTCTTTCAGTTTTTTGTTTTTTTTTTTGTTTTTGCTATAGTCTCCATAAGGAAGACAATGGCAGACTTATGAGCTTTCAATAGGTCATTGAAATCCCTATTTACAGCTGCCAAACCACGACAAATCCAACTAATACAAGTAATTTGGGGGGTGGGGTCATGGCCAGACCCGCGTCCTCAGCCTTGTTGTTATATGAACCAATGTGAATTGAGCCAAAGTCACCATGGAAAGACATCGTAGAACTTTCACCATCTCTAGAGCCTTTAGGTCTCTTACAGGCCACCAAACTAGAATTAGAACTCTCAATTTCAGAACCTTGAGTCAAGGCAAAAAATTTGTTTTTTTTATTATTAAACCAGTTTCAAGAGTGAGAGAAAGTTGGAATTCCTCCTGCACTTGCATCATAATAATCGTTTGATATTTCTCGATTACAAAGAAAATATTAAGCATCAATCTACCAAAAAAACAACTTAATCGAAATTCATTCTGCAAAGTTTTCAAATTAACAATAAACGATAACAAAAGGAGACTCAGATATTAAGATTGTCAACCAATTTGTAGAACGAGAAGTAGATATTTGTTCATTTATTTGTGCTACACCAACATTGATCAAGTAATTTGAACCTTCACTGTCAATACTAACACGAATGGGGAGAAAACTCTTACTAGCTTCAACCAAAATTGCATTTGCTATAACCTTCAAGCCATTTAAAGTCAGGAATATTTACCAATACACCCGACTAAATTTAAAACCTGATAGATGTTTTTCAACATAATGGAGGTGCACTTGAAGAGCCAAGAACGTACTCCCTCCAGACTTAATTATAAGCAAAAATACCTACTTTCACATATATTAAGAATAACAATTAAATGCATTTAATTTTCTCGATTTCATCTAAAAAAGAAATACATTTACTTAACTACCCATAATAAATGAACTTCTTCTCACAATATTAATGAATTGGTTTAAGGGTATTTTTGATATAGTAGCATTAAATATGGATAAGTTAGTTGAAATTTGCTTATATTTGAATCCATCAAACTAAGACATTTTTTTGTTTATAATTAAGTTCGGAAGGAGTACTTGGTTATGTTCATAGGATAGTTAAATTTTTTCATGTATCTATCCTAACAACAATGGAAAATTCATTTTCTCTATTATAAGTAAGATAAGATGCAGCCAATCACCTTTCTCGAGTCCGTAAACAGTCCCAATTTTCCGCAATCCATCTGCAAAAAATATTGTGCTACCATTTTTTTTGACAGCTACCTCGAACGAGTTACCGATTGGATTGATATGTGTCACAATATTTGAAATGATATAGTAGAAATCTGTTGAAAATATTCTGAGAAGTTGTCCTTTTTTCTGTTTTAAGATAATTAGATATATATATATATATATATATTAGGACAGTTATTTAAAATAAACGTAATATATGTTAGGTAATTTTACACTTTACAATATAACTATAATTATTTTCATTAGGTGCATACTGAGAATAACTCAATGCATTACAAAGCCATGGTATATACGGAAAGTCGCTAATTAGCATTAATTCTTTTCACTCTTTGCATTATTATCTAAATTCGTCATTTATATATGGGGATTCCGAATGGTTCAATGAATATATGCACATGGGGAACATAAAGAGGAATATTTATATACAGACTCAGCCATGGTGTTGATAATTACGAACGGTACAACTTATAAGTCGTGGAATTCGAAGGGTGCAATTCATGTAGATGCATGGGGAAGATAAAGGTGCATGGAATTCTAGTAACGCTAATGCTAATTGGCACAAAAAATCAGTCGTTCTTGGTTGTGAATTGGAAACCGTGTAAATAAATTCACATGTCTTTCGATTTACTTTACATAACTAAAAGGAATATTAAATGAAAAAACCTGCAGAAGTGCATGGAATTTAGGTTTGCATGGCGTGTGTAATAAATACAATTTTTTGGAATGATAAGAGGCGTGTAATAAAGAGGCAATGTATCTAGTGGAAAAACTCAAAACCATGATTATATATAGTTCAGTACTATGTGGTAAAACCTACTCGCGAATCAACCCCTCCATCTTCTGCAAAGGCCATTTATTCATTAAACTTTACCTTATTGTGTTCACAGATATGCCTTCAATGTATACCCTAATTTCTTACCTACAACCCGACAAGACCGATTGAAAACTTAAGGTCTGCGTTCTACATACATGGAGGGTTCCTGAATTCAACAATCCAAATGTGTATATTATGTTAAGTCGTACTCTAACTTTCTATAGTGGTCATTTTTAATTTACAAGATTCACTATTCTATCAAAAGGCCACAGATGCTTTCTTTTGAAATTGTGATGGATCATGCTACCTCATTCAAAATTTATAGGTTGCTCAAACTAACGCCAAATTTAGGGCCACTACTGGAAAATATAGGCTTAACTTTATGCACAACACAAGGTGTAGCCTAATTGAAGTCCCTGCGATTCCAAAAAAATTGTTATGTTTTGTTGATTTCCCTAAGCTCCTTGCTGCTCTTGATGAATCTCAGTTTCTTGGTTAGTTTCTTCTTCTTTGTTGCTAAGTGTTTGTGTTGCATTACTTAGTTTCCTTTCCTCTGATTATGTATTTTAATTCATCTAGATGTTTGGTCATGTGGTCCAGAAGTGTCACTTAAATAAAATCGATAAAAAATAAAGGAAAGTCATGGACATTGTTCTTGAGGATTTAGTGATGTCAATAACTGTAACAAGGAAAGGGGTTGGATTATGACCCTTTTAAAATTAACCTGAAACAAGATAGAAAACTTCACAACAGTGATTAGTCATTGTGTGTAAGTGGTGAGTTGAGAAGGGTGATTGAAAACAGTTTTGTCAACTAAGATAGTGAGTAGAAAATGGTAGAATGAAATTTGTCTTCTCAACTATGTTGTTGAGTTGAGAAGGGTCAGTTACTTCTTTCTTCTCAGAAACAGTTATCAGTTAAGAGATTTGTATTATGCTCAAGATATTATTTTCTAAGGTCTGAGATAGTGTTTTAGAAATATTATCTTAAGAATAGAGTACTTAAGAACATGCTTGATCTTTACCACTTAAAATACATTTTGACAACGGTTGTTTAAACTGTTTTGAAAAAGCGGTGTATAGTTGAGAAGGGTCAGCAGAAGCTAATTCTCAGTTTTTCAAAACCTTCTCCAAATGGAGAGTTTTTAGTGTAGTGTAAAATAACTTAGAAAATCAGTAAATAACACAATGATGTATAGTGGTTCACCCAAAATCCGGGGCTACTCCACTCTTCACACCCAGTGAGTATTTCTTCTATTTTCCCAAATAGTTTACAACTTTACAACCAGCCTAGGCTTAAAGTTCTTGTGGTAGTTTTCTTAGCAAACAGATCTACCTATTGTTCCTATACCTAGTACAATACTTCTGATCTATTAGGTGGCTCCTAACTCACTTCTCAAGTCTACAGCAACACATGCTTCATGAGAAGGTTTCTAATAGGTTATACAACTAAGTTTGATGGTTTGTGGGATTTCTAGAGCTTGATTGATACAAATGGTGTTTCAACAGGAACTGCAACACAATGTACTCTCACACTTTAAAACTTGAGAAGACAGGAAGATTTGAGCTCAATGTACTCTCACACGTTCATCTTTGTTCCAATGCGTTTATTTATAGTAGAAATTATGTGTAATAACGTCTAGTCCATATAAAAAAGTCATTGGCAAAGGTTCATAGTCGTTTATAGCTGTTGGAGTGCTTTTGTCTTTAAGACAGCTGTGTTACCGCACTTCTGCAGAAGACAACAATGTTATAGCTATCATGACTCTTCTCATTTATGACTCTTCTCATCTTTGAGTCTTCTGTAGATGATGCTTCTCAAGTTGATGCTTCTTATGATAATGTTTTTCATGTTGATGCTTCTCAACTTGACTCTTCTCATCATGACTCTTCTGATCTTGATACTTCTTATCATTATGCTTCTCAACTTGACTCTTCTCATGGCGATGCTTCTCATCTTGACTCTTCTGATGACTCTTCTTATCTTGACTCTTCTGTTGTTGAATCTTCTCATGACTCTTCTGAGGTTGTCTCTTCTCATGATGACTCTTCTCATGTTGACTCTTCTCATGTTGACTCTTATCAAGTTAACCTATTTGGTCTTGTCTTTTGATCATGTCAAGAGAGGTCTCTTTCCATGTTTGTCTCTAGTTAAATCTTTATGTCATTGCTTCAAATTTTCTCATATGTATGCTTCTCATAAGCAGATATCTTCTTGGAAATGGTTAGCTGTTCTTGTGATCTTATTTTTCACTCAAGAATAGACATTAGTAACACATGAAATCAGAGAACTTAAGCTTCTCACATTTGAAGTTTGTTAACCATCAAAACCATTCTGGATTTTTCCTCAACATTTAGTGTGAGTTTTCTTTATTTTTATTTATTTTGAAACTACAAATTTCACACATCTTAGTGTTTAACTTATATTTGTTTTTTTTTTTGTCAAAAAAACTTAATTTTTATTTTATTTCAGTGGGAATAAAATTTATTGTACCATATGGGAAAGGTTCGCGAGATGCATCAATATCTGATAGATAATGGGGCCGAGTGCTCTGTCGTTCTAACAGTGCAACTCTGTAAAAGTCGATCAGGGAATGGTATGTTTTTTCCATAACGATATTTTGTTTAGATATGTATGTATAGTTAATTGTCCTTATTTTAATGTTTATACTTTTTTAAATTGATTTGTAGAACAATTAGGAATAGCAAGTGCTTACCATGTGTAGCGACCGAAAAATCCAGGAAAAGATTCTTCGAAGGTTCAAAAATGAAGCCGCAACAAAAATTTAGTTTAAGGGCAAATTTTGGAAAATCCTTATTGAATGGATAAGGGTCCTTCAGACCAGATTTGGGTTTGGTCCCCCTATTTTATTAAATGCGCAACTTTGATCTTCCTATTATTTTTGTGCAATTTTATTTTATTTTATTTCCTTATGGAAACTTAATTTTTATTTTATTTCAGTGGGAATAAAATTTATTGTACCATATGGGAAAGGTTCGCGAAGGAGATGCATCAATATCTGATAGATAATGGGGCCGAGTGCTCTGTCGTTCTAACAGTGCAACTCTGCAAAAGTCGATCAGGGAATGGTATGTTTTTTCCATAACGATATTTTGTTTAGATATGTATGTATAGTTAATTGTCCTTATTTTAATGTTTATACTTTTTTAAATTGATTTGTAGAACAATTGGGAATAGCAAGTGCTTACCATGTGTAGCGACCGAAAAATCCAAGAAAAGATTCTTCGAAGGTTCAAAAATGAAGCCGCAACAAAAATTTAGTTTAAGGGCAAATATTGGAAAATCCTTATTGAATGGATAAGGGTCCTTCAGACCAGATTTGGGTTTGGTCCCCCTATTTTATTAAATGCGCAACTTTGATCTTCCTATTATTTTTATGCAATTTTAGTCTCCCTATTTTTCTAAATTTCTGCAATGTTGACCAAATTGGAGTTTTCAACTCTCAGATGCTGATGTGCCAACATTTTAATTAACATGACACTTGACTAAGCCTACTTGACATGCCACCTAATTTATTTTTTAAAAAACATTTAATTTTTTTAATTAAATATTTATTTTAAGCAATTATATTATTTTTATATTTTAAAAAATATAAAATTATTTAGTTATTTAAAATAAATAAATAGGTTTTATATTTTATATTTTAGAATATATTTTAAAATAAATAAATATTTTTATACTTTATATATTAAAAAATAGAAAATAATTTAATTATTTTAAATAATTAAATCATTTTTATATTTATACAAAAATTATTTGAAAAATAGGGGACTAAAATTGCACAAAAATAAATAATGAGATCAAAATTACGCATTTAGTAAAAAAGGGGGACCAAAATTATCTAAAATAAAATAGGGAGATCAAAATTGCACATTTAAGTAAAATAGGGGGACAGGAATTGCTCAAAATAAAATAGGAGGACCAAAATTGCACATTTAGTAAAATAGGAGGACCAAAAGTGCATTTAAGCTAAAGATTTTTAATTTGTGCACTTGATAGAGGTGGACCCCCCTCTGCTCCTACGTATCTCCAGGTAGAGAATCAAAGGCTATACGTAGTTCTTGGGTAGAAAAAGTTTGTGGGTTGGTGTGTTTTAATATAGAGGTTTTAGGACTGTGGAGCTGTACAGCTCATTCGTCCTAGAACGATGAATAACTCGACCGTACAATCGGCTTAGTCCCCATCTTTTTGAAAATTAGATTTTGATTTTTTGAGGAAATGGTTTAATATGAGGTGGTTTGATTTTATTGGAATAGAGATTTTAGGGCTCTTGTGTTGTACGGTTCATTCGTCTTAAAATGATGGCTAACCCAACCATGCGGTCGACTTAGTCCACTATTTTGTTTTTTTGGAAAGACATGGTTTATGGGAGTTTTGAAAAAGACTTATTTATTTTTATAGGGGATTTAGGACTTGAGCCGTACAACTCATTCATCCTAAAATTATGAGTAACCCGACTATACAATCGACTTACTTCCCCATTCTGGTTTTTGAAGAAACAAAATAATTTGTTATTTTAAAAATAATGACAAAACTAACAATTAATAATGAGTAAAGTAATAATAAATAAATAAATAACTATACACATAAATAAACAAATAAATAAATATGTGCATAAATAAAAAATAAATAAATACAAAACTAACCTTAAGTTGATAAACACAATGAATGTTGAATCGGATCGAGCAGTCTGACCTGGTCAACCGTGAAACAGACTTCTATCTGGTCCATGTTGACCCAAAACTGCCAAGTAGTGGACCGCAAAGGCTAGCCCAACAGATTCAACTTTCTGTCCGCAGTGCGTATAGGTTGTTGATGGAAGACATAATAGATAATCATCACGTGAGAGTTGTTTGTAATTGGTATTCTATGTGGAGTACAAATGTTCCCAGGCGCGTGAAGATGCTCGTGTGGAGAGAAATGAGGAACTGTTTACCCAACAGATTCAACTTTCTTTCGAAAGAGGTAAAGTGCACCGAGTTATGCCCCCATTGTGACCAAGGCGTCGAAGACAATCACCATATTTTCTTCGAGTGCGTGCAAGCCTGAGCTTGTTGGAATGAAAGTGTTCTATCGCAAACCATAATGTCAGTACTCATGGACCCTACGGTTGAGTTTACAAAACATGTATTCCCTATCCTGGATAGCCTATAGAATGGTAAGGAGCAGGATTTCCTCATGACTTTTAGGGTCATTTGGCGACAGCGTAACGACAAGGTTTGTGAAGGGACCAAGAATTTCTATTAGGCGCGCTTTGGAGTATTTGAGGGAATGGGAGCAAGCTAACAAGGAGAAGAGTGGATAGCTTCTGACCGACCACATTAGAGAAAACGCTCCATGGCAGCCATCATCCTCAGGTCGCCTTAAATGCAACATTGACACATCATTATTCAATCAAGAAGGTTTTTTTGGTTCTGGCTGCTTTATACATGATGCAAATGAGTCTTTCATTAAAGCTATGACCAAACTCACTAACGGTTAGGGATGGCAATTGAGCTCATGCCCACCCATAGGGTACCCGTAAAAATTACCCGCAAACGGGCGGGTAATTACCCGCACATATAGGTGCGGGCTTGGGTACGTCACTACAAAGGCTTACTTGACCCTTGAAAAGCCAAGACTACATATATATATATATATATATATATATATATATATATATATATATATATATATATATATATATATATATATACAACTTTACATATATACAATTTTAAAAATGATTTTTTTCACAAAACACTAAATCTAACTACTAAATAACATTTTGGGTATTTTTAATTCATTAAATATTATTGTGTGTAATATTTTAATTAGTAGATACAAAAAAATAATGGCTCTTTAATTTGAATTATAATACATTTTATGTTGTATATTATTTTTGTTGTTGTTAAACTGCGGGTAATTGGTCTACCCATGAGCACTTGGTGCCTAGAGGGTGCGGGGACGCGCACTACAGTGCCCTGCCCATACATGTGCGAGCTCGGGTTCGGGCACTATAGTACTCTGCCCATAGGGTACCCATTGTCATCCCTACTAACGGTACTCCCTCACCGGTAGAGGCCGAAGCGTTCAGTTTGCTGCAAGAACTCTACTGGCTATGAGATGAAGGTTACAACAATATGTAGACATCAAGATCGATTGCAAAATGGTTGTAGACGCCATCTTGAATGTCAGTAGAAATAACTCATATTTTGGAGGGGTAATAGAGAGATGCAAGGAGTTCCTATACAGTACAACAAGCTCTAGGATAAGCTTTATCCGGAGACAAGCCAATCAAGTAGCCCACTCACTAGCAAGGGTTGCTAGATCTTATGCTAGCTCTATGATTTTTAATTATGTTCCTAGTTGTATTATGACAAGTTTTTTGGGCACCACAATTTAGTTTAAGGGCAAATATTGGAAAATCCCTATTGCATGGATAAGGGTACTTGAGACTAGATTTGGGTTTGGAAGTCGGTTATGCGTGGAGAAGGTATTAGAACCCCACGACATCCTTCCTAAGGAAGATTACCTTCTAATTAATTGTAAAAAAAATGTTAATTTTGAAATGCTTATTTTACCTCATTTATTGTTAATAAAAATAGAATCAAAAGAGAGAGACTTATTAACATTTTTTGGATTTAAAAAAAGATTATTTTAAAAAGACTAACAAATGTTTTTTATTTGTGCCCTTGGCAGAGGTGGTCCCCCCTCTGCTCCTACGTGCCTCCGGGTAGAGAATCAAAGACTACGTAGTTCTTGAGTAGAAAAAGTTGGTGGGTTGGTGTTTTTTAATATAGGGGTTTTAGGACTTTGAAGCTGTACAACTCATTCGTCCTAGAACGATGACTAACCTGACCGTACAGTCGACTTAGTCCCCAATTTTTTGAAAATTTTGATTTTTTTGAGGAGATGGTTTGATGTGAGGTGGTTTGATTTTATTGGAATAGGGATGGGACTCTTGAGCCGTACAGTTCATTCGTCTTAAAATGATGGCTAACCCGACCATGCGATCGTCTTAGTCCCCTATTTTGTTTTTTTGGAAAGAGATGGTTTATGGAAGTTTTGAAAGAGACTTATTTATTTTTATAAGGGCTTTAGGACTTGAGTCTTACGTCTCATTCATCGTAAAACGATGACTAACCCGACTGTATGGTCGACTTAATCCCTCATTTTGGTTTTTGAAGAAAGAAAATAATTTGTGATATTAAAAATTAATGACAAAGTGTGTAGAGGAGCTCCCATCCTCTCGCACTTGTTATTTGTTGATGACTTTTTTTATTTTCTGGGCAAGCTATCAACCTTCAAAATTCAGAGATCTACTTTAGCAAGAACACTTAGCCAAGTTTGGTCTATTAGATTTTGTGTATGTGTTTGTATTTGTTCACTTATTTTGATTTTGATCATAGTTTGTTGTATTTATCAAAATATACGTGGATCGCCAATCTCCCTATATAGTCACCTCCTTAGCCAAATTATTTAGTGCGCTCAATTTGACATTTTGTAATCTGTGGAGTTAAGTAACACATCTAATCGACGTAGTATTAAATGTGTGTGTGCTATCATTGTATTTAGCATATATTCGTAAAAAAATTCCATGTTATTGGTAGCTATAAGGTCATTCCATGAACTAAGTTGTGTAATGTATTTTATATGAATGTTCGTTATTTGTGCAATTAACTAATTGTCTCTAATGATTATTGCATTAATTGTGTGGGTGTTGTCATTATCTCTGCATCATTTCCAAACATATGTGCATCTCCATGGTAGCTATAAGGTCATTTCGCAACCCAATTTATCACATTTAATTAAAATGACTTTACGTTGTCTGTGAAACTAGTTAATATTACTAATAATTATGCATGACTAGGATCCATGTCCATGACCTTGCATTTTATATTGGGCCACGAGGTCCATGCGGTTAATTGGACATAGACCAACTTAATTCCTTGGATTCACATCCAAGAACCTATCCATCAAGCCTCGACGACTCGATTTCACCCGAACGATCCAACGACTCAGAGCTAGCACGAATCTCTAAAAATACTGACTCGCATAGCCACAAAAGGTACGCATTATCCATTTTCCTGCATACTCCACAATTATCTACTAACTTGAGCATCATAATGTCTTATCAGATACCCCCGCCCCCTCTCGCTCAAAACACACGAAGATTCGACCCGATAGGAGCACTACCAGTTTTAGTCTTAGCTTGAAACTATCACCTAACAATTAATTGCTTATTACTCAAGGCCAAAGAACTATGCCGTTAGGCACTACTAAAATTTAAAAGTTAAAGATTATGGTTTGGAAACAGGACTTCCAATCTGAAAATGGTGATCTTGTCAAAAAATTATCTCAAAATGTTGATAAGGAGACAATTACTTTCCATTTGCCTTGTGACTTAAGGAGACAATTAGACAAGTCCCATCTCCACCTTCCTCTTGTCTTTTAACCCTCTATGGTGAATCATATTTATCATTATATCTTACAATGCAAACCATAAATCCTCAACGGTGAAGCCTTAGGACAAGTGGCAATAAAATATTACAAAAAATCACAGCTAAAGATTAGGATGCCACTTCATCCAAGTCACTTTCAAGTTTCCGGATTTCAGACAAATCTCTTAATACTCAATAGATTAACTAACATTTCCAGAGAAATTAAGGCTACTTTATGACCATTAATGGAAACTCTTATTAAATTAGGCAACTAGGTAGATTATGTTTGATGCAAAATCCTTAGGCCCATGGCAATTAGTTGTTCAAACATAGATCACCAGTTATCAAGAGATTCACCAAATCTTTATGCCTATCTAATTCTCCAATATAAAATAAAATCGTTTACAATAATATACTAACCCCGGAATAGAGTTGGCATAACGGGCTATCCGGCATGCATTGGGTTAGCTAGGGGTGTTTGCGGTGCAGTTTGGTTCGGTTTAAGGCAAAAAGTGAACCGAACCGCAAGGTAAAATTACATGTGGTTTGGTTTGGTTCGGTTGGCTTCCTAAAATAAAACCGAACCAAACCAAACCAAACCAATGCGGTTTGGATTGGTTCGGTTGGTTCGGTTTTTTTCAAGACAAAAATAATTTAAACGGAATTAAAATTAACTAACATAAAAAGGTTAACATAAATCTTTAAGAAAAAATCTACTCAAATATATATAGTATATAAATCACTCTCTTTTAATTCTTTAAGATAATGTTTAAAAGAATTTAAATTAAATATTTTGTTGTAATTTTTAAATATAGCATAACAATATGGATTGTTTGTAAGTGAGTCAAAGAATTAATTGGATTTGTGCTAGTAAGTGAGTGAGAGTTGGGTTGTATTTCCATTTGGGTTAGTAAGGAAGGTTGTAATTCAAGAAGCCTTAGTGTTACTTGCGGTTTGGTTTGGTTCGGTTTGGTTCGGTTTCGGAAATCAAAACTGCAAACCAAACCGAACCGCGCGGTGCAATGAAAAAAAGAACCGAACTAAACCGATCAAAAGCGGTTTTTTGCGGTTTTCAGTTTGCGGTTTCCCTATTGGTTTGGTTCGGTTTTGAACACCCCTAGGGCTAGCCTACCATGAGCTCAGACTTTTGTGGTCTGGGCCAAAAAACTTGGATTGAAATTCGGGCTCAACGTTTACGGCCCAAGTCTTGTCCTATGCGGGCTACAGACTTTTAGGACTAGCCAGCATTATACGCAGTGCTAATTAAGAAATGATTTTTTTTAAAAAAATCAAAACACGAATATACTCTTTTAATACTTTAAGAGTCCTTTTTTTTATACCCCCACCTTATACCCATCTACCCCCAAAACTACCCTTAAAAAAACATATATTTTTTTAAAAAAAAATAAAACCAATTGTATATATGTATTTATACATTTGGCGAGCTAAGGGATATCGAAGGAGTGCACCAAATGAGTGCAAGAAAGAGGTCCCAGGTTTAAGTCTCGGAATCTAACATTTCCCCCACGTACCCCCACTAACAATTGCCTATCTTAAACTTAATCTTTATCTTATCTTAATCTTAATCTTAATCTTAATTATATACAAATGTAAGTTGTCCATCTAGGCTATACACGTCACAATTCAGAAAACCCACATCATCAGTTGGAAATGCCACACAATAGGCCTGTTAAATATGTGGATGCCATGTCATGTTTACCAATAATCCAACGGTTGCTAAAATAAAACTTCCCATTGAAACCAGATCCAACGGATCTGCTCTAAGTAGCTACATAGCGAATTGTATCTATTTTTCACACTGAATTGCATGGTTCATTGCTGATCAACGGTTGGATTAGATCGACGGTGGATATAGCCTAAAATTGCTGCTGACATCTCATTAAAAAGAATTTATTACGTATTAACAGGTCTAATTATCATCAAGGGAAAAAAAACGTCAACTTTTATTACGTATTAACAGGTATAATTATCCCACTTAACTCATGACCATAATTCAAGGAAAAAATGTCAACTATGATTACTAATATTAAACCAGTCAACTATGATTCTTAATATTTTCCTTTGATTTTTTGAGAATCGATATATTTTTACTTCTTAGTGGCCTCACACTTGACTCTATATGTTTTTCTGTTTTGACGTTTTCGCAGGACTCACTCATGGATCTCCACCGTTCCTACTTCGATGACTTCTTCCTTCAATACGACTATGTCAATATAGCTTATTTGAACACCGGTGACCAACCCGAGGTAATATAATCACACTTTAATATTTGTTATTAGCCAAATAAACAAACGCATCCATAAAAAATTGTATATCTGTTTAGCCTATTTGAAATTTTAGATATATGTTTTTAGCCTACAAAACACTTTTAGGATAGATCTCTTTCAATTTCATGGATTTATGTTTTTAGCGTAACAATCTCATGGATTGTATGTCTTTGTCGTTAATTTTATGATTTTAGAAAATAAACACAGATAATTTTATGTATATCTATTGAAATCACGAATAAGCTAAATACTGCATTCTCATAATTTTTCCTATTTCAAATTATAAACAAAAGTTGTAATCACACAGAAAAATAATATATGTTTTAAACCTGCAACTTACTTTTATTGTTTTGATTCGCACTAATTTTCGGTATGTTTGATCGATACTTTATGTTTGATTATTATCATTTGTTTTTTAGCGTGCTTGCACGTTTGATTTCACTGTTTCATTATGGTTCGTTCACTGCTCTGATGTTCGTTTCATGTTCTTGCCAGGAAGCGCCTTACGCTATCGTGGCTCATATTATTCGAATCCTCTCGACATTAGCGTAACCTTGACACCTATTACGTTACTATTTTTAAACTATTAATTTGAAGAATTTAAACATTGTAATCTAATATCTACATTTTCCTGTAGTGAAGGAATTGATGTCAGTGTTGAAGATCATACTGGGAGAGCGATCTTCACCCTTAGGGATGAGACTGCCTATCACTTTTATGAACAACACCTTCGTAATTACGATGTGTCTGAACCGGTAAATACATGGCAACCTTCTATATATATTTAACTATGCCAAGTTATTTTCCATTGTTGGCCTGTAATTTCCTATTTTCTTACTGTTTTAGATTTTGGACCCATATGCACTCAATAATCGTTGGTTCCGTACATGTGTTTTCAAAATCAGTGAATATGTTTTTGTTTAAATAACGGAGACAACTTCACTTTTGCCTGTTTTGTAAAATAATCCCCTGTGACGATTTGCTTGAAAAAGGTCGCCAAGAACTCGATCGAGTAACTGATCTTTGTCTATTACGCTACGGAAAGGGAAATCGTAGTCAGTGAGAAAGGGAAAGTGAAGCAATGGCTCGATGATAGGGTTTCTAATGCCAAACGGTTCTAATTTTGTAACTAAATTTGCAAATTACAAATATAGTCATTTTGTGTGTATAGAAACCCATATATACCCCTTCAGTTGCCATCCTAAATTAGAGTTATTGTTATAAAAAAATTGGCTTACAAAATTAGAGGTATTAGTTGCTTAAATTCTAATAATCTAATTTTTTATTAACCTTAAATGTAACTTAGGTCTCCCTATATATTTTTCTAAATATGTAAATTTCGGACTCTAATTTTATTGTTTGCAATTTTGTACCTTTTCCTTTTACAACGTATGCAATGTTATTCCCCCTACTTTACTACATACGCAGATTTGATCCCTGTATTTGTTTTGCCCAATATTGGTCCCCGTATATAAATAAACTAAACATTGAGACTTTATATTTCGAAATAACTACTCTATAAATAAACTTTTAGATAAGTAGACTTCTAAATTTTAAATAAATAAACTCCTTTCAAATTTTATTTTAAAAAAATAAAATCTGGCAATTATACAACATAGATAGGCTTATTTAACTTCTATGATTTTTATAAAATTTAAATATTTATATAAAATATAATAAATTATTTAATTATTCGAAATTTATTGACATATTATATAACATAGTTCCTTTACGAACGCCGTTTTAAAACAGAAATGTGTGTGCGCCAAATGAAACGACTGAGGGGGGACGACTACAAAATTAATAAGGACCCGATCAACGAATCAAAATGATGTGTTCAATTGAAACGTATACCCGTGCAGGCATAATGGGTATAATGTGGCTTAAAAAATATACCACGAGTTTGCCACATAAGCTGTTCAAAAAAGCCACGCAATAGGCTTAAAAAATATGTGGCAGCCACCTCATCGAAATTTAATTAATAAATTAAAAAATATGCCGTTTTTTTTTTGACAAAAAAAAAATATGCCGTTTTAAAAATAGTGACAACATTGTCTAATTATAAATGACCTGTGTCATCAAATAGCCCAAAATGTTGACTAACGAAATTAATGTATTAAATAATTAAAAACAAGCAACGGTTATAAAACATAAATGACGTGTTAAATGTGGTTAACTAGTATGCAACTTGTGTGATGCCTGGGAAGCAATTTTCTTGTACAAAATTAAATTGAAATAATTTTATTTATATAAAATTGATGAAATAACTTATTATATCACTACAAAAAACACGGAGATTGGCGAGGGACATATCCATCGCTAACCGGCCCAATTCGGTCGCTAATGTCCATTTGCGATGGAATTAGCGAGGGACCGGTTCAGTCGCTAATATCCTCCTCGCTAATTCTCTTTAGCGAGGGAAATTGTGTCGCTAATTAGCAAGAGACCATTCCGTACTAATTCCTCGCTAAGTCCGACAACACACTTCCCAAATCACAAACGGACACGCTTCTCAACTCAGGTGGATTATTATTATTATTATTATTATTATTATTATTATTAGTAGTAGAGTAGTATTATTATTACTATTGTTATTGTTGTTATTATTATTATTATTGTTAAATTATTATTATTATTAGTATTATCATCATCATCACCAAACTTTCCAGAGAGAGAGAGAGAGAGAGAGGAGTGAAATTGAATTTGGTGAAAAACCTAAAAAATAAATATTGCAAGATTTACAACACTAAGTCGTTTGGTGAAAAAAGACCTCAGTGAAATTGAATTCCTCTTGATGTTGGGACTCATAATCTGGTTCAACCTAAAGATCCACCTCAGAGGTATTATGGATGCTGTAAGTGCATTCTTGAAATCTCTATCATATCAACGAGAAAAATGATTAAATCTTCACAACTTTTTATTTTGGAGACAGCTATTAGGTCGGTGATTGTTAAAGATAGTTAAGCTTTTAACAATCACGAAATTCATATTACTAGGTCGGTGGTTAAGCTTTTGAAAATCACCTACATGTTTTTAACAATCACCACAGATTAGTACTAAAATGACCTATTGATGTCTCCAAATCCAAATCACCTACATGATTTTAGCAATCCACACATATTACTCCTTTTGGTTGTCACAATTGTAACATAGTATATAACTCATCGAAAGATATCTAAATAACAATAGAATAACCTGTGTTCCATTACTAATCAAATTTTATAAACAGGTATTTCTGACTTTAACATCTTTTTCTAATTCATCAAAAACAATTCCATACAAGTTTACTAGAATTACTTTTTAAAGGTGTGTTAAACAATAGTGTAAAACAGCATGACCTTCAATTGAATGACAAGGGGTTTATTACAAATTGAAAATTATAGTGGAGGATCCGATTGGTATGTGAAATTAACGAATATGAAGTTAACATTAGGGGTTAACATAAGTACATGTTTGAGTCCCACCTATGAATTTAACATGGCTTAATCGTGATTCCAATGGAAAAATCGTGAAGATAAACCCTGTAATAAATCGTATTTGAGTTTGTAAACTCGAATGATTTCGTTGAGTAGATACTCCCATCTATCGTCGTCCACGTCGCGAGAAAGAAGGTGCGTCCTGCATAGCCATTGTTGATCGGAAGCAAGAAAAACAAATCTAATTCATGAACAGAGACAGTAAGAGCCTTCCAGGTTTCCATTAAGCCGCATAACAGTAAAGGAAAGAAAGAGTTTCGGCTATGAGGGTTTAGAAGATGGTAAGTGGAGATTAACTTAAAGCTTCATTTACGAAATTAGCTCTAATATTTTACAAAAACCAATTTTACCCTTTTTGGAATTACACTTACTTAATTAATATTGAATTGCCGAATGGCTCATTTATTGAAATTAGCTCTAATGTTTTACAAAAACCAATATGAATTGCCGAATTGGTCAATATGAATTACATTACCAGTATATTGTAATTCATATTGAATTACTAATAAATGGGCGTACTTAGGTTGGAAGGAAACTCTCAATGCTATTGACCAATTCGGCAAGGAATTGGGTGCGTCAAGGCGTACTTAGGTTGAGAGGAAACTTCCAACGCTATTGACCAATTCGGCGAAGGATTGGGTGCGTCATAAATAATCTTTTTGAAAGGAAAAATGTTTCATAAATGAACCGAGTGATAGGTAAGGGGTCACAGTAAGACTCACTGAGATATGTTATCTCACCCTATCATTGTTGTTTTTTACAGATAAACAGGGAAAGAAGAAAGCTAAGCGGCACTAGTAGGTGGTGTGTTTATGGAGCTGTGAAGACTTAGTGTCTTTATCCATATTTATTAGTTTCCCTGGTTATTTCTGTTTGGATTATGTAACTTGCTTTGTTGCAAATTTGCGTAAACCTCTTCCGTATTTCCTTTGTTTGGATATTGAACAGTTGGACAGGTTATGTCTTAAGTACTTGAGTTATGGATTAGTTGATAAGTACTTATGTGGTTAATTCTTGAATTAGAATTCAACGATTTTAGTTTGGTTCAATATCTAAAACAGGAATTTTTATACTCTGATGTATGCTAAAATATATATTCTGGTATTTCTATTGTTTAGAAATACTAGGGTGTTACATTCTAAAACTATTGATCAACCTTTTAAACATTTAAAAATATTTAAAAATTTGATTAAGCACAATCGTTAGTTATATCTGCTCCAAAAATGAAACTTTTCCAAACAAAAGTTAGATTTTTAGGTCATGAAATAGACCAAGGAACAATTATTCCTATAAGTAGAAGCATTGAATTTGCTTCTAAATTTCCTGATATTATATCTGAAAAGAAACAGTTACAAAGGTTTTTAGGAAGTCTAAATTATATTTCAGACTATTATGAGAATTTAGCTCAGGATACAGGCAAATCCTAAGTATTTCAAAATAGTTGAGACAGATGCTTCTAATATAGGTTATGGTGGTATCTTAAAACAAGTCATACCAGATAATAATAAAGAAGCTTTAGTAAGGTTTACTTCTGGAAAATGGAATCCAACGCAGTCTAAATATTCGACTATTAAGAAAGAAATGCTTTCCATAATTAAATGTAATTCAAAATTTCAAGATGATTTGTTAAATCAAAAAATATTACTTCGAATTGATTGTAGTTCTGCTAAATCAATCATTGAGAAAGATGTCAAGAATCTTGTTTCGAAACAAATCTTTGCTAGTTGGCAAGCCCAATTATCAGTATTTGATTTTGATATACAATATATTAAAGGAGAAAATAATTCTCTTGCTGATTATTTGACCTGTGAATTTTTGCAGGGAGATGACACACCCCAATAGGGGAAGAGGTCGTGGTTATGGCCGTGGCCGGGGAAGCAACAATTTGTTGCCTAGTCAAGAAACAAACATTCCTCTAATAGGGGATTGGACTACAGTCCACAGGACTAGGAATTTGCAGCAATTACCTGCATCTCCTAAAAAAGAAGATATTCCTTCTTCTTCTTCTAGTAAAGCATCAACCTATAAAGATGCAACCATGAATGATATGCCTCAAGAGGCAACAGAATATTATGAAAATCCAGTTACAGAAGACATAATGTATGTCGAAGAATAAGACATTAATTTGGCTCCTAATGATGGATGGTCTATTAAAACAAGATATCTCGAATCAAGAGGATATTCTGGTCTTTATGGTAAGTCCAGACCACATTTAGAAATACTTCTATTAGTTACTGAATCAGTGACAATTACACATCATTACCAAAATAATAATCCAGAAAGTTTAATAAACTTCAGTAAATGTCATATTAATAAAATATTACTACCAAGAGAATGGGGACTAAACCCTAATGGAGAAAAAGCAATTAAAATTGCTGAAGACAAATATGTCTACTTCAATTATTGGGATTATATCCAAGCTTTTTCATTAGCTTTCTATTATCAAAATCCAAAGAATAAGCATTCTTGGTTTTTTAGCATTAATCCAGAAATTCTGGAAAAACCTATACCAAATTGGTTTTATAATTGGTGGACAAAGTTTGGTCCTTCTCTGGAAATATTACCAGAAAATTTACAAGACTTATATGACTCATGGTGTAATCATAGCCCATTAATTTTGAAGAATGGTTCAAAAATGATTACAAGACAAGGTCCTTGTTTATACTTTATTAAATTCCAAATACCGTGGATATGGAGGTGGACAATTATCACAGCCCAGGATAAATTTAATATCCCTATACTTAGAAGATATTTCTTCTACAAATGGTGGAATAAAATGCCTAAAGAGGATCTCCAATATATGGAAGTCAAAATTGAAACAACTATCTCTAATGACCAAGCTAGGCCAAAACAACCAAGTTCTCAAGAAATGTCTATAGTCAATCTGAAAAATTATTTTCAGAAAATACATCCAAATGAATCAGAAGAACAAATTATGGTTCGAACTTTGGACCACATGAAGAATCAATTCTTTAAAACTTTTAAAGTTAAAAATGAAGATTGTAGCGACCGAAAAATCCGGGAAAGGATTCTTCGAAAGTTCAAAGGGAAGCCGCCACCGAAATTCTAGTTTAAGGGCAAATTCGGAAAATCCCTTTATGTTTTAGGACAAAGCATTGTTAGGGTTCGGGAGTCGTTATGTGTGGGGAAGGTATTAGCACCCCACGACATCCGTTGTCTAATTAATTAAGATCTATTTAATGATTACCCTTTTATTTGTAGAAAAAAAGACTTATTTAGATTTTTGGTTTTTAGTGCTTGACAAGGGTTGAGTCTTGCTCCTACGTACCTCCGGATGCAATGGAGGAATCAAAGCTACGTAGTTCTTCCTGAAAAAAGTTTATTGGTTGGTGTTTTTTAGCGTAGTGGTCCTAAGATTCCTTGAACTGTACAGCTCACTGATTCCTAGGACGCTGACTAACCCGATTGTACAACCGACTTAGTCCCCTACTTTTTGAAAGTAATTTTGAGTTTTTTGAAAGAAATTGGTTCGGTGTGAGGTGAGTCCGTTTTAGAATAGGTATTCTAGAACTCCTGAACTGTACAGCTCATTAGTTCTAGAACGCTGACTAACCCGGTTGTACAACCGACTTAGTCCCCTATTTTTTAGGAAAAAATAGTTTATTCGTATTTATTAAGTTTTCAGGGTTACTGAACTGTACAGCTCATTGTCCCTAAGATAATGACCAACCCGATTGTACAACTGACTTAGCCGTTTATTTAGGAAAAATAGTTTATTCGTATTTATTAAGTTTTCGTGGTTACTTGGTATGCATTTCATTGGCCTAAGATAATGACCAACCTTGTTGTACAACCGACTTAGCCGCTTATTAAATTTCGAGAGAAAAAGTAATTAGATTTGAATTGGAAAGGAATAAAAATGAAAAAGGGGGTGAATCAGAATGGGTTGTATTGTATATTTTACAAATTATTTTACAAATTATATATATATATATATATATATATATATATATATATATATATATATATAAATGATAGCTCAAACAATCTTGTCGTGGCCTTCAATTATTTTCCTTGCGACGCATTCAAAGATTGTCCCATCCTAATCATCGACACGTAATCATTGAACAAGAAACTAACAAGTGAGGTTCTCAACAAATTTAAGCATTGACAACCATGCAATGCAAACCATTGTGGAGGAAAGTAAAACACAACACGGACATCATATTTCGGTGATCAAGGTAACTAATTACTTGTATTGTTTTCCTTTTCCCTTTGGGAGGAGCGAATCTGAGAATTAACAAATATCGTCTTTGCACATTTAATTTTGGTTTTGCTTTTCTATATAAATAACATGAACCGAGCAAAAAGTATAAACCTAGCAATAGACATTAAATCATTCATCCACGAGAAAAAAAAAAAAATACAAGGCAAGGATAGTAATTTCAATTAGAATGTTGTTACCTTCTCACATCTAGTGCAACAAAGGGAATAAGCCGCTCGTAAAGAAGTTGTGCAATGATCCGCCAACTCGCCCAAATCCACAAATAATGATGTGATCTTGCGGATCGCCCGCATCTAGGTTCCGCATTAGCTTTCCTTCTTCTGCTGAGCTTGCTTGTTCTCTTGGTCTACTCCTTTAATCTGCGCCGCGGCTTATCCGATTGCTACGGCCGTTCTTTAGATCTCAAAAAGTTTCGAATCAGTGTTTAGCGGATTAGGGTTTCGATGTGAAACTCTAATCCTATTTTGGGTGATTTTAGCAGTAGTTTTTTGCCTTGGTTTCTTGTGTATTTTACTGTGGACTGACCGCTTATTTATATTAAAAACTTAGGGTTAGCATTTAATTGGTTTTGGCTGGGCTTTTGCAGGTTCTGATAACGTGGGTTTGCTGAGCAGTCTTGGAGAGCAAGAACGAACCCTAAAGATTGCGATCTTTGCTCCTATTTTCCATTTTTTGCTTTTTTTTCGGATTTGTATTTTTGTACTTTTGGTATATTATTTTTTTGTATTTTTTGGACTTTTGGATATTTAAACACTTTTAAATTGTAAATAAAACTAAATAGCATTTTTTGACATTTTTGGACTATATATGCTCAAAATAAAATTAACTGCACAAAATAAAAATAATAATAAGAAAAAGGAGTCTGAATTATGAGAAAACAACTCAAATAAGCCCCATTTGCAAGGAAGCGACTCGGATAAACCTAATTAAGTTCAACTAGGCCTAAATACGAAGATTCAACTAAAGAATGTGCGAAAAGATCGATCATTCGCGCGCATTCTCAATTTAAACAATGACATTTCGACTTAGTTTGAATGAAAAGTTAGTTGAGATTGGCTTAGGTTAGTAAATGAGACACTTTTTAATAATTCTCGTAATGGCGCGACTTGAAACATGAATAAAATAAACGACTAAAAACAGAAAAAAGAATACTGACACAAATTGGGGTATAATAACGGTTGCCCTCTTTATTAGTATTTTACTAGAAAGTGATGAGTTCTCGAACTTTCGTAGTAGAAATAGGAATAAAGATAAGATAGACGCTAATTTTGTCCGTTTAAGGGGGAAGCGGAAAGTTTAAGGAATAATAGGGGCTGGTTAACACTTGGCGCATTAACCGAGAGCTGAATGAAGGGTCAACAAGGACCTGAAGGAGCACTAAGGCTCTGAAGGACCACTCAGGGTCTGGAAGGCTGCCTAGGCCTTAATTGAAGGACCATCGTGGTCTGAAGGAGCGCAATTAGCTACGGTACTAATTAAACGGTCTGAGGGGGCCTTTATACTCGGCGGCCATGATGGGTCAAGATCGGTCTAGAATCGATATGTTGACCATGAAGGGCGTCCCACGTGTCTTTAGTGACACAACTAGTCTGAAGGACCACTCGGGGTCTGTGAAGGTCCGCCGGGCTCGACTCCGACGTTGCGACTGGGCCACTTAGGGCACTGAGGGAGCGTAGTGCTCTGAAGGACCACTCGGGGTCTGAGGGATCAACTTGGTGATCTGTGATACGATATGAGATCAACGCTTAAAGCGCTGATATTAGAGGAACAAAATAGGGACTAACACTGATCGTGTTTATCCGAGCACACCTAACAAATGCATCTACCGAGAAAGGGAAAACCAATCTACGTTTGATGAAGCAATTAATGGTGCAAGCAATGATTGGTATCTGGTAGGATGTGGAATGACTTTTTCCTTTTCTCCTTTCGCTTATTGCTTTTCGCTTTTTTTTGTTTTTTTTTTTGAAAAATGATGAATGCCAAATGTGAAAATGATGCAAATGAAATGCTCGGGTGCAAATGCTATGGTGCATGAGGTGATGATATGATATGATATGATATGATGTGATGTGATATGATATGATATGATATGATATGATGTGATATGATATGATATGACATGATATGATATGATGTGATATGATATGATATGAGTGATTGGGGTATAGAAACATTTTTGGTAATGATGAGATGTGAGACTTTAGATGCGAGAAGCAGAGGTGAATATTGATCATTCTTTGAAAAGAATAGTTTTGATTCAATACTTCAGCAATCTCAATGTTGTTATTTACAGACACTGATGTGAAAAAGTATTTGCAAGCTCGCTCATTTTTCTCTTCCATTTTGATGCCCCATGATGACCGAAGTTTTGGCCCACACAGCTAAATAAGTGGATTTCCAACATCATATGATCAACTTGTGTTTTCTCTCTCTAAAGCATTGTTTTGTGAAGATGTATAGTAGTGCAAATATAGATGAATGAGTCGGTTAACTTGGGGTTCTAAAGACCTAGGGTGTGGACATTTGTGGCACATGAAGGGGTGAATGACTGACCGGTCTTTGTCAAGGTCATGAAAGGTAAGTTTTCCCCAAGCCAAGAAATGCAGGGTCGCCCAATTTAGATTTGATGACGGTGGCGAATAACTTGCCCCGCTGTCTAGTGGTGACAAGCTAAGGGTGTAGAAGATGATGAACTGGGAATGTATTGGCTTTGGAATGAAAGGAGGAAAGCAAGGGACTTTATCTCAACCCATAGAGTTTGGTGTTGCCCCATTTATGGTAAGGACAAGATTGCCCCAACTAGAGTGGAAACATTTAGGATAGTGAGTTGAGAAATTGCCCTGTGTATGGTTTTATTTGGTCATGAATATGGCGAGGGGATGAGATGGGTGTAGGGTGAATTTTCCATTTGAAGGTGGAGTAAAGAGTGACATGATTTCCCCACTTGGAATGGTATTTCGAATGGTTGGCTTTAGTGAGATTGGGAAAGGTGACGGAATTAGGGTTATGGGTTTTTGGAGATGGTCAAATGCGGCTATATAGACTGGGAGTGGCATGGGATGGATACTGGACAAATTTCCCCAAGTTCAAATGGAATAGATGGTAAAAGGGGTGCCCCGCTTTAGGATCTAGGTAACGACCCTAGCATGAACTTTTGGTTATTTTGAGAATGACTCTCAGACTATGATGGTCTTGAGCTTGCTATGATGAAAGCTACACTTGGTGATCAATAGACATTGTCTTGGTATAATTGTAACTTGGATGGATCTTATAGTGCAAGTCCTCTGATTTTCCTTTTTTTTTTTTTGAGATACATTTTTTTTGAGCAAACATATTGTAAATAAATAAACTTATTTGTCTTAAGATTAAAACTTTGAGAAAATAAAAGCAATCGGCCATTGATCAGAATGGATTTTTGGAGTTGTAATGTGGCTGATGGTTAATGGTTTATGAAAGAAGGGTTTATTAGGCTCAAAGGAGTGTTTGAGGGTCTATGTCTCGTGGTAGAATGGATCTGTTTAGGATTGTCACTTGGCCAAGGGTTTGTGGAGGGTAGGATATTGAGGCCAAAGGAAGGGTTTGAGCAGTGTAGTTTGGCTAATGGTTAATGGCTTATGAAAGAAGGGTTTATTAGGCTCAAAGGAGTGTTTGAGGGTCTATGTCTCGTGGTAGAATGGATCTGTTTAGATGGATTAATGAAGGATAGGACATTGGGAAGTGTTTGAGGTTTATTTCGCATAATGATCTCTTATGCGCTTTAATTGTACGAAATATCAGCTCACTACTTTTACTCTCTTTTTTTCGGGATTTTTCAATCCTTTTTTTTTTTGACTTCACTCTTTTGTATTTTTGTTTCTCTTTCTTTTGAGCTGGGTGAGCTGATAAAGGTGATACACAATTTTCGATGTGAGATAGATCTTTGTCTAAGGTGATTGGAAGTTTTTTTGGCTTAAGGTGGGTAGCGGAGGATTTTTTGAGGATATGGAATGATGGTCCAAACTTCATTTCAAATAGTGATTGCTCGGTTTCTCAAAAATTAACTCAAGGACAATAATTTACCTATTTACAAAATATTTGCTTTTTCTTTATTTCTTTTTATGCCCTAATTTTTGCTTAGGTTGCTCTTACGAGTTTTCAACCTAACGAGCTTTTTGATTTTTTTGTAAAGGACTTGCACCAATTGAATATAATGTTGACAAGGTATTTTAGAGAACACAAATTTACCCCAGTATGGAGGGCTTAAAGCGTTATTTCATTAGTGAGAATCAAACCAACAAGTCGACTAGGTAGGGGAGTATGTACTTTGGGTGGTCGGGGTGGGATTAGACTTGGACGGGGGGTGATGACAAGGTAAGGACATTAACTGACTCAAACAAGAATGAAGTCACATGTCACACACAGGTTACTACATGAATGCTTCGTAGAGAGTTAACATTAGTTAACACATGAAAGAAAATTTTGGCGGACTATTTCGGTCATTCATCATGGGATGCAACGCTTTGTTAAAACAAATGTGAACGAGCTGCTAATTTGAAAAATTGAGTGCCTTGAAACGCCTTGAGCTTGCAACTAAGTATGGCTAAACTTTTTCAAAAAGAATGATTTACCTCACAAGAATGTCTCACCTCTCATCACAATTTTTTCTAGAATTATGCTCATTTTTTTTTGTAATGCATGATGTAATTATGCAAATGAATGAGTGTGCATGAAATGTGAATGAATGTATGTGAAATGCGAATGTAATGATAATGTATGTGAATGAAATGATAATATATGATTTTATTTATCGCGTCGGGGAATTATAAGTTTTACGTTTGGAGAGTAAAGTACAAAGTTTGACTTTGACTTTAGCATGCATGGCTTCTCTCCAAAATAAAGTTTTTAATTCTCAGGCCGTCGTAACATAAGATGTTTATTCTTGTTTTTTGTAATGCAAAGAAAATATGCATGAGGTATGGTTTCTAAGAAACTTGCGGTAAATAATATTTTGGGTTTTTGACTTTTTGATTTTTTGACTTTTGGATAAAAGATGGTAAGCACAAATATTTGTTTGAATGCAAGGGTATGAAACTCCTTTGTGACCCTAGAAAGGTAACTTACGGAGTGGGTCTAAGGTTTCTTTTATAGTGAACCTCACAAGGATGGTTCTAAAGAATCCTACACATGGTCCCTAGAGCCAAGGACCCCAGTCAAGAATACTGACCCCAACAGTAGGCAAGCTATTATAAGGGATAGCATCCTTAAAAGGAATCAAACTCTAGGTGAGATTTTCATGACCACCCAACGAGACGTACGTCCCGCAGGCCATCACTACACAATCTCGCCCTAACTTAGGTTTGCACTCAAGTCCGGGTAGAGGACTTTTCTCACAGGTGTGTGATGTGTATAGGTGTAGTGTGTGTAGGAGCAATTAAAGACAAACCCAAAGCTGCAAACAAAAAAAAACATACATACAAAATATCGTCTTCTGTCCTAGGGTTTATATATCAAATAAATAATATAACATGCAAAAATAAATAAACAAGGGAAGGGTAAAAATTAAATTAATACAACTAATTAGACTAGGTTTTGACTCTCTAAAAAGTTAAGTCCCCAGTGAAGTCGCCAGCTGTAGCGACCGAAAAATCCGGGAAAGGATTCTTCGAAAGTTCAAAGGGAAGCCGCCACCGAAATTCTAGTTTAAGGGCAAATTCGGAAAATCCCTTTATGTTTTAGGACAAAGCATTGTTAGGGTTCGGGAGTCGTTATGTGTGGGGAAGGTATTAGCACCCCACGACATCCGTTGTCTAATTAATTAAGATCTATTTAATGATTACCCTTTTATTTGTAGAAAAAAAGACTTATTTAGATTTTTGGTTTTTAGTGCTTGACAAGGGTTGAGTCTTGCTCCTACGTACCTCGGATGCAATGGAGGAATCAAAGCTACGTAGTTCTTCCCAAAAAAGTTTATTGGTTGGTGTTTTTTTAGCGTAGGGGTCCTAAGATTCCTTGAACTATCAGACCATCGATTCCTAGGGCCGACTAACCCGATTGTACAACCGACATAGTCCCCTACTTTTTGAAAGTAATTTTGAGTTTTTTGAAAGAAATTGGTTCGGTGTGAGGTGAGTCCGTTTTAGAATAGGTATTCTAGAACTCCTGAACTGTACAGCTCATTAGTTCTAGAACGCTGACTAACCCGGTTGTACAACCGACTTAGTCCCCTATTTTTTTAGGAAAAAATAGTTTATTCGTATTTATTAAGTTTTCAGGGTTACTGAACTGTACAGCTCATTGTCCCTAAGATAATGACCAACCCGATTGTACAACTGACTTAGCCGTTTATTTAGGAAAAATAGTTTATTCGTATTTATTAAGTTTTCAGGGTTACTGAACTGTACAGCTCATTGGCCCTAAGATAATGACCAACCCGGTTGTACAACCGACTTAGCCGCTTATTAAATTTCGAGAGAAAAAAAAATAATTAGATTTGAATTGGAAAGGAATAAAAATGAAAAAAGGGGGTGAACTGTAATGGGTTGTATTGTATATTTTACAAATTATTTTACAAATTATATATATATATATATATATATATATATATATATATATATATAATAATAATAGCTGAAACAATCTTGTCAGGGCCTTCAATTATTTTCCTTGCGACGCATTCAATGATTGTCCCATCCTAATCATCGATTACGAATCATTGAACAAGAAACTAACAAGTGAGGTTCTCAGTCAAATTTAAGCATTGACAACCATGCAATGCAAACCATTGTGGAGGAAAGTAAAACACAACACAGACATCATATTTCGGCTGATCAAGGTAACTAATTACTTGTATTGTTTTCCTTTTCCCCTTTGGGAGGCAGAATACAGAATTAACAAATATCGTGCTGGCACATTTAATTTTGGTTTTGCTTTTCTATATAAATAACATGAACCGAGCAAAAAAGTATAAACCTAGCAATAGACATTAAATCATTCATCCACGAGAAAAAAAATACAAGGCAAGGATAGTAATTTCAATTAGAATGTTGTTACCTTCTCACATCTAGTGCAACAAAGGGAATAAGCCGCTCAGAAAGAAGTTGTGCAATGATCTGGCCAACTCGTCCAAATCCACAAATAATGATGTGATCTTGCAGATCGTCTGTCTAGGTTCCAGATTAGCTTTCCTTCTTGCTGCCGAGAGCTTGTTCTCTTGGTCTACTCCTTTAATCTGCTGCGGCTTATCCGATTGCTACGGCTTCGTTCTTTAGATCTCAAAAAAGTTTCAGAACCGTGTTTAGCGGATTAGGGTTTCGATGTGAAACTCTAATCCTATTTTGGGTGATTTTAGCAGTAGTTTTTTGCCTTGGTTTCTTGTGTATTTTACTGTGGACTGACCGCTTATTTATATTAAAAACTTAGGGTTAGCATTTAATTGGTTTTGGCTGGGCTTTTGCAGGTTCTGATAACGTGGGTTTGCTGAGCAGTCTTGGAGAGCAAGAACGAACCCCTAAAGATTGTTGATGCTGCTCCTATTTTCCATTTTTTGCTTTTTTTTCGGATTTGTATTTTTGTACTTTTGGTATATTATTTTTTTGTATTTTTTGGACTTTTGGATATTTAAACACTTTTAAATTGTAAATAAAACTAAATAGCATTTTTTGACATTTTTGGACTATATATGCTCAAAATAAAATTAACTGCACAAAATAAAAATAATAATAAGAAAAAGGAGTCGGAATTGCGAGAAAACAACTCAAATAAGCCCCATTTGCAAGGAAGCGACTCGGATAAACCTAATTAAGTTCAACTAGGCCTAAATACGAAGATTCAACTAAAGAATGTGCGAAAAGATCGATCATTCGCGCGCATTCTCAATTTAAACAATGACATTTCGACTTAGCTGAACAGGTTAGTTGAGATTGGCTTAGGTTAGTAAATGAGACACTTTTTAATAATTCTCGTAATGGCGCGACTTCAGAACATGAATAAAATAAACGACTAAAAACAGGAAAAAGAATACGGACAAAATTGGGGTATAACAAAGATGTTTCAATGAAGACCAAAATATCAATAATTCAGAAAATAAAAAATCAAATATGATTGTCGGCATATAAAACCAAAGCCATCAAGTGTGATTATACACCACCCAAGAAAAGAATCTCCTTTTACTATTTTCTTTTTTGATTTTCAACTTTGGTCATTATTAATGTGACGATGGGGCCAACAAAGTGTACCCGACATTAATAATGGTATTTTGTTTTTTGTTTTTAGACTACCGAATGTGACAATAGTCTTTTACCAGCTTAAATAGTAAGCCTTAGCTTTGCTATAAAAGGCACATATGCCTCAATTGTAAAACATCAGTTGAAAATATAATAAATTTTTCTTTTGTAAACTTCTTCCCCTCTTTCCTTTCCTGTTGCTTCAAGTTTCAAGTTTACTTTTCTTTGAGCTTCTTCAGGCGCCCAAACTCTGATTTTCAAAGGTAATATTTTATGTCACTTAACTAAATTATTGTTGTGGTGAGGACGGTCGAATGGTATCAGAGCCATTCGAGTCAGTTATAGTATGAATCTATTATACTAACAACATCTTTTTGTGGTTTATTTAAAACCTAATAATGTTTTTAGTGTTTTCTTAATAATCATCAATTTTTCCTGGAGAAAGGAAGTGTTTAGATGATTTTCAAAGAGAAAATTTTTGCTAAAAACATTTGACATCTTTGATTTAGGAGAAATCCTTCTATCCATTTGGGTTGATAGTTAAACAGTACCACTGTTTGCAAAGATGACAAATGAGATGTTGAAAGTATAGTAAATTCATAAATTCAATTGACTCATTTAGTTCGATTACGTTGAGTAAATGCGAACCACAACAAATTCAATATCTGATTTATGGATCTAGATGATTATAATCATCCAGATAATTCTATAAAAAATGAAGAGTTGGTTGAATATCCAAAAAAGTTGGATCAACTAAACAAGTGGACAATTCCTTTAGTCCCTTCAAGCCAAATATACAAATTTGGTATGTTTAATATTAAGTCAAGATATGTTGTTAAGACTATTGAACAAACTGTCCAAGTTTCTGAGAATACTCAGACAATAAAATTATTAAGTAAAAAAGATTTACTTCCTTTTAAAGATTATAATTTTGTTCATGCATATTAGTCTTGTGCAAATTGCCAAATTTAAGCTTGTCTTTATCTGACAAAAATATTCTTGATGCTATGCAACTTACTATACATACTAATGGGAATAATTTCAAACCAGGTAGTGAAATAATAGCAATATGCTATAGAGTTTATTATAAGGTTTTGAACACGCTTAATCCAAAGGTTAAGCAAATGTCTTTCCCAGGGACAACAACTCTTGTCCAAACTAACTTGTTAACTTCAAATATAGTTACTAATAAATTAATCAAATGGAATGAAATCAACTTTCCTGAGACATGGTCGCTACCCCATGCTGTGGAACATGAACCTATCTTAAATAAAGAGATAAACCAGATAACCCAAACTAATGAAGGGGATATAGAAATAAAGTTTAATCCCAAAAGGGTTATTAGAATACCAAGAAGTCTTTCAAAGAAGACATTACATTTAGTGAGTTTTATACAACTCCTAGTGAATTACATAGAGCCTCTACTTCTCATCCAATAGAAGAATCGAGACAGTGAGAAAATATTAGAACTAGTGAGAATAAAATTCCACATGGAATATATCAGAAAACCCCCAGAGTAGGGAATCACCTACTCAATCAGAAATGAGTTTTCATATATGACAAAATATATCATAGATTTCTCCCCGGGAAGTGGGATGAGAGAACTCATTAATAATGAGTTCCAGCATGATAGATATACCCAATTTAGAGAATAGTATTTTAAGAAATTTTCTCTTCCTGAACTTAATAGGTTTAAGGATGATTATTATGAAGAGATGACGGTTATACAGGATTATATTCCTTTTGTAAAATGGTTTGTTAGATATTTCACTAATAAAATCAAAAATGAAGTAGATAATGAGATTTTAGTCCTTAATTCGAAAAATTGGGAGACAATTAAAGGAGAAAAAATTAATAGTATTTTCCCTCCTAGACAACCAATAAATTTGGGTCAAAACGTAGAAGCCAATGTTTTTATTAGTTTACAAAAGGTAGAAAGTAATCAAGTTACTATTAAAGAATTAAATTCTTTGATAAAAGCTCAGAATTATACAAATGTTTTTCTTAATTGTTTAGGAGAGCAATTTGTTTCTCTTGAAAAAGATTTATTATCTTTAAATGAATTAGTTGAAAAACAAATTTTTCAACAGAAACTAGTTTTTCAACAAACTAATGGGTCTAAAGCACCTATGGTTGTAGAGGCTCCTATAGTACAACCTCCTTTGCTGATAAAAGGTTTTAAAATGGAAGATAACACTTCTGAATTTATTCATATTTTGGAACAAAAATTAAAGAATTTAAATTTAAGTGTTTTATCTCAGGAAAATATTTCTCGATGAGCTTACGAGAGTTCTTCCGATTTTAGCAAGGATATAAATAATATTGATGATTTATCAAATATGTTTGCTAACCAGGATATTAATATTAATCCTATTTACACCCCTAAGGCCATAGAAAAATATTATTATAAGAGGTCCTCACCTCAAGACTTACTTTTTGAGGAACATGAACCATGTCAGAATTCCTATTCTGGTAAAGCCATTTATGAATGGAATATTGATGGCTTAAATGATAAGCAAATTATAGACACGATACATAGAATGATTATGTATTCTACTATTTGTAAACAACATGGAAATTCCGATAGCTCAATAGTTTCTTTCATAGCTACTGGATTTGTTGGCCAATTAAGAGGTTGATGGGATCATTATCTTACTGATGCTCAGAAAAAAGAAATTCTTGACCATAAAAAGGAAGTTAAGCTAGAAACTAGTTCTAGTGCTACTCTTTATCGATCTTGGTGAAGAGGATGCAGTTTATACCCTCTGTTTATCCATACTAAAACATTTTGTAGGAACAAATCTTCCTATAGGAGAAAAATTATCTTCTCTTTTACAAAATCTAAGATGTCCATCTTTAACTCATTTTAGATGGTGTAATGATACTTTTTTATCCAGGGTTTTCCAATTAAAAGACCCTAATTCTATCCATTGGAAGGCAAAATTTGCTAATGGTCTTCCTTATCTCTTTTCTGAAAAGGTTAGGCAATCTTTAAGAAATAAAAATGATGGCATAAATATTAATTATGCTGATTCAACATATGGCCAAATTATTAGTCTTTTGATAATGAAGGCTTAGCCTTATGTAATGACATAAAGTTAAGAAACCAATTGAAAAAGCAAAAGCTAATAGAAAAACACCAATTAGGTGAATTACAGCGAACAATTTGCTTTTGATTTGGGAAAAGAGCCGAAAGAAAGAAGGCAAGAGAGGTCAAAAAATAAAAGGGAGCTAATAAAACAAAAGATAAGCCTTTCTAGAAAAAAGGAAAAAGAAAGGCTAAAAAATTGGACATAACATGCCATAGTGTGACAAAATAGGCCATTATGCTAACCAAAGTTGGACCAAAAAAGCCTTAAATGATATTGAGGATGATCAATTAAGGGCTCAATTAGAAAAAAATTTATTAATTGATTCTGATTCAGAACAAGAGTTGATTTTTCTAGCGAAGGAATAGAGTGTATCAATGATACCTCCTCTGAATCAACTTCCACTAATAATAATGATTGTCAGTGCAATGAATTGAATTATTGGAAATTCATTGTTGAAATGAATGGACTGAATGTTCTCACAGAAGAACAGGATGAAGCTTTAAAAGCTTTAGAAGCCATAATTGATGGCAATTTGAAAAGAAAGATAATAGACACTCTTATGAGAGAATATTATAAAAAAGAAACTCCTCTAATTATAGAGGCTCCTTATCAAATGAGCGAGGTCTTATCTAGATTCCAAGAATCTAATATTAAAGAAACACCAGTTTCTACTACTGATTTAAGAAGAGAAATAAATCTCTTAAAATCTGAAATTGCTCAGATAAAAAAGAATAATGGTATGTTATTCCAGAGAATATCTTCTCTAGAAGCTCCTACTCGACCAAAAGATGTTGTTTCATCCAGTAGCAACTATTTGTCTATATTAGACAGAGTAACTTCACAAAAATGGTTTGTGAGAATTACTTTAGTTGTCAATAAAAATTTTATTTTAGAAAATGAATAGCACTCATAGATAGTGGGGCTGATCTTAATTGTATTCAAGAGGGAATTATCCCTACAAAATATTTTTCAAAAACTACACAATCTCTTACTCAAGCTGGAGGAGATAAATTACAAGTTAATTATAAACTTTCAAATGCTTATATTTGCAACCAAAATATTTGTTTACCAACTCATTTTATTCTAGTTAAAAATTTAACTCATAGAATTATCTTAGGTACTCCTTTTTTGCATAATAGTGTGCCAATTAAAAATATTGATCAAAATGATATTACTACCGTTATTGATAATAAGGAAATTATTTTCAAGTTTATTACCGATCATCATACAAGGATGCTTAATGAAGTTAAGGATATTCTTCTTAATAAAGAAAAACAATTATGTTTTCTCAAAAGTGAAATTAATATATTTAATATTAACGATCATCTTAATAAAGAAGACATTAGGAGACAAATTAAAATAATCGAACAACAATTTGTCTCAGAGGTATGTAATGATCTACCTAATGCTTTTTGGAATAGGAAACAACATGTTATTGCCTTACCCTATATTGATGACTTTAATGAAAGTCAGATACCTACTAAAGCTAGACCAGCTCAAATGAATCAAGAATATCTTGATTTATGTAAAAAGGAGATTAATTCTCTTTTAGAAAAAGGATTAATTAGAAAATCTAAATCTCCTTGGAGTTGTACAGCATTCTATGTTAATAAAAATGCTGAAAGAGAAAGAGGTGTTCCTAGGTTAGTTATTAATTCTCTTTTAGATAGGCTCAATGATGCCTTAATTTTTTCAAAATTTGATATGAAATCATGTTATTGGCAAATTCAGATTAATGAATCTGACAAATACAAAACTGCTTTTACAGTTCCTTTTGGACATTTTGAATGGAATGTTCTTCCATTTGGATTAAAAAATGCTCCTTCTGAATTTCAGAATATTATGAATGATATATTCAATTTTTATTCTGATTTTATGATTGTCTATTGTAATACCCTAATTTTGTTCGTCCCTTAACTTAAGCCAATTCCAATCACCAAACTAAACTAAATCGAAATACCGCTGTTTAAATTAAGCAGGCACGCGAATGATCGATCTTTTCGTGCGTTCTTCAATTTAATCTTCGTATTTGGGTTTAGTCGTACATAAGTAGTGTTTTTAGTTAATGAGCTCATCTCTTCTATTTGAGTCTCGTTTTAGCGTATTCGTCTAGTCTGACCCGTTCTTGTCTTTGTGTTTGGCCAGACTCTTTTTATTATTATTATTCCTTTTTTGTGCAGTTAATTTATTTTGAGCATATATATATAGTCCAAAAATGTCAAAAAAAATACTATTTAATTTTTATTACAACTTAGGAGAGTCCAAATGTCCAAATGTCCAAAAAATACAAAAAAATAATAATACAAAATATACAAAAATAAATAAATTCGAAAATACAAAAAAATAAAAAAGCAAAGAAGAATAAAGAAGATCTGGGTTCAAAGTTTGCTCTCCAAGTCTTTGGCTTGGATCCATACCTGAAAAGAGTCAAAGCCCAGTCAAAACAATTAATGCAGAAACCTAATATTTTAATATAAAAGAGTTGTCAATGGCCAGTCAAAGGGACACAATTTTCGAGATAAAACAGCACAAAAAAAACGATTAGGGTTTTACACTGAAACCCTAATCACCTAAACAGATTGTTTAGATCTCGAGATCAAAAAAAAGGTGAGCGATGAGCGAGTCCAAGAAAAAACAACAAACAACAACAACAGAGTCACAACAACAACATCGATCGAATAAACGACAACTTGGATCTCTTTTTTCCTTTCTTTCAAAAAATGCAGTTAAGATCGAAGTTGGTTTGTTTTATCCATAGACACATGATCTAGGTTTTTTGTTTGTTGTTGAACTAATCCATAAGTCAAGATCTTTGTGATATTATTGTTCATATGCGTTTAATGGTTTGTCTGTGAGCAATAAAAGTGAGGACAAAGCAGAAGATCCATTCTTGGGCAAAGAAAAACGAAATGAATATAGAACTAATGGTATGGCTTTTCCAAAAAAAACGCAGCTTAGGATCAGTTTCTTGTTTTCATTTAAACAAACTCTAAAACAAAAAAAATGTGATAAAAGGATGATTTGAGAGGATAAAATCAGTTCAAAGAGTAGAATAGAGCAAGAAATAAATATAACCAGAACCAGAAATCCAAATAATAGATAGAGGTGAAGAGAAGAAGCCAAAAAAAAACAAGATCAGAAGCAAAAAAAACGCAGAAAAAAGGGAACTCACCGGCGGTATCCCCATCTCCGGTGTCTCCTCTCGCCGACGAAGCTTTGGCGAGACCTCCATCTTCAGGCCGTCGAGACTCCCCACAAAACCGAACCAACAAACACCCAAAACCGAGTCACACCCATCTGTCATCATAATCACAAACCCACCACCGATCCCTCTCTCTCTCTCACCGAAACGTCACCACCTCACCGTCACTCCCACCATCGCAACCACCGTCGCTGACGAAACCTCACTTCCGCCGTTCCCTCCCTCTCACCGTAGCCTTCGTTCCATCTCTCTCTCTCTCTCTCTCTCTCTCTGCGTGCAGCGCATTTCTCTCCCTCCATCCTCACTGTGCGGCGTGTTTAAGGGGGGGGAGTAAATGGAAGATCTAAACCCTAAAAACAATTAAATGAATCTGATATGTGTTATTTTTATTTTTATTTTTATTTTGATGACCTACAAAACACACCCCAAAGATTATTACTAATCGAACCCCTAAGCCCACACGTTTTTTTGGCTGGCGAACACCCTACTTGTCCAATAAAACCAAGCTGGGCCTTAATTCTGCACTTCTATTTGTTAATACAATTTCCCACAACTAATAACACCATCATTTTGCAATTTTCACCTTTTTCGTTTTTATAATTTCTCATTAAATCAAACTTTGTTAGTGGTCTTGCGAAGCCTTTGCTTGCATGATCATTAACAATGAGGACCTAGTGGTGATCACTTGGAGCCTTTGCTCAATTGATCATCATAAATGTCTAATTTTTCTAAGAAACTTTCAATAAATTAAAAAACTTTGTTGATGGTTTTGCGAAGCCTCTGCTTGCATAATCATTAACAATGAGGAACTAGTGGTGATCACTTGGAGCCTTTGCTCAATTGATCATCATGAATACCTAATTTTCCTAAAAACTTTCAATAAATCCAAAAACTTTGTTAGTAGTCTTGCGAAACCTTTGCTTGCAAGATTATTAACAATGAGAAACTAGTGGTGATCACTTGGAGCCTTTGCTCAATTGATCATCATGAATACCTAATTTTCCTAAAAACTTTCAATAAATCCAAAAACTTTGTTAGTAGTCTTGCGAAGCCTTTGCTTGCAAGATTATTAACAATGAGAAACTAGTGGTGATCACTTGGGGCCTTTGCTCAATTGATCATCATGAATACCTAATTTTTCCCAATTAAACAAGATAAAAAACCAAAAAACCTAGAACTACGTAGCTTTGAATTCTCCATCGCACTGGAGATACGTGGGAGCGGATCCTCCGTCAAAGCACGACAAACTAAAAACAATTTTCCTTCCAAAACTCAAAGCGGCTAACTCTCGTCAAGCGCGCGAATAAAAATTCCTTAAGTCTATTTAATCGAGAGGCAAATTTAAGTATTTTTCAAATCAACGCTTAAAATCATGTTTAATTAAAGGTTCCTTTCGGTAGAAAGGAGATGTGGGGTGCTAATACCTTCCCCATGCCTAACCGACCCAAACCCAAATCTTCCTGGTTCCAAAGACCATTTGCCTTCCCAAAAGGTTTTTCTTCAATATTTTCCTTATAAAAAATATTGGTGGCGACTTCATTGTTTTAAAAGTTGTAAACGAATAAAAACCCCTCGGGGACTTTTTCGGGCGCAACAGCTGGCGACTCCACTGGGGACTAAAAATTTTCAAAAAGAGGGTCGAGCCTAATTAATTAAATATGTGATTTCTGTGTTTGATTTGAATATTTTATTTTGCCTCTATTCTTTTTCTTTCTCATACAAGCATTGTTGCATCCATATGCATTCGCCTCTTCCTCTTCTATGATGGTTTCATATCTACTTGATCGCATCTTTGCAATTCCACTACATTCTCATATTGTCATGTTGCATTCATGTGTATTTATTTATTCTTCTTCTATGTTCGTTTCTCGCTTAAAATGGTAGATAGTCTTTCCTCTTATTCTCTTTGCTTATATGCTTCTTCCTTTCATGCATTCCCCCCAATATAATCATGCTCCCTCTTCTTTGCTCCCTTTCTTGAGGTAAGCAATGCAATTAGTTGTTGCTAAAACCATAGGTCAGTTATTCGATATTAAACCCTAGGGTAGACAACATATTATTATTTGCCTTTATCCGACTGCTTACGGGTTTTTATTTGCAGTGGGGAAGGGTAGTTATTGCTAAGTATTGTGCCTCAACACACACTTCACACCCTATACTTGTGAGCGCTGAGTGGGGCCTAAAACCCAAGGTCTGAACAAAACCTAGGAGAGTGGGAACGACTAGTGACTGCCATTCGTAGACCTTTGTCTGTATGGCTCTCATGAAAGTTCCGCCCAAGAGTACGCTTTGTCATGATGCCTCACACTCGGTAGCTTTCTACGATTGTGGGTGTTATCATGAGGAAGACTTTAGCTCTTGGTTGCCATTGTGAGGAAGTGATTAGAACTTACATGAGAGGATTACCCTTTTCGTCGACTTTAGACCCTAGGATTCCCACCATTCGTAGGACACGGGGGCACGCCTTTGTGTGTTGCATTTAGCTTAAGCATCCCTTTTTCTCAAACTTTATTTCGAAAGTTGTAATTTTTCTTTCATAAACAACTACACGAGGTGGCATGCAGTTTCGAAAATGTTCAAAGTACCACCAATTAAACCTCATTTTATTACCATTTTACCATGTCATCCACATCATTTCGCATTTACATCATTTTGCACCATTGCATTTGCATCTAACAAAATCGTGAAAATTCATCATTTGCATTCTTCATGCATTAAAGTTTGTTTGTCGGAGATCGCAACATAACACTGAACCGTTGTCATAGGTGTGTAAGAAGCAACATGGAATCAAAAGGCAAAACTACATTCAATTCAAGGTTTCCCAATGTAAAGAAGATTGATGTAACTAGTTTGAAGGAGTATGCTTCTCTATTAGGTCCTATTGAGCTTCTGTCCTTCGACAAGACTTATGGGAACATCCGCAGGTTATTACAACTAGAAGTACAAGAGAGTGCCATCGCTGCCTTAAGTTGGTTCTATGATTCAGAGATTAGGTGTTTTCTTCTCAAGAACTTCCAAATGGCGCCTACCTTAGAGGAGTATGAGAAGATTCTGGGTTTTGATCGCTCCGAGGTTAGACCTTACCAAAGATCGAGAGGCAATATTATTCAGATGAGAAGCTCGCTTCCTTGTTGCAAATCGATGTAGAAGAAGTGCGGTCCCATAAAGTTGAGCGTAACAAGATATCCGGGTTTCCTCGAGGTTACTTTGAGAGTTTGATGGCTAGTCATGCGAAGATCAAAGAATTGGACTTCTTTCAAGCAAATATTAGCTTTGACCATCTTTGGCATCGTCCTTTTCCCTCAGTTGAGAAACATATAGATGAGGCTATTGTTGGGGTGTTCCCGCTTTCAAGAGTGCAAAAAGTTCCATCAATCCGGTTCTGCTATTCTCGCCGAGACCTATGTGCCTTCACTCGCCATCATGAGTTCCGAAAGGATAAGATGTGTTGTTCCTTCCCCGTGCTATACGCTTGGTTGATCAATCATGTATGTGTTAACAAAAGTGATGTTGGGGATCCGCTATCCTATGCCTTGGGTTGTGATCCAAGACTATGAGCCCTCGGGAATGGAAGGATACTTTTAAGAACCTCGATGCTCTTCGTGATTCGATGGTTCTCACACAAAATGTTGGGAGGACAAACCCTCGCAATATTCCAATGTGGCGGTTTCTGAATGTTCCTCTCATGGGAACACGAGGGTGCATCAACTATAACCCATCTTTGACCTTAAGGCAACTCGGGTACCCTATGCGAGATTCACCCTCCGGCTATGTTGTTCCGCTTTACCTCCATGCGGGGATCCCTAAAGACGAGGACTTACTTCATGCGAGTCTTGCAAGCTTGGGAAACCGTGAGTGCGGAGAAACAAAGGTGAGTTATCTAAAAGGACCACTACTATATCCTTCACTCAATGGCTCGAAAAGAGGATTAAAGAAACTCGATCATCCAATCAAGAGGGGCCATCACTTGAAGAGAAAAAACCAGAGCCTCACGTTCCCCTCATTGAAGAGCTAGAAGAAGTTAAGTTGGCATTGTCTAAAGCGGAAGAAGAGAAAAGAGCCTTCCAAAACAAGTTGGGAAAAGTGATGCAAGACAAGCGGAAGCTAGAGAACGAAAATGCTCTTCAAGCCGCAACTATTGAAGCAGCCAACAGGAAACTTGTGATAGAAGAAGAAAGCAAGAGGGAGGTTCAGAAACATTTGAAAGGTGCTAAAGAGGAAATAAAGAGGTGTACCTCAAAGATGAATGAAGCTACGGCAGAAGCGTATGAATGGAAGGAACTATATGACAAGTCATGGAAGAAGGAGAAAATGGTCAAAGATGCACTAGCTAAGTCAAGAAAAGAATTCCAAGTGATGAAGTTCGAATTGGGGGACCAAATAGAAAGCATCAGGCAAGATAGAGAGTCTATCACAGGGATCTTGAAGGAGTACCAACAAGCTTTAAGGTTTGAACAAGGAAGGTCGATTTAATTGAAGAGAAATCTTAGATGCCTAGAGGAATCTTATGAGCAAGTGCAAGTAGAAAGCCGGTATTGGGAGCAACGTTTCATGGCCTTGATTGGCAGAATAGAGGACCAAGAGATTATCAAGGAGCTAAAGGGTGAGGTTCAGCTTTGGAGGAGTAAATTTTCAAAGCTAGCCGGGCTAGCTAACCAAGCTGTGAGGGATGTCCCCAAGAAGCTAAGAAGAGCCGAAGCAGAAATGAATCCTTCCAACACTCCGGCCAAGGTGTACGAGTTTGTCGAGTACTGCAAGATCCTAACAGAAGAGCTCATGGAGAAAGCCAAAGAGGCAGCCGAAAGCAAGAAGAGAAAGAGGGAGGAGAAGCTGAAAGCTATTTGCCTTTGAATTCCACTTTAGAGCATTGTAATAATCCTTAGGAAATTGTAAACTTTCTCTAAAAAGTTATAATTTGCTTTGGAATATAGTACTTTTCTGTTAAAAACATTGTTTTCAGAATGTTGTATTTTTCCTTCGAGTTTGAAGTTGTAGTATTCTATCCTTTCGAATGAAGTGTGTTTGTTTTGCCTATTGCTTCCAACCTCGTTGCGTAAAAATTAAAAATATAAACAAAAATAATATAAAAATAAAAAATAATAATAATAATAAAAAGGATTGTTAGAGCTTTAAATTTACACGCCTATGACAACGCGAAGTGTATTACGATTCCCGGCACCAAAACAAACATCAAATCATACATATCGCATTGCATTCATTTATTCATTCTGGTGTTCATAAGTGTGTTTCGTCAACGAAAAATCGTGCAAGTTTGGTTAGGCATCGCTATTTGACGCGTCTACAAGCAAGGAACATGGACAACAATCAAGGCGACGCGATCGGGCAATCCACGCCACATCGTAATGCCTGAATTCCGGAGATCCAAATCCTAATGGTCGTGGTCGCAGAGTGTCAAAATCAAGGGAATCAAGTCATTCAAGTGAGATGGAAATCATGAAAGCTCAAATGGCGAGAGGTCATAAGAGTCTTGAGTGCCTTAAGAAATGTTGGTACAAATGAAGCTACTCTGCTGGGGGGTGGACAATACTCCTCCCCCTCCCGGGTCGGGGATCCTCAAGCCCTTCAAATGTCTGCAATGGCCTCCCTTTGGTCTCCCACTAGGCTACACGCCTCCCGCTGGCGACACAAATCCCGGAGGAGATCCTCCAAGAACCGCGGGCAAGCTCACCGGCGTGAGTTGCGAATGAAGTTGGAAGGGGGACGCCTCGAAGCCTGCATCCGATCCCAATCTCTCGCTTCGCTCCAGAACTCGGCGGGTTTCAATTGGCCAATGACGGTCCATCCCCAAGTTCGTGGACCAATCCACGAATACAATTCACTCACGTGACCCACACGTGAACCCACCCGTAGTGACGATGAATAATCCTCATTACACGGTGTGAATGGTTTCCTCGACTCCCCTATCAAAACCGTAAGTCGATGATCGATGATGCTAGAGGAGAGACTAAGAGTCAGAGAAGGAGGAGCGGGTTCACGGGCGAAAATGCCCATGAGCCGTGTTTGGTCCCTAATCTAGTCTTGCCTCCCAAATTCAAAGCGCCAATTTTTGATAAATACAGAGGGACGACTTGCCCGGTCGGTCATGTGACAATGTATTTAGCACGGAAAATGACCGCTTTATGCCCGGATGATAACTCGATGATGCACCGCTTTGAAAGTTTAGCTGGGGCTCTCGACCGTACATGCAATTGGAGCCAACCAATATCCGCTATCTTTGGAAGGACATGGCGGATGCTTTTATGCGTCAATACCGATTACAACAATGATTTGGCTCGGATAGGACTCAACTACAATGCATGTCTAAGAGAGATAACGAGTCGTTCAAGGAATACGCTCAGAGGTGGAGGAACCTCGCTGCTCAAGTGAAACTCCCTCTACTGGACAAAGAAATGGTCCACATGTTTATGGATACCCTCCCTGCGGTGTATTATGATAGGTTGGTTGGCAGCGTAGCCTCAAATTTCTCTGAGATGGTGGTCACAGGGGAAAGAGTAGAGAATGGTATGCGCAGCGGAAGAATATCTCATGGCCCAACACTTCCTTCCAGTCAGAAAAAACCTTTTTCTGGACCCTACAAGAAGAAAGAGGGTGAAACCAATGCGGTTATCGGAGCCAGTGGTCCGTCACACAGCAATCCTCCGCAAGCTATTCCATCCCTTCTCAAGCACCACCGGCACAACCATTTCAATCAAACTATCAGTACCGGAACTATAATGAAAGGAAGCCTGTTGTCTTCGATCCAATTCCCATGTCCTACACGGACTTGTTTAATTATCTCATCACCAACAAAATAATCAACACTCGTCAGATGAAGCCGTACCAACCTCCCTATCCCAGGGGATACAACGCAAATGCTACTGCGCTTTTTCATTCTCAGGCGTGAGGTCATGTGGTGGAGGATCAAAGCATTCAAGTATGTGGTGCAAGAATTACTTGATGCAAAGACTATATCATTTCAACAACCCAATGTGGCCACTCAATCCGCTGCGGGGCATGGAGGACTCTGCTTTTAATGCCGCTGACCATCGTGGGGTCAGTGTTTGGTTAGAAAAGTTGATTGCATTCAGACGCCTTTGAATTTTATCCATGCTGAATTATGTCATTTTGGTGTCATCAAAGAAGGGTGTGCTAGGAAAGACGCCTGTGATAATCCTCACCAGCATCGGGGCATGTGAAGGCTTTAAGCCAATTCTCCAGATCTCTTGAGACGGACACACGGTCCAAGTGGGAATCCAAGATAAAGAAGAAAATGTATCTACTTTGCAATCAGGCAATGGAGGCTTCAGGGGACCGATTGAAATTCCTTGCAATCTGAATTCCAAATTTCACCGTGATTTGAGACCCTCGACTATCGTTATTCCAGTACCTGCTGCTACCCCTAGTAGGAAGACTAGGATGACTCCGTGGAGCTGTAATGTGCAAATGCAAGCAGAGGTCCCTAAAGGCACTTTGGATATAACAAACATTGCTGGAGGTAGTGGTATCACAAGGAGTGGAAGGGTGTATGCTCCTGAAAATCTTAGGGGAGAGCAGTCAAAAACAGATGAAGAAAGGGCCCGTAAAGGAAAAGACAAGGAAACGGTAGAAGTCAGAAAGGTATCAGACAAAGAGGCTCAAGAATTCCTGAAGGTAATGAAACAGAGTGAATATCGGGTGGTAGACCAGTTGAGTCAAACTCCGTCCAAGATCTCAATGCTCTCTTTGTTGCTCAGTTCAGAGGCACATCGTGCTGCACTGCTGAAGGTCTTGAACGAAGCCCACGTCTCCCATGACATTACGGTAAACCAGCTTGATGGTATTGTTGGCAATATTGTAGCATCCAACTACTTGACCTTCTCAGACACTGAGCTTCCTCCGGCGGGAAAGAATCATAATCAAGCTCTTCACATCTCAGTCAAGTGTGGGGACTATATGCTTGCCAGAGTGCTCATTGATAATGGCTCATCCTTGAATGTGATGCCTAAATCTACAATGAATAAGTTGAATGTAGACTGCTCATATCTAAAGTCGAGTTCTACCTTGGTCAGAGCTTTTGATGGGTCAGTTAAAGAAGTTTTTGGAGAAGTAGAAGTGCCGCTGCAGGTAGGCCCTGAAGTGTTTTATGTCGTCTTCCAAGTGATGGACATCAGCTCCTCCTATAGTTGCCTGCTAGGACGTCCTTGGATACACGCTGCTGGGGCAGTACCATCCTCGCTTCATCAGAAACTCAAGTTCGTGGCTGAGGGAAAGCTGATAGTGATCCACGGAGAGGAAGAAACATTGATAAACTGATCACCACCGGAATGTTACGTGGAAGCGGCAGAAGAATCCCTTGAGACTGCCTTCCAAGGATTGGAGATCTCAAACGCTGTCTTCGTTGAAAGTGAGCCTCTGCGGAAGCCTAAGTGGTCCAAGGCTGACATGATGACTGCAAAGGTGATGCTAGGGCAAGGGTATCATGTCGGCAAAGGCCTAGGAAAAGCTGCTCAAGGGATTGTAACACTTGTCCAGTTGAGGGGAAACATTGAAAGGTTCGGTGTGGGGTACATCCCAAGTCCTGCTGATCGGGAAAGGCTAGCATCTGACAGGAGGGAGAAATGGCTGGCCAAACTCAAAGGAGGAACACCCAATCAGGGGAGGATGATTATCGCTAACCTCAAGAACAACTTCCGGAGTGCTGGCATGCTGAACCCTGACCAGGTTAATGTGATTGAAGAAGGATCAAGCTCGGGTGGTCATCTTTGCCGACTTAGTCTTATTTCTTTGTGCCGTTGGAGAGAAGTTGCAAAACTGGGAGACCATGGATTTCCCCGTATTTTTCAATTTAAAGTAATTTTCATTGTAATGTAGATTCCTCGGCTCTGCCCAAGGCCTTGGAACATTTCATTCGGGCACACATGTTTTTGTCAAGACTCATCAATCAATAAAATGTCATTTTGAATTTTCAATAAAGTTCTGTCTTCATCTCTCGTTTGTGTGTCTTTTCTTTGTCTTTATTCGCCGCTCCATTTTAATGCAGATCGAAAATAATCTCTGAAAATAATAATGCCCATAACTCATACTGTGACTTTGACTACCCGGTTAATCAAGCCGAGGGAGATGTTGAGGACGATTGGGATACTCCGCCAGAAATCATGAGAATGGTAGAGCGAGAAGAAAAAGTCATTGAGCCCCATGGGGAATCCACAGAAATGATCAATTTGGGTACTGAGAAAGACAGAAAAGAGGTCAAGGTTGGTACTGCAATGGAGGATAAAGAGCGCAAAAGGTTGATTCAGCTTCTCCTTGACTATGCTAACGTATTCGCCGGGACCTATCAGGACATGCCAGGATTGAGTACAGATATTGTTGAACACGCATTGCCGCGAAATCGAATGTCCCCAGGTAAAAGCGAAGTTGAGGCGAATGAAGCTGAAATGTCTTTGAAAATCGTGGATGAGGTCAAGAAGATTTTGATGCAGGATTCTTAGTCGTGGCAAAATACCCTGAGTGGGTAGCAAACATCGTTCCGGTCCCAAAGAAAGATGGAAAGGTCTGAATGTGTGTCGACTACCGTGATTTGAACAGAGCAAGCCCTAAAGACGATTTCCCCTTACCCCACATTGACGTCTTGGTGGATAGTACTGCTCAGCATTCGATTTTCTCCTTCATGGATGGATATTCAGGCTATAACCAGATCAAAATGGCTCCAGAGGATATGGAGAAAACCACCTTCATAACCCTTTGGGGAACTTTCTGTTACAAGGTCATGCCTTTCGCGTTGAAGAATGCCGGGGCAACCTATCAAAGAGCGATGGTTACCCTATTCCATGATATGATGCATAAGGAGGTTGAAGTCTATGTGGATGACATGATCGCCAAGTCAAAAACCGATGAAGAGCATGTGGTTAACCTGCAGAAGTTGTTCGAGCGTCTCAGAAAATACAAACTCAGGTTGAACCCCGCTAAGTGCACCTTTGGGGTTAGGTCAGGGAAGTTGTTGGGTTTCATTGTTAGCCAGAAGGGAATTGAGGTGGACCCGGACAAAGTACGAGCAATTCTGGAGATGCCAGCGCCTAAAACAGAGAAAGAAGTTCGTGGTTTCCTGGGAAGGCTGAATTACATCTCTCGATTCATCTTCCAGTTGACCGCAACTTGCGAACCAATTTTCAAACTGCTGTGCAAAAACCAAGAGATGAAGTGGAATGATAAATGTCAAGAAGCATTTGAGAAAATCAAGGTGTACCTCCAAAATCCACCCGTCCTAATGCCACCTGTGTCTGGCAGGCCTCTTATCCTATACCTCACTGTGCTAGACAATTCTATGGGTTGCGTGCTGGGGCAGCATGACGATTCAGGAAAGAAAGAACATGCGACCTACTACCTGAGCAAGAAGTTCACAGATTGTGAGACAAGGTATTCACCATTAGAGAAGACTTGTTGTGCTCTAGCCTGGGCTGCGCATCGACTGAGACAGTATATGCTGAGTCACACTACCTGGTTGGTATCCAAAATGGATCCAATCAAGTACATATTTGAGAAACCTGCGCTCACAGGTAGAATTGCTCGTTGGCAAATGCTTCTGTCAGAGTGTGACCTCGTGTACGTAACTCAGAAAGCAATTAAAGGTAGCACACTGGCAGATTACCTGGCACATCAACCGGTTGAGGATTACCAATCAATGCAATGTGAATTCCCAAATGAGGACATTATGGCATTATTTGAAGAAGGGAAGTCTCAAGATAACGAAAGGTGGAGAATGTTGTTTGATGGTGCCTCTAACATGTGGGGGCACGCGGGTCGAGCAAAGGCTTGATCTCTCCAGATAACCGCTTCATACCATTTACTGCCAGGCTAAGCTTCTATGTCACAAACAATATTGCAGAATACGAAGCGTGTATCCTAGGTATCCAGGCAGCTCTCGATTGGAAAGTCAAGAGGCTCGACGTGTATGGAGATTCAGCTCTAGTTGTCCACCAGGTAAAAGGGGATTGGGAAACAAGAAATCCTGATTTGATTCCTTACCGTGACTATATTCAAGAATTAATCAAGCCCTTTGAGGAAGTCACTTTCCAGCACATACCCCGCAGCGAGAATCAGTTGGCAGATGCTTTGGCAACTTTGTCTTCTATGTTCAACGTTAGCTGTGACAAAAATTTGACGATCGTCGAGAATCCAAAGACAGGGTCTACCCGCTTATCACTACTGTATGGCGATCGAAGGGAATCGAGATAGTAAGCCTTGGTACCATGACATCAAGCGGACATCACAAACAGAGTATCCTCCCTGAGCTACAGAGAATGACAAGAGAACACTTCGGAGACTATCGCAGTTTCTTCTTGAATGGAGACGTCCTTTACAAGAGAAACTATGACTTGGTACTCCTCAGGTGTGTAAATCAAGAGAGTCGATAAAGATTATGCGAGATGTTCATGAGGGTTCATTTGGGGTTCACTCCGGTGGGCACACAATGGCTAGAAAAATCCCGAGAAGCCGGTTACTACCGGTTGCGTATGGAGTCGATCATTCTGCTTTAGTGAGAAGATGCCATAAATGTCAAATCTATGCAGATCACACTCATGTACCTCCGACCTCTCTCAATGTCTTGAGCGCACCATGGCCATTCTCAATGTGGGGCATGGACATCATTGGTCCCATTGAACCCAAAGCTTCAAATGGTCACCGCTTTCATTTTGGTTGCTATTGACTACTTCACTAAGTGGGTGGAGGCCGCTTCTTATCCCAAGGTAACAAGCTCGGTGATTGCTAAGTTCATCAAAAAGATTTGGTTTGCCGCTACGGTCTTCCAAACAAGATTATCACGCATAATGGCGATAATTTGAACAATGAGAATGATGAAGGACTTGTGTGAAGACTTCAAAATACTGGCATCACAATTCTTCTCCTTACCGCCCAAAGATGAATGGGGCGGTTGAGGCAAAATAACAAGAACATCAAGAAGATTGTGCAAAAGATGGTGGTAACATACAAGGATTGGCATGAAATGCTCCTTTTGCCTCGCATGGTTACTGAGAACCTCGGTGCGTGCCTCAGCCAACCGGGCAACCCCTATTCATCGTTTTATGGTCGGAGCGAGCCCTCCCATTGAGGTTGAAATACCATCCTGCGGGTGTTGATGGAGACAAAACTTGATGAAGCGAGAATGGGTTCATCCGTCTTGACCAGTTGAACCTCATTGACGAGAAACGGGTGGCCGCAATGTGTCATGGACAGTTGTACCAACAGAGTATGATAAGGGCTTTTGACAAAAGAGTCCGTCCTCGTGAATTTCAAGAAGGAGACCTTGTACTCAAGCAGATCTTGCCGATACAGACGGACCCCAGGGGCAAATGGGCTCCCAAATATGAAGGACCTTATGTGGTGAAGAAGGCATTCTCAGGAGGAGCTCTAATCCTGGAAAACATGGATGGAGATGAGATTCCAAATCCAGTGAACTCAGATGTGGTCAAGAAGTATTATGCCTAGAAAAATAGACGAAAAAGAGAAAGATAAGCCAAGGAAAATCAGCTCTTAGGTTGAAAACCCGCAAAGGCGGCCTAGGCAAAATCGTGAGCGACCCTGGATTGAAAACCCGCAGCGGCGATCCGCACAAAAAAATTAGGGTCGAAAAACTTGGGCTTGAGAAAAGGAAAGGCAATCAAGACTCCCAAAGGTTTGGATAAGAGGCGATCGAGTTATGAGTATGGACGGTGGGCACCAAGTATTTCGCAGATGAAATCACGAGATCTGCTCCTTTCTCTTGTATTTTCCCGCTTTAAAAGAAAGATTGTAATGCACTTTCAATTGGCGTGACTTTCTCAGACGTCCAATTTCTATATCAATAAAAGTCCAACTTTTCTTTCATATATGTGCTTTTCGTGTCTCTGCTTTCATTTATTCAGCTTTCAAAATGATAATTTTTATGATTGATGAAATTGATTTGCAAAACATGTGCACATTCAAGAGCATTACAGGATCATTACGAAATCTTTGAAAAATACAGAAAGAAATGATTTCCCAAGTGAGTAAAGTTGCAAAAAGAAGAGACAAAAACAGCATAACGAATCAGTGCGCAATCCTCGCGTGATCATCGTCCTAGGACAGCCTCCGTCCGGCAGATCGACTTAACCAACAAAAAAAAAAGAGTGCCAAAAAACAAATAAGCAGAAAAAAAAGAAAGCTGTTTTAAAAAAAAAAAAAAAAAAAAGAAGAAAAATCACAGAAGGTGGAACACAACAGGACACAACATCTTCATATCATTCATCATTCTCATGTCATCCATACCATTCATCACTCCATGGCATCAAACATCCCACCAAAATCAATCATTGCATCCATGTGCACCCAAATACCCAAGCGCATGCATTTCACGCACCATTCAAGAGAAAAGTTACTTCGGACCCGAGAGTCGCAAAAATCCCATTTTTAGAAAATCACCATCAGCACAGAGTTCGTAAACTCCATCAACCCAGAGTTCGTAAACTCCATCAAACCAGAGTTCGTAAACTCCATCAACCCAGAGTTAGTGAACTCCCACAGAGTTAGTGAACTCCTTCCACAGATCACAACATCGTGTATGAGCACGCGATGGATCCATCAGACTTCGTTAAGTCCTTCGGATTAGTTGTGTCGACCTAAGGCACAACAGTAAATCCATTGATCAAATCGCCTCGGACTGATATTGATCGGCCGCTTGAAAAGGCCACCCCCAGAGCTCGGACTCGACAAGAGTCCGTTAAAAGGTTTTAGGCAACCTCCGAATTCCCAATTTACCGCTTTTCCCAATTTACTGTTTTTTTTCCAATTTATTGCTTTCTCGTTAATGCGACCAGTGTTAACCCCCTCAAAAGGAAAATAACAAAAAGATTTGAGTTTTTTCTGAAACGGACAAAATTAGTATTATTTCTATATCTTTATTTCCATTTCACCAACAAATATGAAAAGGCCAATTCATATTTTTTGGCGAAATGTGAAATAAAGAGGGGCAGCTGTAATACCCTAATTTTGTCCGTCCCTTAACTTAAGCCAATTCCAATCATCAAACTCAACTAAATCGAAATACCGTTGTTTAAATTAAGCAGGCACGCGAATGATCGATCTTTTCGTGCGTTCTTCAATTTAATCTTCGTATTTGGGTTTAGTCGTACATAAGTAGTGTTTTTAGTTAATGAGCTCATCTCTTCTATTTGAGTCTCGTTTTAGCGTATTCGTCTAGTCCGCCCGCGCTCGTCTTTGTGTTTGGCGAGACTCTTTTTATTATTATTATTCCTTTTTTGTGCAGTTAATTTATTTTGAGCATATATATATAGTCCAAAAATTTCAAAAAAATACTATTTAATTTTTATTACAACTTAGGAGAGTCCAAATGTCCAAATGTCCAAAAAATACAAAAAAATAATAATACAAAATATACAAAAATAAATAAATTCGAAAATACAAAAAAAAAATAAAAGGCAAAGAAGAATAAAGCAGATCTGGGGTTCCAAAGAATGCTCTCCAAGTCTGGGCTTGGATCCAGACTGAAAAGAGTCAAAGCCCACCAAAACAATTAATGCAGAAACCTAATATTTTAATATAAAAGAGTCACAATGGCGATCAAAGGGACACAATTTTCGAGATAAAACAGCACAAAAAAAACGATTAGGGTTTTACACTGAAACCCTAATCACCTAAACAGATTGTTTAGATCTCGAGCGATCAAAAAAAGGTGAGCGATGAGTGATCAAGAAAAACCAACAAAGAACAACAACGAGTCACAACAACAACAACATCATCGAAAAAACGACAACTTGGATCTCTTTTTTTCCTTTCTTTCAAAACAGATTAAGATCAGGTTGGTTTGTTTTATCCATAGACACATGATCTAGGTTTTTTTGTTTGTTGTTGAACTAATCCATAAGTCAAGATTGTAATACCCCAATTTTGTCCGCCCTTTTTAACCTAAGCCCATTTCAATTATCCAGCTCAACTAAATCGAAAACCGTTGTTTAAATTAGGCAGGCACGTGAATGATCGATCCTTTCGTGCGTTCTTCAATTTAATCTTCGTATTTGGGTTTAGTCGTACATATGTAGGTCTATCGAAAGTCATTTTTTCTATAAATTTGGCTTGTCTTTTCAATTAAGGCTTAAGAATACAATTCTGAGTCAGTTTTAGTGTACTTTAGTTAATGAGCTCATTTCTTCTATTTTGGGTCTCGTTTTAGCGTATTTGTCTAGTCTTCTATTTTGGGTCTCGTTTTAGCGTATTTGTCTAGTCGGGCCCGCTTCGCCTATGTGTTTGGCCCGACTCTTTTTCTCATTATTAATCTTATTTTGTGCGCTTATTTTATTTTGAGCATATATATAGTCGAGAAAATGTCAAAAATTCTATTTAGTTTTCTTTACAATTTAAAAGTGTTTAATAGTCCAAAAATGTCAAAAATACTATTTAATTTTTATTACAACTTAGAGAGTCCAAATGTCCAAATGTCCAAAAAATACAAAAATAATAACAAAAATATACAAAAATAAATAAATCTGAAAATACAAAAATATAATAAAAAGCAAAGAAGAAGAAATGCGGGGTTCCAGCAATGCTTCTCCAAGTGGCTGGTGCAGTCCGCTCCACTCCAAACTGAAAGTCCATCAAAGCCCGATCAAACCGTAATCAATGCTGAGACCTAAATTTCAACTATAAAAAGGCAGTCAGTCACGAATTTCAAGACAACAACAATACGACGAAAAATCAACCTAATACAAAAAAACAGATCTGTCCAAAATGTAGAGGAACAACCACCAAAGAACCACCATCACCAACCCCAAAGAACCACCGTTCACCATCCGAGCAACCACCGTCACCTAACCACCTTCTCCCTCCCTCACAGCCACCACAAACATCACTCACCCACAGCCACCAAAACCGAGCCATCTCCCTCCTACCACCATACCCAGTCGCGAACTACCACCCTCAACCACCACAAACCGTCGCGTAAACCAACCCCCCTCCCTCTCACAGCCGCAAACCGAAACCCCTCACCTCCCAAACCAAAAACAAACCAGAAATCAAAGAAATGGAGAAGGAGAGAGAGGAATCAAAGGAAAAGAAAGCAAAGAACGAAAAGGGGAAAGAAAAAACGAAGAAAAGGATACCTTGAGGTGCTTGGACCGTCGCCGGCAGCCGTCGTCACCACACCACCGCAAAGCTTCCCCTCCCAAACCGAAGCCACCGTCACCGTTAACCCCACCACCCTCTATCGTCGTAAGCTTCTCCCAAATCCGAGCCACCCATCAATACCGACGGCTTTCAACCCAACCCACGCCCGCCGCTCTCTCTCTCGCTACTTCATCCTCTCTCATCGTCATCTCTCTCTCTCTCCCTTTAAAACCGGCGAAGATCTCGCCGGAACTCTCTCTCTCTCTGGGGGGGCCAATTGCCGTGCGCAGCAGTGAAGGAAGGAGAATGGTGGTTTGAAATTAGGGTATGGGTTTTTAGGGTTTCCATATCTATTGGGCCTCCTTGAACTTATTTTTATTTTAGTTTTTTTTTTTTAACACTCTGATTCATATTCATACCACCCAGATTCACGCACAACCCCACCTCACTTAAGCCCATTTTCGCATACTGGGCCCCTCCTATGCGAACTGGGTTTTGTTTTATACACCTCCTGTCTAGCTATACCACTCTCCGTAACTAATAACACCCCCATTTTTTCAATTTTCACCCTTTTCTCGTTTTTTTTTTAATTCTTTTTCAACCCAAGTAATTTCTCATTAAATCAAACTTTGTTAGTGGTCTCGCGAAGCCTTTGCTTGCATGACCATTAACAATGAGGACCTAGTGGTGATCACTTGGAGCCTTTGCTCAATTGATCATCATGAATGCCTAATTTTTCTAAAAAACTTTCAATAAATCAAAAAACTTTGTTAGTGGGTTTTGCGAAGCCTCTGCTTGCATAATCATTAACAACGAGGAACTAGTGGTGATCACTTGGAGCATTTGCTCAATTGATCATCATTAATGCCTATTTTTCCTAAAAAACTTTTCATTAAATCAAAAAACTTTGTTAGTGGTTTTTGCGAAGCCTCTGCTTGCATAATCATTAACAACGAGGAACTAGTGGTGATCACTTGGAGCCTTTGCTCAATTGATCATCATGAATGCCTAATTTTCCTAAAAAACTTTTCATTAAATCAAAAACTTTGTTATTGGTCCTGCGAAGCCTTTGCTTACATGATTATTAACAATGGAGTGCTAATGGTGGTCACTTGGAGCTTTTGCTCAATTGATCATCATGAAAGCTCAGTTTTCACAATTAAACAAAATAAAATAAAACCTAGAACTACGTAGCTTTGAATTCTCCATCGCACCGGGAGATACGTAGGAGCGGATCCCCTCCGTCAAGCATAACGAACCAAAAACATTTTCCCTTCCAAAAAAACCAAAGCGGCTAACCCTCGTCAAGCGCCGCAAATAAAAATTTTCAATAAGTCTTTTTCAATCGAGAGGCAAATTTAAGTATTTTCCAAATCAACACTTAGAACCACACATTAATTAAAGGTTCCCTTTCAGTAGAAAGGAGGTGTGGGGTGCTAATACCTTCCCCATGCCTAACCGACCCCCGAACCCAAATTTTTCTGTTTTTCAAAAGACCATCTGCCTTCCAAAAAGGTTTTTCTTCAATATTTTCCTTAAGAAAAATATTGGTGGCGACTTCATTGTTTTGAAAAGTTGTGAACGAAGAAAAACAACTCGGGGACTTTTTCGGGCGCAACAAAGATGCTGTGATATTATTGTTCATATGCGTTTAATGGTTTCTCTGTGAGCAATAAAAGTGAGGACAGCAGAAGATCCATTCTTGGGCAAAGAAAAACGAAATGAATATCGAACTAATGGTATGGCTTTTCCAAAAAAAACGCAGCTTAGGATCAGTTTCTTGTTTTCATTTAAACAAACTCTAAAACAAAAAAAATGTGATAAAAGGATGATTTGAGAGGATAAAATCAGTTCAAAGAGTAGAATAGAGCAAGAAATAAATATAACCAGAACCAGAAATCCAAATAATAGATAGAGGTGAAGAGAAGAACCCAAAAAAAACAAGATCAGAAGCAAAAAAAACGCAGAAAAAAGGGAACTCACCGGCGGTATCCCCATCTCCGGTGTCTCCTCTCGCCGGCGAAGCTTTGGCGAGACCTCCATCTTCGGGCCGTCGAGACTCCCCACAAAACCGAACCAACAAACACCCAAAACCGAGTCACGCCCATCTGTCATCACAATCACAAACCCACCACCGATCCCTCTCTCTCTCCCACCGAAACGTCACCACCTCACCGTCACTCCCACCATCGCAACCACCGTCGCCGACGAAACCTCACTTCCGCCGTTCCCTCCCTCTCACCGTAGCCTTCGTTCCATCTCTCTCTCTCTCTCTCTCTCTCTCTCTCTGCGTGCAGCGCATTTCTCTCCCTCCATCCTCACTGTGCGGCGCGTTTAAGGGTGGGGGGAGTAAATGGAAGATCTAAACCCTAAAAACAATTAAATGAATCTGATATGTGTTATTTTTATTTTTTTTTTTATTTTTTTTTTTATTTTGATGACCTACAAAACACACCCCATCATTACTAACTGAACCCCCCTAAGCCCACACGTTTATTTTTGGCCTGAACACCCTACTGTCCAATAAAACCAACTGGGCCTTAATTCCTGCACCCCCTGTTTGTTAATACAATTTCCCACAACTAATAACACCATCATTTTGCAATTTTCACCTTTTTTCGTTTTTTTATAATTTCTCATTAAATCAAACTTTGTTAGTGGTCTTGCGAAGCCTTTGCTTGCATGATCATTAACAATGAGGACCTAGTGGTGATCACTTGGAGCCTTTGCTCAATTGATCATCATAAATGTCTAATTTTTCTAAGAAACTTTCAATAAATTAAAAAACTTTGTTGATGGTTTTGCGAAGCCTCTGCTTGCATAATCATTAACAATGAGGAACTAGTGGTGATCACTTGGAGCCTTTGCTCAATTGATCATCATGAATACCTAATTTTCCTAAAAACTTTCAATAAATCCAAAAACTTTGTTAGTAGTCTTGCGAAACCTTTGCTTGCAAGATTATTAACAATGAGAAACTAGTGGTGATCACTTGGAGCCTTTGCTCAATTGATCATCATGAATACCTAATTTTCCTAAAAACTTTCAATAAATCCAAAAACTTTGTTAGTAGTCTTGCGAAGCCTTTGCTTGCAAGATTATTAACAATGAGAAACTAGTGGTGATCACTTGGGGCCTTTGCTCAATTGATCATCATGAATACCTAATTTTTCACAATTAAACAAGATAAAAAACCAAAAAACCTAGAACTACGTAGCTTTGAATTCTCCATCGCACCTGGAGATACGTAGGAGCGGATCCCCTCCGTCAAGCACGACCAACTAAAAACAATTTTCCTTCCAAAAACTCAAAGCGGCTAACTCTCGTCAAGCGCCGCGAATAAAAATTCCTTAAGTCTATTTAATCGAGAGGCAAATTTAAGTACTTTTCAAATCAACGCTTAAAATCATGTTTAATTAAAGGTTCCCTTTCAGTAGAAAGGAGATGTGGGGTGCTAATACATTCCCCATGCCTAACCGACCCCCGAACCCAAATCTTCCGGTTTTCCAAAAGACCATTTGCCTTCCCAAAAGGGTTTTTCTTCAATATTTTCCTTATAAAAAATATTGGTAGCGACTTCATTGTTTTAAAAGTTGTAAACGAATAACAGCCTTTTCCTGTCCACCACAAAAACATTTTGAGTGGAATGTTTTACCCTTTGGGTTAAAACAAGCACCCTCTATATATCAACAATTTATGGACGAAAGTCTACAGGGATTAGAAGATATATGTTTAGCATATATTGATGATATCATCATTTTTTCAAAAGGAACAGAAGAAGATCATATTTCAAAAGTTCTCAAAGTTTTGGAAAGAATAAAAGAAGTTGGAATTGTCATTTCAAAAAAGAAATCACAACTCCAAAAGAAAGAAATTGAATATCTAGGATTAAAAATTGGTGATCAAGGAAGAATAAATTTATCCAGTCACACCCAAGAAAAAATAAATCAATTTCCAGATGAACTATGTGATCGTAAACAGATTCAGAGATTTCTGGGTTGTTTAAATTACATAGCAGATCAAGGATTTCTGAAAAACCTTGCTCTACAAAGAAAACATTTACAAAAAAAGATTTCAGAAAAAATAAGATGGGAATGGACCCCACAAGATACTTTTGTTGTCAGAAAAATAAAAAAAGAAATCAAGGTTTTACCAGAATTATATAATTCGGAAAACTTGGATTTTCTTATAGTAGAAACCGATGCCTCAAAGGATACTTGGGCCGGATGTATGAAAGCCATCAAAGATGGAAAAATATTACTGGGACTTAACGAAGATGGAAACATTTCAAGTCCACAAGATAATAAAACTCTAAGAGTGGAAAACAAAGGTACAGAGAAATCAGAGAATTATCTATTGAATCGAAAGATTTAAGAACAAGTAATTTTGATTCGCTTTTATGTAAATATACCTCTGTACTTTTACGAAAAATGAACAAAATTATTCCATTGCGTAACTAGAGACACTTGCGTGTTTAAAAGTTCTTGAAAAATGGAAAATCGAGCTCCTACCTACAAGGATTGAGCTTCATGACCGATTCTAAATATGTAATGTGTTTGGAGATACAAACTCCACGAAGACTACAAAAAGGAAGATTGATCGTGGCAGCTAAAAGCTACATCAATATCACCCTTACATCAAATACATAAAATCGTAATGTAATCCATTTTCGAGACACTCTAACAAGAGAATGGAAGCAATCATGAAACAAATTCAACATCAGTTGAATCAAAAAAGAGAGCAGAAAGCAGCTCTACAACAAAAACTCTGTGTTCTCGAGGGGGAAGAGGAGGAACTACAAAAACACTTCGATTATATCTGGAGTAACAAATTCGGAACCAGAACCCATGGAAAAAATGGTTGAAAAATCAATAAAAGAATCAAGGTTATGGAGCGACATGGTCGAAAAAGAAGAAGAAGAAACAAAGAAAGAAGATAAAACAATTGAAAAATGGTATGTAATATTCAATGGGCCGTTCAACGGACTCTATAATAACTGGGCCATCGCAAGGCAACACATTGATGGCAAGAACGTAACACACAAGAGTTACATGACAAAAGAACAAGCATCCAAAGCTTACTCAGAATCAGAAGAATCCTCAGAAAAGGAAGCAACAACAACCTTCAAAAAGGTATTAACAGATAATGCTAAGGTATTATCCAGAATGACAAATCTTGGAAAGCCAAAAGTAAATCCAATAGACAAAATCAGAGGAATAATGACCACTGAACAAAAAATGGACCTAAAGAAAATTAATCTAGACAAATTTAACCAAAATTGGGATTCAGTGATAAATTATAAGGAAGTTCATACTTCGTTATTATTTTATCAAAAGAAGAAAAATTATGGACCCAAAATTATTACACTACCAGAAGCTCAACCTTTAATGGTATACTCATACTTCCAATCCGGGTTAATAGATACAATTTACACCCAGGATTTAAAAGAGCTATCAGAATTTCCGATAAAATGTCAGCTAGCACTTAAAAACTATAAGGAAAGAGTGGCAAAAGATAGGGAAATATTCATGAAATGTTTCTCATCATATCCAGTATTCAAAGAAGATGGAACTATTCAAGTACCATCAATTACAATTGCACAAATAGGGGTATCTAATGGAGAATACCCAACAAAAGATAAAATAGAGATACAAGTTCCAGATGGAAAATCCGTAGCTAATTCATTATCTGAAGTATACAATGCTTCTTTAAAAATTGGAAACGGAAAAAATAACATCAAAATAAATTACATCAGTAAGACAATGGTGATCTATAGCTCTTTTTCAAAAGAGATAACCAAAGAAGAAATCGAAGCTATGCTAAGATTTGAAGAACAATTCAACTATCTAAACGAAGGACTTGAAGACCTTCCCGAAGAAATCAAGCAGCTTGTCTGTGAAAGAATTAGATCAAAAAAGAACCATGAATGCAGTATCTGCAAACTAAAGGAAAAAGAAGAAATGACATAAAGAAGTTGATGTCGACAAAAGAAAACGACAAAATGTAAAATCAATAGTAAGTACGTGTCAAGACACGTATAAATAAGTGTTTATCTTTTTATGTCGACAAAAACACTTTGTTGACTATTTTATTTTTCCTTTCTGTAAAGTATGTAAAGTGTCGGCAACTTTGCTTTTTATCTTTGACACGTATAAGGGTATTATGGTCTATATGCCAGCCCTTAGGGTATTATGGTCTATATGCCAGCCCTTATGTTTGTATAAATAGAGGCTAAGACCTCATCAATAAATTAGAGTTAAATTTGCAAGTTAAAGCAAAGAGTTAATTCTCCATTCCTTGTATCTTCAAGATACTGAAGAGGGAAACTTGTCTTTTGAATTCATCAAGAATTCTGAATAGAAGACACCAGAATATCAAAACACCAAACACTAAACACCAAACACCAAAAAGGGAGCAACAAGATCAACAAAATCGACAACAACAAGATCAAATCAAAGAAGAACGAAAGGTATGTATTCTATAAAGTATTTATTCTATTTGTAATATGAGTAATGATCAAATAGAAATCGAAAATAATATTAGTATAATCGATGAACAAGAAGATCAAGACGGATTCTTTATTGATGGAATCTTCGATGGATTAACAGAAAAAATAAGAAAAATAGATTTTTCTTTAAAAGAAAGTCATAATTTTAGAAATGATATTTTTAAACAACTAAGAAATAAATTTTCTAGAAAAAATATTATTCAATTTGGAATAATGACTGGAGAGGAAGCAGTTCCAACTGAGTATACTTCAGGAAATGTGATCTTACCTATAATAGATACAAATCAAATTAAAAAAAGAATAAACTCTTTAAAGAAAGAAGTAGCTAAAAAAATTAGTTATATACATATATCAACAGTCCAAATAATGATTAAAAGTACCTTCTTAGAAGGAATAGACTCGCCCTTAAAAATAGAATTAAGAGACGATAGAATAATTAACCAGAAGGATAGTATTATTGCTAAAGGAAATGGAAATCTTAGCAAAGGAAAAATAAAATTTGATGTGAATCTTCAAATAGGAATATCACTTAAAGATGCTGATCTTAATCAATCAATAATCTTGTATTACGAACTTCTTAGAAAAGATTTATTTAAAAAGGGTAATCATCCTTTCACTATATCTTATAAAATAAATTATGCCTTAACAAATAGTCATTATAGTATTGATTTTAAAACAAGTGAACGAATCTACATAGATGAATTATTTGCATCAGTATTTGAGCTTCAAAGTTCAAGAATAGAAAGAACTTCAAGTTTTGTATCAAGAATAGAAAGAAATTCAAGTTTTGTATCAAAACCCAGATTATCTTTAAGTATTGAAAAACCATTAGGATTAAAAGAATCAGATGAAATAAGTAATCTACAAAAATCCATTGAAAGATTAGAAAAGAAATTTTAAAATGCCAGGACTATCTCTAGATAAAGAATTAGATATTCTACAGGAACAACTTTCTCCTATAAATTCACAAATAAGAAGAGAAACAGATTTTCTTATCAAAATGATTCAAAGATTTAGTTCAGGAGTAAGAAATGAGAATACTCCTACAAGGAAACAAATAAAAGATCTTGAAATAAAAATAGACGAGTTAAAATCCAAAAGAGAATCCATTAATGAAAAAATAAATGAATTAATAGAAATCCAAGAAAAAAGATATTTATAAAAGTTAGAATATTATATGGAATCTAATATATTCTCAACAAAACATCCAGGTTTCTTAAGAAACTCACGAGGTAAAATATTCCCAGCAAAATTTATTCTAAATCCAACATACCAAGATATTTGTTATACAAAAAACCAACTTAAGTGGGGGGAAGGGATAAACGATCCTCAATTGAATAAGTTAAATAAAGATATTAAAAAGAAAATTCAAAAACTAGTATTTTAAAAAACTAGAAGATATTTTGTACCAAATCATCCATGGACAATTTTATAACTAGTAAAAAATCACTAGTAAAATATTTTGGGCGCAACATCTATATAGACCCTGTGGGCAACTTGTAAAAATAATAACAAAGGTATTACTAGCCATAAGAAAATCCAAGGAAAAATTAAGCTATGATGATTGACAAAAATGATGTAATGTGATGGTGTGGACCCCAGAAGGTCCAAGTAATATGCCAGCAAGTATCAAAAAGAAAGCCAACATAACTCATGATTTGGGATGGCACAATCATCCTAATTAGCCTTTTTTTTGTTGTGTTTCGCTTAGGGGAGGAACTAGCGAAAATAATCACACATTAAGCAGATATTTATCATTTTATATTTAGAATATAGACATTATGGGCTAAAACTATCTCGATCATTCGTTAGTAGCATGGGTTGGTTGGTCGGGGCTTGAAAAAATTGAATCGAACCACGAGGTAAAAATAGATGTGGTTTGGTTTGGTTGACTTCTAAAAAAACCAAACCAAATCAAACCAACCAATACGGTTTGGATTGGTTCGGTTTTTGACGAAACAACACACAAGACTTACCCAATATGGCAGAGAAAACATGATCAAATAAATTAATAAATGTTCTAAACATTGATGACTTTATTTGGAATGAAAAATATAATAGGTAGATGAAGAGGTGTTTGTGAGTAGAGAGACACACTTATGGAGCCCTGTACAACTACATCAAAGTAAGGTGAGAGGGATAGAAAACATTGGTTTGGCAGTGAGTGTAACAAAATGTTTGTGGCGGTGGGCATGTATTTGATGGCAAGATGATTTTGTTTCGTTTGTTTAACCTCAGTATTTGTTCAAATTTAAGCTTATGAATTTATCTTGAATACGAAATGGTCCAAAAACTGTTATCTTATTTAGTATGAAGAAACATATACTATATAATACTCTCTTGCACAATCTACTGAAAATGTCATGTCATTTTAAGTTCAAGATGAAGTTATTTTTTACATATATTGCTTTGTCTAATTTTATTTCTGTATATAGGATTTTGCGGTTTGGTTTGGTTCGATTTCTGTAATCAAACCGCGAACTAAATCGAACCAAACCGCGCGGTTCACTAATAAAAAAGCCGAATAGAACCAATAAAAAGCGGTTTTGTGCAATTTTGCCGGCTTCGATATGCGGTTTTCTATTAGTTTGGTTTTGGTTTTGAGCACCCTAAAGAATCTCCAGCCAAACCTCTGGCAGTTGGATTAATCTTAAAGCCAATTTATGTGAAAATATCCCTCAAGTTCTTCCAATAGTAAGAGTTATTTGTGTCACATGTGTAATTCTCATCCTCCACCCAAAACCTAGTTTTGTGGCGGCGAAATCGCCCCAATTCGCTGGCTCAGCTCCCTAGTTTTGCTCTTACTTTTGTGGGTCGCGAAATCGTCTTAAACGGGGGACTGTCATTTGTTTCCAAGGAAAAGACTTGAACGTCTTCTATAGATATGAGAGGCTCCCTGCTTTTTGCTTCATTTGTGGTAAGCCTGGCCATCAAATGAAGGAGTGTGATGAAGATGAAACCCAAGATGGTAATGATTATGCTGATTTTGAGGAAAGGGACATTCCTTTTGGGCCATGGTTGAGAGCTTCTCCTCTCCCCAAATAGAATTTGGAGCCTAAAAAGGAAAGTCACCAAGATTCATGTAGTAGAAGTTTGTTCTCTTCTTCTAAGAGTGGTACTGTGGAGGCCAGTCCTTCGGGCAAAGATGATAAAGAGGTAACCCAACCTCCTACTGAGAAGAAACCCACCCTAGCCCAGCTTGTGGCTAAACGTAGCAAGGAAGCCAAGGAAAACGAAGATGTGGCTGAATATTTGGGATTTATAGACATAACTCCTAAGAGCATTGCTGCTAAACAGAATGATGGGGAAAAGTCTATATCACTAAACCCATACCTAAAGAAGCTCCTAGTAAGAGTAGGAAAAAGCAGAGGCCTTGGGTCAGAAAGAAAGGTAGAATGATCAACAAGGGTGAGAATGATTCTGCCAAACCTATATATGACTATGGGAAAGAGGAGCCTATTTGAGGATGGGGAAATTTGGATGAGATAGTTTAGGAAGGGGGCTCTCAAAAGAAACAAGCAACAGGTATTGAGGTGGATGTTACTAATGATGGACTAGAGGGGGTGTTGGTGAACCAACACCTCCTATTCCAATGAAACCATTAGTTGGAATTGTAGAGGGTTAGGGAGTCCCTCAGCAATTCGAGCCTTGTTGAGGATCACCCGTTTAGAAAAACCCCAATTGGTCTTCTTGATGGAGACTAAGTTGAAAGCTAGTGAAATAGAGGGTATCATAATTAGGAGTGGTTACTTCTTGTTTGGTTGTGGATTGTTCGAGTTTTGGTAGAGAAAGAGCTGGTGGTATTGCTCTTTTATGGTCTGATAACTTGTCTATTGATGATCTGTCTTTCTCTATCATATTCGTGGAACTTGTGTTGATAGAGAAGGAGGAAATCTTTGGTTTTTCAGTGGTATTTACAAGTTCCCGATTTGAACATTTGAAATGGAAAACTTGGCAGCTTATTTCTTCTCTTGCTCCTAGGACTGGGAAAGAAATGGGTGTGTTTTGGAGATCTGAATGATGTCAATGATAGTAAGGAGAATACTGGTGGTAATGTTAGATCTGTGGCTCAGTTGAATATGGGAAGAGCTTTCCTTGAGAGGTGCAGTCTTAATGATCTAGGCTTTCTGTGTTATCCTTTCACTTGGTCTAATGGTAGGCAAGGAAGTGAGAACATCCAGGGCAGATTTGATAGAGTCTGTGGTAACTCGGAATTTCAAGACAGATTTTCTCTAATCCAAGTCACCCATTTGGCAAGGTTTGGTTCTAATCATGATGTTGTGTTGATTCATTTGGAGGTTCCTGGTGAAAGTCAGAATAGAAGAAAGGTCAGAATCTTCAGGTTTGAAGAAGTTTGGTCTAGGAATGAGAGGTATGCTGCCAAGGTTAGAAGGAGATGGCAGGGGGGTTTGGCCTCTTGTAGTGAGAAAGTGGAAGCTATGAAGGGGTTGGATCTTGAGTTTGAAGAATACAGAGTGGGTGGGTTAAGAAAGGAGATCTCTAGAGTTGAAAAGGCTTTTAAAGAGAGTAGTAGATGGGTTGGCAGGCACTGCCGATGAGATTGCTAAGTACAAAGAGCTTGAGAAGCTCCATGAGGAGATCCTTAAAAACGAATAAACTATGTGGAGACAAAGGAGTAGAGCTCTATGGTTGAAGGAGGGGGATAAAAACACTAAGTTTTTTCACAACAAGGCTAACCAAAGGAGGAAGGCGAATGAGATCAAAAATATACAATATGAGAGTGGGGTTTGGGGGAGAGGTTATGACAAGGTTGAAAGGGTGTTTGCAACCTACTGTTCTGAGTTATTTACTTCAGCCAGCCCTTCAAACATTTCTTCCACATGTGAGGTTGTCAAAGATAAGCTAAATAGTGACATGATGAGCTGGTGTAATACTTCTTTCTCTACTGAGGATGTGACTGAGACAATTCAGCAAATGCACCCGTTTAAAAGTCCATGACTGGAGGGACTGCCTGCTATTTTCTATCAAAACTATTGGGGGATTGTAGGAAGAGATGTGATTGATCTTGCTTTAGATATTCTTAACAATAACAAATCTTCTGAAGACCTCAACAAAACTTTTATTGTGCTTATTCCTAAGTGAAAGAATCCTTCTTCTCCTAAGTAGTTTAGGCCAATAAGCTTATGTAATGTGTGTAATACCCAATTTTGTCCGACTAGTTGAAAATCAAATAAAATTGTATTTTTGTAAACGCCCAATGTTGATAGGTATTTTTCTCGTCTTTAAAAGAGCTCAAAAATATGTATGCGCGCATTATTCTTGAGTACCTATGCGCATTAATGATCATATACAACTTCATCATTGTCATGTTCGTGTGTCTGAATCGCGAATGCGTGTGGCTCCTAATTAAGTGCGCATATTCATTTGAGTGTACGCACTTATTCTCGTAGTGCGTATATAAGTTGCCAATCGGGTGCGTGTTTTGCCGAACGAGAATTACACTAATCACGAGTATCTTTCGAAAGTCGTTAGTAATTTAGCGTTATTACTATTGTGTGGTTATCATTATGGTTATTTGTATTAGTAGTTATAAACAAATAGAGAAACACCAAAAATAGTCAAAATATCGTCTTGATAAAATCTGTTTCTTTTATTTATTTTTAAAAAAAAATATAATACAAAGTTATATTATTTTGTTGTTACACATAAAATAAAAAATAATAAAGGAAGTCAAACAAAAAAAGAGTAGCAGCGTCCTTGCTGCTTGTGTCTGATAACATGTTGTTATTTTGAGCTCCAAGCTCAACTTGCCTTCTCCTTGTCTCTTTGGTTGGTTATCATTTGTGGCAAAAACATTTCAGCTTTAGCAGCACCACCTCCACCCCTTGTTGCTGCTGCCTGCATTCTCAGTCTGGTCTCCCATGAGTTTTGATATCCTGCTCAACATACACACCTACACCACATATTTTGGACTATAAATACAGATGCACAGTAAACACAAGAGGGAATACACACAGACAGCAAGGAGAAAAAAAGGCTGAAAACACAAAAAAATAATAGAAAGAAGAAGAGTAACAACAGCAATCAAAAGAAACCCATTCTCATCTCCACCTCAAACCAACAACAACCATTTGAGAGCAAGAATAGCCCTCCCCCTTCACAACTCCAAACCAACAACGCATACAGTACACAGTCAAAGTAGAAGTGAGAAAATAGAGCCATAAGAGAGAAAGAAGAAACCTACCAAAAACGATCGTCGCCGACCACCGTAGCAGCTCCGACGAAGCAACCTCCGGCCTTCCCCTTCCCTCGCCGTCTCTCTCTCCGTCGAGCTTCCTCTCTCACCATTCCATCTTTTTTTCCCTCACTCTCTCACCGTAACACTAGTGCAAAATAAGGAAAAGAAATAGACATTTAAAGTCACGCGCTCAGATGCCTGCCTTGATATAAGGACGCGGTGGCAAACTTGTAATAAACTCGAAAACTTTTTTAGGCGCGCTAGTTTTTAAGTCAAGCGTAAAATATGCGTGACTTCAAAAGTGGACGCGGTGGCAAACTTGTAATAAACTCGAAAACTATTTTTGGCACGCTAGTTTTTAAGTCAAGCGTAAAATATGCGTGACTTCAAAAGTGGAAAAACCTAATAAAAACGTTCTCAGGTTATTAGACCTTAACCACCCTCGTTGTATTCTCCGCCGTAAGCGGCGCGTTTCTTTCTTTATGTTCTTCGTTCTCGCTCTCATTCTACACTCTCAAGTTCCAGAAATGAATGGTGCCACTGCCAGTAATTTTATTGAAGGTATTGTTTTCTCTTTTATTTTCTATGAATAATTATCAAATACTACTTCAGTGAGTTGATTCTCTCTTTTTCTTTTCTTTTTTGAATTGTTTTTTGGTTTGTGCACATGCTTAGAGAACGGACACGAAAGCGATTCGGATACGAATTCCGATGAGGCGCCGGAATACTACCAGCCGATATACGCAATCGACGACGGCGGAAGCTCAGACGGAGAGAACGACGTTGAGTCACATCAACTTCCGAACGGGTATATTGTGCACGCGGCGCAGCGCGAGAACGGATCTCGCCGTTGGATCTGAACGACGGTGTAGAAGCGAGAAGAGTAGCGATGAGGGGGAAGATGAAGAGGAGTAGAGAAGAAGAGAGGAACTGGGCGGCGCATTCGAGGCGTTGAGGGAAGATGAGAACCGGAGGAACGCGCCGCTTACGGCGGAGAATACAACGAGGGTGATGGAGAATTTACTTTTTTTTTTATAATGTAAACACATTTAAAGTCAAGCGACAATAAGTCTGACTTAAGAAGTCGCCTTAATAGAAGTCACGCCGGCGCGTGACTTTAAAGCTCCTGACATACGAAGTCGCCTTAATAGAAGTCACGCCGACGCGTGACTTTAAAAAGCCAATTTGCGTGACTTTAAATCCCTTTTCTGCACTAGTGTAAGCTTTTCTCTTTCTCTGAATGAAAATTGTTTTTTTTTCTCTCTCTTTGAACTTGTGCGATGCGGCGTTGAGGAGATGAAGTGATGAGATTAGGTTTTGTTTTAGCAGTTGTCTATTATCATAACTTTCTTTTAAATGTTTATTTTATGTTTTTTTATTAATAATAACTTATTTATATCTGCACCCTTTTTTTAATTAACACACACTCCTACTTATGCCCAGTTTTGTGAGTCCATTCGTACTAGGCCCAAGATGGATTCTGCTAACTATACCCCTTTACTAATGACACCCCCTGCGTTTTTGGTTACACTTCTCCATTTTTCTAGGTGCAATTGTGGTGTTGATTCATGGAGTTTGTGTAGGATAGACTCACTCTAGTCTTGATGCACATGTGTTCTTATTCATGTATGCTTGTTTTTGTGCTTGTCATATGATTAAGTATTGAATTGGTGTTCACAATTTGCTTGCTTGTTTTGATGATCACATTGACTTGGTAATCCGACTTCAAAGTTCAAAACCTTTGTTACTCGTTAGTAACACCTCAAAACCATGTCGCATTCAAATTATACAACAACTTGTTACTCGTTAGTAACAGTTACAATTTCAAATCTTCTTCATAACCAAGAACACTTTCAAACATCAAAAAACCAAAAATCAATTCGATTGCGAAAACCCTTTTGATGACCTAAAATAAAACCAATTATCATTAATGATCACTCGCGCCATTGCCGTTTGATTGTCAATGATAATTTCATTTTCAAAGGGATTAGTAGTGTGACCACTCTAAACTGTTGTTGTTTGGTCTTCACGAACATTCCAACCTAAAACAAAACCAATTATCATTAATGATCACTACGCAAGGCGCTGCGTTTTGGTTGTTAACGATAATTTCCTTTTCAAAAGAGTTAGTAGTATGACCACTCTAAACCGTTGTTGTTTGGTCATCACGAACGCTCAATCCAATTGCGATCTCTTTTCCAAGTTATCAAACCATTCTCCCCAAATCAAACCAACGAAACACTTTTCAAAAACGAATCTTAAAAACATCAAAATCAAAACTAATTGTCATCGATGATCACTCGCACCGTTTCCGTTTGATTGTGGGTCATAATTTCATTCCCGTGGGAGCTAGTAGTGTGGCTACTCTAAACCGTTGTTGTTTGGTCTTCACAAACGCTCCCCTTCAATTGCGAAAACCTTTTCAATAATCAAAATAAAAACCGGTTGCCATCAATAGTCACTCGTGCCGTTGTCGTTTGATTGTTAGTGATGATCCCATTTTTCAAAAAAAGAGTTAGTAGTGCGGCCACTCTAAACCGTTGTTGTTTGGTCATCGCGAACGCTCAACCCCTTTTGCGAAAAACTATAAAAAAGATTAAAAAACAAAAACCCTTTTCAGGACAAACAAGAACTACGTATCTTTGAATTCTCCATCGCACCGGGAGATACGCAGGAGCGAGAGGCTAACTCTCGTCAAGCGCCAAAAATAAAAATTTTCATTAAGTCTTCTCCTTCCCTTTTCTATAAAGAGGCAATTTTAAATATTTTCCAAATCAACACTTAAAACCACACGTTTAATTAAAGGTTCCCTTTCGGTAGAAAGGAGGTGTGGGGTGCTAATACCTTCCCCATGCCTAATCGACCCCCGAACCCAAATTTTCCGGTTTCTAAAAGGCCATTCGCCTTCCCAAAAGGTTTTCTTCAATATTTTCCTTATAAAAAATATTGGTGGCGACTTCATTGTTTTAAAAAGTTGTAAACGAGGAAAGATCCCCTCAGGGACTTTTTCGGGCGCAACAGCTGGCAATCTCACTGGGGACTTTTCTTTTTAAGTGGGTCAAGCCTAACAAATTAAATGTGTGGTTTAATGTGCTATCGATTTGATTTGGATACTTTGTTTGCTTCTATCCCTTTTCGCTTTCCTCTTCTTATCATGTTGTATGCATGTGCATTTGTTTTCTCTTCTTCCATGTTTGTTTTTCCTTCCTCCTCTTTGCTTATGTGCTTAGTACACTCATGCATTTCCCCCCATCTTGCTATGATCCCCTCTTCTTGGCTCCCTTTCTTGAGGTAAGCAATGCAGTTGATTGTTGTTGAAACCCTAGGCTAGCTTATTTGATATTGAACCCTAGTGTAGACAACATGTTGTTGCTTGTTTTGTCTGGTTTGTTCTGGGTTTTCATTTGCAGGTGGGGTGATATGTGTTGGGTAGCTTTAAGTGGTATGTCCTTGCCACACACACTCACACCCTTACTGTTATGTGCTTTGAGAGGGGCCTAAAACCCAAGGTCTGACAACACCTAGGAGACTGGAAATGAGTAGTGACTGGCAATTGGACCGTTGTCCTTCTGACTCTCACGAAAGTTTCAGCTAGAGTATGCTCTTTCATGATGCCTCACACCAGATGGCGTTCCATCGTTGTGGGTGCTATTGTGAGAGAGAATTAGCTCTGGTAACCTGGTGAGGAAGTGACTAGAACCCACATGGGAGGAACATTTGAGTTGTCCTAGAACCTAGGTGTTATACCCCAATTTTGTCCGTCTTCTTTTTTGTTTTAGTCGTTTAATTTATTTTGAGTAATGTATGGTTCAAAAGTGTCAAAAAAAAGCTAATTTAATTTTTATTACAATTTAGGAGTGTCCAAAATGTCCCAATCTCTAAAATACAAAAAAAACAATAATCAAAAATACAAAAAATATAAAAAAAAAAAACGAAAATTAAATAAAGGAGCGGCATCAGTAATCTCTGGGGTCTGTTCTTGCTCTCCAAGACTGCTCAACAAGCCCACATTATCAGATCTGCAAAAGCTCTGTCAAAAAGCAGTCAAACTGCAATTAATGCTAAACCTAATTTCTACCTATAAATAAACAGTCAACCTAAAGTCTAAACAGACACAAGCAGCTGCAAATATTACTGAGAAATAAGGATTAGGGCTTCACATTGGAAGCCTAATCACCTAAACACGTTTTTTTTGAGATCTGAGAAAAAGTTTGAGCAACCAGCAGTAGCAGTCGAAAGTTAGCAGCAATCACACACAGCAACAATAGCAGTCATAGACCAATCAAAAGGAGACATCTCAAAAGCTGAAATTTAGGTTGGTTTTAACACGCATATTCTTAGATCTGAAAATAGATATATCAGTATTCAAATCCATGTATCTGATGAACCTGTCTTGTTAAAACGTATATTTTTTTTCAGCAAGTTGCTTTTCATTTTATCCTCGTCATTGCAATTCAAGTAGTAGGCATCAACAACAAATAGAAAAGTTAAAAAGAATGTAATAAAAAAAACAGTGTAACTGATTAGTCCTTTTTAAAGGACAAAGTCTAGATCAAGAAGTGAATAACCAAGGTTTTAATTAAATCAGAATAGATCAGTATAGTTGCAAAGGATTAAGACAAATTATTTTATTGGTGGAAATGGATTCACGAAAGAGATTTAAGAGGTGTAAAAAATAAAAAAAGAGAGTTGAAAGAAAGGACCTGAGAAAAGAGTAGAATACAAAAAACGAAAGACTAAAAATGGAAAAGGAAAAATTAGACATCAAACCTGTGTTGTAGCCCTCTGTCACCGTTCACAGCATCACTGTCATCATCTCCGGCCGAGGATGGCCAGACGTCGTCCTCCACCGCGTCGTCGCCTTCAAAACGAGCCACCACCGTGAAACCCCCTCCCCATCGCAAGCTCAGTTCACGCCTCTCTCTTCCCTCGAACTCGCCGGAAATCTCGCCGGTTTCCTCTCCTAAATTTCGCAGAGCTACTCTCTCTCTCTCCCTGTGTGCTGGTGGTGGCGCATAAGGCTTGAAGATTAGGTTTTTTGTGTGTTTTAATTACTGTTTTATATTCCCACTTGTTTCCTTATTTTATTTATTTTTTAATTAGATATGTTCAGTTTAATATTGCATCCTCATTTTACTTCATACATCTCTTTGAAGCCCACCTTGCACATAGATCCGAACCATATGGATTGGGCAATTTGCTATCTCACAACACTTTTTTAATTATACTACTCCTGTGATTATCTACACCCTTTTACTTTGTTTAAACCCTTCTTCTCATTTTTTAATTCTCTTCAACCCAAATAATTTCTCATAAATCAAAAACAATAATTAAATATTTTTTCTACCCCAAAATCAAATAAAAGACTAAGTCGGTTGTACAACCGGGTTAGTCATCATCCTAGGACCAATGAGTACATGCAGATTCAAGAATCCTAAAAACTTATAAGTAAATAAATAAATCACTTTTCCTAAAAATAGGGGACTAAGTCGGTTGTACAACCGGGTTAGTCAGCGTTCTAGGACGAGTGGGCTGTACAGTTCAAGAGTCCTAGAATACCTATTCTAAAACCAATCCACCTCACATCAAACCAATTTCTCTCAAAAACTCAAAAAAAAAACATTTTCAAAAAGTAGGGGACTATGTCGGTTGTACAATCAGGTTAGTCGTCGTTTAGATCGATGGTATGCATAGTTCAAAGAGTCCTAGGACCCTACACTAAAAACACCAACCAACAAACCTTTTTCAGGAAGAACTACGTAGCTTTGATTCCTCCATTGCATCCGGAGGTACGTAGGAGCAAGAGTCCACTCTTGTCAAGCACTAAAAATTAAAATTTTAATTAAGTCTTCTTCACTATAAATAATAAGGGTAAATATTAATAAAGCATAAATAATTAGACAAAGGATGTCGTGGGGTGCTAATACTTTCCCCACACATAACGACTCCTGAACCCTAAACCTGCTTTGTCCTAAACCTAAAGGGATTTTCCGAATTTGCCCTTAAACTAAAATTTGGTGGTGGCTTCCTTTCGAACCTTTGAAGAATCCTATTCCCGGATTTTTCGGTCGCTACACTAGGTCCCCGCCTTCGTAGGACACAAGGGGCATACCAAATTGTGTGTTGCATTGTAATCTAGGCATGTTTTCAAAAAAAAGAGAAGGAGATTTTTCAAAAAAAAAAGAGAAAATAGAGAAAAAGTTGCATTGTAGCCTTTCTTTTCTTGGTCCGTGCGAGGCAAAGATATGGCCCACTCTTTTCAAAAAAGAGAGAAAGAGTTGTCGTTGTAGCCTTTCTCTTACTAGGTCCATATGAAGCCACGTACGGCCCGCATTTTCCAAAAAAAAACTTGAATCACTGCCAATAAGGACTTTTCTTTAAGTTGCATAGGCTTAAAACATCATCATCATTTGCATACATCCTCGCATTGCATAAAACATAAGTTTCTGCAACTCATGCATGCATCATTGCATCTCACTAAAAGTTTGTTTACCGAGAATCACAAAGTAATATCTTGTCATAGGTACGGTATGGAATCAAAAAGTGAAACAACTGCTTTGTTTCGCTTATTGATTCTAACCTTGTTGTGTTTCAAAAAAAAATAATCAAAGGTCTACCTGTGTATCTATGACAAGACATAATACACTTCGATTCTCGGCCCAAAACAAACCAAACATGCATTCATTCGCATTGCATTCATTTATTCGTTCTTGTGTTCATAAGTGTGTTCCGTCAACAGAAAGTCGGGCAAGCTGGTTAATCATCGCTATTGGACGCGTCTGCAAGCAAGAAACATGGAAAACAATCAAGCCAACGCTGATCAGGGCAATCCACAGCCACATCAGGATGACAGAATCAGGGGAATCAAGTCATTCAAGCTGAGATGGAAGTCATAAAGGCTCAAATGGCAGAGGTCATAAGAGTGCTAAGTGCCTTAAGAGATGCTGGCACAACTGAAGCTGCTGCTGCCGGGGTGAACAATCCTCCTCCCCTTCCTGGGTCTGGGAACTCTCAAACCCTTCAAGTTGTGCAATGGCCTCCCTATGCGGGGCACGCTCAGCCTGACACAATTGTGAATGAAGTTGGAACGGGGACGCCTCAACCCCAGATTCAGATCCCAATTCCTGCTACTGCTCCAGGAACTCTGGCGGGTTTCAACTCACCAATAACGGTTCATCCACAAGTACGGGGCCCAATTCCTCAGAATATTGCTCCGGCCATGGTATCAATGAATAACCCTCACTATGGTGCCGGCGGTTTCCCACAGAATTACCCTGCTGAAGATAGAAGTCACTATCAGATGCTAGAAGAGAGATTAAGAGCTGTTGGGAGCAGGTTCCCGGGCCAGAAATGCCCATGAGCCGTGCTTGGTCCCTGATCTAGTCCTGCCTCCCAAGTTTAAAACACCAACTTTTGACAAATACAGAGGGACGACTTGCCCAGTCAGTCATGTGACAATGTACTGCCGGAAGATGACTGCCCATGCCCGTGATGATAACTTGATGATGCATTGCTTTCAGGAAAGTTTAGCTGAAGCTCCCCTTGACTGGTACATGCAGTTGGAGCCAACCAATATCCACTGCTGGAAAGACATGGCGGCGGATGCTTTCATGCGTCAATACCAGTATAACAATGATTTGGCTCCGGATAGGACTCAGCTACAATGCATGTCTAAAAAGGATAATGAGTCGTTCAAGGAGTACGCTCAGAGGTGGAGGAACCTCGCTGCTCAAGTAAAACCCCTCTCTACTGGACAAAGAAATGGTCCACATGTTTATGGAAACCCTTCCTGCGGTGTATTATGATAGATTGGTCGGCAGCGTAGCCTCGAATTTCTCTGAGATGGTCGTCACAGGGGAAAGAGTAGAGAATGGCATGCGCAAGCGGAAGGATAGCTCATGGCCCAACACCTCCTTCCAGTCAGAAAAAGCCTTTTACGGGTCCCACGAGAAGAAAGAGGTGAAACCAATGCAATTATTGAAGTCAGTGGTCCATCACACAACAATCCTCCGCAAGCTATTCTGTTTCCTTCTCAGGCACCACCTGCACAGCCATTTCAGTCAAACCACCAGTACCGGAACTACACTGAAAGGAAGTCTGTTGTCTTCGATCCTATTCCCATGTCCTACACAGACTTGTTCAATTATCTCAACGCCAATAAAATAATCAGTACTCGTCAAATGAAGCCATATCAGCCTCCCTATCCCAGAGGGTACAATGCAAATGCTACCTGCGCCTTTCATTCCGGCGATGGGTCATGTGGAGAGATTGTAAGGCATTCAAGTACGCGGTGCAGGACTTGCTTGATGCAAAGAGCATATCATTTCAGCAACCCAATATAACCACCAATCTGTTGCCAGGGCATGGAGGATCTTCTGCCAATGCCATTGACGATCAGGGTGGTCAGTGTTTGAATAGAGAGGTTGATTGCATTCGGATGCCTTTGGATGTCATCCATGCTGAATTATGCCGTCTTGGTGTCATCAAAGAGGGGTGTGCTAGGAAAGACACTTGCGATAACCCTCACTGCATTGGGACGTGTGAAGGCTTTAAACCAATTCTACAAGATCTCTTGAAGCGGACACACGGTCCAGTGGGAATCCGGGAGAAGGAAGAAAGTGTATTTACCTTCCAATCAAGCAAAGGAGGCTTCAGAGCACCGATTGAAATCCCACAGTAGTCCGAATTCCAGCCCGGTGTGGCGAGATCTTCGATTTGTTGTTATTCCAGATGCATCATTGCTACCCACTAGTAGAGAGACCGGATGATTCCATGGAGCGCAATGTGCGGGACGCATAGCGGAGTCCCTAAGGGAACTTTGGATATAACTAACATCATTGGCGATGGCGGCATTACAAGGAGTGGAAGGTTGTATGCTCCACGAAAACCTCGGGGAGAGCAATCCAAAACAGATGAAGAAAGGGCCCGTAAGGGAAAAGACAAAGAAACTGTAGAAGTTAGAGGGGTATCAGACAAAGAAGCTCAAGAATTCCTGAAAGTAATGAAACAGAGTGAATATCGGGTGGTAGACCAGCTGAGCCAAACTCCATCCAAGATCTCAATGCTCTCTTTGTTGCTTAGTTCAGAGGCACATCGTGCTGCACTGTTGAAGATCCTGAATGAAGCCCACGTCTCCCATGACATTCTGATGAAACGACTTGATGGTATTGTTGGCAACATTGTAGCATCCAATTACTTGACTTTCTCAGACCCTGAGCTTCCTCCGGCGGGAAAGAATCATAATCAAGCTCTTCACATCTCAGTCAAGTGTGGGGACTATATACTTGCCAGGATGCTCATTGATAATGGTTCATCCTTGAATGTGCTGCTGATAACTCTATTTTATATAGAGTATTTCATATGTTTAAACTTAGTATTTGCTCTCTTTCAAGTAATAATAAAGAGTTTATATAGTATTTTATGTGATATATGATATCTTGAGTGATTTGAATGGTTATAGTTATTATTAGGCCATTTTGGATAACTTGTGGTATGTTTGATGTTTTTGTTCGATCGGTCTCAATGCTAAGCGCATCAATGCTCTGACCGATCCTGCATCAAAAGCGCACTACTTGGTGAATAAGCAACTTTGTTTCATATGCACCCACATGCAAAGTGATGACCTCCTGCTGGTTCTCTGATGCCATCCCACCTTGTATAGTAGGCGCTACCATTCACACATAGCTATAGGCATAGCTTTGAAGAGTCACCAACATAGGGACACATGTTCACACATCAATGAACCGCCCTATGTGATTAGTCAAAGATTTCAACATGGATAAACCTCTGGAAAGCAACTACAGACTATGATCCACTCAAGATGACTTCAACATGAAGGAAGGAAGCACCTCACTTGAAGGCTATAAAAGGACCTCACATCTTCATTTGGAAATATATCACAATCCATAAGTTAGATCAAAATTTCAATATACATAGTTAGTTTTTATATTTTTAGAGGAAGAGGAAGGAATTCATAAATCCTCCTTAACTCATTTTCATAGTGTTTGTATAGTGCTAAGGAGTAATGCTAGTGCATTGCTAGAAGACTTCATACAAAGGTTTTCAACATTTGTAACTTTACTCTTGTTGTTTCTCTTTTGTGATTTCTATATATATAAACATGGTCTATTCGGTTTATATATATCTTGCAATGTCTCTTGTTAGCTAAACCTTTCTTAGTTGGAATGTTCTAATCATTTAATGAGCTTTTAAGTAAGTATGATGTATGTATGTATGTTTGTACTTTAGTTCTTGCTTGATAATCTTTTCAAAACTTATTTTGAACTTGATCACTTAGAATAAGTAGATTTGTAAATGACCGAAATGGCTTACAATTAAGAACTCAAGAACTAATATGGGTGAGTATTTTACATAAAGAAAACTTTGTGAAAACCATGCTAAGTCCTAGACATAGGATAGTATAGTCCATAGGATAATTGTGGGTACTTAAAATACAAGAGTGAATTCACTTAAGCAAATTGGATAATTGTTAGGAGGCAAGATTGGCACTAACACCCCTTTCTTTCTTGCATAGAACAAGGATCATAAGAGTGGTAATGATACTCAAGAAAGTGACCGAAAGGCGCATAGCTAATGCAACGACATTCGATCACGAGTGCATCATCACATCTTGCATCATACACAACATAAGTAAATTACTTGATGAAGACATTCCAACTAGCTTTTCTCTTTTACTATCAACATTTTTACTTTGCTTTCTTTCTAAGCGAGTTGCGATCATCAAACAAAATCCAAAATTATTTTGTTACTTAGTGACTTTACACTTTATTACTTTATATTATTTTAAAAGTGAGTTTTTCAATCTCTGTGGGTTCGATCTTTTTACTACTTGTTTTTGGGCAGTGTATACTTGCACACAAGTGTATGCCTTTTCATACACCAAGTTTTGGCGCCGTTCTTTGAGGATTGAAGTAAATTCTTTTTAAAATTACGATATATAATAATTTAGTGTTGTATATAAATTACAGTTTTAAAGTTTACATCAACAACGATTACATGGTACTTAGTATATATACGAACCGGAAATAGAACACGAGAATATAGCTTAGATCCGAGAAATAGAAAGAAAATTCGGGAGATTGCTAAGACTCGAAAAGCAGAATCAACAAGCTTGCAACATGTCATTCGGTGAAGAACAAAGCTCAAGGCCACACTCGGAGAGGAGGCCACGGTTCCTGACATGCTCTTTGAAGAAGAAGTTCATAGAAAAATCTCATCCACATGGATCACATAGGTATGATTAATGATAGAGATAGACCTATGAGGATTATGCTCAGTTTGATCATCAAAACATGCAAACTAGCATAAATAGACCTCATATTGATGCCATGCATTTTGAATTTAAACCTATGATGTTTCAAATGCTTCAAACTATTGGTCAATTTGGAGGATCTCCTCATGAAGATCCTCATTTGCATTTAAGGCAATATCTAGAAGTATGTAGTAATTTTATTTTACCTAGTGTTAGTGAAAATGCATTTAGATTAAGGTTATTTCCATATTCTTTGAAAGATAGAGCCAAGGCTTGGCTAAATTCTTTAGAGCCTAACTCTATTCATTCATGGAATGAAATGGCTGAAAAATTTTTAGGAAAATATTTCCCACCTATCAAAAATGCCAGGTTAAGAAATGATATTACATCTTTTAGACAAAAAGAGTTTGAGTCTTTATTTGAAGCATGGGAAAGATGGAAGGTACTTTTGAGAAAATGTCCTCATCATGGTTTACCTGTTATTATTCAAATGGAAACATTTTATAATGGTTTAGAACCTCAAACTAGAATAATGCTTGATGCATCATCTGGTGGAGTGTTATTAAATCTATCATACAATGAAGCATGTGAATTAATTGATAGAATAGCAGCTAATAGCTCTAGTTGGCCTACTGAGAGGGTAAGTGCCCAAAAGAAACCATCGGTACATGAAATCAATGATATATCTGCCTATCTGCTCAGTAGCCACTCTAGCTAATTTAATGAAAAACTTCACTTACGCAATGCTCCTGCATCTAATGCAAATTGCATCACCAGAAAGACCTTTATTCTGTGATGAAACAAGTACCTCGGGCACACCTAGTTGTGTGTAATGTGGAGGAGGTCACTTGTATGAGGAGTGTTCTAGCAACCCTATCTCTGTAAAATTATGTAGGTTATAATAGGAATAACAACCCTTATTCCAACACTTATAATCCTGGTTGGAAAGATCACCCAAATTTTAGATGGAGCAACAATAGTGCACTGCACCTAGAAACTGCTCCAACTACACCAACCAACCCACCAGGATTTCCCAGCTCAAAATAACAAAAGAAACTCTCAACCTACCACTGAGAATTCTCTAGAATCCATGCTTAAAGCATTTATAGGTGAATCTAGAACTGCTAGACAAACCCAAGATGCTTCCATTAAGAACTTAGAGAATCAAGTTGGTCAATTAGCCACAGCTCTGTATCAAAGGCCACAAGGAGCCTTACCTTCAAATACAGAAGCTACTCCTTCCCAAACCAAAGGAAAGGAGCAGGTTAAGGCTATTTCATTGAGAAGTGGTAAGGATCTGGTAGAGTTAACTAAAAAGGAAAGTGTAGATAAGGGAGAAAAAGCCAAAAATCAAAAAGAAACCAATGCAGAAGCATCTAGTGCTCTGCATCACAAGAAGTTCAAAGTCCACTTTGCCTAAGTTAGTACACAGAATACCCTCCTCCTCCTTATCCTCAAAGAGTGAAAAAAGCACATGAGGAGAAGCGGTTTAGTAAATTCTTAGAGGTACTAAAACAATTACACATCAATGTTCCCTTAGTAGAAGCCCTCCAACAAATGCCAAATTATGCAAAATTTATGAAGGATGTGCTTACTAAGAGAAGAAAGATTAGGTGAGTTTGAAAGCATTGCTATAATGAGAAGATTGTAGTTTGCTTATGCAAAATAAGATTCCTAGAAATTGAAGGATCGGTAGTTTTACAATTCCATTTTCTATAGGAAAATCCTATCTTTGGTAAAGCTTTATGTGATTTAGGTGCAAGCATTAACTTGATGCCTAAATCTATTTTTGACTTGATTAGAAATAGGAAATGCAAAACCAACCAACTGTGACACTTCAATTAGGTGTGAATCAATAGCCTATCCTAAAGGTATCATAGAAGACATCCTAGTTAAGGTAGACAAATTTGTATTCCTGTAGATTTTGTTATCCTTGACTTTGATGCGAGATAAGGAAGTGCCTATTATCCTAGGTAGACCATTTTTAGCAAGCTGGTAAAACCATAATTGATGTGCGAGAAAGGTGAACTCACTATGAGAGTGAATGATCAAGAGATAAAATTCAATATAATGAATGCTATGAAGTATCTGCGCAGAGGATACGGAAGAGTGTTCATCCTTATTCTCTCTAGATCAATTGGTAGAAAAACAATTTTACAAGCGGTATGATCAACAGCCAATGCGGATGCATTAGATGCATTTGCATTGCTAGATAACGAAAAATACTAGAAAAGGAAAATCGCCAATAGAAAACTCTTGTAAAGAAGTATGGGCTAGGACTTATGAACCACTCAATCTTGAGGATCCAATTCTCAAGAAGAACTTACCCTCAATAGAACAACCTCCTAAGTTAGAATTGAAGATCTTTGCTGAACACCTTAAGTATGCATTCTTAGGAACAAATGAGACTTTACTGTTATCATTGCTTACGATTTAACATCAAAAGCAGGAGAGTGATCTCATTAGTACTCTCGAGAAGCATACCAAAGCTATAGGTTGGCAAATGGCGGATATCAAAGGAATTAGTCCTTCTATATGCATGCATAGAGTCATTTTGGAAGAAAATTCCAAAAACGACATAAAGAGTCAAAGAAGACTAAATCCTATTATGAAAGAGGTTGTGAAAAAGGAAATTATTAAGTGGCTAGATCTTTGGAATCATATACCCCATATCGAGGCGATGCTTGGGTAAGTCTGTCCAATGTGTACCAAAGAAGGGGTGTGTGATAATAGCCAATGAAAAGAATGAGTTGATACCAACTAGAACTGTCACGGGGTGGAGAATGCGTATGGATTACGAGAAAACTCAACAAAGCTACCAAAAAGGATCACTTTCCTTTACCATTCATAGACCAAATGTTAGATAGATTAGCGGGGAAAGAATTCTATTGTTTCCTAGATGGCTATTCGGGCTATAATCAAATAGCCATTGAGCCTGAGATCAACACAAAACCACCTTTACATGCCCTTATGGAACCTTTGCCTTTAGAAGGATGCCATTTGGCTTATGTAATGCACTGCTACATTCAGATGCATGATGTCTATATTCTCGGATTTCATTGAGCAATCAATGGAAGTATTCATGGATGATTTCTCTATCTTTGGAGAAACATTTCAAGTTTGTTTAGCAAATTTGGAACAAATTCTCAAGAGATGTGAGGAAACAAATTTAGTCTTAAACTGGGAAAAGTGCCATTTTATGGTAGAAGAAGGCATAGTGCTAGGACATAGAATTTCAAAGAAAGGTCTAGAGGTAGACAAAGCTAAAGTTGATGTCATTGAGAATCTACCACCACCAAATACTGATGAAGGTATCGGGGAGCTTCTTAGGCCATGCTTTGGTTTTTATAGAAGGTTTATCAAAGATTTTTCAAAAATCTCAAAACCATTATGTATGCTTCTGCAACATGATATAGAATTTAACTTTGATGAATCTTGTATAGAAGCTTTTGACAAGCTTAGAAAGGCATTGGTGACAGCACCAATTATAGTAACTCAGTTGGAGGCGAGGCCATTTGAATTAATGTGTGATGCTAGTGACTTTGCGGTAGGAGCGATCTAGGGCAAAGGTATGACAAAGTCTTTCATTCCATATATTATGCTAGCAAGACATTAATTGAAGCTCAAGTGAATTACGATTCTGAAAAAGGAATTATTAGTTTGTGGTTTGCATTTGAAAAATTTAGATCTTACTTAGTTGGCACTAAAATTATTGTTTATCTTGATCACTCTGCCATTAAGTATCTAATTTCAAAGAAAGATGCAAAGCCAAAGGCTGATAAGGTGGATTTTACTCCTACAAGAATTTGATCTTGAAATTAGAGACAAGAAGGGAGTAGAAAACCAAGTAGCGGACCATTTATCAAGGATTGAAGGAGAATCACTTGGTACACAAGGAGAAGAAATCAAGGAAAGCTTTCCGGATGAGAAACTATTGGCAATCACGATCAATGCAAAACATGAAAGCTGCATTTGCTATAAGCAATGCGGGAGCATCAAATGCACTACACCATGGTTTCTTGATATTGTAAATTTCCTTGCAAGCAAAGTAGTACCAATGTGAGTATGACATATCAACAAAGGAAAAATTCTTCCACATGGTTAAGCAATACTATTGGGATGATCCATTCCTTTACAAGATGTGCCACTGATCAATTAATGAGGAAATGCATACGAAGAGGAGGCAACAAGCGATTACGCATTGCCATTCTGCACCTTATGGAGGACACTTTGGAAGCACTAGAAACGCAATGACTAAGGTATTACAATCTGGTTATTTTTGGCCTACTTTATTTAAAGATACTTATTCTATGGTCAAATCTTTGTGATAAATGTCAAAGAAGCGAGGAAATATTTACGATAAGCATGAAATGCCTAGAACAAATATTTTAGAAATTGAATTATTTGATGTTTGGGGCATGGATTTCATGGGACCTTTTCCACCCTCTTTTGGCAATTTATATATCTTAGTAGTTGTTGATTATGTGTCCAAATGGGTAGAGGCGATAGCATTACCTAATAATGATGCTAAATCGGTGAGTAAGTTTACTGCAAAGAAATATATTCACTAGATTTGGAACTCCTAGAGCTATCATTAATGATGAAGGTTCACACTTTTGCAATAAGATCATAGAAAACCTTCTAGCTAAATATGAAGTTAAGCATAAGATAGCTCTGACATACCATCCTCAAACTAGTGGACAAGCGAGAATTATCCAATAGGAAATTAAGAGAATGCTAGAAAAAATGGTTAGTCCAAATAGGAAAGATTGGTCTTTACATTTGGATGATGCTTTATGGGCATATAGAAACGACATTCAAAACACCCTTAGGAATGTCCCTTACAAATTAGTCTATGGAAAAGCATGCCATTTACAGTAGAATTGGAAAACAAATCTTATTGGGCTATCAAAAGCTCAATTTCAATTTGAACAAAGCGGTAAAAAGAGAATGATAGAGCTTGATGAGCTAGAAGAAATTAGGCAAACCTCTTATGAGAATCTTTGAAATCTCACAATTTCTCTCATCTGAAACACAAAACACTCTTCACATTCTCTTCTCCAATTTTTCTCAAATCACACAAGCAATCAAAACCTAGAAATTCAAAGCAATTACAAATGGTGAAGAAACAATCGGCCTGAAAATCATCGGGCAAGCAAGCGAAACTCCTCGGAAGGAAAAGAAAGCCATGCATGCGGGATCATCATCAAAGAAAGGCAAAGCCAAGGAATCAACAAACAAGAAATGATGACAATGTTCATCTACGGAACATGCATCTATTGCCGAGAGAGGTATGATTTGAAGAAGGCTAGCCCATCATTCATGTCAACGGTGGCCAATCTCAATTGGGACCACTTCTGCTACCAAGAGGAGGTTACATTGAAGACATAGTGAGAGAGTTCTATGCTAGAATCACACCACAAGAAGGAGCGAGAACATTCTTACACTTCCATGGTGAGAGGTAAAATTGTACATTTCCATGCCAAGAAATTAAATGAACATTATATCTTTGAAGTATAATGGAAATGATTTTGAGAATAAGTGGCCAAATCCTTTAAGAAAGAAATGGAAGAAATAAGGAATAGGATTGCTATACCAGGATCTGTATGGGAAAAATTTGCACCTAATGAGATTAAGCTTAGAAGCAATTATTTGATAAATGCATTAGGTAATTGGCATTTGTTCATAGCCAATTCAATTCTGCCTACATCACATACATATGCTATGACCAAAGAGAGATTGATCTTGCTAGATACAATTCTCTCTGAGGGAAATGTAGACATAGGTAGATTGATTGCTAGGGAAATTCTTTCATGCTCAACAAAATCAAAGGGATTTCTGTTTTTCCCTTGTCTTATAACTGAATTATGCATGAAAGAAGGTGTCCTATAGTTTGCTAATGAACAAAGGAAATTTCCCCACAGTAATTTAGTCTTGAAGTGAAGGAAAAGTTGAGAAATGTGAGAGGCCCTGCACCTGCAATGCAAGAGCATTACATGCAGAAGTAGAGGGCTGTCTGGAAATTTCAAAATGATCAATATGACTGGCTTAAATTGGTCTTTGACAAGATCTTTGATCTTGTGGGCCAAGTGAATGCCCCTGAATTCCCAAGTTGGGTACTGAGAAGTGAAGGAGAAGAAGAAGAGGAGAAAGAGGTAGAAGAAGAAGGGAAAGGTAAAGAGAAGGTAGAGGAACCTAGCACCAAGAAAAAGGTGACTAGGAAGCAATCAAAAGGAAAGAAGAAGGTTGTAATAGAGCACATTTGTGGAAGAAATGTATGATCTGAGAATCGAGAATGAGGAATTAGAGAAGGAAATGGATGAAGAAATAGAGGAAGTTGAAGAAGAAGAAGAAGAAGAAGAGAGTGATGAGGAAGTTGATGAAGAGGAGGAAGAGCAAGCTAGGGGTGTAATCCTAGAAGAAATTGCTAGGCAGAAATATGCCAAACAAACCTCGGCATCAACCCAACAACAAACCCCTATCAACTTCACGATTACAAAACACCCATCATCTCACCAAACCAAGAATCCTCCTCCATTCCAAAATCGCCATTACCCTCCCTCAATGATCCACGGTCCTATCACAATCACCACCACAAACAACCCCTCCACCACCTCTCCAAGAAATGAACCACGAAAAACAACTCACACGGAAGAACCAACCCTGTTATGCCAGCGAGAACAAGCGGTACCTTCGACCCAAGCAACATTATTTCTAATGTTGTTTTACGCTCTTGAGAAAGAGATTGTGCGGGAAAGAGAAGAAGAAGGACTCAACAAACAAAACAAAGAAGAAGAATCATCTGCAAAGGAGACGATAACTCAAAGTTGTTGTGATGCGAGTGATGCTCTGCATCAACTTCTTCTTGCATCATCAGCAACAACAACAACTGTGCATGATGAGGCAACAATTAAAATAGTTACGGAAGAAATGGCTAAGCGAAGAGGAAGCATTGCACAACACTCAGAAATTCTTCAAGCAACTGCGGGAAAGGCGAGCAAAATTAACACCTAAGAGGAAGAAATGCGATGCGATCGAGAAGCGATGCACTGCATCAATTCAAGAACAAATTCCTGCAACTACACCAGAAGTAGGAGGTGCATCTGCACCTACAGAAGCAACACCAAGCAAGCCCAAGGAGAAGAAGCAGAAGGTGAAACACACTCCTCCAAGCAGACAAAGCACCAGAATCAGGAGTGGAGCCAAGAAATGAGTATCATTTACAAGCTTTCACCTACTACTACTACTATAGCTTGTGTTAATTCTGTTTAAACTATTTCCCTGGTTATTTTTAATCCTCTCCCTATTTTGAACAAATGATTTGTATTTCTAAACAAATTTGCGGTGAGAACCTTTGAACCCCTTAAGTTTGGGGGATTTGCATGTTATGTTTAATTATGTTTGTTTCTATCTAATATGTTGTGTGTTTAATTAATATGTTTTAGATAGTAAATATATATGTTTTAAATAGTTTTTAGTTTGTTTAAATATTAGATGTACTTAACAAAGTAGTATCTAAATATTTTAGTAGAAAAGATCGATTTTTCAAAAATATGGTGAAAGCCACATGGATGGAATTTTTATGATGAAAAGAGAAAAAGAAGCCTTATTTCTCGGAAAAACCAAAATTATTTTTACTTCAACACTTCAAAACTGAGTTTGTGAAAAGAACCTTGCTATTTAAAGATCAATCGATGCAGGGAATTTTTGGTAAGCTTAGGTCAAAACAAAGCTTTACTAAAAGAAAGAAGAGCTTAAGAAATTAAGTTTGGGGGTGTTTATGAAAAAACAAAGGCTGAATTTCAAAAGTGAAGAGTAAACAATGTAGAAAAAGAAAACAAAAATGTGGACAAGCCATATCACGAATCTTTTGAAACTATACACATGCTAAGTACATGAATGCATCTGGAGGTCAAACACACATGCCATGCGAGGAATAAATGTATCTGGAGGATAGTTCAATAAAGCCCAACACAATGCCAAAGTGCAAAGAAAAATATATGCATCACGGAGGTCAAAGACACATGCCAAAGTGCATTTGCATCACGGAGGTCGATGAGGAAGGTAATATGAGCTAGAAAAGAAAAAGCATTATCGGTCAATTTGCATCAATGTAAAGCCTGCTTTGAAGAAAAAGCAAAATCTGAGAAAAAAATCAATGCACAAAAACACTTCAAAGAAGTATTTGCATCTGCTCAAAAGATCCACACAAAAAAATAGAAAAATGCATTGGCTCAAAAGCTTTGAAAGATTCAACCAAGCCCTTTTGATATTAGAACTCCCCAACACTTCAGAAAATTTTGTGAGTCTAATCTCTCTTTTGAAAAATATTTTGGTGTGACCAAAGATGAACCAATCCTTTCAAAGGCTAGGAGGAAATTTTTCACTTAGTCTTGGAACCAATCTCAACTCAGTGGGTTCACACACACACAAAAGAGTTTGAATAGCTTTGGTAGTTTTGAAGAAATAAAGGCAAAAGAAAGATTGTTAAGAAATGAAGTTCATAGGGAACTCCTCATAAAAATCTAAAAATCAAGCTGATCTATCTTCTAGAATTTTAGTTTTTATAGTTTGTCTTTGTCATTACTTGCGCACAAGCAATGGTTTAAGTTTGGGGGTGTGATAACTCTATTTTATATAGAGTATTTCATATGTTTAAACTTAGTATTTGCTCTCTTTCAAGTAATAATAAAGAGTTTATATAGTATTTTATGTGATATATGATGTCTTGAGTGATTTGAATGGTTATAGTTATTATTAGGCCATTTTGGATATATTGTGGTATGTTTGATGTTTTTGTTCGGTCTGATCTCAATGCTAAGCGCATCAATGCTCTGCGATCGATCTGCATCAAAGCGCACTACTTGGTGAATAAGCGGCTGTTTCATATGCACCCACATGCAAAGTGATGACCTCTGCTGGTTCTCTCGATGCCATCCCACCTTGTATAGTAGGCGCTACCATTCACACATAGCTATAGGCATAGCTTTGAAGAGTCACCAACATAGGGACACATGTTCACACATCAATGAACATACTATGTGATTAGTCAAAGATTTCAACATGGATAAACCTGCGGAAAGCAACTACAACTATGATCCACTCAAGATGACTTCAACATGAAGGAAGGAAGTGTAACACCCCCTTCTACCGTAACTACTATTTGAATTATTCGAAAAATCGAGTGCAATAAAATTTTTAGTGCGACCACTCGAGTGTCACATTTAAAACAAAACACCTTTCAAAACTCCAAATTAATTAATTAAAAATAAAACTCCAAAGCTTAGGATACATAGCACCAAATAATATCCGGAAAAAGTATTACAATGGTGGAAAGATAACAACTTAAACAATAGTCCGAAAGTAAAAGAAATAACGACTAAACATCCCCGGTGCTACGTATCGGGCGACTCGACCATACTAGGAGAAGGGTCTCTAGTCACCTTGATCCGTCGTCACTGCGGAGTTGCTTGAGCATACGAGAGCAACACGGCGCGATAAGGGTGAGTCTCAATACATAGATAATAATAAATAAAGCGAGAAACACGAGAAAGCAGGCACACGAGAGAACAATAATTTAAATACACTATTAAAACGATTACACCAAAGCGATTACACTAACTACGGTCACACTAGGAGCATTACACCAATTGCAATCACTCGAAAGCTTGATTACACGAACATGTATGCAATGTATGCAATGCAACCCAAAACTCCACTTTGGCATATGCATGTGGATCCATCACCAAAAATTGCCTTGTGGGCATTCATCAAACACCAAAAAATATTTTAAGAGGCGAAAGCCTATTCACCAAAATGCATATGATTATGCGACGCCATGACTATGCACCAAAAACACCAAAACACCAAAATATAGCAATAACGTGCTCACCAATAATTATATGTAAGTTCACCAAATCACCAAAGAGAGTCATGGACCTCTCATCACCAATATACTCACCATTTATTTTATATCACCGTAATAATAACCCTACAAGGACTACAACGACACTCTAAGGGACTAGAAGAAATAATAGAGAATCAATCTTATGTGAAAAATAATACACAGAATGAACTATATTCAAGCAGTATTTTATTCATTGACAAAAAAAAACGGCCGTCTATCCTTACTTTACTGACACAGTAAAACACCCCATAATGTCGCATGGCTAAAAAACAATAACACCAAAATTACTGTGTTTCCCTTTCAACCACAAAAGGTGCTAAACCCCAATTGTTAAAAAAAAAAACCTTTGACAATCAACTAGTAATTGAAAAATATTTCATAATTGCAGCTGCCAGAGCTTTTGTTGCTATATTTTCAAACTCAGTTAAGCCTTTGCCACAGAACTCCATTACTTCCAGATTCAAATTCAACTTTTATTATTTCTGAAAATGACGCTCACGCCCATTAAACATAGAGGGCCAAAATCTTCAACTACTCCACACCCAATAAACGGCCATCTAAACTCTGACAGTCTTACTTCGTACTTTATTGCCACAGTAAAACACACTTCATACAACATAACAATAAAAAAAACGAAAATTACTATATTTTTTGTTTCGTGTAAAAAAAAGTACTTCTGCATCAAGAGCTTTTCACAATCCCCGTATTAGAAATTTGTTCATCAAAAAAAATCTTACACAGCTTGCTACCCACAACCATCAGACAGGCAGAAACAAAACTCACACCATTTATCTCGCATTCACAGTTTAAAAACTTCCCCACACAGCAGTAAAACATATAAAATAACTAATAATAAAGGTCCGATAGATGCCTAAAGGAAGAGAGAAAACCAAGTACTCAATTCAATCATGTATAAAGTCCAACAATCACTCAATCAATTTAATGCTCCATGAATCAAATAAAACACATACTCCTAACACCTAATCCCTAATCTCTATGATTTCAAGAGTTATATATTATTAACTATGATTAGAGAGCCCCCATACCTTGTTAAAATTGAAGAAGAAGACCAAAGCTCTCAAGGACACCACCCAAGACACCAACAATCCACGTTTTTCCTCTCCTCTAAGAGCTCCACGAAATTCCTCTCCTTTCCTAGCCCTAGCCGTCGCACTCCCTCTCTTCTCCTCTTCTCACTTTCTAATTTTTGATTTTTCTCTCTAATGAGGTTTCTCCTAAGACCCTAATGTTTTTATTAATTGGGTTTGGGCCTTAACTCCAATGGGCCCTAATTGCACCTCCTAATTATTTCCTCACATCCTCCTATTTTAATTACATACTCTCTATTCACTCACTACACCCCACTCCTTAATTGAATTAATTACCTTATATTTATTTTAAATAATGCCAACTAAATTATCACTTAATTAAATTACCTAATTATTTACTTAATCATTTTTGGGGCGTTACAGGAAGCACCTCACTTGAAGGCTATAAAAGGACCTCACATCTTCATTTGGAAATATATCACAATCCATAAGTTAGATCAAAATTTCAATATACATAGTTAGTTTTTATATTTTTAGAGGAAGAGGAAGGAATTCATAAATCCTCCTTAACTCATTTTCATAGTGTTTGTATAGTGCTAAGGAGTAATGCTAGTGCATTGCTAGAAGACTTCATACAAAGGTTTTCAACATTTGTAACTTTACTCTTGTTGTTTCTCTTTTGTGATTTCTATATATATAAACATGGTCTATTCAGTTTATATATATCTTGCAATGTCTCTTGTTAGCTAAACCTTTCTTAGTTGGAATGTTCTAATCATTTAATGAGCTTTTAAGTAAGTATGATGTATGTATGTATGTTTGTACTTTAGTTCTTGCTTGATAATCTTTTCAAAACTTATTTTGAACTTGATCACTTAGAATAAGTAGATTTGTAAATGACCAGAAATGGCTTACAATTAAGAACTCAAGAACTAATATGGGTGAGTGTTTTACATAAAGAAAACTTTGTGAAAACCATGCTAAGTCCTAGACATAGGATAGTATAGTCCATAGGATAATTGTGGGTACTTAAAATACAAGAGTGAATTCACTTAAGCAAATTGGATAATTGTTAGGAGGCAAGATTGGCACTAACACCCCTTTCTTTCTTGCATAGAACAAGGATCATAAGAGTGGTAATGATACTCTGAAGAAAGTGACCAGAAAGCGCATAGCTAATGCAACGACATTGATCTGTTTGCATCACATCTTGCATCATACACTTATAAGTAAATTACTTGATGAAGACATTCCAACTAGCTTTTCTCTTTTACACTATCAACATTTTTACTTTGCTTTCTTTCTAAGCGAGTTGCGATCATCAAACAAAATCCAAAATTATTTTGTTACTTAGTGACTTTACACTTTATTACTTTATATTATTTTAAAAGTGAGTTTTCAATCTCTGTGGGTTCGATCTTTTTACTACTTGTTTTTGGACAATGTATACTTGCACACAAGTATATGCTTTTTCATACACCAGTGCCTAAGTCTACAATGGATAAAATTTGAATGTAGTTGCTCATATCTGGCCAGAGCTCTACCTTGGTCGAGCATTTGATGGGTCGATGAAGGAAGTTTTGGAGAAGTAGAAGTGCATTGCGAGTAGGCCCAAAGTGTTTTATGTCATCTTCCAGTGATGGACATCGAGTTCCTCCCTCACATTTGCTGCTAGGGCGTCCTTGGATACATCTTTCTTTGAGGAAGTGCCATCCTCGCTTCATCGAAACTCAAGTTTGTAGCTGAGGGAAAGCTGATAGTGATCCACGGGGAGGAAGAAACATCAATAAACCGATCACCACCTGAATATTATGTGGAAGCAGCGGAAGAGTCCTTTGAGACTGCCTTCCAAGGATTGGAGATCTCAAACTCCGTCTTCGTTGAAAGTGAGCCTAAGTGGTCCAAGGCTGACATGATGGTTGCAAAGGTGATGTTAGGACATGGGTACCAGGTCGGTAAGGGCCTAGGAAAAGCTGCTCAAGGAATTGCAACACCTGTCCAATTGAGAGGAAACATTGAAAGGTTCGGTATTGGGTACATCCCAAGCCTTACTGATCGGGAGAGGCTGACATCCGACAGGAGGTAGAAATGGCTGGCCAAACTCAGAGGAAGGGCACCCAATCAGGGGAGGATGGTCATCGCTAACCTTAAGAACAACTTCCCGATCTTTGGCATCTTGAACCACGACCGAGTTAATGTGGTTGAAGAAGGATCAAACTCGAGTGGGTTTTGTCTTTATCGGCTTTGGTGTCTTCTTTGTCTTTGTTGGAGAGAAAGGCTATAAAGCGGGAGATCATGGATTTTCCGTATTTTCAATTTAAAGTAATTATCGTTGTAATGCAAATCCTCGGCTCTGTCGAGGCCTTGGGATATTTCATTCGAACGCGCATGTTTTAAATCAAAACTCATCAATCAATAAAGTGTTATTTTGAATTTTCAATAAAATTTACATGTCTTCATCTTTTATTTGTTTGTCTTTTCTTTGTTTTTATTAGCGCTCCATTCAAATGCAAATCAAAAATAATCTCTGAAAATAATAATGCCCATAACTCATCTTGTGACTTTGATTACCGGTTAATCAAGCCGGGGAAGATGTTGAGGATGATTGGGATACTCCTCAGGAAATCATGAGAATGGTAGAACAAGAAGAAAAGGTCATTGAGCCCCATGGGAGTCTCTGAAAATGGTCAATTTGGGTACTAAGGAAGGCAGAAAAATAGGTCAAGGTTGAGTGCATTAATGGGGATAGAGGCGCGAAAAGTTGATTCGGCTCTGCTTTCGACTCTGTTGACATATTCGCATGGACTTATCGGGACATGCGGGGTTGAGCACACAAATATTGTTGAGCCTGTTGCGGTGAAATCGAGAATGTCTCCGGTAAAAAGCAGTTAAAGCGAATGAAGCTGAAATGTCTTTGAAAATCGGGGATGAGTTCAACAAGCGATTTGATGTAGGGTTCTTAGTTGTGGCAAAATATCACGAGTGGGTAGCAAATATTGTTCGGTCCACTAAGAAAGATGGAAAGGTCAGAATGTGTGTGCGACTCTGAGTGACTTGAGCAGAGCAAGCCTTAAGGATGATTTCCCTCTACCCCCGTATTGGCGTCTTGGTGGGCCAGATCTTGCTCGGCGTTCGATGTTCTCCTTCATGGATGGATATTCGGGCTATAACGGATCAAAATGGCTCGGAGGATATGGAAAAACCACATTCATAACCGCTTTGGGGACTTTACATTCTGGTCATGCCTTTCGGGTTGAGGAATGTCGGGGCAACCTACCAAAAAGCGATGGTAACCTATTCCATGACATGATGCATAAGGAGATTGAAGTCTATGTGGATGACATGGTCGCGAATCAAAAGGCGATGAAAAACGCGTGGTTAACTGCGAGAAGTTGTTCGGCGTCTTAGAAAGTACAAACTCAGGTTGAACCCCACCAAGTGCACCTTTGGGGTTAGGTCAGGGAAGTTGTTGGGTTTCATCGTTAGCCAGAAAGGAATTGAGGTAGATCCGGACAAAGTACGAGCAATTCTGGAGATGCCAGCGCCTAAAACAGAGAAAGAAGTTCGTGGTTTCCTAGGAAGACTAAATTACATCTCTCGATTCATCTTCCGATTTAGTATGACTTGCGAACCAATTTTCAAACTGCTGTGCAAAAACCAAGAGATGAAGTGGAATGATAAATGTCAAGAAGCATTTGAGAAAATCAAGGTGTACCACCAAAATCCACCAGTCCTAATGCCACCGGTGTCTGGCAGGCCTCTCATCCTATGCCTCACTGTGCTAGACAATTCTATGGGATGCGTGTTGGGGCAGCACGATGAGTCAAGAAAGAAAGAACACGCGATCTACTACCTGAGCAAGAAGTTCACAAACTTTGAGGCAAGGTATTCACCATTGGAGAAGACTTGTTGTGCTCTGGCACAGGTTGCGCATCGGCCCGAGAGCGGTATATCTTTGAGTCACACTACGGTTGGTGTCCAAAATGGATCCAATCAAGTACATATTTGAAAACACAAGCTCACGGTAGAATTGCTCGTTGGCAAATGTACATCGGAGTATGACCTGCGTGTCGTAACCGGAAAGCGATTAAAGGTAGCACAACTGGCGGACTACAGCACATCAGCGGTTGAGGATTACCAATCAATGCAATCACGAATTCCCGGATGAGGACATTATGGCATTATTTGTGAAGGAAATCTCAAGATGATGAAAGATGGAGAGTGTTGTTTGGCGGTGCCTCTAACATGTGGGGGCGCGGGGTCGGAGTAGTCTTGATCTCTCTCGGACAACGCTTCATACCATTCAACTGCGGACTAAGCTTCTATGTCACAAACAATATTGCAGTATGAAGCGTGTATCACGAGTATCGAGGCGACTCTCGTCGGAAAGCCAAGAGGCTCGGCGTGTGCGGAGATTCGGCTCTAGTTGTCCATCAAGTAAAGGAGATTGGGAAACAAGAAATCTGATTTGGTTCCTTATCGTGACTACATTCAAGAAATAATCAAACCCTTTGAAATCACTTTCCGGCCACATACCCCGCGGCGAGAATCGGTTGGCAGATGCCTTGGCAACTTTGTCTTCTATGTTCAACGTCAAGCTGTGACAAAAGTTTGTGCGGCATCGAGAACTTCGGCCGCACGAAGGGCGACACAACTTATCAACTCTTGTATGGCGATCGAAGAGGATCGGATAGTAAGCCTTGGTACCATGACATCAAGCGGTATATCACAAGCAGTATCCTCCGGAGCTACGAGAGAATGACAAGAGAACACTCAGCGGTACATCGTGAGACTTCTTCTTGAGTGGAGCGTCCTTTACAAGAGAAACCATGACTTGGTACTCCTATGTATGTAACGGAGAAAGAATCGATGAAGATTATGCGAGATGTTCATGAAGGCTCATTTGGGGTTCATTCCAGCCGAGCCTGCGCGGTGGCTAGAAAAATCTGAGAGTGGATACTCTTGGTTGCGAGATGGAATCGGTATTCTGATTTTGTGAGAAGATGCCATAAATGTCAAATCTATGCAGATCACACCCATGTACCTCCAACTTCTCTGAATGTCTTGAGTGCACCATGGCCATTCTCAATGTGGGGCATGGACATCATTGGTCCCATTGAACCCAAAGCTTCAAATGGCCACCGTTTCATTTTGGTTGTTATTGACTACTTCACTAAGTGGAGTGCGGTACTTCTTATCCCAAAGTAACAAGCTCAGTGATTGCTAAGTTCATCAAGAAAGATTTGGTTTGCCGCTACGGCCTTCCAAACAAGATTATCACAGACAACGGCAGTAATTTGAACAGCAAAATAATGAAGGACTTGTGTAAAGACTTCAAGATACAACATCACAACTCTTCTCCCTACCGCCCAAAGATGAATGGGGCGATTGAGGCGACTAACAAGAATATCAGCGGATATCTGAGAAGATGGTCGTGACCTATAATGATTGGCATGAGATGCTCCCCTTTGCCTGCATGGTTCTGAGAACCTCGGTCGCACCTCAGCGAGGGGCAACCCGCCTCCTCCCACTGGTTTATGGGTGAGCGATCCTCCCCATTGAGGTTGAAATACCATCCTACGGGTGTTAATGGAGACAAAACTTGATGAAGAAGAATGGGTTCGATCCGTCTTGACCGATTGAACCTCGTTGATGAAAAGCGGGTAGCGCAATGTGTCATGGATAGTTGTACCAGCGAGGATGAGGAGGGCTTACGACAAGAAAGTGCATCTCGTGAATTCCAAGAAGAAGATCTTGTGCTCAGCGGATCTTGCCGATCGAGCAGACTCGAGGGCAAATGGGCTCCCAAATATGAAGGACCTTATGTGGTGAAGAATGCATTCTCGGGAGGAGATTTAATTACAGCGAACATGGGCGGAGATGAGATCCCAAATCCGGTGAACTTCGGATGTGGTCAAGAAGTATTATGCCTAGAAAAATAGACAAAAAGAAAAGATAAGCCAAGGAAAAATTAGCTCGCTAGGTTGAAAACCCATGAAAGGCGGCCTAGGCAAAATCGGAAGCGTCCGGTGGATTGAAAACCCATGAAAGGCGATCGAGGCAAAATTTAGAATCGAGAAAACTTGGGCTTGAGAAGAAAAAGGCAATCGGCATTCCCGAAAGGTTCGGATAAGGGGTGATCGGGGTTATGAGTATGGGCGGTGGGCACCGTTACTTGACGAAATCACGAGATTTGTTCCTTAACTTCTTGTATTTCTTAGTTTAAAAGAAAGATTGCAATGTACTTTCAATTGGCGTGACTTTCTACGTCAATTTCTATATCAATAAAAGTCAACTTTTCTTTCATATATGTGTTTTTAGTGTCTGCTTTCATCTATTGATTTCTTTCAAAATAATAACTATTATGATTGATGAAATTGAATTGCAAAACATGTGCACATTCAGAGCATTACAGGATCATTACGAAATCTTTGAAAAATACATAAAGAAATGATTTCCCAAGTGAATAAAATTGCGAAAAAGCAGTCATGACGAACTAGTGCGCAATCCTCGCGTGATCATCGTCGAGAGCGACTTAAAATCAGCGGTCGATTTAACCCGGCAAAAAAAAGAGTGTCGAAGAAAAACAAATAAGCAGAAAAAAGAAGGCTGCTTAAAGAAAACAAACAGAATAAACAAAAAGAAAAAACAACAAATAGGCAGAAAAAAGAAAGATGCTTAAAGAAAACAAACAGAATAAACAAAAAAAACAAGACGGAACATAAAAAGAACACAACATCTTCATATCATTCATCATCCTCATATCATCCATACCATTCGTCACTCCATGGCATCAAAGCGATGAGTGCATTACACTTTCAAATTCGCATAAATCGGTCATTGCATTCATGAGCATCCAAATGCCCAAGTGCATACATTTCATGCACCATCAAGAAAAAGTTACTTGGACCAAAAGTCGCAAAAATCTCATTTTTAGAAAATCACCATCGGCCAGAGTTAGTAAACTCCATCGACCCCGAGTTAGTAAACTCCATCAACCCCGAGTTAGTAAACTCCCACGAGTTAGTGAACTCCTTCCGCAGATCACAACATACGTATGCTGAGCGCGATGGATCCATCCGACCGTTAAGTCGCCGGATTAGTTGTGTCGACCTAAGGCATAACGTAAATCCATTGATCAAATCGATTCCGGATCGATGTTGATCGGTCGCTCGAAAAAGCCACCCCGGAGCTCGGACTCGACCGGCGTCCGTTAGAAGGTTTTAGGCAACCTCACGAATTCCCAATTTACCGCTTCTCCCAATTTACGCTTCTCCCAATTTACGCTTCTCCCAATTTACGCCTTTCCCAATTTCTTTGCTTTCCGTTAATGCGACGGCGTTAGCCCTTTCTCAAAAGGAAAATAACAAAGAAAATTTGAAATTTTACGAAGCGGACAAAATTAGTATTATTTCTATATCTTTATTTCCATTTTACCAGCCAAATATGAAAAGGCCAATTCATATTTCTTGGCAAAATGTGAAATAAGAGAACGACTATAATACCCCAATTTTGTCAAACTAGTTGAAAACCAAATAAAATTGTATTTTTGTAAGCATGATGTTGTGATTATTTTCTTGTCTTTAAAAGAGCTCAAAAATATGTATCGCGCGCATTATTCTTGAGTACCTATGCGCATTAATGATCATATACAACTTCATCATTGTCATGTTTGTGTGTGCGAATCGCGAATGCGTGTGGCTCCTAATTAAGTGTGCATATTCATTTGAGTGTGCGCACTTATTCTCGTAATGCGTATTTAAGTTGCCAATCGGGTGCGTGTTTTGCTTGAGCGAAATTACGCTAATCACGAGTATCTTTGAAAGTCGTTAGTAATTTAAGCGTTATTACTATTGTGTAGTTATCATTATGGTTATTTGTATTAGTAGTTATAAACAAATGAAAACACCAAAAATAGTCAAAATAGTGTCTTGATAAAATCTGTTTCTTTTATTTATTTTTAAAAAAATATAATACAAAGTTATATTATTTTGTTGTTACACATAAAATAAAAAATAATAAAGGAAGTCAAACAAAAAGAGTAGCGGCGTCCTTCTTTGCTTGTGTCTGATAACATGTTGTTATTTTGAGTTCCAAGCTCAACTTGCCTTCTCCTTGTCTCTTTGGTTGGTTATCATTTGTGGCAAAAACATTTCAACTTTAGCGGCACCACCTCCACCCACTTATTCTTTGCTGCTGCATTCTCGATCTGAGTCTCCCATGAGTTTTGATATCTGCTCAACATACACACCTACACCACATATTTTGGACTATAAATCTGGATGCCTGATAAACACAGAGGGAATACACACAGACGACAAGGAGAAAAAAAGGCTGAAAACACAAAAAAAAATAATAGAAAGAAGAAAAGTAACAACAGCAATCAAAACAAACCCATTCTCATCTCCACCTCAAACCAACAACAACCATTTGAGAGCAAGAATAGCCCTCCCCCTTCACAACTCTAAACCAACAACGCATACGGTACACAGTCAAAGTAGAAGTGAGAAAATAGAGCCATAAGAGAGAAAGAAGAAACCTACCAAAAGCGATGCGTCGCCGAGCCACAAGTAGCGACTCGTGAAGCAACCTCCGGCCTTCCCCTTCCCTCGCCGTCTCTCTCTCTCTGTCGAGCTTCCTCTCTCACCATTCCATCTTCGTTTCCCTCACTCTCTCACCGTAAGCTTTTCTCTTTCTCTGAATGAAAATTGTTTTTTTTCTCTCTCTTTGAACTTGTGCGATGCGGCGTTGAGGAGATGAAGTGATGAGATTAGGTTTTGTTTTAGCAGTTGTCTATTATCATAACTTTCTTTTAAATGTTTATTTTATGTTTTTTTATTAATAATAACTGATTTATATCTGCACCCTTTTTTTAATTAACACACACTCCTGCTTAAGCCCAGTTTTGTGGTGTTGATTCATGGAGTTTGTGTAGGATAGACTCACTCTAGTCTTGATGCACATGTGTTCTTATTCATGTATGCTTGTTTTTGTGCTTGTCATATGATTAAGTATTGAATTGGTGTTCACAATTTGCTTGCTTGTTTTGATGATCACATTGACTTGGTAATCCGACTTCAAAGTTCAAAACTTTTGTTACTCGTTAGTAACACCTCAAAACCATGTCGCATTCAAATTATACAACAACTTGTTACTCGTTAATGCGATTACAATTTCAAATCTTCTTCATAACCAAGAACACTTTCAAACATCAAAAAACCAAAAATCAATTCGATTACGAAAACCCTTTTGATGACCTAAAATAAAACCAATTATCATTAATGATCACTTTCGCGCCGTTGCTTAGTTTGATTGTCAATGATAATTTCATTTCAAAGGGATTAGTAGTGTGACCACTCTAAAGCTTTGTTGTTTGGTCTTCACGAACATTCCAACCTAAAACAAAACCAATTATCATTAATGATCACTCGTATTTATTCTTAGTTTGGTTGTTAACGATAATTTCCTTTTCAAAAAGAGTTAGTAGTATGACCACTCTAAACCGTTGTTGTTTGGTCATCACGAACACTCAATCAATTGCGAACTCTTTTCCAAGTTATCAAAACATTCTCCCCAAATCAAACCAATGAAACACTTTTCAAAAGCGAATCTTAAAAACATCAAAATCAAAACTAATTGTCATCGATGATCACTCGCGCGAATTCTTAGTTTGATTGTGGGTGATAATTTCATTCCGTGGGAGCTAGTAGTGTGGCTACTCTAAAGCTTTTGTTGTTTGGTCTTCACAAGCGCTCCCTTTAATTGCGAAAACCTTTTCAATAATCAAAATAAAAACCGGTTGTCATCAATAGTCACTCGTGCCGTTCTTAGTTTGATTGTTAGTGATGATCCCATTTTTCAAAAAAGAGTTAGTAGTGCGGCCACTCTAAAGCGTTTGTTGTTTGGTCATCGCGACGCTCAACCCCTTTGCGAAAAACTCTAAAAAAGATTAAAAAACAAAAACCCTTTTCGGGACAAACAAGAACTACGTAGCTTTGAATTCTCCATCATTAGGGAGATATGTAGGAGCGAGAGGCTAACTCTCGTCAAGCGCCAAAAATAAAATTTTTCATTAAGTCTTCTCCTTCCCTTTTCTATAAAGAGGCAAATTTAAATATCTTCCAAATCAACACTTAAAACCACACGTTTAATTAAAGGTTCCCTTTCGGTAAAAAAGAGGTGTGGGGTGCTATCCTTCCCATGCTGTCGACCCCGAACCCAAATTTTCCTGTTTCTAAAAGGCCATTCGCCTTCCCAAAAGGTTTTCTTCAATATTTTCCTTATAAAAAATATTGGTGGCGACTTCATTGTTTTAAAAAGTTGTAAACGAGGAAAGATCCCCTCAGGGACTTTTTCGGGCGCAACAATGTGTTTATGAAGATAGTGACAAAAGCAATTGCCAACTGAATCAAGCCTATTATGCCTTAGGTAATTGCTGAAGAATAGAGTTCCTTCATTAAGGGAAACTAATTACTGGCTGTGTTGGTCTAATCTGGCGAAGAACAAGGATAATGGAGCCATGGGCTTTAGAGAATTCAGTGAGTTCAAACATTGTTGGAGACTAATTTCTAAGGAAGGGTCTCTAATGGAAAATATTTTCAAGAGCAGATATTACCCTAATAGCGCATTCATGGAGGCTAACTCTGGTTTCAACCCAAGCTATGCTTGGAGAAGCATTATTAGTGCTAGGGAGCTCATTCAGGAGGGAGGAAGGTGACTGATTGGTGATGGCAGAAATGTTAAGATTTGGGGTGATAATTGGCTGCCAGAAGAGACTGATTTCAAGATTCTGAACCCTTTGAGGATCCTTGATTCTGAGGCTCTTGTGGAATCTCTTATTGATGTGGATACAAAACAATGGAACAAAGATTTGGTCTTCAATTGCTTCTCTAATTATGAGGCTCATCAAATTGTTAGTATTCCAATTTCTCACAGGCTCCCTTCTGATAAGGTCATTTGGCACTGGGAGAGGAATGGTGAGTACTCGATTCGTTCTGCTTATAGAATCCTATGTGAGCACAGCTACAGGCCTTTGGCTAGTTCCTCAAATACAACTGTAAGCAAGTTGTGGAAATTGATTTGGAAAGCTCCTGTTCCTAACAAAACCAGAAATTATCTATGGAGACTTGCTAGGAATATCCTCCCTTCAAGATGTAATCTCAGCAAAAAAAGGTATTCAGCTTGGTCTTAGCTGCCCTCTGTGCAATGATGGAATTGAGAATGCTGACCACATGCTAATGCATTGTAAGTTTATGAAAACTTGCTCTTTTTTCATCTCAACTTGGCACTCATATCCCAATTGATATTCATCACCATGACTGGATTATTCATTGGCTGTCTTGCTCTGATATTATGGGTGCACAATTATTTGTTGTCATCTTGTGGAAGGTTTTGTTTGCTAGAAACCAACTTCTTTTCCAAAATATTACTCCTGATCCGAGTCAACTTGTTATATCTGCTATGGAGTATGTGGTTGATTTTAATGCAGCAAATTCAAAATCTGGTTCTCCTCATATTGCTCACAACTCTCCTATCAGTAGCAATTCTCCTTGGTCTGGCTGTCTAGTCCAGGTGGATGCTGGTTGTTTTCCAAATGGAACCACCTTTGTTGGGGTATGACTATTAGAAACCAGCAGAAGATTATTGTGTATACTGCTTGCAGGAACGAAATCATGTATGTAAACCCTCATTAATGTTGGAGGGTGCTTCCTTATCTTTTATTCGTAGGACAGAAAACAGTAATGCTCATCATTTAGCTAGTCTTTCTAGGTCCCTTGGAAACCATGTTTGGTCTGATCCTAATCATATTTCTAGTTTAATTTCCACGTGTAATATTCCTCTATGTTATATTGACTCTATTTCTCATTAATGAAATTGAAGTTTGCATCAAAAAAAAAATCATGTGAAAGACTTACTTACCATAGGTACTCTTTATCCCGTCTCAGACACATAGATTCCGTTATTTTTTTGTTGTTCGTACTAAAAAAATTAAACGTTAACTTCAAATTTAGGAGTTTTCTATCTTAAAAAAAGAGGTTTTTTTACTGGACAAAAACAAAGAGTGCCACATCAAAAAAAAAAATCCAGCAAACTTGGAATCCAAAATCTTGAGCCATTTCTGCCACTAAATTGATACAAAACTACAAAAGTATATAATATGAAAGAAATGGTTTTCCCAAGCAGAAAGAAAAGCATATATATAGTAGGCCAACTTAATTCCCATAAATTTAAAAAATAGTGTTTTGCAAGTTTTATTTCAAAGCATCAGGGGAAATATCTCAAAATGTGATAAATAGTTTTTCTTGAGTCAAGAATATAGAAGACTTCCCATGCCTGAATTTTTCAATTAAAATTTCAATGAAACTTGAGCTTCAAGAGTGTCACGTCAAAGATTATCAAACACGAGGAATTAGTTCTTCTCGACCCACCTGTTCCTACTTCCCAGTTCTCACGCTACTTATATTGTTCTTTTATGTGATTCACACATTCACATCAAAAGTGAATCTTTACTCACTCCTTACTCTAACTCACATGCATCTCAACACTTGTATGCTTCTATAGCTTCCCCTTGTTCTCAGATAATCAGACACAAATCACTCTTTGTTACAAGTGGAGATAGATAGATAGATGCCTTGCTTTTAATTGATGAATTCCAAATATGTAGTTTAAGCCTACAAGTGATGTGTAGGTTAAAAAAGTTTTCCTCTAAAGCGACAAACAAAAGTGCAAAATATTCACGTGAACGTATGTATATGTGTCAATTTTGGTTCAGTCCAACGAGTCGGCTATATGGCCTTGTGTTTTGGGCTGGATTAAACTCCCTAGATAGAGGTCTATAAAAGAACTGGGTTATTTGGTCTGGCTCAATTGGCCCATAGGCGAAGCTAGCTAGGCTGTTTTTGAATTTTTTTTTTTTTGTAATTTCTAATTTTAAAAGTTGGACTAGACCAGATCGTGGGGACCAATTTTGGGCTTTAGTTGGGGTGAGCTAGAAAAAGGTTATTGCTTTTCCCATGCCCCTTCTACTCAAAACACACCCAGTAAGGGTGTGAAAAGCCAAAGTCGTAAAAAACCTCTTTTTTTCCACGAAATTTCACTGTTCGAACACGGCCTTGAGCGAGTTCGAATGACATCGTTCGTTTGTGTTAAATCTTGACTTCACTCTCTTTTGGGCGTTTTCACTGTTGGTGAGTCGTGCGAACTTGTTCGCGGGGCGCTTTGTTGCTTTCGTTAACGACGTCGTTCGAGTGTGTTAAATATTGACTTCACACCCTCTTGTGCGTAATTTCACTGTTGAGCGAGTCATTCGAGCGTGTTGAACAATGTCGTTGAGCGATCTTTAAACTCACGTGAACTTCGGCGTTTCACGTGAGGTTATTTTTGGAATAAATTTTGTTAAGAGGTGTGAAAGAGTAGGAGAGGGTGTGGGAAAAGCAATGACCCTAGAAAAATCACATTCCAATAAACAATTGGCCAGCACCGCTCATTTTTGCATTTGGCCAGTTGTACAGCTCAAAGCATAACGACTCACAATCTACTTTAACTATAATAAAAATATATGCAAGCACATTTACATATTTAGACATCTTATATTTTTGACATTTGGCAAAAAATAAGGGCAATTTAGTAAATTCACCACTAAAAACAAAAGCGTGACTTTTAAAAAAAGCGATTGCCTTGCCGTCGGTTGTCGTATTGTCATTTATCATCTTGTGTATTTGTCATTTGTGACATGTGTATTGTCGATAATGTCGGTTTGACTTTTCTTTTCAATTTTTTTTCAAAAAAAACTGTTTTTTTTAAATAACGATTTTTGAACTAAAAAACTATTTTTGTTTTTAAATAAGCTTTTTTTTTACCAATGGGGGAACCAACCGAGATACATATTTTACTAACTACTCAAAATAATTACTTTTTTTACAACGATGAAATTAATCATTTTAATCATTATCTATTGTCAAAAAAAAGACGTACCTGTAACAAAAATTTAAAATTAACTTTTTTATATTACCTCATATAGAAGAACAAAAAGTCATAATATGTAGCAGCGTGAGCAACAACGAGAGGCGTGATGGGGGTGGCAGCGGGATTGACAAGCTAGAGAGGTAATCTAATGAGCGCCTACTGAAGTCAAGCGGGATGCATATTTTACCATACAATGTCCAAATACATTATTATACTATTTTCTTTTTCTTCACTTTTACTCTATCTAGAATTTATTATTTTCTATAATCTTTCTTTTAAAACTATCAACATCAATCAATTTAATCACTATAAATTGTAAAAAAAAAAAAAAAAAGCCACTACTACTACAAATATTACAAAATAACTTATAAAAATGTGCAGCGTCGTCAAAAACGAAAAATGTGATAGGAGTAAGCAGCGGGGTGACAACTAGAGAGGTAATCTAATGAGGCGCCTACGGGAAGTCAGCGAGGATGCATATTTTACCTCTAATGTCCAAATACGTTATTATGGATCGATGTAATTCGGATTATCAGCGGGGATCGTATATTACTTTGAATTTCAAATCATATATTTAAATGCATTATTTATAAACATGAATATCTTTCAATTATTATTATTATGAGCATGTAGCATTCTGTAAATAATACAGTCATCGGCGTGCGTATGCACGAGTAAAATACTAGTAGTTAAGAAAATGGATTCTGAGACCTTACTGTGACTTTTGCAACATGAAAAGATCTTGCGATAGTTAAGCAAAGGTCTTACTAGATTTACCCTTGGTCAGGCCTGCATTCTATATTAAAGCTCTTAAATGCAAAGCTTGAACCTATCACCTAACTATTAATTAATTGCTTATTACTAAAGTCAAAGAACTATGCCTACTAAAATTTAAAAAGTTAATGGTTTGGTATCATGGCTTCCAATTAATCTCAAAATGTTGATAATAACCTTTTTTATCAAGTTGAAAAAAAAGTAAAAAACTATAGCCACACAATTACTATCACTTTGCCTTGTGATGGTAATTAAGGGAACAATTAGACAAGTCTCATTTCCACTTTTCCTCTTGTCTTTTAACCCTCTTTGGTGAATAATCATTATATCTTACAATGCAAACCATAACTCCTCACTGGTGAAGCGTTAGCACAAGTGGCAATAAAAAAATTAAAAAAATCATAGCTAAAGATTAGGATGCCACTTCATCCAAGTCACTTTCAAGTTTCCAGATTTCAGACCAATCTCTTAATATTTAATACTGCAATAGATTAACTAAAATTTCCTGCTGAAATTAAAGACTAATTTATGACCATTAATGGTAAGTACTATTAAATGAGCCAACTAGGTAGATTATGTTTGAGCAAAATCCTAGGCCCACGGCAAGTTGTTGAAACTTAAATTATCAGTGATCTAGAGATTCACCAAATCTTCATGCTTATCTAACTCTCCAATATAAAATAAAATTGTTTACTGATATTCTAAACCCTGGATGACAAAAATAATATTCCAGCCCTAAAATAAAATTGCTTAAACATGAAGATTCAAAACTCACCAATAATTATCAATTTGACTCTAAATTGACTCACTAGTTTATGTGTACAAGGGGTGTTCCAAGGTGAAAAAAATTTATCCATTTCTTAAAAGTTTTTGGGACATAAATTGTATAATATACTATTTCTGAACTTATGTATAAACAAAAAATACAGTCTTAGATTCATTGAATAATTGATGTATCTAATCTATATTATAGACCAAAATATATCGATTATTGATAAATCTAAAAGCTGCGTTTTTTCTTATAAATAATTGCTGAGAGAGTATATCACTATTATGTCATTGCTTTTAAATATGTGTGCGTATATCTCAAAAACTTTAGTAGTAGATATCTTCATCTCTTTTGGAAAAAATCTCGACTTATCGAAGCGCCATTTTTACACAAACTATTCTAATCAATTTAGAGTCAAAAATTGATAATTATTGGTGGGTTTTGAAGCTTCTTGTTTAAGTGAATGGAAGAATCATGTGTCTTTTGGTACTCTACAGTGTCTATCATTTTGACCTCCAATAATCTCTTACCATATTTATAAGATATGCTATATTACATCTAACAAATCATTCTTTAAATTCTGAAAATCAAATGCGAACATGAATATGAGACCACGACCACGGAGACAACGTCGTAGGCAGCAGGTTTTAATTTGAAAAAATCTGAGTAATTAAAGTGTTTGTATGCATGGCGGTGTGTCGACACGAAGCGTGTTGGACCCAGGGACAGCGTCTTGTCAGAAATGTGGTTTGTGGAATAATAGTACAGTTTATGAGAAGCATTGTTCCTTTTCCTGAAGACAAGAAAATTTATGAGATCAAAAATTGGATTTTTGCAACTAATTACAACCAATAATAGTACAGTTTATAGAATAAAGCCCCTTGAAATGATGAAAGGCCAACCTTGTGAAATCAATGGTTTGTGCCTTTTAGTATCTATCTGCATAATAACTTTCACTTTCAGCATCGGCTATGTTTGTTTTTTAGCTCTTCAGCTGTTCTGTTGCACAAGTAATACTCGTGTCCATTTCTCTACACACAGCATGAATAAGTCACATATTTAGAGAACATCCAAAAGGAACTTTACTTTTTATTATGTTGCTTGCATCATAAATATTCAAATGGTTACAACTGCAAGAAAATAATTCAGAAGGCTGAGTAAATACTTTCAGTGTTTCCCGTAAGCCAAGTATATGGGCAAAATATATTTTTTATATAATAATGATTTAGACAATTTTGTTAATATAATATCATAATTAAAAATTAAATGGCCGGTTTAACAGGATTTGAGGTAGCATGACTAACCAACAAAAATATCCCTGTTTTGATTAATGTTGGTTGATTCCTCTATGTTCGCCACCCAAGGTGACTTTATCAGAGAAAACAAGTGCTAACAACGTGCTCAAGGTCAATGATAAGAAAGGGACTAAATACATCAAACTTTAGAAATTTTAGACAGAATTGCATAGAATAAAGCAAAAATATATTTTGTATAATCAATTAATTGAGATTGAACCCAAGTACAATGAAATTATGGATCTGCAATAAACAATGTGTTATGCTGTACAAATTGTATTATGGTGAGTACTAAGATGCTCCAACCCTTATTAAACATTGAAAATCATGTCTTCCAAAGACAATAAAAGATTACATTGTCAATCTGAAAATGCATAACTAGTTTTTCTATCCACTCTACCAATAAATTAAAACCATGAAATAAATTTTATTTGTTACACCAACTCTGATATGCCTGCCACTTCCTCTTGGTTCCATATGCACCAAGTTGTTGCTAACCTAATCAAATGTCAATGTGATTTACTCCTACAAGAGTGTCTGGTATATACAAAAGCATAGTAATATAACTGGAAAAATTTAACCATGAGCATTATTTCTACAAATAGCAGTAGAGAGCAAGCTGATTCTGCAAAAACCAGAAAACAAATGTGCTATTCAAACAATGGTTCTATAAGTATATCAGACTTCAGAATGCAGAAGGTAATGCAATACTTGACCTGTGCCATTCTAACAACAAAGCTATGGAATTTCCCAGAAAACAAATGTAGGGATCAAAGTAAGTTAAAAAGGGTACATATCATTCATTATATACATAAATTTCATTTCACAACTTTATGCTACAAGTTATTTATCAGACAAGTCAAAGATAACGGGTAGGGGGGAAAAAGAAGAAAAAAAATAGTAAAAGAAGCAATGAAATTATAAAATCAAAATTCAAACAACTATACAGTGGTTCTTCTTTCTACCCTCAACTAAGCACTCATCGAAATCTCAAACCAGAACCATTCTAACAATCCTGCAATCCTTGAAACCTATGAAGCCTTATTCTTCATTCCATAGTTCTCTTTATGTTACCAACTTCAAAACTGGCAAGAAGTTCCAAGCCTCTGTCTCTGCTTCTGGCCTAAAGTTATCGATTTCCTCTTCGCGAATGCTGGATATAGCAGCTCTTGAAACTTCTCCAGAAACAATGTCCATTCATCTTCTGGCATATCTGCAAGTTTTACAAAGCTAATGCTTGCAGGAAGCTGCTCATTAGCACTCCTATGACCAGATGATGTATTCACAAAATAGCTGTTATCCGATTTTCCTCCGGAGAATTTCTGGTTTTTCTCCGAGACCATTGTGCTTTTCAGCGACACGGAAAGCTCTGAAATAGTTGGTATTTTTTCTTTAGCAAAGAAACTACCAAATCCATGAGAAGATTCTGAATCTATTTCCTCCTCTTCCTCCTCTTCCTCCTCTTCCTCCTCAATGCTCTCATCCAATTTCGAAAGTGGGCAGCGAGCATGCCCATTCGCAAATGGAGGCAGTGAAGCTGCTCTGATAAGAGGATCATCCATTGCCATTGCCATCTTTGAAGTGAGGTCTGATCCAACTTCATCACAGTCTAAATCAAACTGGAATTCGTCATCAGCTCCCATCTCAATCCTAGGAGACAGTTGCTCCCTTTCAGCCAACATCCTCCTCGCCTCCAAACAAACAACCTCGAGTTCACTAGGCTCCTCCTCGCCTCGGTGAAACTCGCGAGTCATCATCTCGCCAATTTCAGCAAGACAAAGACCAGAAGCAGCAGCCTCCTTGAGAAATATGGTGCAGAGCACCAACACTCTCAAACAAGCCTCTCGAATCATGGGCAGTTCCATCCTAAGCATCTCACAGTCTCGAGCAGGGTCAAGATTAGCAATGTAGGCAAGTTCCTCCTCAGAAAACGGAATCGAAGCCTGAGGCCAATGCATCCACTCAAAATAAGGATCCTCCAAAGTCTCCGGCAAGCAAAGCCCATGATCAATAGGAATCAACTCAACCTTACCAAAACTCCCAATACCATCACCATGTTTTCTAACCAACAAATTCCCAGCATGCCTATCCGTGTTAAGAATCCTAATATCTAATATCCCTATCGATGCACTGAAGCAACGGAAAACTTCGATGTCCCGTGATCACTAGCATCAAAATCATGTTGTATAAACTGCTGAAAAGAAGCAATCTTACTAACCTGCCTCTTCCTCCTAAAACAATTCCCATTAACCTCATCATTGACATTGAAAATCGAGTGAGTAACCTTCACCAACGCAGTAGGAGGCACATTAGCAAAATGATCATAGTCAAGAAGATAAGCCGCAACCTCCCTAAAACCGGTCTCCCCAACCCGAACCGATCGCTTCAACCCCGGCTGTCCAAGCGCCTTACCAACAAAACCTTTCGGATTATTCGGGGCAAAAGGCTCCTCATCCGTTGGCTTCACAATAGCAACACTATCCCCCTCAGTATTCCTAAAATAATAAGCACCTCCAAGCCCACCATTAACAGCAACAGGATCTATCCCCATCTTAATAGCCTTAACAATATCCTTAACCATATGTTTCATTTTATCAAGGCGCTTAGATTGCCCCAAAATCTCAATAGGACCACTCTTATCCCTTTGTTGGATATCCCTACCAGATGGAGATAAACAAGGAGTGGATGAACTTCTATGCATGAGATTCCTTGTAAGTAAAAGAGAGGAATCATTTCTAACAGCACTTAAGTCATTGTTCAACACAATATCCCCAAAAGTAAGTGAACTCTCTTCAATAGGGACATTAAGTGCAAGCTGTAATCTCCTCTTCACTGTGTGTGCATTATCGCCATGATCTAAATCCATTCCAAGAACACAACCTTTGTCTGTTTGAATGAAAACACGTCTCCTACCAGCTGGTTGCCTCTGGCTTTGGCTCCCAAGAGGACTTCTCATCAATGCAACTGCCATTTGTGTCTGAACAGGACTCTCTGATTTCCGCGACATAAACCAACACAGAACCAAGAAAGCTTCTTCTTCAAAGCCTAATAATGCTTTACACCAATGCTTTTACACTTCAACGATCATAAATCAATGGAACTACCAACTCACTAGTGAAGAAGCACCAAAACGATATAGTAAAAATAATAGACAGTCGGCGAATGCTACATCAAATTCACAAGGCCATCGTGCTTATATAAAAGAACAAAATCTGCAGAAATGAACATAAAGGTTTTAAAATTTCAGTTAAAAAAATTCAAAGCCAGTTACAAAACACGCTTATTATTAAGTACGTGAATCACGCGGAAAGATGACTAGATTCAATACAAAAAATTAATTTTCAAAGTAAAAACACATGCAACAGTTAACTAAGCTTCCGTTTTTCAACATTCACTGCACATTACTTCTAAGTTCTAAGCCTTTTTACACGTGCAGTTTCTAAGCATCAAAAAGAACAATGAATGAAGATTTTCAGAAGAAGAATAAAAATTTCCATAGCAACAGTCTATTCAATGGCTCAATTACTTTACATAATGAAGAATTAAACGTAAGGATTGAAAATATACCCCTAGTCAAGGGAATCAAAAAGCTTCAACTTCGAACTCAATGCGAGATCTGAACGAGAGTACGAGACCGAGTCAAAAAACTGAACGGAACGGAACCGTGAGGCAACTCGTCCGAGTCGACTCGGTGAGATTCCAGTTCAAGCAAAAACGATAACACAAAAGCTTGAACTAACTCACTTTCAGTTTCTCTTTTTATATTATTGTCTTCTTTTTTTTTCTCTTTGTATTTCTCGTTGATTGTTTGTTCGCTTGCACTAGCTCACGTTAAGAACGTTCCTGCTTTAACCCGATGCGTGGAGTCGGGTTAAGGAACTAACCATGGTTACTTACTTGACCACTTTCGTGCTGCCTACTTTTGATTCAGCTAGTGGAAGAGTCTAGAATAAGGAATGAGGACCGTTGGATCTGACTGCGAGATTAACTATACTTGGGTGAGGAGGGTGACGTGGAGATAAGGGACTGGATGCTGACGTGGAATAGAGGAGTCACCGTCAAGATACGAGTGTTGGCGAATGGCGGGGATGGTTTTTTGCGGTGATTTTTCTATCGTGCAGCCAATCTTTGACGACCAACGCATTTTTTCACGTGTCTGTGACTGACATGCCAAAACTAACGTCCCTGTACATTTAATTTAATTTAATGTAAAAACTGAAATAAAGTTTAATTTTACCTTCCAAAATTTCAATAGTTATAATATAATAATAAATAAAAAGTACTTACGTACGTGATATAATAATAAATCTGAAATAAATTCTTTCATACATATTGAGAGTTTTGTAGATATGATATCTTACAAGCGAAAATTAATTGATATTGATTTTATTTTAAAAACATTTAAATAGAAAAAAATGCGATGTCATCGTGAGTAATTCGATGTGGGTATCATCTGTCAAAACTCAATAGAAATTATTTGCTTTTCACACCTCCTCTACTCTAAACACACACATGAGGTGTGAAAAGACCAAAAACCTATTTTTTTCGAAATTTTCACTGTTGAACAGGGCTTGAGCGAGTTGACAATGGCCGTTCGAGTGTGTTAAATATGGAGGACACCGGCGTTTTTTCAAGCTGTTGAATAGGGTCGTGTGAACACGTTGAATTGGGTCATTCGAACATGTGCGAATGATGTTGTTGAACGATCTTTGCGAATGCTTTGCGGTATTGGGCGCCTCGGTTAAGTAAGCGATTTTAATCAGCGGTTTCTGTCGATCAAATGTGTCGGATAGTATCCGGTCGGTCTGAGTACCAGTGGTGTGTTGCTTCATGGTGAAAAGACTAAACATTTGAGCTTAAAACAGCATCACGCTGCGAAATTGAAAGAAAAACTAACGAGAAAATGTGCACTAGATGGTGTTGAGCAATAAATTAAAAGTATCGAATGTCAATCCCCTACATCGTAGAATGACCCCATGCTTAGTATTCGGATGTGGCCCAGTCTATCGAGAAAGACAAAGGCGTTAAGTGAAATGTTTGAGAAACATGAGGAATTCCAGGTTTTATTGAACCTTATCTCGGGTGTTAAATCGAAACACGAGAATCTGGCGAATCCATCAGTCGTAGCATTAGAGGTAGTAGTTCTAAGTAGAACTAGGTTGTATTATGTTTTCTGTCGTTTAGTTTTAAATTTCCTATCCTTGTATTTTTGCAATTTGTGTTTTTCATTTACATTCGACTTTTTAATTTCACAGTAATTATTATCGTAATGCCAATAAATTTGCTTGTGACGTAAAGGAATTTCAAATTAAAAAACCAAATGAAACAAAGTAGTTAAATTATACAAAAAATCCAAACATATATCCCCACATGACATCGCCCCCTCTCTCTCTCATACACATTGCCAAACCTCCTCCTCCTAAACCCACGGAAGGGGTTGAAGCGACCTCTTGATCTTATTTGAAACATGCTCTCTCATTGGCTCACGCAGGACATTATCATCGATGGCCCGTCCATGTCATCAACCAAATCCAGCGGACTCTAGTAGCATCATCATCAAAAATAACATAACATTATTATTTAAATAAATAGAATATTAAGAAACATTATCAATGCAATAAACATAAAAGACACGTACCACTGACATCGGGCTCATCTGCAAAATTTGTACATAATGCTCGGGGAAGAGAAAGGGATGTGAGACCACTGAGTACCATGGAAAGTAGCCGTGGCGTGTTTGAGAGTCGGCACGAGGAGGCCCCGCGCCACAGTGGTCCTCGAAGTGTGTCCACGTCTCGTCACGCTCGGATAGAGTGCAGAGCGGCCCTAATGCGGTGCAGGATCCTCGGAATGTCTTTGCACACCTTGGCTATGCGAGCACTCGATCGGCAAGTGGCTCATCATGCGACCACCACTCGAATGAACCCTCTGAACACGGCGGCTCGCCGAAAGTCTCTCACTGCACATGGGGGTGTGTAGGGGTCCCGGTCCTCCTCACGGATTAGCGGTCGAGGCCTGTCGATGGTGCAATGACTTGATGGCCCGGGGCCATCATCGCCTGACCATTTCTTCGCGCGTGGGCTACTCTCATCATACTCTGGTGCTCCACCCGAGAGGAAAAGTTCGCACTCTGGAAGTGCTCAAGATCAAGCTTTGTAATGAACATATCATTGGTTGATTATTAATCAAAGTAACCACAAAAAAAACTTAAAAGTAAAGAATATGTTTTATACGAAGTAAAGGAAGATGACCGGCAATCTTCTTGAGTGCTTCTTCCTTGTAGCATCCTTGGTGATCATAGAGATGGGCGGGGCCATGGCCCCGTGATAGTCTCGGCGGCCTCCAAATCAATCGGCGTACGAAGGTAGCCAAGCAACCTTGTTGCACGACTTGTCAACAAACAAGGTGCAACCCGAAAGATCTGACATGTAGGCCACTAGCGGCATGGTCCCACGCCCCCGGCTATGCAGGTGGTAGACCATCCTCGACCATCTGAGCCCACGGACAACCCACGGCACGAAGTGCAGGCGTTGCATCTTCGGGTGTTGCCCCGAATAGTCGACCGGCCGGTTGCTCTCCACGCCATGAAGTTCGATCGGCATGTCATAGAACACCCCGATAATGGGGATGTCTGGCGGTGGGATCTATCATCGAGGTGATGCTCATCTCACCGCGGGAAGGTGGAATGATGATGTATCTGGTTTGCCACGCTACATGAATGCGTTCGTGACCACTTGTGGAGAAATGAAACCAAGCCCAACCAAAGGAACAACCACGAAGGCTGTCGAGTGTCACTGTCGCACATGAAACAACTTTGTCATGCGAGGCCCGTGTGGGATTGTTTGTAAATCGGCCCTTTGCATTGAAAATGACCTGATAAGCCAAAACATTCAACAACATAAAAACAAATTTACAACGATCAACTATAAAATAATAACTTACGGCGAATAAAAATCGGTAAGGATATGTGCCGTATGTGGGCAACACGAGAACCATCTTACGGTCACACGGGAAATGGAAATGTTGCCACTAATAGCGGCGACCTCACGAGGCTCGGCAACCTCCTCCTCCACGAGGCTCGTGACCTCACTCCTCGCGATGCTAGATGATGAAGGCCTAGAAGATGAAGGCTGGCGGATGAAGGCCTGGCGGATGAAGGCCTAGCGGATGAAGAAAGTCGGCGACTCATGGCGGAAATTGAGCATCACGCTCGATATCACGCCCGATATCCTCGGGAAGTGGGGAGGAGGAACATCGACCACACCACTTGCCCACTAGCACGACCCTAGCTCGGAAGGGTTCACGGCTTCTTCCTCCTTTGCGGTTTGAAAGCGTAGGAGGTGGCCGGCCGGCTTCGCTCGGATGGTTGGCGACATGACCACCTCTGCTCCTCACCATATACGAAACAACAATTAACAGAACCAATTAAACCAAATTTCTGAGAACCAAACACAAAAAGGCGAGAAAGCCATGCGCGCGAGCGGTATTGAGCGGCCGCATCTGAACATATTACGCGCGACCGGGTCGAACAAGTCACCTTCGATTTCAAATTACAACGATTCGAATGAAGTCGTTCGAGCGGTGTTACGCACAACCTCGTTCGAACACGCCGTTTTCACGTGTTCGAGGACATCGTTCGAACAATCTGATGTTTGAGAAAAAAAAACCCCGAATCACGGCGTAGGGAGAGCATACCTTGAAGAAAATGGAGCGAATAGAGATAGTGAGAGGAGGCGAAAATAACCCAGGTGCTCTTGAGATTGTTTGTGGAGAAGATTGAGTGAGAGATTGAGTGAGATTGAGTGAGTTGGGAGAAAGTGAGTGAGAGGGAGAGTGAGAAATAGGGTTCGGTTGAGGGAGAGTGAGAGAAGGAGGCGAGGGGTGAGTGAGAGGAGAGGGAGGGATGTGTGACTTTTTTAATTTTTAAAATGGGGGTATTTTGGGAATTTAGAAATTGATGGGGTGTGTTAAAGTAGGAGGGGGTGTGGGGAAAGCACCAGCCCTCAATGGGTATGGGAGTGTTCGCTTAAATGCAATAAATAGCATTATTTTCTTGTTTGTGTCACTCTCTCTCCGAAATTGTCCCACAAGTATCCAAACTCGTTCTAGGCTAAGTTCACTTTGTCGGATGGACTTAGATTCTCTAATGGATTATTTAAAGGTTTAATTGGTGTAGATCGGTGTTATAAATTTTTTTTCCAGCATCAACCAATCAAAAATCATGATATGAATACATTTTTAAGTAATTGAGATAAAGTCAAACATTTTTTTTTGTAAAGTATCGTTTCATAGTTAGTTGATGTTGTAAAAGATTTTGTACACCAAAAAATGATGGTAGGGGAATGCATTGGGTGGCTTGGGATAATAAGGTTTGCAAACCCAAGGAAGAAGGTGGGCTTGGTATAAAAAGTCTTAATATAGCTCTCTAAGTGGAAGTGGTGTTTTTTGATAGATGAGGGGATGCTAGTTGGAGAAGTATTTTAAAATATAGATATGGCGATCAACCCTACATTTTGTTCAATGATGTATCTCGGTTGGGAAGAGGGTTAGAATTGGTTTGGTGGTGAGACCTTATGTGTTTGGGTAAGGATCAGCTTGATGAGAGTTGGTTTGAAGCTTGTGTGCGTAGGGAAGTGGGTGATGGCCAATGAGTAGATTTTTGGAATCATCATGCATAAACCTCTTAAATTGGTTTTTGCAAACTGGTTTGCTGTGTGTCATAACCAGAATTTAATGGTGAAAGATATGGGAGGTTGAATCAACAATGTGTGGCATTGGAGTTTTCCTTGGAGAGGTTCGGTTGATCAAACCATATTAGAGGAGGTTGCATTTTGAGCTCTATTATATCCGCAGTGACCTTTGAGCAAGGCAAAGAAGACTTTTGGGTTTGGGTCATGAATTCTAGCAAGAACTTTTCGGTAAGTTTTTGTTATAAGTACTTTATTATGGCTCCTATTAGTACTATTGCTGATAACGAGGGTAGTGGGGTCTTTAGCGACTTGTGGAGCACTTCAATTCCTTCTAAAGTCATAATTTTCGGTTGGAGGATGTTTAACAATTCCCTTACTATTCGTGCGTTGTTATGTCATCGACATGTACTTTTGCTGACGATGTTATCTGCCTAAAATGCAGGGTGGAGGTTGAGGACGTGCAACACTTATTTTTGCAGTGCAGGTTGACCTGGGAGGTTTGGCTTAATATTGATTTGTAGCTGGATTCACAAATTCCTTTTTCGCCTGATTTATTGCAACATTTTCATGTTTTTAGTGAGCTATGTAAAGGGAAGAAGGCGCGTACTTGTTGTGACTGGCAACATGTTGGTGTATTTGGCTAGCTCGAAATAATCTTCTTTTTAGAGGGGAGGCAGCCAATTTGGACTCTATAATGGCTCGTATCAAATATTTATCTTGAAGTTGGTTTATTTATAGAGCGGGTAGACATACTAGTTATCTTTCTTCCACTTGGTGGAATAAGCTTTTACATGTATTAACAGCTCGCCAATTCCCGATGGATGGATGGTTAGGACATTGTGGTTCAGCCTCTTGCCCCTCGGTTCGGATCCAACAAAAAAAATGTTTTAACAACTCCTGACTTTTGTATTATTTTTGAGCACTTCTAGTGCTCTTATCAATGAACTCATTGCTTATCGGAAAAAAAATCCATTGTTTAAAGGTTTTGTGAAAAATGAATTATTTTTTTATTTTGGTAAATAATGTATTGTTTAAAGGTACTCTCTTTGATGTTTATTAAAAGAAAATTTTCACGTCAAAAAAAAAAGTAAAATTTACAAGCATAGGTTCATCGAATGACAGATGTATCTGATTCATATTATAGAAAAGATCATTAATTATTGATGAATTTAAAGTACAAATTTTTATAATAAGAATTAGAGTAGTATACTCTAATTTTATTAGTTTAAAAATATTTCCAAACGTCTTCGTTTTTTTAAAGTCAATATTATGATTTTCCTTTTTAATGTATTTATAGTGGTATAAAACAATTTTTGATAATTTTAAAATAAAAATACATATTTCTTAAAAAAAATAAAGGAAATATTTTTAAGAAATTTAATTTAAATACACTGTTAGTGTAAATACTTTTTTCACTATCAACTAATCACAATTTGGCATGTCATTAAAAATAGTTGATCCTTTTTCAACTACATGAAAAATCATAGATACTATGCTTCATAATTGGTTGTTAGTGTAAAAAGTTTTACATCAATAATGCGTAACAATTAAACTTGTATTTTAAGAACTATATTAAAAATTTGTAAAAAAAAAAACTACTTTTTTTTAAGAAAGAAGAAAGAACTACTATTAAATTAAGGTTGATGTAAAGCTAAAATGGTTTGACTGGAAGATAGCATTGTTTGTCTCAAAGGGTCCTACCGAAAGATCATGAGTCTCGTTAAAGTGGTCAAGATTGTTGTACGTCTCAGATTAAACCAGAGAATTTTAATTTTTAACCTAGATCGTGCTTTTTTCACCGATTCTAGAATCACGACGACACATATGGGGGAGGCGTATTTGTTCTTCTCAGTGTCAACTTGAGTAAAGAAATTCGATCGTACGGCCAAAAAAGGACAAAAAATGGAGGAAACGGTTCAGCTAGAGCCTGGACGGACGAAGTCACTATCAACTATCAAGCTAACTGGCCTGCGTTGCGGATAGGAATTGCTTTTTTTTTCAGCATTGCCTCACTCCTGATTTGGCAAACACCAATTATTATATTTATATATTTTTTGATACAATGACAAACACGAACTTTTGTCTTAAATGGCCCATAATGTTGTGATAATATTACTCCCTCCGTCTTATATTAAGTATCGTTTAAACCTTTAAAGTTATACACGGATATTAAAAAAATGATTATTTATGCTAATTTTTATGATAAAAAAATATGATAGGATTAAAACACCCTTACACTTTTCTGGATTGAATCAAAGACACAGTTATTGATATTCTAAAGTTAGTGTATTGTTGGAAAGTAATAATAAATGTAGTATTGGGATTCTAAAGTGACGGATAATTTGAGACAGAAGAAAATTCTAAAGATGACACTTAATATGAGACGGAAGAAATAATATTAAACACACAAAAAATTACTGTTAATTAGATTTTAATTGTTTTATCTTGTAAGAGGTAATTTAGAATGTAAAATACTGATTTAATATATTGCTTAAAATAAATAATATATATATATATATATATATATATATATATATATATATATATATATATATATATATTTATTAACTTTATACATATATTTTTGTTGTAATTAACGACTGTATATTTTATTCTCTAAAATATATCTCTCAGTTTAAAGTAGTTAATTCTAGTTAAAACTAACATATTGGTCCCCTAAAAAAAGTGGGGATGTCTCGGATGAGGTTGTCTAACTTTCTCTCAGAAACAAGTTCTTCTACATCGATTCGATAGTTGAATCGGCGTGAATATCTTAAGAAAGCTGCAGGATGGATCTTGGATGGTGTTGGTGATCACTGTGACTTACGACTCGCATGGAATCATTGCATCTGTACCAGGTTAATCGTTTGTCAAGTCTCGAATGAAGAAATTCGGGCGACAACGACACGGTTGGTTGTTGGTTCTGATCTTTCATTTCGAGAGAAATTGATGCATCTCTGAATCCTTTTGATCGACTTGTTTCTAGCTTGTAAAGTTAGCTTGAGTATCTTATCTTACATTAGTTAGATTGGTTATAGTCTAGTGCAGTAAATTTAGAGTGTTTTAGGAGTCATATTAGGGTATTTCTACTATTGCTTTATTTTCTTTGATGTGAGGGTTTCGGCGCAGTAGTCACCCTTCATACATGTCTTTCTTTTTTTTTTTTTTAAAAATTGGGCAATTTGCACCTTACATAAAAAAAAAGACTAATATATCAATTGAAAAAATATATAGTATTTCAATAAATGGTTTAATTACACGCTTATATCATAAAACACACACTTATGATGATGTTAAGCTATTTCTAAGAAAATACCTAAAATAAAGTTAAATTACTTTTATATAAACTACAAGTTGTTTGAATAAGCTATTTTGAGCTTATAAAATATTTTCAAAAGCAGTTTATGGATATGTGTTGCATTTGTTTACATAAAGCTCTATCAACTTGTTTTGTAAATTTTTATATAAATAGATAAGTCCAAATAAGTCAATCTAAATATACCCATGAATATTAAATACTATTATTTATTTTTTTGCTACATTAAAAAAATTAGACTAAATTATTTTCTTCTAATCACTTTAAAAAAATACATTATAATTATATATAACATTTTTTTGTGATCAAAAGATTATTTTGTCTTGGAAAAGTTACAAACAAGGACCCTCCTCAATAATATATAAAAGCTTAAATAAATAAATCTAAAATATAATTATCAATTAAACAATTGGGGTACCTTGGGTAGGCCATGTTCTCCATTAATAGAGTTTGCCTTTATTATATGGATATAAACAAACTCAGATGAAACTTTAAAAGGAAGATACAGGTTTAGCCCCACAGTGGTACCCACCTTAACATTTCTCAGTCCCCCTTTAAAGTGGTGAGGCATCAATATTCTTCAACTGTGGGCTGATCCCAAACCATGTGTGCTGAACTAGGAGTAATAAGTAGAGGACAACTTAACAGTTGGATTTCTGCCTCAATTCTGTACTGTGCATTATAACATCACCTTAATTATTTAATGTGAGAAGAAAAGAGAAATTTAATGAAAACAAAAGATTGAGAAAAGAAAGAGGAAGAATATCATATAAGAGATTCTCTGAATAAAAATACCGAAAATTAATTTTTATATATATCGGTTGTGGAAATCTTTGTTTTTCTAATAAAAGGAGAAAGAAAACATAACTAGCTAGTTCTGCAGTATCAACAAGAGTTAGTCCAAATCTAATAGGGTTGAGATCACATCTCAATGTTGCAAGTTCTATTCTTGGATGTGGTAATTAAAAATTGCATTAGGAGGAAAACCATAAGGCCAAACAAAGCCAATTAAACACGTAGCTAAGCGGGTTAGCGGCGTAAATTAATCACCGCAAAATCGATGGATATTATGCATCATTAGTCGGTTTGGATTGGATTTGGTCAGTCTACATTGCGAGAACCAATTACAATTGCTCAATTTGGGTTCATTCGAATTTTCGTTTTCTCCAAAATCAAAACCAAACCACTTTGATATTTGATGGTTAGTTCGGATTGGGCTTAGGCCCTGCACTAAAAGTTAATTTTCTAAAATAAAAAAAACTACTTTTTGTAATACTCCAACATTTTGACAAGCCAACAAAATTTTATAATTTCAAAATTACACCAAATCAAACTCAAACTCATTAATAGCCATCAATCCATAGTAATTTAAAATTTTACAACTTAATCATAAATAACTAAGGTAAAAAGTCTAAGTGTATGAGTATTGTGAAAAGTGAATCAACTTGCTTCATTGATTGAGGTAAAACTATACACATCTTTGAGAGCTAACTTTCTTCCGGTTAGATCTAACAAAAAATTAACTAGGGTTTAATAACTAATTAACCAATATGTAACTACTAGCTAACTATATAACTGAACTATATTAACAAAGTAAATAAAGATAAATGAGTTGAATATTAAATATCTGACACCCCCGGGTAAGATGGACTATATGCATCATGCAAGTCGAGCTTGGAAAACGGGTTGGAGAAAGTGCAGGAGCAATGCTTTAGTGTGAACATCGGCCAACTGTTCAGAAGATGGAATGGGAACTAGTTTAATAATTCTAGATTGGACTTCTCACAGATGAGATGGCAGTCCAATTCAATGTGCTTCATGCGCTCATGGAGTGTACGATTTTGTGCAATTCGAATTGAAGATCTGTTATCACAGTAGAGGGGCACAAATTGTGGATGCTGCAGATCTGTCAATAAATATAGGATCCACTTAATTTCACAGGTAGCCACAGCTAGAGCTCTATTCAGCTTCAGAAGAAGATCAAGATATGGTGCTTTGTTTCTTAGATTTCAATGAGATGAGAGATGCACTAAAAAAGTATGTGCAGAAACCTGTAATAGATTTCCTGCTTTCAGAGAAAGCCACCCAATCAGAGGCATTGAAAGCCTTTAAGGTGAAGTCAGAATCAGCAGAAGATAACAAGCCTTTCCCTGGAAAAAAACTTGAGGTAGCGGAGGATGGGGGGAGCAACATCACGATTTTCCTATAAACTACCAACAAAAGTGAGTTTAAGACCTGGAGGCACGGGAGAAGGTGCTAGTTTACAGCTTAGCAAAAGTGTATTTTCTTTGAGATAAACAAAGGTCTGTAGGTGTTTGGACAACTTCAAGGCTAAGAAAATAGGTGAGTGTTCCAAGGTCCCTGATCTTAAAAAGATCATCAAGGTGTGTCTTGACAAGTTGAGTTTCTTCAATGTCATTACCAGTAAGGACGCCAATATCAACATATATTAGAATAATGGTGATCCTACTGCTCGAGGACTTGACAAGTAGGGAGTAATCATATTTTGATTGAAAATACCAGCGACAAATTAAGGAAGAGGAACTTAGCATTCCATTATTTGCTGGCTTGCTTCAAACCATAAAGATACTTTTGGAGCTTGCAAACCTTATGAGTGACAGTTGGATTGAATACAGGGGGAACTTGCATGTAAACTTCTTCATTTAAATCTCCATGAATGAATGGATTGTTTACATCTAGTTGATGTAAATGACATTTCCTTGCCACTACTAGGGGTAGAACAAGTTTGACAGTGGTGAGTTTAACCATTGGAGAGAAGGTCTCAGAATAATCAGTTCCTTCAAGTCTGATAAGTGCCTTCACAGCTAACCAAACCTGAACCCTTACAACTCTACCACCAAACCAGAAAGCCATAGGGTGCACGTGGCTGTTCAAAGTTAAATAAAATCTAGATGGCTCCGTCGAAAAATACAAAGCACGTCTAGTGGAAAAAGGGTACCATCAACAACTAGTACAAGACTATAGTGAAAAAAATTCTCGCGTAGTGAAACCCACCACCATTCGTGTGCTATTCACCCTAGCCCTCACCCAGAAATCGCCAATACAACAAATTGCTAAACCCCCATGTTTTTTTCCGAAGACAACATATTAGTGTGCAAGATCCAACGACCACTTATATGTGATAAAACAAGCTCCCCAAGTATGGTATGATCTCCTACGTCAAGTCTTGGTTCAATATGGGTTCAAGGCAAGTAGCTGTGATCACTCTCTAATTATCTATCACAATAATGGAGTTCAATTATATGCTCTGGTGTATGTTGATGACATCTTGTGACAGACTCTTCCACACAACTAGTTGATGACATTATTGGCAAGCTTCATGCCACCTTCGCTCTAAATGAATTGGGAAAGTCTCAATACTTCTTGGGCCTCAAAGGCTAAAACTTACCAAATGTATCAATGCTACTTACTCAACACAAGTACATCAAAGGTCTATTAGCCAAATCCAAAATGGTTGACTGCAAGGGCATCTCAACACCAATGCCCTCCAATTGCAAGCTTAGCCAAAATGGCCCCGACATGCACTCGAATCCACACACTACCGAAACTCTCATATTGCGTCAACAAAGTGTGCCATTTTCTTTAACACCATTAGACTCTCATTAGAGGGCATTCAAGCACACCATTAGGTACCTTGCCGGCACAACCAATCACGACCTCCTACTCGACACCTTGCTGGACTCCCCTCTCTCAGCAATGTCTACACCGAGCTACAATTGGGCGAGCGACCCTGATGGTCGTCGCTCTACTTCTGTTCTTGTCTTTACGTGGGACCGAATTCGGTCTCATGGAGCCAAAAGAAGTAGACTCTTGTTGCACGCTCTAGTGTCGAGGCAAAATATCATGGCATGGCCAATGCAACGACAAAATTAATGTGACTGCAATTCTTTGTGTGAGCTTTAGGTCTCGTTTAATACTCCCAGCCTATTATGTGATAATTTAAGTGTAGTGCACCTTGCTCACAACCCGATGTTACATTCACGTACCCAACATCTTAAATTGGATATGCATTTTGTATGGGAAAAATGTGACAACCAAGCAAATATTCATACAACATGTGTCTGCCCATGCCCAACTTGCTGATGCAATGACGAAACCATTAAGTGCAACCACGTTCCTCGATTTATGGGAAAACTTCGGTTATCCCAAAGCTCCAACAATGAGTTTGAGGGGGAATGATAGGATGCAGCAGATACCACTAGAAGGTTCTGCGACCTCTATTGGATTGAATAGCAAGTGTTGCGATTGGAGTTGGCAGGATTCTAGTGCCTAGTTATCGTTCACGCTAAATAATCGTGGCATACTCCCTCCGGTCTTTTTTATAAGCAAAAAACATGGTTAAATATTTGGTCTCTTTTATAAGTAAAAGTTAACTACTTTTAGTATATTTAATGTTATTGTTCCATCTATACCCTTCATTTAATAGAGTGGTTGACAATAAATTCAAATAAAATATTCATTTCATTAAATATTAAAAAGGTTAATTTAGTAAATTTGGTTAACTTTTTGTATGAAAACTAGACAATTAATTGTACGTAATTAATTTTCCTAATCACCGTGCAAGTAGTTAATTTTGCTTATAAAAGAGACCGGAGGGAGTATGTCTTAGCAAGAGGTGGTAAGGGTTCCATGAGTTGGATGTGAGAACGAACTTGCAGTTATCGTTGATACCTTGAAGGAAGCCTGCAAGCGATGTCATCTTCTTGATACTTGAGCTTGTCTTGGATGTATTTCAACAACAACTAATAGCGAGCGCATCGAGGAATTAGTTGAAAGTTGCCGCAGTTCATCCCAGACATGCGTAATTTGGTGTAGTAAGCACTTACGGTAAGATCGCCTTGCTAGATTGAGTACACATCATGATTGAGTGTGACCTCCTAGCAAAAAGCGATTTATGATTCGTTCCCAATGTTATAGGCTTTAGTGATCCAAAGGATTCTAGATAAGATTTACTGTTGAAACCCAATGATTGGTCGAAGATAGAAGCAAAGCATATTGTAGCGCTTCGGGCAAAAAATTTACGATCGATGGATTCAAGTTTCAAATTGTGCCATCAACAAACACAAATTTTCCTCATTTCTAAAGCCATGTCATTGATTAGGCCCGAACAATTGAAGTTAGAGCCATTGAGAAGAGGACAAGCGAGAACCCGAGAGGTATTTTTGTTTGATGAATATAGTAGGGATCAAGAAGATTGGGAGTAGGATTAAAAGCAGAACTGATTCAAGAATTTGAGAAGATGAAGTTGAATCGCTAGGAGACAACATGAGGCGAAGAAGGAGAAGCTACGAGAAACTCATAGGTAGATGGCGGCGAAGAAATGTCAAGGTTGATTCCATGTAAGAGTATTGTGAAAAGTGAATCAACTTACTTCATTGATGGATGTAAAACTATGCATATATTGAGAGATAACTGAAGTTAGATATAACAAAACATTAACTAGGATCTAACAACTAATTAACCAATATGTAACTACTAGCTAACTATCCATCTGAACTGTATTAACGGAGTAAATAAAGATAAACGAGTTAAATATTAAATATAAGTCGCTAAGCAAATAACATCTTTGTAAATATAGTATTTTTCTAACATAGTATTATTTGATTATTTTGGCTCCCCCTATTATCTCACTCAAGATCCACCACGGAAGCTCGCATGGCCCTCTTGATGGGGATATACACTTTATTTTTTCTTAGAAATTAAAATATGGTCATTTACTTACCCTTTTATGTTTGATTATTTTGGCTTATAATAATAACATCAGATCTATTTGAGTAATCTAAACTAACAAATTATCTCTTTCTTAAAACTGTTGCTCCGACCCTAATCATGAATGAATTTGGGACTCAAATTAGGCATTACCACTCAAAAGCAAACATGATTATATGAAAAAGTGAAACTCATGTGGGGCCAAAAATGTGTTCTTAGATATTGATCAAGCTGAACATGACCATGATTTTCTTTTGACTAATGACTCTGTTAGGTATGCTCAATTGTCTACTTTAGAGAGCTAATGCATCTATTCCCTCAAATTTGGCCAAAGAGATAAAGTTGTGTTGGTGCAGTATCACTTTCCATGAACAGAGTTTTCTTTTTCTTTTCAACAGAGCCATGAACATTAACCGCTAATATATATCAAAACCAATGTTTTTTGGTTTTTTCATGAGAGTAGATCATGTTAAAAAATTGTTTATTTCTGGGCCAAAACGCATTTTTCTTCTTTTATTTTTGACTAATTTTTCTTTTCTATTTTGGTTATTTATCTTTTAAATTTCTGTCAGAAGCTGTCATTTATGTTTGATACTAGTATAATTTTTTTAGTTTGGTCCTTCAAGTAGTATGATATGTTTCAGTTTGGTTCTTCAAGTTTATTCTTTAGTTTATGGTATGAAGGATCAAACTGAAATATATTATAGTCTAGGGGTGTTCGCGGGGCGGTTTGGTTCGGTTTTGAGACAAAAAGTGAAGCCAGAGCCATGAAATAAAAATACATGCGGTTTGGTTGAGCTTCCTAAAAAAAAAACCAAACCAAATCAATGCAGTTTGGATTGGTTCGGTTTTTTCCAAGACAAAAATAATTTAAAACGGAGTTAAAACTAACTAACATAAAAAAGGCTAACATAAATCTTTAAAAAAAAATCTACTCAAATATATGTAGTATATAAATCACTCTTTTAATTTTTTTCAAATAGCTAAGACAATGTTTAAAAGAATTTGAATTAAATATTTTGTTGTATTTATAAATATAGCATAACAATATGGATTGTTTGTAAGTGAGTCAAAAAATTAGTTGGATTTGGGCAAATAAGTGAGTGAGAGTTGAGTTGTAGTTGCATTTGGGTTAGTAAGTTAGTAAGAAAGGTTGTAATGCAACAAGCCTTAGTGTTACTTGCGGTTTGGTTTGAAATCAAAACCATGAACCAGAACTAAACCGAGCGAACCGCGCGGTGCAATTAAAAAAAGAACCGAACAAAACCGATCAAAAGCGGTTTCTTGCGGTTTTCGGTTTGGTTTGGTTCGGTTTGCGGTTTCCCTATTGGTTTGGTTCGATTTTGAACACCCGTATATTATACCACTTTATCTTTGGCTAAAAAGGTCGGTTTAAATCATTTATCTTTATGTTTTTCACTTTTGTCATTTATATTTCAAATCACATGTCAAAGTAAATCATTTATGTTGGATACTAGTAATTTTTTTAGTTTGATCCTTTAAGTGGTATGATATGTTTCAGTTTGGTAATTCAAGTGTATTCTTTAGTTTTTGGTATGAAGGACCAAACTGAAATATATCATACCATTTTAAAGGCCAACTTGAAATATATCAAATATAAATGACCACTTTGACACTGTTTTGAAAATAAGGGACTGAAAATGCAATTTGCCCTTATTTTTACTAGTGCACGCATAAAAAACACACAAAAAATAAATAAAACATATGGTTCGATAAGAAATATAAGATGATAATTTTTTTTAACCAACGAAAATTGAATTTAATAGAAAAAAAAAAAGCGCGGAGACAAAAAGAAATCAATGGGGAAATTAGGCCAAAAACCAGCGAGAAGCAAAACAACCAAACATAATTAAAAGGAAAAAATAAAGGAAAAAAAACACAACCAAAAAACAAAATCATATCAAAAGGATTCAGAAACAGAATTAACTTTTGAGCAAGTATTGTATCCAACGACCAACTTCTTTTGTTGCTGCCGTAATTTCTTCTTGTGAGTCTTGGACACAACTGGTTCAAAGTAAGCATGTCGTGCGAAGTCACGGGATCACCAACATCGTCGAAGACTCACCCCAAGCTTTCTTAAAATTTTCATGTCGGATTCAACTCAGGGTTCGATGTAGCAGCAGTTACGAGCGTGAGACACATCCTCATCATCGGAGACATCCCCCGATCTTCCCTAAATTCTCATGTTTGTTGCATCCAGTGTTAGAAGAGGCATCTATCTGGCCGTCGTGGGAGATTGGGTGGAAGAAGAATGAACCTCCTCGAAGAGTTATTTGATGAAGGGGGCCACGACACCCCCAAAAGTGGGGACCAGAGAACTATGAATAGAATTCTCGGAAGATATGTCACAATGAGGAGCCCGACAAAAGCGAAGAATCCTTTTGCATAACATTCACGATCATTAATTGTTACACGAAAAGAGGTTTGGGCGCTCGACCATCTCCTTAGGTGAAATAACGATGTTATTCGTACATTTGAGTGACATGGATCATGCTCTTCCTCTGCAAAACCACACTAGGATCGTGCAATTTGGATGGGCCAACTTCCATTACATGCTCAACATTTTCTCGTGACAATTGACTTCCCTCTAGCAAGTTTTGGTACATCTTGAGTAGTAGATTTCACCTTGCTAGGCTTCACTGATTTCCTTGAGTCATCTACGCATCACAGGAAAACTTACAATTGGAGAGAATGACCAATACATTGACAAGAGTTGCAAAACATAGGTACCCGCTCGTAATCCACTCCGATGTGAAAAGAGTATCCCTCTCTTTCAACTAACAATTGATCATGCAGCTTATCAGATAAATCAACATCAATAAGGACTCTAGCAAAGTGACCAAAAGTTCTCTTCATTCAAAGAAATAGGAACTCCTATACTACCACTAATCTCAAACAAAATTTTTGGCCTCCAATATTCACGGGAAAGACCATGAAGTCTAACCCAACATTGAGCATTGGTTTGTTTCGCAAAAAGAGGGTCAAAATCAGGCTTCCAAGCAAACAAACAAGATGATAAATTTATTATTGAGGAATAATAAATGGAAATTTTGATTAATTTTTTTATTATTAATTTTTGTAAGAAAAATAAATAATACTAAGAAAATATTGCGACCTACATAGGACCAAGCTCCGGTGGCAAATAGTCGTGCCAGGAAGCTCTGGAAATACTTCCAAAGCCATCAGATAACAGTAAGAACTAACCTCCCGGTCAAGAAAGTACTCAGCAAACCTGATATGGCCGGAAAAATGGTGGCATGGTCGATTGAACTCTCTAAGTATGATATTGATATAAACCTAGTGGTCAGATCAAAGCGCGAGCACTAGCGGACCGTAGTAGTAGAGCTCTTTGGGCGAAGGAACCAATGAACAAAAAGAAACGGCGAAGCATGGGTCCTCTCCGTCGACGACTCCTCCAACCTAAGAGGGAGCGGCGCCGAAGTAACCCTTGAAGGGTCAAACAAAGTACTATTAGAGCAATCTCGCGGGTTCAACTCGAAGGCCAACAACAACCAGGCCGAGTACGAAGCCCTGCTAGTAAGAATGATTTTGGCAGCCGTAGTAGGGTCAAAAACTTGAAAGCTTCAGGCGACTTCGTTGTTGTAGCAGGGCGAGTCACGAAGCCTTCATCGCTAGGGCGAGATGCTAATCAAATACTTAGAAAAGGTACAACAACTAAAACTGAAATTCAAGTCAATTGAACTGACATATGTACCCAGGGAACAAAATAGCAAGGCCGACTTCCTAGCCAAATTGGGCAGTACAAAGAAACTCAAAAATAACCGCTCGGTGATCCAAGAAACCGTCTCTCAGCCCAACATTAGTGACAACCATATCTTTGTCGATGGCGATTCTTGGATGGCGGACATTGTGGTACACCTCGAGTAGAAACGATTTGCAAATAACGGTTTTGAAACCACGGTGGTGAAAGCGACCCGACAAGTACACTATGATTGGTCGTGATCTATACAAAGAGGATTCTCGACCCCTCCCTTAGATGCATAACACTCGTAGAGACAGCGAAGTGGTCAAAGAGGTTCACGAGGAGTATGTGCTGCCACATCGGTGGTCATGCCTTAACGACAAAAATCATCGAGGCGATTGCTATTGGCCATCTATGAATCCCGATACTCCAAAATAGACCATGTACACGTATTCGTCGTGTGTCGGATCGTATCTTGGCGTATCACGGAATTATGTTTATTTTTAAATCAAAAAACACGGATACTTATCGGATACGTCAGGATCGTATCGATCGGGAAGTATCCTAGAACTTATATTTATTTTTAAATCAAAAAACAACTAGATGCATGATCTTTTATTCATTATTTGAAGAAAATAAAATGAATCCAAAGTTGCGGGACATTAGTGGAGATGCACATGATCCACTTGATGGTGTTGGAATTGAATTAGCAAAGATATCTCTTGATGACTTATGATGGTGTTTTTGCTATATTCTAACTTGGGTAGTAAGTTGTATATCTTTTGTGACGTGTTCGCGGGGAGGAAGAATATATTAAAATAGTGGGAAAAAACATTTAACTATGCTTCTTGATCGGTGCATTTAGATGCACGTTCTTCCATGATTTTACTTAAGCATTTTTATGTTTTGCTTTGTTTATTTTATGTTTTATAATGTTTTTCTAATTTAGTTCATTTTTGGCTTAATTTGATTTTCGTGTTTTATTTTCAGCTTTACGCAGCTTTCACGGAAAAATTCATAACTGGAGCTGCGAGTATCAGATCGACGCGTTCTAATATGCGTTGAAAAGCCAAGAGAAAAAGCTACAACTTTCATGTTTCAGCAAAAAGCTAATTCGGAGCGCAAGAGTCTCAAATAATTCGTTGAAGTTCCAGACTTAATAAATATTTAGTTTTGGGCCGGGTTTTTTATGTTTTTTTGACCCGTTGGCGTTGGGTTAGAACCGAATCCTTGTTTTTCCTTTATACCTAGCAGCAGCGATGCTGTTCCTTGTCACTTTTTGCCTTTGTTCACGAAAATACTTTGGCGATTTTGGATCACAATTCTCATGGAGAACTAGAGGATCCAAACAATTTCTTTATATTCGAGTTCCAACACCTTGAGATTTTAGTAATTATAATCCGGGTTTTCTATTCCTTTCAATATAAATCTATGTCTCTTGTTTGCTTAATTCGATTTACATAGGTTATATTGGTTTAATTCGATTGATTGTATGATCCTAACCATAGACATGTTATCGTTTGCTTAATTAGCTATCATGTTTGTTTTAATTCATGTTTGCTTAATTCATGAAACTTGATCCGTTTGCTTAATTCGGATAATAGGAACATACAACTTATCTTTGTCAATTGCGCTTGTCAATGATATTATAATCGAATAGGAATAGACAATTTCTTGATTGGAATTACGATGTCGATGATAAGCGAGCAACGAATCGACAAATTGGTTTTAACGTGTTTGATAATCACTTAATTGCTCTATTTGTTAATTGATTTTAAACCAAACTCCCCTAATTCGATTTGATCGGTTAATAATTATACAAGAATCCTTGAGAGGCGATACTCGAGTTGTAAGCTCTGGTATACTATATTTTCAAAATACTCGTTTTTGATCAAAGTGCGCGACAAGAATCAAATTAGCGCCATTCTTAGGGGATTCTTGTTGTTAATAGCAGATTTTTAGAGTCACGAGGTCTAGTGCTCTTGCGTTTAGACCCTAGTTCCTCCTTTGTTTTGGCAATTTAGCGACTCGATGTCAAAAATCCGGTTTTGGGAAAATTGTGTCCGTTTCAAAATCTGTTTCTTGCAACCTTTGAGCGGAAAAATCGTGCGATCATTAGTCCCTACTCATGGAATGAGTTCACGGGACTCTGACCTCAAATTGCCAAATTCCTCTTCCTTCTATTTTTATGAATTTTTCTTTGTTTTCATAGTTTTGAAAAATTCCAAAAAATTCTCATAATTCTTATTTCACTTAATTAGATTAAATTTGGTGTTTTGTATTTTTCTGAATTTGTTTTAGTCTTATCCCTTTGTTTATTTTGTTTTACGCCTCTTTAGGGACATTGTTGGCATTTTAGTTTGTTCTTTGCATTCTTTGCATTAGTTACAGCTACTAGATGCATTTGTTACGACTTGTTTTCTTTTGATCCACGAAGTTGAGAGAACCTTACACACACGCGCATGAGCAAATCACACTAGCACTAGTTCACCACGTTATCGATTACGATTACGAACTTGTTTTTGATAACATGGTGAACAAAAGAACAACACTAAAGCGACTTCTTTGCCTGATGTGAACTATAATGGTTTATGTATTGATTATCCTCAGGTGATACACCATTTGAATTGAAATCTGGTTTAATACACTTGTTGCCAAAGTTGGTGGTCTTGCGGTGAGGATCGCATAAGCATTTGAAAGAATTTGGGTTGTGTGTTCCACGCCATTGAGGCTGAAGGAATCAGCGAAGATCACATCAAACTCGAGCCTTCCCATTCTCATTGCAAGGTGCGGCGAAGGATTGGATATATTACCTTGAGCCGAATTCCATCACAATTTGGAATGCTCACGAAAAGAGTGTTCTTAGAAAAATACTTTCACGCCTCGGTGCATCAATCGAAAAGCAGGATATGTGGAATTAGGCGGGATGGTGAGTCATTAGGTGAAATCTTGGGAGAGATTCAAGCGGTTAGTGTCGATTGTCCCCAACACGGATCAGCGGCGATTACTTATCGATGCTTCATGAAGTGCATTCTGATGGATAGAAACATTCTTGATCTTTGCTAGCGGTGGAGCACTTGTTGATAAAACTCCGGTTTCTTGCTAAAGCCTTGATTGAGAACATGTCTCTCAACTCCCAGCGATTCACCACTAGAAGCGATCTTGTCCAAACCAAAGGGTGTGAGCGAGATTGGGGTTCTCAACAAAGCTTTAGAAACAAGAATTGATGAGCTTACTTCTTTGGTGAAGCGGTTGTAGCGAGTAAGACCAATGGCAAACTTGTGTGGTATTTGTACTTAAATGCGAGCACCCGGGCCGATACTTGTCCTATTTTGAAAGATGAGTCAATCAGAGTTGCCTCGAGCTTATGCGACAAACCTTTACAATCGAGGAAACAATCGAAGGGGTTCACGATGCATCGACTAACAAATACCATCGATTGGAGGAACCATCCAAACCTTGATATGAAACCAACGATCCGACCAACAACAAAACCCTCCCCAAGTGACCACCCCTGCACCTTCGGACCTTCACTAGAGGACCTTGTCAAACAAATGGTATCAGCAATCTCGATTCCGGCAAAGGCCCGATTCTAGCATTCGGACCTTGCGGACACAAATTGGGCGACTTGCTACTTCAATGAATGCCATGCACGCAAGCCCAAGGATCGAACCAACTTCACCTTTGAAGCGATTTGTGAATCAAGAGGCGCTAATGTGAGTGCAATTTCCTTGAGATCGGAAAAGTTGTAGACCAGCCCGAGAAAAAAAAAAATAACTAATGAGGTAACACGCTTTTCTACTGAACCTGTACATTTGTGGTGGAAAGTGGAAAAGATAAGCAGAAAGAGTATGCACCACCGGTCCACTTTCCCACATAGAGTCTTTGAAAAATAAAGGGATTGATGAGGAGACAAAGAGAAGGAGATCTTGGATGTTTTGAGAAAAGTTGCGGTCAACATTCCGACTTCTTGATGTAATTAAGCGGAGTTCCAAAAATGCGCCAAGTTTCTAAAAGATTTGTGTACCAACAAGAGGAGGATGAAAGGAAGTGAAAAGAGTCAATTTGGGAAGAAATGTCTGCTTTTTATTCAGCCCAACCTTCATCTGAAGAGAGCTCTGAGGCGAGCAAAATGTTTGACCATCACTCGGTCTTGCCCTGCAGCGAAAAGATCCGGGGAACTTTTGCTATTCCTTGTACCATCGGGGATAGTAAATTTGAGAATTGCATGCTTGATTTAGGAGGCGGGTATTAATGTTATGCCTACTTCTATTTATAATAACCTTAATCTTGGTCGCTTGCGCATCTGAGTTTGATCGTCGGTGGCGAGCAGAACAACGCCCTTGCCCAGGGGTGGTGGAAGATGTTACGGTTCAAGTTAACGATTTAATTTTCCTGCTGATTTCTACATCCTAGACATGGAAGGAGAAACTAAGTCGGCGGGGCTCCCCATCATTTTAAATGGGCCGTTCATGAAAGCGGCGAAAACTAAAATTGATGTTGATGATGGAACCATGTCCATGGAATTTGGTGACATTGTTGCAAAGTTTAACATTTTTGATGCTATGAAATACCCGCCAGAAGAGCGTTACATTTTCATATTGAGCCCGATCTACGAGTTGGTTGAGGACACTTGTTACGAATTGTTTTCAACTTTGGATTTTCCGTCCTTATACGGGTTTGATGATATTTATTCATGTGTTGATTGTCTTGACACTAACCTTTGTGTTGTATGTCTTTGAGATTGATCTTTGCCTTGCGGTGACATATTTCCTACTGGTGAAAATTGTTGTCAATGAAGTTGTTTATGCGGTTGATGCTCTTGACATCCCGGTGCCCCAAACACACCATCCATCAGCGGCCCGAGATCCTTAGAAAGTGAAAACAACTCCCGGATAATCCGAAATCGCTTATTTGGGAAGTGATGAAAAACTCCTGTTATTATCTCTTCTACCCTTGATTTGATCGGGAAAATAAACTTTTGCGGGTTTTGAAGAAGCCTGAAAGGCAATTGGTTGGACATTAGTGACATCGGGCATCGATCCTTCCTTGTGTATGCCGCGAGTTTTCTTGGAGGATGGTGCAGCGATGAAAGCGACCCAAGGCGGCTTAATCAGATTGATCCTCGATGTCGTGAAGAAAGAGGTAACCAAACTCTTGCAAGCGGTATTATTTACCCTATCTCGACGATAAATGGGTAAGCCCAATCTGAGTTGTACCTAAGAAATGCGGACTCACGGTGGTAAAAAATGAAAAGAATGAACTTGTCCTACTAGAGTTGAGAATAGTTTGGAGGTTTGTATTGATTACGGGAGATTGAACGAGGCTACTAGAAAGGATCACTTCCATTCTGGTTCATTGACCAAATGCTTGAGCGGCTTCTTTGGTAAATCACATTATTGCTTTCTTGATGGCTTTTGAGGTTACTTTCAAATTCATATTGCACACGAAGATCAAGAAAAGACCAGCTTTACGTGCCCGTTCGATGCGTTTGCTTACGAGAGGATGCCTTTTGGTCTTTGCAATGCTCCTGGCACCTTCCGGCGATGCATGATTAGCATTTTCTTGATTTTATTGAAAATTGCATGGAAGTGTTTATGGATGATTTCACTTTGTTTATGGTTCTTCATTTGATGCATGTTTGGCGGTTTAAATATGGTTTTGGAGAGATGCATCGAAACTAACCTTGTTTTAAATTATGAAAAATGCCATTTATGGTTGAGCAGGGGTGTTGTTTTGGGTCACATAATTTACGAAAAAGGAATTTACGTAGACCTGCTAAGATTGATGTGATTTCTACTGCTTTGCCTTATCCATCTTGCATTCGCGAGATTCGTTCTTTTCTTGGTCATGCGAGTTTTTCTGAGCGTTTCATTAAGGATTTGACAAGATAGCTCTTGTTGTCAACTTCTTTGAAGAATGGCGTTACTTTCAACCGATGACAAATGCAAAGCGGCGTTTGGCGTCTTGAAGAAAGCATTGACCTCTGCTCCGTCATCCATTTTACAGTGGACCCTCCCTTTTGAGATCATGTGTGATGCCTCTAACTATCTTTGTTGGGGCTGTCCTTGCACAAAAGAGTTGACAAAGCTGCCCATGTTATTTATTATGCTTCTAGGACTTTAGATTACTGCACAGTCTAATTACACCACCAGCGAAAAGGAACTTCTAGCTATTGTTTTGCTCTTGATAAATTCGGATCATATTTGCTAGGTTCCAAGGTTGTTGTTTTTCTTGACCATGCGACTTTAAAATATTTGTTGAAGAAGCGAGCGAAAGCGGCAAGAGATTGATTCGGTGGATGTTGTTACTTGAAAGAGTTTAATGTGGAGATTAAAGATAAAAGTGGGTGAGAACTTGGTGGTGATCAACTTGGCGAGGATTGAAAGGGATGTAGATCCTTATCCCATTCGGGATGACTTTCACGATGGCGACTTTTACTTATGCATGGAGTTACTCCTTGGTATCTTGATATTGTTAATTATCTTGTTCTTTGGTATTTTTCCCTCTGGTGCATCAGGCCTGAAATTCAAAAACTCAAGAGCGATGCCAAATATTATGTTTGGGATGATCCATACCTTTGGAAGTTCGCGGTGATCAAGTAATTAGGAGATGTGTTCCGACTATGAGATTGAATCTATTTTGCATTTTCTCATGCATCTCAAGTCGGGGACACTTTGGTCCTCAAAGGGCTGCAAGAAAAGTCCTAGACTCGGGGTTACTATTGGCCATTGTTTTTAAGGATGCTTATGAGACTTCTGCACTTGTAAGGAGTGTCGGATAGCAGTCTTTGCCATCACTCGCAAGTGAAATGCCTCGACAACCCATGCTTTTACGTGAGGTATTTGATGTATGGGAATCGACTTCATGGGTCCACTTTCCTATATCATTTGGTTTTCTCTACATTTTACTTCTTTGTTGATTATGTTTCAAAGTGGGTAGAAGCTATTCCCACTAGGACTAATGATTCTAGAGTTGTTCTTGATTTTGTCGAGTCTAATATTTTTGCGGGTTTGGAATCTGCGAGCTATCATAAGTGACCAAGGCACTCATTTACATGTAACCGCACCATGGAAGCTTTGCTCAGAAAGTATGGAGTTGTGCATAGAGTGTCAGCTGCATATCACCCACAAACTAATGGGCAGCGAGAGATCTCAAATAGGGAGATCAAGCGGGTTTTAGAAAATGGTGCGACCAAGCAGGAAGGGCTGGGCAGCCGTCTAGAAGAGCACTTTGGGCTCAAGAGCGACTTTCAAGACACCATAGGGATGTCTCCTATCGGCTTGTTTTTGGTAAGGCATGTCACCTTCTGTAGAGATAGAACACCGTGCTTATTGGGCGGTAAGAGTTGTAATTTGGAGCTACAACAAGCGGTATTGAAAAAAACTCGATTACAACGGCTTGAAGAGCTTGGTAGAGGCTTATGAAAGCTCTAGAATCTATAAAGAAAAACTAAGCACTTCCATGATAAAATGATTTCTAGGAAGGAATTCTCTGTGGGCCATGAGGTTTCTTGTTTAATTCCTGTAAACATATGGTGGGAAACTTGATCCAAATGGATTGGCCACTTTTGTTGTTACTAATGTTTTCCCTCATAGTGCGATGTAGAGATTAAAAGTGCAGTCTTGACAAAGTTTTCAAGGTCAATGGGCAGCGCTAAAGCTATTCCATGAAAGTTCGTGCTGAAGATGCAAACATAGAGGAGCTTTCCTTGGAAGCACCCAGCCTACTGCTATACTTGATCGGGGAGTGCTTACGTCGCTCTACTGCTTTAATAGTTATGCCACTTTCATTGAGGACAATGCTTGTTTCAAGTGTGGGGAGGAATCATTTGTTTTCTTTGCTTTTATTAGTTGTTTTTGTTTGTTTTGAGTTATAAAAAAAAAAAAAAAAAAATTTGCATCTTTTGAAAGTTTTGGGCTATAGATTAATCGAGTTTTAGGTTGTGGAGATTTGGGAAAAGTTCACAAGATCGGTATCGTTTAACAGTGTGAATCTCACCTTATGGAAATTAATTTGAATCCTTATTATGACATAGCCTTGAACTCTCACCCTCTGTGACTCTTGAGTAGTTTATCTTTGCGATTAGCACCATCTCACACATGCTCTACATGTAAGGAAGCGGATGAAAATAAGTGAGTGATCTCAAAAAAAAAAAAAAAAAAAAAAAAAAAAAAAAAAAAAAAAGGGAATGCTCCTTCTAAGTTTGGTGACCCTCACCCGGTCACTTAACCCAACGGACGTAGAACCTACACAAAAAAAAAAAAAAAAAAAAAAAAAAGAAGATGATTCCCATTGTTAGTTGGTTGAGGCTTACAGTGCTTTGAACTTGGTAGGGTGGATTACGGTCCAATCCCCGCAACTACAATTGGGTAAACAAAGGAAGTAATGCCATTTAATTCCAGAACCCTATGCAAAAAGGATCGAGTCACTAGCAGCGATAGCCTTACTATAGGTGTGTGGAGATACTTGGGCTTAATGTGATTGCGCGAGAATGAAAAAGAGGAAAAATGAGGATGGGTAAGTTAGACTTAGGCATAATAACATGGTTGAGATTGGTTTGTGTTTTGGGGAGGCTTATGATTGCACAATTGTGGATTAGTGTTCATCGATGCCCTTAGTGTGCAAGATTAGTACCTATCAACGCAAATCCTAGCGAAAAGAAAGTGCGTGGCACGGAATGAGTAACTTCGTGATGCTTGTGTGTTTCTTTGAGTTTTTATTTTTATTTTGCTCGGAGTGCAAAAGTTCAAGTGTGGGGAATTTGATCGATGCATTTCGATGCACGTTCTTCCATGTTTTTACTTAAGCATTTTTATGTTTTGCTTTGTTTATTTTATGTTTTATAATGTTTTCTAATTTAGTTCATTTTGGCTTAATTTGATTTTCGTGTTTATTTTCAGCTTTAGCAGCTTTCACGGAAAAATTCATAACTGGAGCTGCAGTATCAGATCGGCAGCGTTCTAATATGCGTTGAAAAGCCAAGAGAAAAAGCTACAACTTTCATGTTTCAGCAAAAAGCTAATTCGGAGCGCAAGAGTCTCAAATAATTCGTTGAAGTTCCAGACTTAATAAATATTTAGTTTTGGGCGGGTTTTTATGTTTTTGACCCGTTGGGTTAGAACCGAATCCTTGTTTTTCCTTTATACCTAGCAGCGCGGTACTGTTCACTGTCACTTTTTGCACTGTTCACGAAAATACTTTGGCGATTTTGGATCACAATTCTCATGGAGAACTAGAGGATCCAAACAATTTCTTTATATTCGAGTTCCAACACCTTGAGATTTTAGTAATTATAATCCGGGTTTTCTATTCCTTTCAATATAAATCTATGTCTCTTGTTTGCTTAATTCGATTTACATAGGTTATATTGGTTTAATTCGATTGATTGTATGATCCTAACCATAGACATGTTATCGTTTGCTTAATTAGCTATCATGTTTGTTTAATTCATGTTTGCTTAATTCATGAAACTTGATCCGTTTGCTTAATTCGGATAATAGGAACATACAACTTATCTTTGTCAATTAAACTTGTCAATGATATTATAATCGAATAGGAATAGACAATTTGCGGTTGGAATTACGATAATCGATGATAAGCGAGCAAGAATCGATAAATTAGTTTTAACGTGTTGATAATCACTTAATTGCTCTGTTTGTTAATTGATTTTAAACCAAACTCCCTAATTCGATTTGATCGGTTAATAATTATACAAGAATCCTTGAGAGCGATACTCGAGTTGTAAGCTACTACGTATACTATATTTTCAAAATACTCGTTTTTTGATCCGTGCGCGACAATGAGATCAACTACTTATTTTCTTTTGGTTACCATGTTATTGGTGCCACGGTTTCCACAAGCTTTGGAGTGACTAATCTCGTCGAGGAACAAAGGCGGGCCACGAGTCTGCGACTTTGTCGACTGTGTGGTTCTCTCCTCCCAATAGAGTTTTGTCACACCCAATATTCGAACCGAGACCTCGGAGTGGGATCAGAGTTCGATCACCATCTGAGACCACCCGCTTGTTAGTACTATGCTTACTTTAATTACAAGTATCCTTATGTTTTATATTTTAAATTTTAATTTAATTTTTATTAAAGTATCCATGCCGTATCGTATCTTGATTTTAAAATTTTCCCGTATCCACGTATCGTGTCGTATCGTATCACGTATTCGGACTTCATATTTGGCCATCAATCAGAAAGGATTCCTTGGAGTACGTGAAGAAATGCGACAAGTGCCAACGGTACTCCAGCAACCCTAGAGCGCCGCCTACCAACTTGCAGACCATCACCTCTGCATGGCCATTATTTATGCGAAAGTCGGCGTCCTCGGTCTCTTTCCACGGCGATCGGCCAAGTCAAATTCCTCATTGTGGTGCGTGGACTATTTCACGAATGGATTGAAGCATAACAAGTGGCAACAATCACAACACAAAGGGTGAAAAAGTTCTCTTGGAAAGAAACTCATATATCGGTTTGGTGTTCTAGAAAACATAATCACGGACAACGACACGATTCGCCTCGCATTGGTGCGGGCTTTGCGAGGCGTGGAAAATATAGCAAACATTGGCATCGGTAGGCATCCACAAACAAGCGGCGAGGGAAGCGGCGACAAAATCATTTTAAATGGCCTAAAGCTCCTAAATGATGCCAAAGAGAGATGGGCGAAGAGCACCCGCTAATCTTTGTGGTCTATCATACCAACCGCCATCGGCCACGGAAACAGATTCAGTTAACATCTGAGTGACACTATGAACCCGTAGAAGTATTGGAACCCGGCCCAGGAGGCGCTGATAGAAAAAGCCACAAAGGAAGAAAGCCACTAGTCGGACCACGACCCCCACGAAGAAGGAACCCCACAAGAAGAAGGAACATTAGAACCCACACGAGAAAAACGACCACAAATTACCCCAACGGAAGAAGACACCTAACGAAGAAGCGACTCTGGTGAACCTTGACCTCTAGGTGAAGTCAGAGCATTGGCCAAAGTAAAAGAGGAGGCTGCAAAACAACGAGCAATGAAAAATACAATACCAAGGTCAAACCTAGAGAATTCATCTGGGGTGACCTTATGCTCGGACAAGCGATCGGGACTAGAACAACGAGAAACTATCACCTAAGCTGGGACAGCCCACTTTTGAATCAAAGATGTGCTCGCGAGAATGAGCTTACAAACTAGAACAAGCTGGATGGAAGGAATATTCGCGGATCTTGGAACACCACAAACTTGAGATTCTACTCTGGCTAATAGATGGAATGTACCTTTGTAACACCAAAGCGACCACAAATATGCACCTCTCATTATCGATAAAATACATCAAAGATCTTCCTTTTTCTCACTAAAATTTAGAATGTGCCCAAATGAACCTAAAGCGCTTGATCCCGGTAGTAAGAATGAGCAGCGTCTCGGCGTTACCCTCGAGCACAAAAAAAAAAAAAGTCAGACGGACAATAGATAGGTGAGTGCGAGTCCACGTCCACCGCCAGGTGAACCTCATGGGAAAAAGCAAAGCGGCGAGTTTATTGTACCATGGGAATTCTCTTAGACAAAGGCATTCTGGGAAGAGGCGCCTCGGCCACGGCCGAGCGGTCCAAGTTGTTCAAGAGAACAAGAAAAAACGGCGGTGGAGGCGGCGGCCAGCATACACCGCCCAGGCACCAAATGCGGCGAATCGCTCGAGACCAAGCGAGTCTCGATAGGTGAACATACACCTTTGGGGCCCGACCATTCTAGACATAAAACTCTCGAGCGACCTGGCGAGATCTTATGATATCTCGGGCGTCGAAATAAAAAACAAAAGGAAAACACGGGAATCATTCAAATAAATATCAAATAACAGGTGAGTGCATTACAAAAACAATACATTACTCACTCTTCACGGGAAAATACAAAGCAAAGCGATAGGTATTACATCATTACCCTATGAACTAACACATCCTCTTATGTTCCATTTGAAGGAGGCGCGATGGTGAGGGTGTGTGGTCGGTACATCTCTAAAACTTCCCAGCGGTCCCACAAAGACCGTCTAATGGTCTCTCCATTGGAACAATTGTCAAGCGAGTGCACCCATTAAAGACCACTCCTCCCCCGACCACCCAAAATCATTTTGGCCAGGGAAGGCCATTCGAGCTCACCAGAGTACTCAGAAAAGAACAAGTAGAAACCGGGGAAACCAAAGAGCCTACAATCTTGGAAATCAAAGACCTATGGTACATACGGAACTGTACAAGGCTAAGCAGGACCTTCCCTTGAGCATAACGACCATAACACACACGAAGCGCATGAAAATAAAGACAAAAAGAAGGTAGGAAAAGAAGAAGGCGAAGGCACCAACACCAATAGCTCTACACCCTCTTTATATAGTACAAGAGCGGGACAAATTCTGAGACCCACATTTATGAAGACACAAAATATGCGGTCAAAGTGAAGAAATCGATCGCGGTCGAGTTAGAGTCAATGGTCAAGCGGTCGAAAGCGTCAAATCAATCAACTTGTCGATCAACAAGCGGTTGCAATGGAAAGCGAAGTGCGTCGTTCAAATGTCGAAGGTGCGAGCACCCGATGACTCCACGGAATGGCTAGGAATTCAAAGCTCAACAAGCGAAGGGCTACACATGGCGAGGCTCCCCTTTGTCTTCAGCGACTTGCTCGCCTCTCGAAGGGCTCTGTTCCTACTTAGGATCGGCCGGTATTCTTGAGGATTCGACCTATCAGAAGTGGCCAGGTCGACCCACGATCTTCACTTTACATGCAGCTTGGCTCGATCTCCATTATGGTAGTCAACACAACCATTATGAGAATCCACGATATTACTCTCTTTTGTTTTGTAGCGGTCAACTCGACCACTAAGTGTATTTATCGCCATTTAATACCACTTGTAATATAAATATATGCTTACTTGAGGCCAATAAGCGAGATCTCAAACTCATTTCTCGGTGGTATTATTCTTTACTATTCTCATGTTAGGTCATTTCCCTCATTGGGTGATACATGAGAACTATACAAAAGAATAACATATGTTATCTTTGTATCTAAAAAGAGAATAATATGTATTATCTTCTACATCTTGCTCGGTGTTGTATCTAGAAACAGCGTGATATGATAATGTTATCTATCATTTTATTATATCGTATTTTTATCATAACTCATATCATATCGTATATCTCATTTTATGCAAATGCACCAAGCGGAACCTATAAGGTTTTTCAGCAGAGTGTGAGTTAGGAGGACAAGTGAAGCGACAAAACCCAACACAAAACATGAAATTTTTCATGTTCTGTAATCATATATGAATTACATTTTATGACCCATAGAAATAAGTAGAAACTAGGACCAATGTGATCGACTAGGTCAACACATGAGATTAGTTATAAAAATACTTTGTTACCAAACAATAAAGCTATAAATAATTTTAGAAATACGTGTACCAAAAAAAAATCCTAGAAATACAGTGATCATACACGTTATACGGTGGCTTCATGTGATAAAGAAAAAAAAAAAATATGTTACGCAATAATGCACGTCATTGTCAAGATACAAATTGAATATTTTGGACTGATTGTTTGGACTTTAGACATCTAAAATATTAAAATAACTTAATTATCATTCATAGTATTCACAAGAAGAAAACAAAAAGAATGTGGAGACTGTATGGAGTTTATAAAAAGAGAGATGGAGTATGTATGGCTGACATGATTTATGTGTATGGCACATTATTACACGAATGGATACAGTGCAATGTATTTGTGAGATAGAGAGTTTAATGGCGAACCATGGAACAGGAATACTCAATCACATTCAATACTGTTTCTATGCAGCACTGCACATTAATGCAAGTTGTTACTGAAAGGCCAAACCTTCATGTCGTTTTATGTTTACCTACTTTCTCTGCAGAAAAAACCAAAATATCACCGAATCAATTAAATAATAATCGATTTGGATAATAGATGAAAATTTCTTAGTGTCTTAAATATTTTACAGAAAAAGAAACGATTTCTGTTCTTTCTCTTCTCTTCTTCTCTCTCAACGAAACCCAAGTTTCTTATTTCATTCACATTTTGACATTTAATATCGCATAAGGATGATTAAAGCAATATATTACTTATTTTGTTATACTTTAAATTACAGAAAAAAGAATTTTAAAAAGAGAGAATACGAATTTAAAAATATCAAAATATAAAATTATATACACAAAGACTTTGAAAAGATTATTATAAATATATATAAAACAAAGTATCGCTTTCAGGAGATAGAAACTGAAGTGAAGTATCCCATAGTGTACAATTTAATTTGATTATTCCAATCCGGTGGGCGTCGATTGTGGTATGCTTGCAGTGACTCGCGCACATAGAACCAGCACGTTGTATTGTATCCAGCATAGTTGAGTCCGCAATTGTTCTCCTACCATCTATGTATGTCATCTACAATACTTCCATTGAACAAAATCTCATATTGAACGCTATATATTAAGCTAGAGTTAGTGCAGTGGTAATTGAACTTATGTCTAAATCTTAAGATCTGAATTTGAATATTGAGTATAATGGCTTCATGTGCAAAGTGTAAGACTTATTAGAGTGATCAAAGCATCAAATGGCGTATTTTAGTGTATATACTTAATTAATATTTTCTTATTTCACGTGTCATTTCTTAAAATATCAAAAGACTTCTACAAAGGAGTATTAACTTTTGGAAATGAGATGCATGTTAGAAAAATATAGAGGTGTAATAATTGTCCTTTTTACGGAACTTACTACTCAGTTAAAGAATTTAAGCAAAAACTTATCAGCGTAAGTTGATGTATTTAATCTAAATTTTGAGCCAGGATCGTCGATTCGTGTTGGCCAGTTTTTATTTAACATATCTAAAAGTATTTGTTTCTTATATTTTTTTCTAAATGAAAATACATTTTTTTATTATATTCTGAATGTGAGGTAGTATTTTTTTGACACGATGAAACACTCCCTCAGGCCTCTTTTATAAGTAAAAGTTGTTGTGGAGTTCGGGAAGCTTACCTAGAAGCGGTAGAGGCTAACTTGATGAGCAGGGATCATTTAAGAAACTTGGGCCTTGCGCATTTACTCTCAGCGCCTTAAGGTGTCGGGTATATGGTCAAATCTCTTGTATCGCTTTATATAAATTCATTCACAGTCGATGTTGGGTAACAGCTCCAGCTTGAATTCTCAACATTCTCCCCTAGTGTGAGCCACCCACATAGCTAGCCTTGATTCAAACTTGGATCCTACTCCAGATCCCCACCAAGCCCAACATGGCTTTAATACCACTTGTTGGGAATCAGAGAAGCCTTTGGGAGCAACAACAAATTTGCCGATTAACTAGACCAGCTAAAAAACTTGGGCCAATGCATCACCATGCTTTAAGGTGTCGGGTATATGAGTCTTATAACATATATCGCCGTATAAGCTGCATTTTCAGGCCAGATATAGGGTTTAGCTAACAATTGAATTCTCGACAAATGTTAGTCAGCGCTAAATTGATGTATTTAGTTCAAATTTTAGACGTAAATCGTTAACTTTGCGTTAGTCGATTTAACTATAAAAAGACCAAAGTAGTCTTATTTTATAACAATGAAAAACAAATTTCATAATCCGATATTTGCGTTGCTTCAAAAAAATTTGATTTCAAGGAGATTCTATCAGAGTTGCACGTGCATGCAATCCATAACTATTTTTTTCCCTTGCTTCTTTATATGATAGCCCAACTAATCGGCCGGTGAAAGAGTTATAAAGTTGTCGCACTGATTAGGGATTGGAATTGATGATGAATTGGATTCTTAGCATGTGTTGGGTTTAATTTGATGGTTCTTTTAATTATTTTAAACAAGTTCTTTGCACGTATACTTTGATCATGATTTCTGTGTTTACCTATTGTTTATCGCAGAAGCCACATGGTCAGTTAACCGATGAAAGAAGCCAAAGGTTGCAGACGTTAAAACGTTATTGGATATGGGAAAGCATGGTTAGGTATACTGCTATATAACAATCATCACTCCTGTTCAATTGGAATTATTGACTGAACTGCTTCCCATGTGCCTCTAATATATAATAATTTGCACCGTAAATGACAATGACAAGTGTTTCGGCATGGGGCAAAAAGCCCTCTAAGGAACTTGCTTTGGCTCAATCCAGGTTTGAAGCACATCCCAAACACGTTTTAGAACAAAGCTGCGCACCTCATTAGGACATCGGGGGGCCGGCGGCTAGGATCACTCGACTAGATTCGAGGACGGGCCAAGAATAACCGTCTCTATAAATATAGGTGAAGTCCACCAATTCTAAATGCGCTCTCATTCCTTGCACATTCCTTACTCATATCTTGACTTAGGCGTGAGTGTCTGCGTACACCCGGCGTGTGGGGCGAAGACTAACTTTCGGACCGCTCGAGCTAGATCTTCAAAGAGCCAACTCCAATCTTCAAGGATCAAGAAGCAAGACCACCAAGCTCCTCGGACAAGGTACATCAGAACTCGGGGCCGGACATTGGCGACCATAGTGGGAGCTCGTCGTTGTCGCTTCCGCTCGGCCTTGCTTCTACCTCCAACTTTCAAGCAACCTGCGTCTCGAATCATGCCTCCCCAGGCGTCCCTGACTTCGGGCTCGATCGAGCTCGAGCGCGGCACCTTGGCACCACGCATGACGGCGAAAACCACAATGGCCATGTCCATACATTGCCTTACGAAGAAGTTTATGCTGCCCCGATAGCGACAAGACCTCCACTTCCACCCGCATGCGTGCGTCGATCTTGCGCGAGGCTCTGCAAGGCTGTTAGCCATCTGCTGAGGCGTGTTGGGCGTCGGGCCGAGAGACTTGGTTTAGCGAGAACATCGGGTTGGAGATGGCGCTCTGGCGAAATTCCCACGAGTTCAACCTTGGCCCGAGTTCAACCATGATGCGCCTCGAGCGCCATATCACGCCAGCGTCGGGCTTCACCGCAGTGCGACCTACAATTTACGATCGAAGGAAAAAGTCGCTTGAGGTAAACCTCGAGACTCCTCCGTCTCCGGCCCAGGTTCGGGATCAGGGGCGATCACAGTAACTCCTCCTCAGTTCCTCCTCCTCGCGGCTTGCCCGTGTCAGAAAGAAAGCTAGTCCTGGCGCAAGACCAATGGAAAGGGCGTCGCTCGAGGAAAGTCCTCATCTCGAGATGAGCATTACAAATACCCGAAAACACAGGAGAAACCACACGCCTCGAATTCCCTCGGCGGGAAAACCGGCCGGATGATCACATCGGCGACTTACGACCACACCACGGACTCTGAGGTGCTCTGAAGAAGTCTGGCGCAAGCTCTTCCCCGCCGCCCAAAAAGAGTGCCTCGAAAATGGTACAAGGAACTTATGGCGTCCGTCGTCTTGGGACCGATTCGCAAAACTCTTCACTATCGCTTTACATCCTCGAGGCTCGAAGCCCAAATCTGTGGACATATTGCGGGACGGTATGCGGGGAAAAAGCGAATCCTCGAGTATATTGAGAGATACAACAAAAGCGGGGCGAGGTGCACTGGCGTGTCGGATGGCGTCTGAATGATGTTTATGAGGCACGACCTCGGGAAGGAACCTTGTTCCATGTCGATGTCGTGCCGTCCTCAGAATACTCTAGATGAATTCCTAAGGCGCGACCAGCGCCACATCGACTACGAAGAGTCCAACAACGCGATGGAAGGCTGCTTTGCCACCTCGGCCCGGGGAAAAGGCAAAGAAGCTAAGGAGAAATCCAAAAAAAGCGATGGCGAGCTCAGGAATGGCGCTCGAGTTCACCGATTACTACGCCTTTGAACACATGAACACCAAGATTCTCCAGAATGCGCCAATGCGAGTTCAACGATGTCAAATGGCGGAACCAATACCTCGAAGACACACCACTAACAAGAAGACCTATTCCGGATATCACGGGAGCCACGGGCGCGATAATGAGGATTAGGAGTCTTGAAAGATGATATTGAAGACCTCGTTCAACGAGGCAAGTTAAAGTAGTACCTCGAAGTCGATGACAAGAAGAGCGCTCACCTCGGAAATCAAAGCGGTATCAGCGAGTAGCAAAGCCACTTTACGATGGCGACTCGACTCGGAAGACTCATCGAGTCACATCACCAACACCGAGTGGCGATGGTGATCATGGGAGATATTCCACGAAGGTCGTGGCAAAACCTGGCTGTTCTATGAAAAGGAGGTGGAATGACATACTTGACATCGAGAGCGAGCGTAACCCGATTGTGATCAAATCCAACATATCTCCTCTCTCTTTCGGCGATTCCGATATGCTCGATGGCAAGACAAATAAATGGATGCCCCTCGTCATCTCGTAGTAGTGGTAGGCCGGCGTCAAAAGAATTCGGTCGTCGGGGAAGCTCGTCGGACCTCGTGTTGAAGAACTCCTTCCCGAGCTTAAAACATCGAGTCTACCTTTTCGGCCTATGTGGCGGAGGCCTCACCGGTTTTAACGTGGCGCGTACAATTCCACAGGGTATGTGGAGCTACTGAAGTCATGGGCGGGGGCGATGAGCGGCTCGAAGACTATCAAAACCGGGTTTCTCGTCTTTTGCCATGCACATCACCGTATTAGTGTATCATAGAGGCGGCCGGCCTTGGGCAAGCTGGGTGTCACTTCCTTTGTCCACCTTAAGATGAAATTCTTTTGGAAAAAGATGAAGTGGTTACAATCTCCACGGATAAGCGAGGCCATGAATCGCGCCACTTATCTCTGCGTGAAGGAAGGCGTCGCGTTGAAAGAGAAGTTGCGTAAAGTCGTGTCGGCGAAAAAGGGAAGGAATAGGTGAACAATGGTGATTAACGAGGTACTTTCACCTCATCATAAAAGCGATGATGTAATATTTCCTACCTTTCAAATAAAGAAAAGATTGTCGAAGTACCCTTGTCTATTTTACAAGCACTACTACTTGCAATTTTCTGCGTTACTAGCGTCTGAGCGCGTCGGTGACCATAATTCCCGACTCAGCGCAACACCACTCTCACGACTCGGACAGGCAAGTGGCCACTCGGTGGGCGAAGGATGGCGCGGCCGTCGAAAAGCCGCCCAGCGATTAGAAAGCTGGTATGCTCAGAGGCTCGCGGCGGCCGCTTTTCTTTTCGCCTCGTGCGATTATGCCTTCCAACTATAGTGTTCGAGGTCCTCATCTCCACGGGCGGCGGCGGAAGAAGTCGCTGCCGGCCGCCCCTCTTCGCCCCATGCAATTGTGCCTCCCCTTTTGGTGTGCACGTGCTCATCTCCACCAAAAGCGGAGGAAGATGAGTCTCCCATATATTTTGTTTGTCATTCTTTATACAATGCAATCATGATAATTGAATAGCGATGAACACATCTCTTATGGGCGCTTTCTCAACTTCTTCTTCTTTGCTCTGGTAACCATGTATATTTTCCTATTTAAAAAATTTAAAAGAATTTTGTTAATAATGACAAATTAATCAATTCAAAACAATAATTAAAAATTAATTATTTAAGTAGAACTTACTAAGAAAAGAATTCGACATGGCCTTTTTGAAACTCTCTGAATTGATTTTGTGATTGCGGGTGAGGCTTGAAGGAAGAAACACAGTAAATTAAAAAGATTAATTTTGAAAGTTATATAAAAGGCAACAAAAATAAATTAATAAATAATATACTTACGAATTGCGATAGGTGCCACTTGTAACCACGACCATCGGTAGTAAAGCTCATTGCCTCCATATCAATAGTAAATGTGTAATCCCATTAGCATCAACATGTGTCGAGCTAAGCCCTCGGTGCCTTTTGGAATCACCAGGATCTTTGTGCACTAGTACTACTTTGTTGTGTTGGATTACTTGGCCTGGAATAATAGCATTTAAAAACATGTATGGCTTAGACATACACATTTAAGTGGAAGGGTTATGCGGGGTAACAATAAGCGACCAACAAGAATACGGTGATCAGAGACTTGAATATAGGGTGTGAAACTATCGGGCATAAACCAAGCCCAGAACATTGCGAGGATCACTAGAAAAATGCGGATGAACACGATCAAAATGCTTCGAAGCTTCACCATCGGATGGGTGGCGTAATTCACGAGAATTGTTTCTATTTTCATGGTGCCCGTCATTTTACCCGCGGTCTCTATTGAAGTAGCCTTGGTATAAGCGGCGGATAAAACATTTCTTTTAAATGGAACGGTTTGCCTCTGCTCGTCCACTTTCCTGGCGACCGCGATAAGCGTGGCTCTCCACCTGACTTGCATTAAATCGACTCTCCATCATTTATGCCAAACTCATTGTTATAATAGAGCATGCAACCGGACACACAACAATAAATTCTTTTAGATTTTAAGCCAAGCTTGATACGATATTTTAGCATCATAGTAACTCTGCGGTAAAGTCCTCTAATGGGGTTGCATCGACATCATTTTGGTCATATATTCCATGCCTGACTTCGGCAACATTAAATTGAGACTTAAGACCCAACAATAGAACAAACATTGATAATATTGAGTCATTAGATCCTTCAAATAATAGTTTATTTGTCTCACTCAAATATGTGTAAAACAATTGAACTTCCTCATTTGGAACTTCTTGACATCATATTACGGTTCTTGAAAATCCAAATTTACTCAACAACATCGGATATCATTCCACGATAAACATCTAGCGGTTGGATAATTTGACCTCGGATGTGGAAGCTACTACTTCAACGGAACATTATTTGAAGGATCTACTTCAGCGGAACATTAGCAGCGAGAGCGACTACGCGGTGCCAGTGCTACTTGTTGTGGCGACTCCATATCAATAATTTGGCCTAAACCCATTATTGTACAAATCGACTCGACTTCATCTTCATTTTTATGACATCTAATTTTGCCTTGTCGCGCAAATTCTTCATCACGCTTAGCACAAAAAACAAACTCTTCTACTCCTTGTACAAAAGCGTCTCTTTAAATCGGTTCTTCCGAAACAATCGATCATATATCCACCTACGATCCATGTTTTGGGATCGTTGTACTACTACAATAAATATTATCATTATCATAAAAAGCTGCAACTATTACTTTTCATTTCATAAATAATAAATATTAGGGTAAAATATGTTTTAGTCCCTACAAAATTTACGTTTTTAAATTAGTCCCTACATTAACGAAATAGGCGTTTTGGTCCCTACATTTTTTAGCTTTCATTAAGAGTCCGTCGTTAACTCCATTTGAATAGGCAAGCGAAAATTGGCGTGGTTTTTACGTGGGTTTTTAATTACATGGCAAACCAAACCAAGTCAATCTTGATTAATTACATGGCCTATTATGTCTAAGTTAGGGACTTAATCAATCAAGCCGGGTGGGAGTGCGAGTTAAGCGGGTAGGTTTTAGATCCACATCATGTGAGTCGTATTGATTAATCCACGTGTAAGTTCTTGATATGCCCACGTAATTTAAGAAAACTCACGTCTAAAAAGCCACATCACTTTTTCGTTTGCCTAATCGGATGAAGTCACGACGGGGGACTCTTAATAAAGCGGGAAAAAAATGTAGAGACCAAAACACTATTTACGTTAATGTAGGACTAATTTAAAAAACAAAATTTTGTAGGGACTAAAAACATATTTTACCCTAAATATTACTGTTAATTTAATAAATAGTAATACTAAAACAAAGTTTATATTGTAACACACACACACACACACACACACACACACATATATACACATATTTACATACACTAACAAAGTAAACATTGTATTAATTAATTATAATATAAATAGAATTTCAAAAATATAACACATTTTATATGTTATGTTATGGTAAAATTATAAAGTCGAATACACCCCCACCTACTCCGATTGTAATAGGGGGTATATACGATTTTAAAATAGAATTACAAATCTAGGGGAAAATCGTATATCTGATTGTAATTTTTAACATTTTAGGGGAAAATCGTATATACCCCCTTATGGTATATCGATTTTTTTGAGTTGAGGATATGTTGGGGTTTTTAATTTTGTGAAGGGTATTTTGTGAGTGTCTTTTCACGGGCGTGGGCTTATATGGGAAAATGGTGGGGGTACAAAAAGGGACCCTTATTTATATGCATCACAGTGAAGACCCATATGATTTGACACTCCTACTTTTATATTTTGCACATTCTGTTTCTTATTTTCTCTTTTTACTCTTAATTCTACTCTTTCTTATTGCAATTTCAGGGAAGCGATTGGTAGTGTAAGCTATGTGGTAGTTTTAGTTATCAAAAATAATATGTGTGTTTGGGTAATTAGGTATATTTTAAATTTAGCAACCCCAATAATATAATATGCTAGGCAGAATATATTATGTTATTTAGCTACTCCAATTAACTTTATTTGTCTAATGAGATAAAAGTACAATAACAAGTCCATTAGTTTAATTAGCCTCATTTGATCAAAAAATACTATTATCATCACAAACAAATATCGCATTTTTTGTTAGCGGGTGATTTTAGTGTTTTCATTTTAATTTGACAACTTTGGTCCCCATTTTCTTAATTTACTTAATTTTCCCCTCAAAATCATATATTATTTGCACTTTTGGTCCTCAAAAATATTGAATTTTGAAAAAATAAGGGAATAAAATTGCTCAATCCATAATTTTTAGCAACCAAATTTGCAATGAAAAAATCACAAAGACCAAAATTACTAAATTAGAAGAGCAAAAATGTTTAATTGGTATACACCATCACTGTAAAAACTTTTTAAGGTAGGTGTGATAAAGTCAAACATTTTTATGGCGTGTTGCTTCTTATTTATCGACATTGTAAAAAAATTCTACATTCGCACTTTGCATATGAAAGTAGAGGTGTTAGCGGTGCGGTTTGGTTCGGTTTTGAGCAAAAAATGAACCAGAACATGGAAATAAATAGATGTGGTTTGGTTTGGTTGGTTGGCTTCAAAAAAAAAACCAAACCAAACCAAACCAATGCGGTTTGAATTGGTTCGGTTTTTAATGAGACAAAACTCAATTTAGGGACCATTTGGATAGAGCTTATTTTGAACTTATGAGAAACAAGCATGCAAATAAATAAATTTTTCGTATTATTCATAAGACATCAAGGTAGTTTATGGAAAAACAACTTAGGGAGAGATACAACTTTTGTTAGTGAGAACTTATGAATTAACAATAAAACTTAGTTATCTTAATAAGTTGATTTTCGTAAAATTTCAAAATAAGTTAATCAAACGACCACCTTAAATAAACCACTTCCTTATTCTCTACATGTATTGTTTTGTCAATTTTATTTTTATATATAAGATTTTGCGATTTAGTTCGTTTACATAATCAAAGCGCGGGCCAGCCGAGCCGCGTGGTTATTAATAAAAAAATCGAACAAAATCAATAAGCGGTTTTTGCGATTTTTGGTTTGGTTTGGTTCGGTTCTGATTTTATTAGTTTGGTTCGATTTTGAGCATTTTTATATGAAATAATACATTCATCGAAGGTAAATTCGAGGAAGGTGATGGACAGAAAAGCGTCAAGTAGTAAGTTCAACTTCCACGGACAGAAAGAAACCATGGAATTGAAAAAGAGTGAATAGCATAAAGTTACAATTTGAGTCAATAAACTTGATGGCCAAGTTAGCAACATCATCAAGAAACTTTATGCTTATATAACGCCAATTAATGTTTCCAAATAATTCATCAATTAACAGAGTCATTCTAAATCAAATACAAATTGAGTACAAATTCCAATTCCAAGTGAAAACGCTTTGCAATTAGAAACAAAATGAGTGATAAGGGAACAAGAAAAGCTGGTTTTCATCCATACGAAGATCCTTCATGTTGTTATTCTGTGGCGATGTGAAGATTTCTAAGACAAGTAGGAAGGCTAGTGCAACTAGTGGACCTGAGGCCTCCAATGTTGCAGCATCAAAGCATTTCTCTTCAGCCCACAAAGTGCAGTTCAATTAGTTGAATGAAAAAACTTCATGTGTGTTTTTGGAGTAAAAGGAAGCTCACTTTCCTCTTATATTAAATGAGTCAGCGAAAGTTAACGTGTAATGCCGTCAATTTTGAATCGAATCGTTGATTTTCTTGTACCTATTAATTTATCTTTATATTCTATTAAAGAGGAGTATGTGATACCTAATAGAACAATTTCTGTGTTTGTTTGGAACTAGGCCATAATTAGCCTTCTAGGTTGAGTGGGTTCACCATAGTATCCCCATAGATTAGGTCCTCTGAGTTTGCTACATGGGATGATCCCACGAAGTTTATATGAAGAAGCTACCCACCTCATGTGAATCACACATGCATTATTTGCAAGTGTTGGACAAGGAATCGGTGTTATATAGTATTATCATTTGATAACGAATGAAGTAGAAAAAATTAATCGCAAATTCCTTGCTCTCTCTTATCTTCTTGTAGTAGCCCTTTGCTCGAAACAGGGGCATCATTTTATTATAGCTTGCATAATAAAACCAAAACTTAATATCTTTAAGTTTTAGGGAATAGCGGATGAGGCGTGTTTATTAGCGGGTGGTAATATTTTTATGTCATTTTACGTATATCATTTATTTTAATCACAAGTTTCTAAACACGTAATTTGTCATCATTGGACTTATCAGTGACTTCTTGTTAGCTCATGTGCTATTAATCATTCGCATTTATCATTATTTTTCACAAAGCAAATTTGTACATAACACTTGAATTATGAAGCGAGCAAAATCTTTTTAGTTATTTGTTTGTATATTATATTTGGATATGCATATCATGTCTTCAAAATAATTTGTACAGCTATAATTTCTCATTCCCACATTAGAGAATAAAGTGATATATAGCAGGATTAATTCCCATTAAGTACTCAACTATTGGAAAATCTTGTGATTGATATTTTCATTGATCTCTCTTAACATATATATAGAACCAAAGGAGTAAGGAGTTGTTGGCTTTATCCACACCAGGAGGCGATTTTAGGGCCCGAGCGATGCTTGCCGGCAGCGCTTGGCCATTTCAACTCTACTTTGTTTATAAAAAGCCCCCACCTAATAAGTGATTTTACTCTATTAAGGATATATAATATATATCTCGTTTGCAAGATGTTTCACAACAAATGGTTATTGCGGTAACAAGATGTTCATTGTTTTGTATTTGTGTTGTATTCGAGTCCAGAGTTGAACCTCAGACTTTCTTAAATTTTGCAATATACATTTTATTATTTTTGATTATAGTAGCATCTTGAGAGTGGGATGTATGTGTGTTGCAATCAAAATGTTTTTACATATTTGTTAATTGTTTTGCATTTATTTTTGGTGACAATATATATTTTCATAGTATAAAATAAATTCAATCGTATTTATGATTAAAAAAATCAAAGTTAGCTTTTTGAAAAACACAAAGTTACCTTCTTGTCAGGGCTCTAAAAAAATCAAAAATTACCTTGCTGCTTGGGCTCTAGAAAAATTACAGACATACTTTATCACGCCAATCTCACTAACATATATAACACTTAACTAATGACATGTAATTGAAAAAAAAATCACCCATTACTAGTGACTTATCAAGGAGACTTTTTTTCGAGACAGAGGGTATCCATGCTGAGCATGATGACTAATTCCCTCATTTGGATTAGAGGCACATCGAAAGGTGGGACAAGCGGCCTAGAGGATTTAATGTTGCTCTGTACCAATGAGACTTGATATAACGGAACCGATGAAAAAATGTTTTAAGGTGTGTTACATATCCAAATATAATGCAAAAACTTACTCTTTCCCATTGCAGTGAGTGAGAAGAGTGAAAAGTGTGTGTCGTTAAATGTTGAGGTTAGCCTTGAGTTTAAATACTTGGGTTAGAAATAACCCGTGTGTTGCTACAAACAATCTTTTAGTTGAAAAAGGTTTTGCATTTTGTTTCCATATGATTTTCAAAGATTAGACATGCTTCTTTTTCAAATTCATAAAAAGTTTTCATGTTCAATATCAAAACTACATTTTTTGACAACCATATCATCAAAAATCAAAACTTTTCATTCAAAGTTGAAGAACATCATCATCAGACTCGCAAGGTTTATCCTCTTCTCGCTTGTCCCTCAAGTCCTCACCAACATAGCCTTCATTGCTTTCTTCTTTGGGTTTTTGTTCTTAAGTTTTGGACAATTAACCTTGAGATGCATGGTTTGTTGCATTCAAAACATCTTGGTTGGTCTCCTTTCTCATCAATGTTATACGGATTTCTTTGAAAAATCACCTTTCCTAAACTTGTTGAGCGTCATTTTTTGAATTTTTTTAGCAAGCATAACCATGTCTTCTTCATCATTCATCATCATCGATTCAACCACTTTCTTTCTTTCTGATTTGGAAGACTTTCGACGAAAAAGAGACCTCTTTTCTTTTACCACTTTTTTCTCTTTTCTTACACCACTTCAAATGCTAGAAGAGACCCAATTAAATCTTGATAAAGAAATATCCAAAGGATAGCACATGTCTTGGAAAAAATTCACGCTTCATCTTAGCTTCACTTTATATCTTTGCATTCAAGCTTCTTTTGTAGAATGTTTCAAGTGCATTGGCAGGTGCATTCCTTCATCTTGGCGTAGATGCTTCTTTTACCGGCTTTTGTTATCGACCCTTTTCTTTTTTGTAGAATGTTCGATTGCTTATTTTGTCAGTTCATTCACTCAAGCGGTGGTATAATTTCTTCTTTATTGAGTTTTTGGAAAAGACCCATTTGATCTATTGGCATGGCTTTGATACCACATTGTTGACTATAATGAAGGTTTTATTTTCAAAAATGAAGACATTCCTCTTTAATAAAAGACCCAAGTGATCAGAAAAATGCACAGATAAAATATATAAACGTTATATTTTAAAAATGATAAAAAAATATGCGATGAAAAAAGATAAATGAAACAAGTGATAAAGTTTAAGATAATAACGTGAAAAAAATGCAAGGGAAATAAGTTTAAACAATTAAGAGGTTATAAACCGATAAGTCAAATAAAATTCAATGAAAGATGAAAAAAAAAATAAACAACCTATGTCTTTAATCGATGAAAAAATAAGAAAAGAAAAAGATGAATACTGAAATAATAAATGTGTTATGAAAGTTAATGAAAAAATATGGATTGAAAAAAAATCGAGTAACAATATAAACAAGTGTCTTTTTAAATCGAGCTCTGAAAAAAAATATGTCGATTGTTTTCTTTCCAAAAAAGTTCTTTAAAACATAGAAATTGTTGGATTTTCGATTTAAGGAAATCTTTAGCTTTAAAGAAAAATCGCTTTCAAATGCGATTGTTGTCGCTTATTTAATAGCTTTTCTTTTAAGTTTTGATTAGATTAACTCATCAAAGAATCAATAAATAATTAAATTTAAGGATTTCTGGGCTAAAAATCATTTCTTGCACCCTTGCAATTGATAAAAAGACACCTCAACTAAAACTCAACACCACCGCCTCAAAACAAATGAATTAGTTTTTAATTAAGATTGGTGTTTAGAGTTTTTCTACTTTTTAAAGGAGGAAATAAGAATGAATCTTCCAAAGAATAAGAAAAAGAAGGGGTGTTTTGCATGTTAGAGGAACAAGGTAAAATTGAATCTCTTTGGTGCAGGGGTTGGTTTGAACACTTTGTCACCATCAACGTCGGCCATTGTTGATGGTCTCTTGTTTCTTGCTTTGAGGTCTCAACTTTACTTGAATTAACAATGTTTTTGGAGATGAATTGTTTTTAAAAAAAAAGAATATAGGAAGACCAATGGGATAAGCTGCTCGGCAACACAACCGGTGCACATAGTACTCACGGTGCAAGCCAGCACATTAACACTCATTGGTTTTCGATATCCTTTGCTCACCACGTCGACCACTTTGGCACCACACAACCCATAAAATTAAAAATGCAAACAGCGGTGACGATGCATATCCATGGTGGCCAACTCAACAATGACATGGATCATTCAAGAACATGCATTCCAAGATTCGGTGAAATACGTACAAAAATACACAACGCATATATGTAGGAATGCACGCATTTGTGAAAGAACTCAGTGATTCCTAGTACAAAAGCTACATGACGACAGAAAACCCTTCTTTTATAAAGAAAGATGACTCTTTCTGTAATAGTGTTGGTCTGTCCAACTTTAGGTTTATTTAATTTGTGGGTTTCCGTGGATCCTCTTGTATTTGTATTTGTATTTGTTTTTGTTTTTCATACAATAAATCACTAGGATGTTGCATATAATTGCTTAGCGCTAGGTGCCAACCTAGTTGGGATGTCTTTTGCTGGTGAGGCTACGAGTCAGCCGATAAGTCATGATAAAAGTAAATATTGTACAACTCAATTCCCATCTCTATACTTCAACCCATCTATGACTTTCTAGGTCTTCTTGTTGGCACTGACTAACTTGGGTCCTATTGCCGAAAGTATAAAGGTTTTTTTTTTGGTCATCAAAGTATAAAGGTTAAGTTGGCTTCTTAGAAAGGGTCTCTCGCCTCTATTATGGGTAAGGTTTAATTAGTAAAATCCATTTCCAATACAGGTTGTCTTGCACTTTCAATACTTATACATGGCCATCATACTTATTTTCTTCTTAATGTAAAAATATCTTACACATGCATCCAATGATGTCAAGAATTTAACTTGTATCAAAATTGTCTTCTTAACTTAACTTGTGTCAAAATTATTGTCTTTTTAATGTAAAAGATTAATTTGTATCCACTGCAAATGTAAAAATAATCTTACACATGCATCCGTGAACGGATGCACATATAGAAGTGTGGGGGGCAATTGCCACCACACCATAAAATATATTTTACTAGTGATGTTTAGTAAAAATATCTTTTGCCCCCATAAAAAAATAGGGTTTGCCCCATAAGTTACCAACTTTTTAGAATGTTTGCAAAAAATTATAAGGAATATAAGTGAGAATAGTTGGTACTAATTTTATTTTTCTCTAAAAATGAAAAGTATTAGTTAAATCATTAAAAATTAAATATCACCAAACTAGTATCTAAAAAAAGTACTAAAATATCCTTAAATTTTATTTTAAAATAATTAATTTGACCGATATTTAATGACCAAATTTGATACTTTTCATTTTTTACGGACTAAATAAGTGTTAATTTTTGTATCTATCTGGGTATATACTCTTTTTTATCATGAGAGTATGTATTTTTTAAATGTTTACAATATTATTTTAAGGAGATATATCAAATTATTTTTTTGCCCCTGCCACTAAATATTTTTGGATCCGCCACTGCATGCATCCAATGATGTGGAATGTGTTGCCACATTACTTAATGAGCATGACAAGTCATGTTTTTTAAACTCATTAAATAAGATGACAACATATTGAAAAGTAGTTATGTTTTGTGTTCTTCTCCGTAGGAGATTCTCTCTATTTAGAATTTGACTGTACAAAAATATCATACAAGTATTTTGCTTTCCAAGTTTATATCCACACACCCAAATAACTAAGTCTTTTTATCATAAAATTGCCACCCAAAAGCAAGTAATAATCATACAAGCGAAATACATGGTGATTTCATTGCACAAATAATATTCAGGGTTATTCTAGTTTCAAAATAATAAGTTAAAGGAGTGCAATTAAACATAAATAAATGGGGGAGGATGTACAATAACCACAAGGAATGATATATATATTGTAAGAAATCTGGATGCAAGTGAAGGCAGTCTCATTAAAAAGCCAAATGAATCACTTGTATGTTTTCATTCTTTTTTGAGCTTGATCTGAGTCTTTTCTACTACCTGCTGCATCTCTAAAATGTCCAATTGCTTGGTTGCTAGAAAGAGGGTTATCATGATTCTGCAGAATTGGAAAGCAACAAAAACAATTACTCTTGAAACAAAAATGCACCATTCATACATAAAAACCAGCTTTGCCACTTTAATTGACAGCCTCTGAAACAGGTTAACAGACACGGATGCGCCCAAATGACGATTTGTATACACATTAGTACTTAATTTTGCACATTTTGGATTTTTGACTTTGGAGGATATTGCTCATTTGAACTTTTACCAGATAGAAAATTAAAAACTATATCATCAAAGAATACACCTAACATATGATTTTAGTTGTCCAATAATATTTTGAGCGAATTTAATCCCTCAATTTTATTTGATTGATATTTGGAGCATCCTTGTGAACAAGCTTTAAATTTTCAATTAAAACAAAGGTTTCATCTTTTTTTTTTTTTTTAAATACAGATCCACCAAGCTTCACTTTATTTCACGACCCACTAACACATGCTTTACGATTATCATATTGCAAGAAACAGACAGCATGCTTAATATGTATAGGGTATTTTAGAATGGGAGACCCACAGGTTTAAGTAAGCTAGAAAAATACACATGTATCCACTAAGTTCGACTTTCATAATAATGAAAATTTCTGATATTGGCAACACGACACCGAGATGATTTAAATATAGTCGCATATCCTACTAACCTTCAATAGCGTATGTTTCTACCTATATACTGTGATAGCTTTGTAAAAGGACCGGAAGACGTGTGTGATGTATTATGACGACCAACTCTATATAATCGTCAAAATCACTCTCCAAATTTGATATACATAGTTTATTTACCATCAAACAATTTTTCTTCTATTCGCTCTTCACAAAAAATTACCTCTTTGCCAAATCAATGGCACAAAACACAGTCTCTATTTCCTCAAACCTGGATGTTGTTGCCTATCTTGCACTTTGATGTTTTGAAAGAGAATATTCTCTTTCAGTAAGAGCAGCAGAAAGACTACGCCCATGATACATCACACACGCTTTGTTGGATCCTATTACAAAGCTATCACAAATATAGGTAGAAACGTGCGCTATTGAAGGTTATCAACAGAAAATGCGCAGTACGATATGTGACTATATTTGAATCATCTCGGTGCCGTGTTGCCGATATCAAAAATTTTTATTATTATGAAAGTCAAACTTGGTGGATACATACGTAGTATGTATGAGAGAAATCAAATGCATGTGATTAAGCTAATCATCTCTTATATACCTCATGCCACATGGGTTGCTATTAGCTATACACATATACATATACATGTGTATTATATATATATATATATATAGCTAGGATATATAGTAAATATTATATTATCGTCTATCTATACTTTTCGCTTTTATGGAAGACCATGACAATAAATATTATATTTATATTCATTCATATATATTGTATTATTTGTTGTAAATATTATGTTACAAACACACGAATTGATCATGAATATGGCGCCGAAAATCAAAGATCGATCACGCTCCTTTGCGCGACTTGTGATAAATTATGTACGTATTTGTCCACATATATCATGTAAATACTACTTCATATAAGCTATATAAAAAAAATGTTGCATCGGAGTCATTATCAAACTAGGTTTATGTGATCTGATGCCTGTTTTCGATTTATGACTATTTATAAATTTATCAAATCATGATAAATTATTGAACGAAATATTATAAATCATCATAAATCAAAAACAAGCATTGGATTACATAAAACTAGTGCGATAATGACTCCGATGCACCAACATTTTTTTATAGCTTATATGCGGTAGTATTTACATGATATAATATAATATGTACAGTACAAGTACTTACATAATTCATCACAAGTCGCATACAGGCGCTGGCGTGGATCGATCTTTGATTGTTCTTGTTATGGCCATAATCAATTCTCTAACGTCGTAACATAATATTTACAACAAATAATACAATATATATAATATAAATACAATAATTATAGTCTAATATTCTAAAAGAAGACTCACGTCGAAATTTCTACATATACATATATAACGCACCAGGCCATGGTCTTCCATAAAAGTGAAAAGTATAGTGATAATATAATATTTACTACATATCTTAGCTATAGCAAAATATAAATATATATATATGTGTGTGTGTGTGTGTGTGTGTGTGGCTGATAGCAACCCAGGTGGCATGGTATATAAGATGGTCAACTTAATCATATGCACCATTTCAGTTGATCCAAATTTATGCCATTTTTCACCTATTTGCAAAACAGTTGGTGTCTTTTCAAGTTCTCAATATTGTTCATAGCTGTTAGCAGCAAGGGACACCATTGTGATGGCGCCATAGGTGTAGGCTTGGAGCAGAGCGGGCAAGGAGTCCATGGTGGATATTCTGGATTCGTACGACTCGATAGCAAGAACTGAGGTTGGCTGGTTGAAAAGGAAGTGAGAGTCAATGATGTGGCGGTGTTTGCATGAAGGAAACAAAAAGAAGTCAAGAGAATTATTTGCGAAAGAAATATAGGGGGAAGGAGATGAGCCACCGACAGTGGGTAACATCGCCAAAGAGAGGCGTGCAGGCATCAAAGGCTGGTAAGAGGTTGCAATATGCGATGAAAATGGAGAGAGAGAGAGAGTGGGGGGAGAAAGGGGATTCAAGACGGAGAGGGAGAAATCTGATAGAGAGCGCAAGGGAAATGGATCAAGAAAGAGTGATAAAGGATTCACAAGGATGGAGGTAGTCGGCAGTGGTGGAACCGCTGCATGCAGAGGCAGATTGATGGTGTAGTGACTGAAAAATCCAAAGATCTTTTGAAATCAATTGACTCTTCACCGACGTTTACTTGGTTAGGAGAAAACATTGGAAAACCTTGGTTCGAGAGTCAACTATTCGCTTTCTTCTTGTTTTTGTGTTGGGGATTGAATGGGTAACCTCTAATTCTCTGGCCCCTCTATCGCGATCTCTTTCCAGCTGATTTTTCTCTTTTTCTCCTTATTTTTTAATGGAGTCAAAAGATAAGTGGGGGATTGGTTTTGTGGAAACAATGGAAAGTTGAATGTTGATGGGTGACCTTATGGACGCAATCGGGTTCTGCAGGAAGAGAGGGTGTTGTGACTTGTGAGTATAGAGGGTAGTGAGGATGGCTGAAGAGGTCTCTGTCGATGGGTTTCTACATTTTTACTTCCAGAATATTTCTCTTTCTTTTGCTTGGACCCCGCTCAATTTATACATTACTCTATTTTTTCTCCACCTTTATTATGTTTATCTTTCCTTTCCTTATAATACACTCAAACCAAACATTGGACTCCCTCCCTTTTGCAGGATAGCATGCCTGAGACAATAGTAGTGATGACAAAGACAGTTATACAATATCCTCTGAGATGTTGACAGACATGTGCTCTACTTTACTTGCGAAGAAATAGCCAACAGGGAGACTTCGAACCAAAAGAGCATTTTTTCTACACCCGAAATACTTGTGTTTTCATTTCATTTCTTTTTGTATTTTTATTTTTGAGTACTAATTTTAATTAGAGACTAATGAGGAAGGAGTGGCAGGGTGGGCCGCATAGACGTGGCAGGGAACACAGAAGGAGTGGTAGTGTGCTGCAGCGTGCAAGGAGTTCATCTATGCGGCAGGGAACAAAGAAGAAGTGGTAGTGTGTTGCAAGGAGTTCAGTGGTGCCGTGTTCATGGGCACTAACAGGCGCTAGCAGTAAGGAAATCGATGGTGGTGAGCTTTCACGGGTAGTTTGGTTCAATAAGAGCAGTGATGCAATGTTGTAGCGGTGACAGCATGCAACTGGGAACATGCAGGTAACGGACTGTTAGCTCGTAACTTTGTGGATACAGGTGGTTGATGAAGAAAGTAAGTTAAGGGGCCAAGCAAAGGAAGAGAAAGAGGTTTCACAATGGTTGGTTTGGTTATGGCAAAGCATCATATGGATAATACTAGCCATAGAGTTTAGACACTGTTCTTACTGTTCTAGACACAAATGTCATTTTCATTCCAGATGCAATGAGACAGTTACAATACACCGGTTGAGACTGACAGTATGTGAGGAATTATTTCGAAGTTTTCTCCAAGAAAGCTTATACACAGTTCAGCTAGTTGGTCACAAATCTAAACAGTTGATTTTTTTCAAAATATATCCTACAGTGTAAAATGGCTTCTTAACCGATACGGCGATACCCTAATTTTTTAAGTTTAACACGATCAATAATCTTATATGAAATATATAATATAATGTTTGTTGAATTTTTTTATTAAACATGGACAGATGATGATATTCTTTTATACAGCATATTATATATACTAAAAGTGTCAAAATATACTTCGTAGACGTCTTGGTAGTAAAAAGGTATAAGTATTCATGAAGAGAAAATGTAATTCATTATTTATACCTTGGGAGAAGAGGTTGAGTCATTTGGTCCTTTGTTAGCTCGCTTCCCAAGATTAATCTGAACTGAGATGCTAGCCTGTGAGAGATCTAAACCAGCACTCTGTAGCGCTTGAGTTAGATTATCCAACAACCTGTTCAATTTAAAGAGGACAAAGATACTGATTGAAACCGGTTCAAGTTAAAAATTAACAACAGAAATCTGATTTATTAATAAACAGAATCAGAATTTAATTTACAATCAAATCACACAGAACACAACAATTCTAGAGAAGATACGAGAGTCTCTAGTCTCTCCCAATGCCTAAAAAGCCCCAATTTCCATAGATAATGTTCTTTTTTTTTGACTAACCAAGATAATGTTCTAACTACCCATTATTCCCTATTTATAGGCAATTAGCTCCTATTCTAACTGCTCACAGCAATTACATCTGAAAGTTATCTCCTATTTTAATTGTTCACAGCAGTTACATCTGATAGTTATTATTAATAAACTGCCTACTATTAATAATCTGCCTGTTAAAAATACATAAAACTGTCTATTTCTAACAGATACTTTCAGAAATACTACATCATTATCCTAGTAGCAGATAAATATTCATCTAAGCCATTTTGACAAAAGTTACAAATGTTTATTTAATACAAAAATGATGTTAAAATATCATAGTATCTAAACACAATTTAATAATACGTGCATATTAAATAATCAACATTTTAACTTAGTGATAAAAACCACCGCAATAACTTCTAACTTAGTAATATAGCCTAGACAAGAACAGGCACAATAGCTTCTAATTAAGTCAGACCAGAATTGACCAGACCAGAATACACAATCATAAATTCAAAGTTTACACAGAATTGATTTTGTAATTACACACCCTTGGGAGTATGCACTCGAGATGCTTATTGTCCCTCCTTCAACTGTCAGATCATCCTGCTGGTTCAATTGTTCACTAGTTGTTGGGCATTCAGTTGATTGTGCATCAGAAACAGTTCCCTGAAGAGGATGGGCATGTACACCATCACTTCTGACAGGGACAGACATGTTTGCATGCATAGCCATGGGCGGCAGAGGAATTCCCTTGCTTGCTAAATCAGGTTGCCCTTCTGCTGTCTTGCTGACGATATCCCTTCCGCAATCAGGGTCTATCATATTCTGGGTGCCACTAAGCATAGTTGGAGAGATACTAATGTTGCTTTCATCAAATTTTCCAGGGAAAGGTGATACTGGACCTGAACCATTCTTCACAGTTGGAGGTTGACCAACGAAGCTTTGAACTCGCCAATGGCTGTTTCTCTGAAAAAACATTAAAGCAGGTAAGCAAACTATATCGATAACAATTATGACACAATTAGGGATTTGCATATTCAAAAGCACAAAATCCTAAACTATGGTTTTTCTAATTTACCCATGGCATCAACTTCGAGGGCTCTTGATTCCAACCTTGATATGACCCTTCATATTTTTGTACCTTTTCCTGTAGGTATTGAACATACTCAATCACCTGCAGACAAACAAGACAAATCAACAGGTCCTTATATTCTTAATCATTTTGAACATGCAAAATATAATCACTTCTCACATTTCAAAATGTACCTCTAATAAGAATGATGCTGTGTCCCTCTTTTGATCACATTGAGGTATGAGATCCTCAATATCTGAAATCTGAAGGAAAAGGTCACTGATTATCAATCTCAAAAGATCACATTAACAACAAAACAAGCCTTTTTCCCATTAGATAAACTCTCATATACTTACTTATAAAAATAAGACCTCAAAAATTCATTACAAACTTCTCATTTAGTACACATCATATGTTAGTTCAGCCTTTGATATCAAAAGGTTTTGATCCAAAATATGAAAATTAACAGATATCCTCTTTTGTCAGTCTTGTAACACATTATTTACATAGCTTTCACATTCATTAACATGAAAATTATCTCAAATGTAAAGAAACACCCAAAATTCTCAGAACTAATTCTGCAGTACAATTTCTTAAAACAAAAACAAAAACTGAGGCAATGAAGTCAAATGATCCACTAGAAAATGAAAATTTAAATTACTTAGACATACCTCTCATTTATCTTGCTTCTTCTTCGCTGCTCAGTTACAGAATGTTTCGATCTCACTGTGCTAGCCTTATCAATAGCTTTTGCATCTGCTTTCACAACCAGCACCCCAAAAGACAAATAAAAGATCTCAAACAAGTCCAATACCACCATACAAATTATAAAGAAAGGTTAACCCCAAAATTTTATGCACAAAAATCAATAATTTTTAGAAAATCTAAATTAAAAATAAAAACTCAAGAAGCATTCACAACCTCATACAACATTCAGAAACACCTCATAATTGGATCTAACAATGGTACCTTTGTTGGTATTAGGGGCAGAGGAAGGGCCTTGTTTCTTTGAAGAAGCGAAATCTTCCTCCTCGTATTCGTCTTCTTCTTGGTTCCCCTTCCCTGCTTTCATGGTTGTAACAGTTCTGAATCCGAAAAGGAAGAGAACTTTAAGCGAAAGGAAAACCACAGATGGGAAATTGAGAATGAAAAGGAAAAGGGGGATTGGGTACTGAACCTAGAGATTGAGATTCACAAAGAGTGATCTTCGCCGGCGTTGAATTGGCAGAGAATGTCGCCGGCGGCAAAGGACATGAGTCACCACCACCGGAGAGAAAAGGAAAGATAGCATGTGGTTGAACCCATGCGTGTGTCTCGTGAGCCTTCTTCGTTTCGCAATAAACCCTTTTACTTTTCCTCTTTTCTTTCTTAATCATTTTCCTCTTTTCTTTCTTAATCATTTTCCTCTCTTTCCCTGAATAATAATAATAATAATAATAATAATAATAATAATAATAATAATAATAATAATAATAATAATAATTTATAATAAAATAATTTTGTAATTAAAACTAATAGGGTGATTCTAGGGTGAAAGATCAAATCAAATCTTTCACCGGTGAAACACTAAAATTGATCGTTGGATATTGTTTAAAATGCCATGAATGGTTAAGATTGAATCAACCCATATTAAATCTCAACCATTGATGAATTTTTATACTACATCCAATGGTCAATTTTAGTGTTTCACCGGTGAAAGATTTGATTTGCTCTTTCACCCTAGAAAGACCCAAACTAATATTAATTAGTTTATAATTTTTTTCGAAAACTTTTTAATATTTTTTTTGGAAATAATTAGTCTATATTATTTGGAATTATTGAAAAGTATTACATATATTCATTATTTTTTTATTTTACAAGCTCATTATTGTAATTAACAACTAATAATTGTGAGAATTATTATATTTTTGTTGTAACCATTTTCCTTTGGCTTATCTAAAAAAAATTCCTTTTCTCTTTTCTTACTTAATTGTTTACCATTATTTCCCCTAATAATAAATTACAATTAATATAGTCAACAAATTAGTAATTAAGAATTAAAATTAAAGTATGACATACATAATAATAATAATAATAATGATAATAATAGTAATATTATTGTGTCAAAAAATAATAATAATAATTATTATTATTTAAATAATTTTTTTGACAAATTATATATATATATATATATATATATATATATATATATATATAATCCTTGCAAATATATGTCTCGTTCAGTAAAATTAAATTTTGTTTTTTAATATAAAATAAAAAAATTCAATCCTTGAAAATATAGGTTCCATCTAGTTTAGTCTTTAAACAAATAATATTTTGTTTCTTGTCCTTACAAACATACATTTTATCTAGTTTGGTTTATGTCATATGCAAAACATTTTGCTTTAGGTATTTTTACCGCTCATATTTGAGGGGAAGTTGGAAGTTATTTCTAATAATGATTCTTGTGAGTCAATTTCGGGTTCTACTAGGAAAAGTATTTTTTTATAATTCTTTTCTATAAAGGGGCAATTTAAGGCAACTGGGGGAGTGTAAAAAGGTAATTTCTCTGGTTGAGGGGATGATGAAGGACTAGTTGAGGTAAAAGCAGAAGGTGAGACTAATCTAGATTGCATAGGTGGACGTAATGCTCTAGGACTACGAGAAGCTGGTGATGAGGGATAGAATGAAGGTAAGGATAAGGGAGTTAATGGGGTAAAACGGTTTGTGTTTTGAATTGAGGTAGAGGGAGTTTGTAATACCTGTTTAGACGTAATTCCTTTTGTAATGCCTTTGTTAATTCCTTTAAGAGAGTCCTCGAGAGGAGGACCATAGCAATCTTTGTTATTCATGTTTTTCCCTGTAAAAATTCTCTAGTAAGAAAATCAGGTAATGAATTCTTTTCGCCTTTAATATGTTCTATATCAAAATTAAAACATGAAAGTAATGATTGTCATCTGACGAAAATATGTTTAGAAACTAAGTTTTTAACATCTTTTTGTAAAACTTCTCTTGCTGCTTTACTCAGTACGTAATAAAAATCTCTTTGAAGACAGATCATCTTAAAATTTAGTAATACATAATACAGTGGCTAAAATTTCTTTCTTAATAGTACTATATTTTAGTTGTGTCGGATTCCAGGTTCCTGAGTAATATCTCATAATTTTTTCTATTGAGGACTCTGGTAATCTTTGTTTTAATATTCCTCCATACCCTAAATCTGAGGAATTAGTTTCTACTATAAGGAAAGCTTGAGGATCAGAGATTCCTAAACAGGGTAGTTTTTTGACTATTTTTTTAATCTTTCTAATACTCTGGCTCATAGCCACATAATTCACACAACCCATAAATCTCTGTAATTGAGTTTTATCCTTTAATTCATCAGGAAATTTTTCACTGAATTCAATAGCTCTACTAATAGGAGTAATAGTTCCCTGATAAATAGTAAAACCTAAAAATCTAACATTTACTTGAAATAATTTCATTTTTCTAGCTGATAAGACTAAACCATTATTTTTAATGATATTAAAGAATTTTTCTAAATGCTCAAAAGGTTGATTAAGAGATTTTGAAAAAACTAAAATATCATCCGGATAAATAATAGTAAAATCTTGATAATCATTTAAAATATCATTCATAATATGTTGAAACTCGCTTGGAGCATTCTTCAATCCTAAAGGCATAACATTCCATTCATAATGTCCAAAAGGAACAACGAAAGCAATCTTATATTTATCTTTTCTTCTAATTGAATCTGATAATAACTGGATTTTAAATCAAACTTAGAAAATATAACTGCACTATGTAATCTATCAATTAGATCCTTCTTATTGGGGATAGGATACCTAATCCATTGTAAAACTTTGTTTAATGGCTTATAATTAATTACTAACCTAGGAGCACCTCTTTCTAATTCGCCTGGATTGTTAACATAAAACCCGCAAGATAACTCCAAGGTGACTTACTAGGCCTAAGTAATCCTCTATCCAAATAATCTTTAATTTCCTTTTTGCAATATGCTAAATATTGCTGATTCATCTGAATTGGCCTAGCTTTAGTAGGTATTGTTCTTTCATCAAATCCATGTTCATAAGGTAAAGAAACAAGGTGTTTCTTCCTTTTCCAAAAAGCATTGGGGTGCTCAGCACATACTTCTTTTGCAAATTTTTGCTGAAGTTGGCTAATTTTGTCCTGAATAATCCTAGACTGTAATTGTTCTTCTATTCTACGATATTGAACTTCTTTATTAAGCATGGAAATATGCTTCTTCTTTTGAGAGATCAGATTAATTGAAGAAGTAGAAACTTCTCGTAAATTATTTAAATCTTTAACTCTAGGGGGTTCAATAAACTGAAAACTAACCTCTCTTCCTAGGGTTTCAGTAGTTATGGCTGTATGGGAAACTGTAAAAGGATATAATAAAGATAGAAAAATATAACATGTTCATGTAAATTCTTAACTAACAAAAAAGGGGTACGATAACAAACATGATCTTTACTGATCTTAGCATCAGTTAATTTATACTGAACACTTAATCTATGTCCTCCTGCGCCACTTAATCCTTCTAAGGTCTTCTCATAATACTTAGTAGGGATTAATCCTTCTTGTATGCAATTCATGTCTGCTCCTGAATCTATTAATGCTATGAATTCAAACCTTTGATCTTTAATAACTATAGTAAGAGGACAATGCCACTTATGCATAATCATTCTATTCAATAAAGCAATGTAAGATAGATCATTACTAGCTTGGCTATCAATATTATCTTGGCTAATATATTTTTCCCTTTTAATTCTAAATATTTAATTTCTAACTCTAAATCCTTTTGCTTTAAAGACTTATTTCTTGCTTAATGAGAGAAATCTCATTCTCGCAAATCTTTCACAATTATCTCATGGAGTGACTGAGGTTTGAACTTATTCATAATCTCTTTAAATTCTACCTTGTGTACTACCTCCTTTTGTTTTTCTTCTCTATCCATGATAGACTTAATTTGTAACATAAATTCTTCTTTTCTCGAGGAGATTCGGACATTTTCTTTAATATATCTATTAAAGTATTAGTCCGATCACTAGTAATAACATTTATCTTCCTAGTGCAATTTTCACAAGTACATAATTCTGCCCTAAACAATAATTATCTTCGAAGATATTTCTAAATCAACTATCTATAACTTGATTAACATAATCTTCTTCACAAGAAGATTCTTCGAGATGTACTAAAGTCATTATTGTCTACTATCATAATTTCTTCTAAGATATTAATAAGATTTTCTTTTATTCTTCCGAGAGTCCTAGTTCACTAATCTTATTAATTTTCTCGCTTAACTCTACAATTCTTAGCATAATGGCCAAATCTATCACACTTAAAACACTTAACATCGGTTTACTAACATTTTTCTTAGATCCGAGGTTCTTCCGGGAGTTTCTTTAGGAAATTTCCTGTTGGAGGTTGGCTATAATTTTTGAAATAATTCTTACGCTTCTTATAAGTCTTATATGAGCTAATAGGTTTTCTATAAGTTTTCTTAGCCTTCTTATTTGGAGCCTTAATAGGTTCTACTCCAAATTGTTCACGTAACGAACCTAACTCTTTCTTGCTCTGAGCTAATTCGTTTCTCATCTTATGTTGAATTGTAAAATCAAGACAAACACTAATTCCTGTTTCTACGACCTGACTAGATATTTTTCCAAAAGTTAGAATATTATACGGTATTGTTCCTCCATGCTTTGTTTTCAAATCGACTTAACCTTTTCGCTAATAATCTAGGTAATCCCGCAATAAATCTTTCTTTCCAATACTCAATTTGCACCATCCAAGCGAGTACATAGCTTGATAAAAACATGTCTTTGTACCATCGGTGAATGGACATGGTTGGGCAATAAAGATAATTAGTTAATTGTTCTACAACTCTTTCATGTAATTGGGAAGGATCTCCTACAAAATATTTAGTAATAGTATATAATAAGGTATTTACTGCATCTTCTTCTATTGCTATACCCGTATTAGGGTCTAACCTTTTAGCTTCTAAAATAAGAGTTTTTTCTTCCAGAGTCAGAATATTGTCCCACCAACCCTTTAGCTGGCCTGTAAAACCTGTAATTAATAATAAAGCTGCCTTTTTATCAGTGTTATTTCCAACTGATTTAAAAGTTGTAGCTGCCATGGTCATTTCTTGAATAGTATTCAAGATGTTTTGTTTAGAATGACCATCTATGTTCCATTCTGTGATGGAACTTCCACTATACGAACTAGCAAACATATCTCTAGCCTCTTCAAACTGGACGTCTGCATAACTAGGTCTAGGATAATAATTTCTCGTTTTTCCTTGGTAACCCATATTCCTTTTGTTTTCCTATCCTATTAATGTTTAACTCTTCTTCTTTTGTTAAACCATTAACTCGAGATTTATTTGAATTTCCCAAAATAGAAATCCTAGCTAATATTTCTCTATAATATCATCAGTATCTGGTCTTAACTTTACTTCACTTAATTCTTTTTCAGGGACATTAATTAGTTTATAGATAGGACGTTGAGGATCTAAACTAAATGCTTTATGAGAATCTATTTTTTTTGATGGAGAGGAAGCAGTAGAGACTTGTATCTCTACTCTGTCCAGCTGCTCAGCTATGGTGTGTAATATCGTGTTTGAATAATTTAATTGTGACTGAATTTTTCCAGTGTCTGTATCTCCTGTCGGTGAATTAAGAGGGTATGCTTCGAATGAAACATTATGACTTTTTATTTTAATGGCTTCTAACGGAGGATGAACTGAGTCAATAACTTTGTCGGTTAATGTGGTCCATTTCTTAGTAATCCTATTGTTCACATCAATGTGCTTTTCTTCTACAAAGGGATTATTTACCCCTGATTCTATACAGTAATTCTCAAACCAAGTAAAGAAATAAATATTTATCCTATTTGTTCTAAGATAATTGTAAAACTGTTGAAGGTAATTTGCTACTTGTTCTTTGGAGAAAGTGGTAAAATACCATCTTCTCTTTTCTTTATTATAATCAGCCTCAAAATCCTCTCGAATCCAAGGTTTAACTATTTCAAATTCTTCTTCTAAAGTAATAGTTGCAAGAATTTGGGAAGCTGTAGGGGACATAGGAGGTGATTCAAACTTATTGTCTGGTTCATATATAGGGTGAGGAATATTAGGAATAAATCTACTCCTGCTAAATTAATCTTAATAGTAGAGGCAGAATCAACTGACCTTCTTGAACTAATACTAGGTTTATGACTTGATTCTCCGAGCGTTACTGAATTACTTCTACTCATTCTAATCCTAATACTTCCGTCATCTTCCATAATAAATTGTCTAGGTTTTCTAGACTCTATCTTAGGTTGAGGCATTACTTCCTGTAACACCCATTCATCTGGTAATTTTGCAATTATCTCCGAGGCTCTTAATCTCTTAGGCGTAGTGATGTTAGAACGCCTTAGATTTGCTTCAATAATGACAGTTTCGTTCTTAGAAGAACTTCTTAAAGCCTTGAAGTTATAATTAATATTAGACACCTTATACTTGATTCTATAACAAACATCAATATTGGCAACACCTTCATAAAAGAGATCATCCAAACATTGAATATTAATAACCAAAGAATTTTTTGTAAAACTATTCATTAAATTCATAGAAAAATTAGGTTAACAGTTAAAATAAACTGGTCCATCATTTAAATTTGATTCAAGAATAGCAATAATTGACTCAGAAAAAATCTTGATTCTATTATCCCGTAAAACCAATAATATGGGAGTATTTAATCCTAATTTATGTAAAGGTTTAACAGCAACTTGTATTAATCCAAGGTGAATATATTGAAAACCCTTATTTACAAAAAAAAAGATTAATTCTTCACTTAACTTAACAAATTAATAGTCTCATGGTTTTGTACTATAGACCTTGAAGATTCTATAGTATGGGTATAACATCCTGTGACTTTAATACATCAAAAACACTATAGACTTTAGAATTTAAGTTTTTCTTATTATCAATTTGTTATCCAAGTTATATTTTTATTAACTACTGATCTTGATTTATTTTTAGATAATCCTCATATCATCTCTCATTATTTCCTCTACATTATGTTTTCACTTTCTCTGTTTTCACTCTCTCTCTCCCTCTATCTGAGTAATATATATATATATATATATATATATATATATATATATATATATATATATATATATATATATATATATATACTTATACTGTTATTATTTGTTTACATTCTAAAAGTTTTTATTACAATTGTTATTATATCATCATATACACCCCAAAAGTTACTTGCAGGTAGGGGTGTTCATGGTCTTGATTTGGTTTGATTATGAGACAAAAGCTGACAGAACATGAAAGTAAAATTGCATGCGATTTGGTTTGGTTCGGTTGGCTTCATAAAATAAAACCGAACCAAACCAAACCAACCCAATGCGGTTTGGATTGGTTCGGTTGGTTCGGTTTTTTCCAAGACAAAAATAATTTAAAACAGAGTTAAAATTAACTAACATAAAAAAGGCTAACATAAATCTTTAAGAAAAATTCTACTCACATATATGTAGTATATAAATCATTCTCTTTTAATTTTTTTCAAATAGCTAAGACAATGTTTAAAAGAATTTGAATTAAATATTTTGTTGTAATTTTTAAATATAGCATAACAATATGGATTGTTTGTAAGTGAGTCAAAGAATTAGATGGATTTGGGCTACTAAGTGAGTGAGAGTTGGGTAGTAGTTGTATTTGGGTTAGTAAGTTAGTAAGGAAGGTTGTAATTCAACAAGCCTTAGGGATCTATTTAGCGTGTTTTCTAATTGGCTAGCGTTTTGAATAAAAGCGCTAGGGATCTGTCTAGCGTGTTTTCTAAATAGCTAGCGCTTTCTAAAAAACGCTAGGGATCTATCTAGCGTGTTTTCTAATTGGCTAGCGTTTTGAATAAAAGCGCTAGGGATCTGTCTAGCGTGTTTTCTAATTTGCTAGCGTTTTGAGTAAAAGCGCTAGGGATCTGTCTAGCGTGTTACCTAATAGGTAGCGTTTTACTTTAAAACGCTACTAATGGTGTAGCGTGTTATTAAAATGGCTAGCGTTTTTTTATAAACGCTACTAAAGGTGGCGATCTCTTTTTACAATTCTGGCGTAGTGCGAACCGCGCGGTGCAATGAAAAAAAGAACCGAACAAAACCGATCAAAAGTGGTTTTTTGCGGTTTTCGGTTTGGTTTGGTTCGGTTTGCGGTTTCCCTATTGGTTTGGTTCGATTTTGAACACCCCTACTTGCAGGACTGTCTGGCCGAAAGAAGATACTTATCAACCTGAAGCCTTGAAAAATGTCGCTCCTATTTAAAAGAAAGAGAAAAAAAAACGTTAAAAACAAAAAAGACATTTGGGCCTCTGCTAGAAATCACTAACTCCATCACCTTCACTAGTTAGATGCCACCTCTGATAGAAGAAAAAAAGGTCCCAAAAGCAGACTGCACGCACTGGAGATCGAGAGATGGAGGGAGAGAGAGAGAGGAGAAGATAGCATGAAAGAGAGAAATCGACACACCACTAAATAAACGAAGAGGAATAGAGCAATAAATAACACAACTGATATTTTATTACTTTACTATTATACTTTTAAATATTGTTTTTTATATTAAAGAAAACACTTGTTTTTTAATAGGCAATGTTAGTAGGGGAGGGGGAAATGTTAGTTTCCCAAGTTTCAACCCGAGACCTAAACACTTGTTTTAAAAAAACCCAACTTGACGTATCATGTGCCGTATTCATAACATATCTCGCATGTATCCTTCAAGTATGCGGTCTTTTTTCTAATTAAAAAATAAATAGAAATTCTAGCATACTACTTGGACACGTTTCCCGTTGTATCGACGGCAATGTGTCGATTAATCGATACGTGTCAGATACAAATACTTCTCCTATTTTGAATTTCAAATAAACATATAACCAAGTACATAATATAGGAATAATAGTACCACCAATCTGAATTTTTGGATAAGCTATAGCCAACTCCAACTAGATTACAAAATCATAGAGAAATGACTTCTCTTAATTAATTGAAAAATGGGGCACTAGGAGACATGGACGAAGATCAATTTTTTGGTCATGGTAGGATGTAATGTCTTCTTCAATGATGCGTTCGAATACTGGGGACACTAATGCATCGTTTCTTTCTGGTACATATCTAACTGGATGATTGTGGTTTGTTCTTTGAAAATAGGATTTACCTACTTCTCTTCTCATTTGGTCTTAGATGTATTTGTCAACTCCAAATACACTTTGAAGACGAGGTATTATTTCTTAAATCATCAGATTGACTTTTCCTTTCGATTATCAGCGTTATCATATTTCTTCATTTCTTTCCACCCCTAGCTAGAAAAAATCAAAATTATCATGGTTATCAGATACTTGAGGTATGGAAGATATTGTACTTGATAAAGTCATATGTTGACCTATCATGCATATATATCTTTCACACTTGAAGATCTAATAGCGATAACATTTTCAATTTAACCTTATCGTAGGCAGGAAATAAATGAGTTTTCCGAAGAAAAACTGCAACCTTGATAATTGCATTGACAACCTTGATGATTTATGAAATAATGACTCACTCACCTTCAAGTGTTGTAGTTGTGGTCATAGATGGAAATACTTGAGGTCGGGATGAGGTATATCCTATTTAATGACCAAAGAACAAACCAAAACCACCCAGGTAGACTTGCTCAAAAAACGATGCATCAGTCGCCATGGATTTGAACTATTTATTAGTGATAATCATAACTAAAATTACAAATTAATGGCAACAGTGTTCCCATGTTCTGCAATTAAGTTTATGATCCTGTTTTGGGGACCTTTGATTGCCTATAGCAATGAGAGAACTACTTGAGAAAATCATAGATAGTTTGCTTGAATTTAAGAAAATGGAAAATATGTGGTCTGAGTGAAGAAACAAATAAAATGTGATGATCTGAGTGGAGGGGAAGGAGAAAGTTGATCGGGGAGGGGAGAGGGGAGGTAGTAAGAGGAAAGAAGGATGTGAAAAGGGAGAGACAGGGCAAGGTAGGGATACAAGAATAAGTAGGGATAGGGAATGAATATATAACCAATTTTCCTCACGTGAGCCCTCATATGAGGGTCTTAATTTCGGTACCCCCCTCATTCCCTCCCACACCCCCATAATGTCCCAAATGGACAAAAATACCCCTGGAAATTTACAAAATCACATTTCACATTTCACAAAACATAATTTCGAAAAAAGTAAGTAAATTCGAAAGGGATTTTCGGAATTACCTAGTAATTCCGAAAATCCCAATTTTTTTTTTTTTTAATTTTAAATATTTTCTAATTACATTTATTTTTTTAACAATGCATGAGTAGACGATCGATCGACAACGTAGAAGCGGCGAGTCTTCCGAGCGGCACCACGCGCGGTGACGGCGATGACCACAAATGTGGACTTTAGGCGCGGATAGATGCTCTGCGGTGGGGATGTCATCCTCACCCCATGATGACCACGAGCGGATGTTCCTTTGTCGAACATATCATGCGCCGCAGGTCGGTTGCTTTAGGCGATGATGATTTGTTCCCTACATGCGATGCGGTGCGTTGGCGATTCGAGCGGCTCTGAGAGATCCACAGAGCACCCATTTCGGTAATGCTCCTCTGCGCGACAGATCATACAGGGGTTACCGATGTATCGATTCGGCGCGACATTTTGGCGGGCTAGTAGATTGGCGGGCTACCACGGCCGAGTGCGATCCTGATTACCTTCCTTGGTACGATCGAGTAACTGTGGTGCGTCTTACTCCGGTGCGCACTCCACGGCAGAGCGAGCCACACGGCCACCTCGGGATCCACCATATCATCGAGAGCTCTCGGTCCCGAGAGACATATGAGGAGAGGTGCAGAGAGCAAACAGATTGACCCGGATGCCTTAGATGTCGCCGACGTTCACCCACTTCACGTGCTTATTTTCATCATTGTTAAACATTTTGGACCCATAGTAGTTGTATTTGTACATTATATTATTTTTTTATGTTGCTCATTTTATATATTTTGACGTATTGTTATTTAAATCGTAAATAAGCGATTAGTATCATAGTTCCAAAATATAACGCGTTTAAATATTAATTCAATATACAAAGTTTAAAAATTAATAAAAAACTAAAAATTTCGAATTACCTTTTTAGAGGTAATTCAAATTTTATATGTTTATGAACCTAAATACTGCTTTAAAGGTAATTCCGAAATTATCAATTATTTTTGAACCGAATTACCTTATTTTGAGGTAATTCCAAAAATTTAATTTTTTTTTTTTTAAAAAAGCGAGGGTATTATTGGAATTTTTTGGATTATGGGGGTGTGGGAGGGAATGAGGGGGGTACGAAAACAAAAGGCCCTCATATGAGCATGTGCCCGGGGAATCTCTACAGTTACAAATATGTTAATATAATAATTAATTAAATTAAGCATAAAGTTAAGGTGCCTCGCCAATCTCGTCTCTTAAAAAAATATATTTTATGATTAAAATAATTATAAAGTTTATTGACTTGTAAATTTGTAGTTTACATTGCGTTGATATTAAATTAGTGGGATACAAGTGTCAAATTTTGATGAATATAATCAAATTTTGATGAATATACAAATGAGATTGAGTAAATTCCCATATTTTTTCAAAGGCAACCTAAACATCACTTTAATTTTTATATACTTTACTATTTTTGATTCTTTTTGTCCTTTAGTATTTCTCCCTCGATGGTTTTCCATTTCCCTTTTCATCCACCTTTTTTCACTTTTGAAATCAAAATCTCTCTCTATTTCTTTTGCCTAAACTCCTCTCTTTTCATTTTCAGTTTCCCCTCTCTCCACTCTTTCACTTTTGAATTTGATAAATAAATATTTATCTTTTAAGTCTCATCCCGATAAAACGTATCATATTATATTTACGACGGGAAAATACTACCTTAAGTATTATCTATATATGTTGGTATAAATCTTTATTATTACTTATATTCGTAAATGTATATTTTATTTTTTCTTATAAATACTTATTTTTTATTTTGAGCCTCACCGAGAAAATAATATCTATTTTCAAAAAGAGTTGTTTTAATATTTTCCTTTATATAAATATATTTTTCTTTTAAGTTTTCTATGAGGAAACATTACATGTTATTAGTATAATTTTAATACCGTTGATTTGAGTGAGGAAACTTTGCACATTGTTGAAATAGTTATTTTGTGTATGCTATCTTTATAATCTCTTTGTTTGTTTTAATTGAATATTCATCTTTTAAGTCTTGACGAGAAAACATTACATGTTGTCATTATAACTTTATTATTTTTTTAAACAAATCATTATAACTTTATTGTTTATAAGCATTACCCACAAAAAAATATTATATGATTATTTTCTAATAAGTCTTGTTGGAAAAATATTATTTATTGTTAGTATAATTATTTTTCTTTTTTGTCTTCATGAATGCATTTATTTCTTATAATTGATTCTTTTTATTCTTTTAGTCTTGACTGGTAAAATACATATTATTTAAATAATTGTTTTCTTATTTCTCCTTTATAAATACCCTTACTTCTTGTCTTTTAAAAATACGTAAAAATAGAGTGATACATGTGTGACATACTTTACATTTGTTCGATGATAAAGTACGTTATATATATTAAGGCACTGGATAACACGGGTACTTGTCATGGAGATAGCAATGATGTCAGACTCGAGTCAAGAAGATGAGAAATATACTCATAGAAGCTTAGGCACCAAGGAGGGAAAAGTAATGTACCGAGAGGGGAGATGAGACTCAATTTGGAGGGAACCTTCGTTACAAGGTAACTCGGCTACGGCACCAAACGGCCAAAGGGGGAGGAAGTAGCTTGGCTGAGGGAGATTGTAGCCGAGGCTAATAATACTTGCTTAGAGCGCAATTATTCAATGCACGTGGGCACAATGTTGACATGGTTAAGGTCAATAAGCGTCAGAGCATCGTGGAAGTAGGAGTAACTAGGTTTTACCCTACTAACCTGTGCTATCGTGGTTGTGGAGAAATAACTCAGTGTTTTAGGGACTAGGGATGATCATAGAGGTTGATCTTAATCGATCCAACAGTGTGAAATTGTAGGCTCGAGTAGTGGCTAACGAGGGTTCATGTATATATAGTAAAACTGTATATTTGTAAAAGACATATCGATCAATCAAATCTACTATTTTTCTCGCAAAGTGTTTATTTTATCTTTACTGCTTTCCTTTATGTTTCTACGCCTTTAGATAATCCAATCCACACGTCCCTCTCACACCTATCCTAACACTCTTTGTTGGAGCTAGAGAACCCATAGTCGAGGAACCAAAATTGCTCAAACCTCTGGCCGATCCTACGGCTAGGAATAGTGTTTGACAACAAAGAGATATATATATATATATATATATATATATATATATATATATATATATATATATATATATAATATTCAAATTTTCATTGGGAAAATATATGATGACTTCGTTTAATTAGACCACCTATTTCGGATTCTTCATAAGTAAATATTTAGTTACAATATAAAACCAACTTCATAAGACATACAATCAATTATAGAACCCTTTGTAGCAAACAAGGAGATGCAACCAATGTGTTTGCACAGGTATACAACTAGTCTATCTCAATATGGGAAAATAATAGGGCCGACAAAAAGACAATTTTAGACATCATAGATATTCGCCAATAGTTGTTTTTCCAAGTGAAAATTGTAAATCTGTTTATTTTCTTCTTTATCTTTTCTCTTTCTTATCTTTCAGTTTTATATACATTACAATTTTTATTCTTTCTTGTCCTTTACTATTTCTCACTCCCTATCTTTTTAGTTTTCCTTTTCATCCATCTTTTTTTACATTATATATTTTGCCTAACCTCCTTCCTATCTTCTCATTTTGTGTCCTTTACTGTCTATTCCATTTCCCATTTTGTCCATCTTTTTTCACTTTTGAATTCAAAAAATCTCTCCATTTTTATTACCTAATCTCCTGTGTTTTCATTTTCAATTTCTTACTCTCCCACTTTTGAATTTTTATCAATGAATGTTTATCTTTTGAGTCTCAACGCTATTGATTATTACCTATTTTCTTCTATACATTTTCTCCTTTTTACTTTGCAAAGTTGTATTCTTTTTTGTCTTTAAAATTCCTTTTATGAAGAATTATTTTTCTCTTGAGTTCAGACGGAAAAATATTACCGAAAATCTTATCTATATGCTGGTTTATTTTATTTTTATTCTCCCCAATATAATTTTATTTGTTTTCAAAATAAATTATCTCAAAGTCGTACTTTTATATATTTAGATGTTGTTTTTAATTTTTCTACAGGGAAACGTTATATGTTGTTGGTATAACTTTAATACTTTTCATAAAGCATTTTTTACAACATAGGTTTTGCCACACCCAAAATTGTCAATTTGTTTATTTTTTTCTTTACCATTTCCCTTTTTAAAATTTTAGTTTTATATGCTTTAAACATTCTATTCTTTCTTGTCCTTTATTTTATCCTTTTCATACATTTTTTTTCACATTTAAATTCAAAGTACCTCCTTATTTTTTTTACCTAATCTCCTCGCTTTCCATTTTGACTTTCTTATAAGTCACTTTGAATATTCTTTATAAATGAATATTTATTTTTTGAGTCTCAACTCGATAAAAACTTACCTATTTTCTTCTTTATATTTTGCCTTTCTTATTTTTAAAATTATAAACTTTGCAATTTTATATTTTTTGTCCTTTACTACTTCTCACTCCCTCTCTCTCTATTCATCAGTTTCCCTTTTGATGATTATTTTTACTTTAGATCACGTTGGATAAATATTACTTATTGTTAGTATAATTATTTTTCCTATAATTGATTGTTTTTCTTTTGAGTCTTGATTGCAAAAATACATTTTATTGGTATAATTATTTTCTTATTTCTCCGTTATTTCTTTACTTTTTGTATTTAGAAAAACACGTAAAAATATATAGCGGCACATGTATCATATACTTTACATTTTTTAGATGATAAAGAACTTTATAAATATTATTTTAAGTCTAATTTGCTTAAATTATCTATTATAATGCATTATGTGTTGGTTTATTTAAGTCATATGGGGTAGAGTATGAGTGAAATTAGGTGGGAGTAACATAAGGGCAAAATGGGTATTTCCCTCTTCAATTATTTTCACTCTCACAAATACACTCGGCTTAAACACTTTCCCTCACACTGATTACTTTCACTCATTTTCATAAACAAAACACACACTTACTTTGAGTAAGAAAAAAAAGAAAGAAGAGAAGAAGAGGGAGAGAGTGCGAAGAGGGAAAGGGAGGAGATCACCCTCATATCTTCATGCATGTGGGAACACTAGTTTGCAATTGAGCCTTCAAGCCATCCTCTTCCTCCTCCACTATTTCTTTTGTCAAGTAAAAACCTCCATTTTTCATAGTTCAAAGTTGTCCCTCTATGGCAAAGTCAAGGATTCAAGATGCATGTTGAGTTTTTCACTTCCTTTGAACCTTAGAAGCTGAGATTACATCACATTATACATGATTTGGGTTAGAGGAGCTCACAATTTCGAGTTTGGGAGGTCCCATGCTTGTCATAACCCCTCTCTACTCACTGACACCCTTTTTTTGGTGTAAAAACCAAAAAAGCGCTTCATCGAAAATTGGTTTTTATTTTTCTTTAAACATTAAGTATTGTTCAGCGCACGCTTGAGCGACCTTGGTCGAATCTGGAAGCGTCGAACCAGTCAAAAATTTCTCAGACACCCCAAGTTGTGTTTTGACCAGGTTGGATCCAGTGAGGATCGAACATGGTGGACCAAGCGTGCGCCGAACAGTACCCACTGTCCAGTTTGGCACCTAAAATTCAATTTTTTTTGAAATTGTGTCCAACGGTTATAATTTTAACGGTTCTAATCGTTTTAAATCAATGGCTCACGTTCGGTCATGTGACACCCTTTACCCCGAAGTAATTAAAAGTGAAAAAGTGTGAAAAACAAGTAAATTTGTTTTTCAAATAAGATTTCCAAATCATTTTCTCAAATATTTTTCGCAAGTAAATAATGTCGTCCATCTTAAAAATCGCATAAACATCATTTATAACAATAATAAATATAATAATAAGACCCAAAGAACAAAACATTTCTTTCTTCAAGCCATCGGTCTCAGAAACAGCACAAAGGAGCAGAAAGAAGAGGTAATAAATACTGCATTAAGGCATTTTCATCACAAAAATATCAAAGAAGTGGATGGGATCTCTTTTTTTAGTCTACAGACAGAGTGACAAGTACCACCTGTAAACTCACATACAAAGTGGAGATTCCAGGTTCAAACTCGGGTAACCATACTTTTGAGAGAGTTGATGATTGGCAATGCATATGGTTAATTTATGCACATGATTGAAAGATACATAGTGACATGCATAAACTTACAGAATATGGAGTATTATATTGCTGTCCTAAACCATCACCACCAGTCACCAATTTAACTCCAGGAGTTGCATGAATGAAAGGGATTTATAGGTGCCCCAGGCCATGATGCTGGATTGACTGATATGAAGCCAATAACAAAGTCCGAATGATCCTCAGCGATTTTTACTGCAGTAGTGGTGTAGTCTCCCTTGGCAAGATTACCAGCTGAACTCATTTCAGCTAGCAGCAACAGACCCCTTCCACGCGGCAAGCCCTAAGTTTTGTTCATTTGACATGTTAGACTATAATCTTTGGTCTGGCTACATTGAAGATAAGGCTATGAACAGTATTGTTTATATAGACCTTCGATTTAAGTCCATCTACAATTCCAGGACCAGATATAATATGAGCATTTACTATATCAGCCCAATCCAATATATGAAAGATCCCTCTACAGAACAGAAAGATGTCATGCTAAAAGCAGAAACAAAGAAACTGGAAAAGAATCCAAATTTGCAAGAAAAGTCTTACCCTTCATACTGCATGGTCACTGTGTTACCAATGTCGGCAAATTTACGATCCTCAAAGATTAAGAAGTTATGTTTTTCTGCAATCTTCAACAAAACACAGCATATGTTAGAAGCAACTAGACCTGAAATGTAAATGAATCCTCAAAACTTAAGTAAACATGTTGCTCACATAATAGGTTAAAGTCATGACATCAACATTCTTTTTTCAATAAATGCTAGCAAATCTACTCCATTGAACAGATGTTAACAATATCAGGATACAAAAATTAAAAATCTGTTATACTGAAAGGCAAAAAAGAGCTTCTTTTGGCACTATACCGCGCGAAGCTTAGAACCAAAATCCGGAGTAAAATCTGGAATAATGTCCACATGTGTTTTCAGCAAGCATATCTCACGCCCAACCTGACATGAAAAAAAGGCCAAATTAGTTCAAATAATTTATTGATCAGGGCCAAACTTCGAACTACAATCCCATTGATGATAATCCAGACAACTGGACCCTTTCAATTTTCAACCCAATCTTAAAACTAAGAACTCTGAAGCACCGACACTTCTGGTTGAAGACGTGTTTGGTGTCTGACACGCATCGTGTCGGACACCAACACTGACACTGGAATTTTAATTACTTTGAATTTACAAATTAAAATCGGTGTCTACGTGTCTGCGTCAGTGTCGGTGCTTCAAAGATGTTTGTATCTCTGTCGGTGCTTCACAGATTTAGAACATTCAGTAATAATTAACACTTTCTGTAAATAAGAGATCAAACAAAATGCCATACCCTAAATAACAATTTTCCCCACTTTGTATAAATACCAAGTTATCATTACTCACCTTATCAGCAATTTCAAGTAATTCAGCTGCAGTTCCAACATCTGCAGCCAAACACAAATTACTTTCTTTCTCAGCCATTATCTCAAACAATCTCTTTCCTGTAGGATTCTTACTCAACTTAGACCTCTCCAAATATGACAAGGCTTTCAACTTAGTTGTAGTTGCCAGAGAAGCAACCTTCTGATTTTCCTCCAAGAATCTCATGACAACTCCTACCATCTTCTCATCCAGCCTTCCTTTTTCCCTCAAAATTTTCACCATTTGAGTCAATTTAAGAATAGCATGCAGCTTAATTCCATTACTCTCCAAATTCTCTCTCCCACCTTGCTCTCTATCAATTAAAACAACAGCATCATTGACATTCAGCCCTATGGCACGCAGCGGCGCAGCAGTTTCCAAAACTGATGTGCCACTAGTAACTAAATCCTCAATTACCAAGCAAGTTTATAATCATCAAATGCAGAGAACAACTTTCTGTTCATAGGGAGAGTGGCTAAATGTTCATCAACAAGGTACACAATGCACAAAAAATGATAGATTTAGTATGGGCTATTGACACCTACAGTGAAAAATTGAAGGGATAAAGATATGGCTCAATAGAAGAACCAAATAGAGAATCTATACAAGAAAGGAAAGATCCATCGATAATGCAAACTTCTTATTATGCTTTGTTCATCGGTCTGACATGTTGACAAGTGTTAAAATTGGTAATTAACTTTGCAACAGTGTAAAAATTTGCACTTTCCTGCCTCAAGCACCTGCCATGTCCTTGTAAAAACTTCTTTCTCAAGCACCTAAACACAACACCAAAACCCTAATATCATCTAAATGAATCATGATGGAAGAAGAAGAAAAAGAATCGACCCACAAAACATACCTGCACATTATGATTCTTTAAAAACGACGGAAGAAACGCGTAAATCGGTAACAGAAAAGTAATGTTAATGTTAATACAACTACAGGGTATATTTCTTTTTCCCAATGCTTCATTGCATCCTTAATGTTAATAGAAATTAAGAAACAGATTGCATAAAAATTAGACAAGTAAACTGAAAAAAGAAAAGAGATTTCAGAGCATTAAACTTCATAGTACATTCCATAACACAATATCAAGGGAAGAATAAACGAGGAAACAATCAATATTGAAACAAGTATAACTAGCACAAACCAATAGGCAGGGAAACAATAATTAGTATTGTGAGGAGGGTAATGAAACATCTAAAAATGACTTACAGAGTCTTCAAGTTTGGAATCTGAGACAATGTTGAAGGAATTGATCCAATTAACTGATTATTTTTCAAAACCCTGAAATTGCAGTTTATTAATTAATACACAAAAGAAATACAAAAACCTGTCATGAACTCATCTGAGGATTAGCAAAAAAAAAAAAAAATTAATTAATTGCAGAGAAATGCTAAGAAACACTAACAGGCTTTCCAGTTGCTTCAGCTTAGAAATAGAAAATGGTATGTCCCCTCTTATTTCATTAAATGACAAGTCCCTGAAATCACAATGAAACACATCCAAATTCCAAGTGAGTCACTTTGTAAATCCAAGACTAAAAGAATAAATGAATTAAGTTCTTCTGATTGAGAGAAGTGAAACATACAAGGCTTTCAATGAAGAACAGTCACCAATCTCATCTGGTATCTGCCCTGATAGCCTGTTATCCTTTAAGTCACTGTATCAAACACATGGCAAGCAAATTAATCAACCAAAACAATAAACAGTAAGTCAGGCATACCTCATCCAAGCTATCAAGGACAGATAAAGGAAAATACCCATATATACGGCGAACAAAAACATCTGAGCTTCAAGTTTATTTGGAACTGTTTCAAATGCAAGCAGATCCGAACCTGAATCTGCCAAAATTTAAACCCTTCTCCGGTGGAAATCTCCTCGCGACGGCGCAGCAATGGAGGACTGGGTTAGGGTTTCGATATTCGAGTTGTCGTAAATTTGAGGCTTGAGGCGCTGACTGAGGGAGAAGATGAAGAAGAACGATGGACTGCTAAAGTGGTGGAGTGGTGGAGGGAGAAGATGGAGGAGAAAGATGAAGGAGAGGGTTTTCGTTGCGCAGTGAGAGAGAACCGTACGTCGAGGGTTTTGCTTCAGTGAGAGAGAGAGAACCGATTGTTGCAATAGTGAGAATGAGAGAAAGAAGGTAGCGAACAAAAATGTTTAGGTTTTTCATATCAGTTTCAATAGGAGCCGATATAGATAATGTAAATTAGAGTTTCCATATCGGTTAGAGCCTGAACCGATATAGAAAATGTGTTCATAATTTCAAAAATGCCACCGCCTCTTTTTTCATATCGGTTATTGTGTGAACCGTTATTAATTGCCGATGTAAAATCCATATTTTCCACTAGTGTCCCGATGTCATATTATCAGAGCAAATAACCTTTAATCCAAATAATTAAAAAGAAACTAACATCGATGCATATCATCATACTACGAGCTGTGTCCTCCGCAGTGATCATATCTCCACCGCCGCACGACCATAGAAGGCTACACCAATGGTACCTAGAACTCAATCTAAAAAGTGGTGCACGGGTGAGAAAGAGCGTCCAAACCATATAAGGAACATAAGACCGAAACTAAAACAGCAAAGACTATCACATAACAAGAAAACAATCAACAGTAATGGTTACAATTTTCATAACACGCATGCACAAATAATCCTTAACTAATCTTCAGCTAGTACTAGTATCGTGACCTCACGTATGGTCTTTAAGACTACAAGCAGCAGCAACAACAACAACATCAACAGGATCTGGATACCTTGCCAGATACTTCCTTACAATCACCATCAACGTCAATAACAACAACTACAACAACAACAACAACTACTATAGGACCAGGGTACCTTGCCTGAACGGGATACATTGCCCGATAACACCCTATAGGGAACAACATCGATAGGACCGGGATACCTTGCCCGATAACGCTCTACGAAAAACAACGGCACGAGGACTCAGAGGACCGAGATACCTTACTCGAACGGGATACCTTGCCCGATAATGCCCTACAAGAACAACAGGACCGAGACACTCGAACGGGATACCTTGCCCGATAATGCCCTGAAGAACACCCAAGAGGACTATTAGGATCGGGATACCTTGCCCGATAATGCCCTTACAACGACGACAACGACAACAACTATTGAGGTACGGCTCGCCCATACTGCGACGAGTCCTTTCCCATACTACGACAAGGTTCCTCCTACAACTTAAATTACTAAGGTACGACTCGCCCATACTGCAACGAGTCCTTGCCCATACTGCGACAAGGTTCCTTAAACATCATCATCATCAACTATTCATTGCCCATACTGCGACAAGGTTCCTTAAACATCATCATCAACTATCATTTAACTATTGTAACTAACTATTCTTTTTCACTTAAGTCATTAAACATAGTTACGAGTAACGCTCACACTATATCCATACTATATCTACTCATCTATGTCTGAGCACCATCATCTATCACAACAAAACATATTATCATGTCACTTAATGACTTAACAATTTCGAGTCAATCTTGACTATATTAACAGATATTGAGATACCGATTAGTAACTAAAACATTACTAATTTGTATCAGTTAGTCTTACCTATCATTATAATCTTTTAGCACAATAGACATTAACTTCTCCTATAACTTTTATACTTAAACCTTCCTTCTTACTCTTAACTCACCTTCACTGTCAACTCAATTCTTCAGCTTAGTAACATATGAATACTCAAATCAAATAACATCAGTCAACTCAAACTTGACAACTCAACCTAGATTCATTACCGTTATCTCAATCCCCTATTCCTCATATAGAAAAGAAACCCTTTCCCCCGTACCTGATATCGAAGCCTATTCCAAAAGCAAAACGACAATGACGAATCACGAGTTCTTGAGTGTGGTTCAATTTCGACGAGTCAGTATTTAACTCGAACGCGTACAATTATGCAACAACGTCAAGACTCAAATAGTTACATAAATATATAGCAACATTACCAATTTTTAATGGGGTTTATAACATGAATTCATTCATTGAATTTTCAACTACATATACATATATGAAAGTCACATATATTATCTATAACTGATGAGTCATGAGCTAGGTAGATAATGATGAACGCCTAAGGTTTTGAACATTAATATCTATAAAAAAATATATTAACTTTGAGTAAGGTTTCGATAAGAATATTAAAGATATATATACGTATATTCTAATAAGATAGATAAGAGTTAGCGTACCATTACTCCATCACCGATGAGTGACTTTCGTAAATCGTAGCTCTATGTTTTTCTTCTTATCTATGCATAGTTGCATACCACATAAGCTATAAATAGCGTACAAAATCGACACCTTGCTCCTTCAGAATTGGGTAGTTACAAAAACTGGAAAAACAACTGGAATAAGGGAGATGTGCTACCATGGTTAAGAGTGCGAGATAGAGAGACGGCTGTGAGAGAGATACGCACATAGACGGTGTGAGACGGATCTTGAGGGATGATAAGAGAAGGAGAACTTAAAATTAGGTTACGTAAGGGCGTATCACTTTTAAAGCCCAAATTTTATTTTTAAAGCCCATATAAAATACTTATTTTGACACATCTTTAACCCAAAATATTTTCTCTCAATACTAATTTTCTAAATACAAATATTTCATAAATAATAAAGTAAATAAAATAATTAATAATATATTCATGACAATTTTTTAAAATATAAATAAGTATTTATTCAACGGATATTAAAAGATCAATTACACATAAGCCCATGGAATCAATAAATTTGTAATTTGCAAATATAAGAAATACAAAAGGTGACCACATATTAAAAGAAAAGTCATACACGAAAATTGGGGTGTTCACAGTCACACACTATTATAAATAAATTTCTCAATCTTTACTGATTTTCGCCTTTCTCATTTTCACTGATTTTTCACTCTTCACTAAATCTCACTCTCACTCTTCGCTGATTTTCACACAACCCATTAGCGATAGAAGATCTAAATGAATGGCAGTTGTGCCCAACCCAGAGATCGCCAGACAAATTTCTAAGCGCATTGCATCGCCTCGAACTGCAGTCAAGAACTTGACCGATGGTGTTTCTTTTAAGTCTCGCGACAATCGCTTTTTTTGTAAATTTGAAAAAAATATTACATTCAGCCAGTTGAAGGAAAAGGTGGAGAGGAAGATTCGCAAAGAGGGAGAGTGACGCAAAGACATCTCTCGTATACGTTACCGCAAGTTCCTATGTCTAGAAGACGACACTCGCTGCTATGAAGCTATGGATATCCGGAGCGACAGCGATGTTCGTGCAATGATTGAATTTCTAACACCCTCGGGATGTCACTTTCATTGAGTTGTTTGTCAAACGAGTACAAGACACCGGAGGTGATTTATATTATGGAGAGCACGCTCCCCAAAAATTAATCAACTCTCTCAGTAGTTTCGTTTATTTTTTCATGTAGTTTATTTTTTCATGTCGTTTATTTTGTTGTTTATTTGGTTATGTTGTTTATTTGGCTACACTCGTAAAATAATAAAATTTCACAATGGAAAACAAACAAATAAAATAGACAAAAAAATTAAAATTTCATTCATTACGTAGATATTAAAATAGACAAAAAAAAACTAAAATTACAATAGACAAAAAAATAAAACCTCAGTCAACAATGACAGAAGGCTCAATAGACATATCTAAACCGGTCATCATCAGAGTCACTAGACTCACTGTCAGAAGACTCAGTGGCATCTTGAGACTCATTGTCATCAGAAGACTCCATGGCATCCTGAGCATGTTCCCGAGCCCGTTTATAAACCTTGTAATCATCATCAGTAGAGTCTGATCCAGGATCAGTGTTTGACCTCTCAGACTTTTGTACAGACATCTTTTATTGTACAGACACAAAGTGATTTTCATCACTTCAGCATTTTCCTGCAGAATGCAAAGTCTCTTATGCGAAAACAAAGCATTACATTCCAACATTAGTTTTTTGATGCAGTTTAATTCTTTCATTTGTTTCATCCTTTGTCGTCACTATCACAACATTTATTACCATTCTTCACATGTATAGATATCAAATAAAACAGATTTTCCGGCTACGTACTTTCATACTTCAGTCTTCAAGAGAAAAATATAAACCTGCAGAACTAACGGAAACACATACATGCCCAGTGAATAGTGATATAGTGCGATATTACTGGGACCAAATGTTCAGCTGATAACTAACAAGGTGATGAATGTACAAGAACGGTCCACAGATGATGGTGAAATATCAACAGAACTAGAAAAATCAAGTAACACATAATCAATTGAGAGGACAAATCTAAGTTATCGTCCTGAAAATAACGGGTGTTCCGTCAACACAACATCCCTAGACCCAAAATTAACCAATGTAAAAGAAACAGAGAAGATTATTGACAGGAAAGATAAAAACATATGACAATCACAGTTTTTCCTAAGCTTCAACATATATATGTTGTCAATTATCAAGGACTGCAAAATTTGGCTGGCACTGAAGACAACTAAATTCCAAGAACATTAAAGCTTAAGAGACTTGCTGTTGGTATTAGTAATATTGGTTAAGGGTAGTTTTGGTAATAGGCCCTTAGTCAAAGTCAAAAATGTAAAGCAATTGTGCTTAATAGTTAGTTGTTAGTTACATGGTTATAGAGTTAGTTATAAACTCTGAAACTGAACTGTGTATATTAGCTTCTCAGTGTATTGAGTTTAATTCAATTGAATGAAATCAGTTTCCTTTTCTCTCTTCTTCTTGATTCTGTTCCAACAAATCGGTATCGAGCTCTCTCGAGGCCCGATCCGTAAGCAAAAGTTTCACGAGAGAGCGAAGGTTGATTTGGTGTGAATCAAGATCGCTGCAATGGTGAACGAGAGTCCTTACACCATCGATTCCAAATTTGATGGATTCTATGAGCACTTTGCGCTATTGATGGAGAATCTTCTCGAGATCCAAAGATTATTGGAGTGTTGTTGAGGACGGAGTTCCATCGGTGAATGAGAATGCTACGCGGAAAGTGTGAAGGCCAACGAAGATGCGAAATTAAAGGACTTGAAAGCAAAGAACTACCTCTTTCAATCAATTGAGAGAGGTATCATCGAAACAATGATTTCACGAAGCACGGCGAAAGAAATTTGGCAATCGATGAAAGAACGGTATCAAGGCTCAACGAAAGTGAAAAAGGCACAATTGCAAGCACTCGAAGGAGTATGAGAAATTGCGGATGGGCGATAGTGAGAGCGTGGCGGAGTTCTCGTGCGTAACCTTGACTCTTGTGAACAAGATGAAGGCTCGAGGAAAAAGATGCATCGATGCAGGGTAGTTGAAAAGATTCTTCGATCTATGAATATCAGGTTTGAATATGTAGTGTGTTCAATTATAGAATCGAATGATATTGAAACCATGTTGATAGATCAGTTACAAGGGAAGTTACTAGTCCATGAGTCTAGAATGAAGAATCTTGAAAATCCTAAGAATGAAGAACAAGCTCTTAAAGCTCACCAGGTGGTGGTAGAACTGTAATAATGCTAGAGTAGTAGAGGTAGAGGAAGAGGTAGAGGCGGACAAAATAATAACAAGGATCATATTGAATGTTACAAGTGTGGAAAATTAGGTCACTATAAAAATGAGTGTCCTAATGGAGAAGAGGGGCTAATTTCACTCAAATTTGATGATGAGGAAAGTCGCTTTGCTTATGGCAAGTAGTAATGAAGGAAAGAACAATGATATAGGCAGGGGAAGTCTGTGGGTGATAGACTCGTCATTACACAAGTGTGTGTATGGATGATGGTGAAGGTGTGTTACTCATGGCGAGTAGTAATGAGAAGAAGAGCAATGCTGTAGACAGAGGAGATCTGTGGTTTTTGGATACAGGATGTTCCAATCATATGTGTGGAACAAGAAGTTGGTTCTCCACATTTGATGGAACATTTGTTGAAACAGATGAGACTTGGAAACGGTAATGCACTTGCAGCGTGAAAGGCAAAGGGACTGTGAAGTTGAAAATTAATGGGATAGTGCAAATAATTTCAGATGTGTACTTTGTGCCTGATTTGAAGAACAATCTTCTTAGCCTTGGCCAGATACAAGAAAAGGGGTTGAAGGTGGTGATTGAAGACAATGAATGCAAAGTTTTTCATAAAGAGAAAGGTCTCATCATCACAAGTACCATGACCACCAAGAAGAATGTTTGCTATAACAGTCATGTACTTAACCTTGCTCTAATTTCTGAGTCATGTCATAAAATTGAGGATAGTGATCTACCTCACTTATGGCATTGCAGGTTTGCTCATCTCAGTCATAAAGGATTACAAACTCTGGTTCAAAAGGAAATGGTGCGAGGTCTGCCTAATCTCCAGGAAACCAGCAAGACGTGTGAGGATTGCTTCATAGGAAAGCAACACAGAGAAGTATTCCCTAAAGAAGGTGCCTGGAGAGCTGCCAAAGTATTGGAACTTGTTCACTCTGATATTTGTGGGCCAATCACTCCTGCCTCCAACAGCCACAAGAGGTATTTTATCACTTTCATAGATGATCATAGTAGAAAAGGATGGGTCTATTTCTTGTCTGAAAAGAGTCAAGCTTTAGAAGTTTTTAAGAAATTTAAAACCATGGTTGAGAAGGAGTCTGGTGAGATGATCAAATGTCTTAGAACTGACAGAGGTGGTGAATTCAATTCACATGAATTCAACACCTACTGCAGTACCTATGGCATTAAGAGACAACTCACCACAGCCTATACCCCTCAACAAAATGGGGTGGCTGAGAGAAGGAATAGAACAATCCTCAACATGGTTAGGAGTATCTTTGTCGTAAAAGGGTACCTAAGGAATTTTGGGCTGAAGTCAGAAATTGGTCCACATATGTACTTAATAGAAGTCCTACATTGGTCATTAGGATTGTACACCTCAAGAGGTGTGGAGTGGAGTAAAGCCATCAAGAAAACATTTCTGAATCTTGGTTGCATTGGCTTTGTACATATACCGGATGTACAAAGAAAGAAGTTAGATAATAAAAGTGTTAAGTGTGTTTTACTAGGAGTTAGTGAGGAATCTAAAGCTTACAAACTCTATAATCCTAACACTAAGAAGATTGTTATAAGCGAGGATGTGAAGTTTCTTTGAAAATGAGAAATGGGACTGGAAAGACAAGAATTTGCAAAGAAATACGTGATCGTGGATTTAGACAATACTGAACACTGTTCTGCTGGGTCTACATCAGAAATCAATACTCAAGTCAATGATGATACTAGTGGAACATTCTCTGGCAATGAACCTGGTGGAAACAATGCTGATAACAGTAATGAAGAGCATAACGAAGGATGAAGAAAGAGGAGAATAATGGGCGTGACACCAATGCTACTTTGGCGTAATCAGAGGAAAATGAACAAAGAAGAGCAAGGAGAACCCCACTTACTTAGCGGACTATGAAACCCGACAATATGAGTCTAGTGTGTGTTTAGCTCAAATGATCCCACAACCTATGAGGAAGCAAAACAAAGCATAGTGTGGCAGCAGGCCATGGATGCTGAAATAAGTGCTATAGAGAGAAATAGCACTTGGGAACTTGTTGACTTACCATCAAAAGTGAGTCCTATTGGTGTTAAGTGGATTTACAAGACCAAACTTAACGAGGACGGCAAGGTAGAGAAGCATAAAGCCAGGTTAGTGGCTAAGGGGTATGCACAAAAGTATGGAGTAGACTACAATGAAGTATTTGCACCGGTGGCAAGGTGGGATACAATTAGAACATTGTTGGCTATAGCTGCTCTTAAAGGGTGGACAGTGTACCAAATGGATGTTAAGAGCGCTTTCTTGCATGGTGAACTCACTGAAAATGTATATGTGAGTCAACCTAGAGGGTATGAGGTCAAGGGAGGAGAACATAAGGTCTACAAGTTGAAAAAGGCACTCTATGGGCTGAAGCAAGCCCCTAGAACATGGTATAGCAGAATTGAGGGATACTTCTACAAAGAAGGATTCAAGAAGTGTGATTATGAGTATACTCTATTTGTCAAGACTGAGAATAATGGAAGTATAGTGATTGTCAGCTTATATGTAGATGATTTGATCTACACTAGTGATAATGCTGAGTTGTGCAGAAAGTTTAAACACTCTATGCAACAAGAGTTTGAAATGAGTGATCTAGGGAAAATGAAATATTTCCTAGGAATTGAAGTCTCTCAAACAGATTCAGGTATTACCATTTGTCAACAAAAGTATGCCAGGGAGATACTTGAGAGGTTTGGCATGATGAATTGCAAACCTGTCAACACTCCTATAGTAGTTGGAACAAAGCTAAGTAAAGATGAAGGAGGTAGAGTCAGTAGATACAACTACCTATAAGCAAATGATAGGTAGTTTAATGTATCTCACGACTTTCTAGGCTCGATTTGATGTATGCAGATAGGCTAACCAAAGGGTTTATGGAGAGGCCTACAGAGACTCACTTTGCAGCTGTCAAGAGGATCCTTCGCTACATTAGAGGAACTCTTAATACTGGAGTCATGTACAAGAGACAAAGTCTGAACCATCAGTATAGTTGCAAACTCACCGCTTCGTGACTCGATTTTGCTTGGTGACATTGATGATCGCAAAAGCACAACCGGATATGTTTTTATCTTTGAGAACAGTCTTTGTGAGTGGTGTTCCAGAAAACAACCAGTGGTTTCTTTATCCACTACTGAAGCTGAGTTCATAGCAGCTTCAGCTAGTAGTTGTCAAGCTGTGTGGATGAGAAGAATACTCAAGACAATGGGAGAAGATCAAGATGAAGCAACTATTATCTTCTGTGATAATAGCTCCACAATAAAACTATCAAAAAATCCTGTCCTCCATGGGAGGAGTAAACATATAGACCTGAGATTTCACTTCTTGAGAGATCTTTGCAAGGAAAAAACAATTGATTCACAGACTTTGCAATACATCTGCGATCGATTTGCGAATATGATGACAAAACCACTAAAGCTGGAGAGCTTCAACAAGCTCAAAACCATGATAGGAATGAAAGTGATAAACTGATGCTTGATATATCAAAGGTGTTCTGCTGTGCTAGTTGGTGATGTTCTGGAAATTCTTTGTTTTCTTAGTTGTTTTGTAATCTGTCTGTTTGACACAGGATAGATTAGGAGAGGCTATGTTGGTATTAGTAATATTGGTTAAGGGTAGTTTTGGTAATAGGCCCTTAGTCAAAGTCAAAAATGTAAAGCAATTGTGCTTAATAGTTAGTTGTTAGTTACATGGTTATAGAGTTAGTTATAAACTCTGAAACTGAACTGTGTATATTAGCTTCTCAGTGTATTGAGTTTAATTCAATTGAATGAAATCAGTTTCCTTTTCTCTCTTCTTCTTGATTCTGTTCCAACACTTGCTTTATCTCATATATAATAGTAATATACATAAGAGACTTAGTCCATATTTAAATCATGAAAGTAAATTCTCAAACATGCAGTAGATAATTAACAATGACAAAATAGTCAATAGCCAATAAAATTGATACAAACTTGAACTGACTGAATTACCAAGAATTGAATTAGGTAAAACTCCCCCCGTTACAAAAGAATAATGTTGAACTTCCATTAAGTCCTACAGTTATATCTATAAAATTCAAACAGTCTCTTCATTCTCACTCTCCCAATCAGCCATTTTAAGGGCTTCCCATTGAGTTACATTTTCAATAGGATTCCTCATTGGATTAAGATATCTAGTCCTATTTCTAAAATTGGGGTTGCACCCAATTTCCTTCACATAACTTTCTTGGTTGACTTCAGAAAGGGACATTGTGAGCTTGTTTGTAAGTTTTTGTACCTGAGACCTTGCTTCATCTCTCTCTTGGTAAGCATTGTTGAGTTTTGTCTTCATTATCTCAAGTTCTTGTGTTGCTTCTATTAGCTTCTGCCTTAACTCTTGTTCTCTCTGCAAAATCAAACAAGTAAGTCACACATATGATTATATCTGACGTAAAAAACAATAGAAACAGTATTCAAGATGAAATTTTTTCTACGTAGAAAAGTTTACAACTTTAAGCAATAGCCATTTAATGAGGTAAACAAACAACATGAGTATATCTGATGTGAATGAGTTAGTTATAAATTCATGCAACTTCTGCATAAAGAAAACTATTCATGAAACATAATGACAAACGCATTCATAGAGAAACAAACCTCTGAAGCATTATATTAACGATCAAAAAAACGCATTACAGATACAGAGACAAGAACATTAATGAAACAAAGAGAGAAAAAAGAGAAAACGTGTGTGCAAAAAGCGTGATATTGATATATTGTTATACCAAAAAAGAGCGATATTGATAAACATGCATAGAGAATGGTAGAGAAAGAATATGGCGAAGATAAAGAAAAAGTAAAAGGGAAAAAAGCAATGACTCACTTGGTGGTAGCTGAATATGGAAGGGTCTTCCATGGTCACGGTCTTGCCTTGCTTTGAAAGAAAAGTAGTGATAAGAGTGAAAAACAAAAGAAAATTATAGGTATTATGATTAGGATTGGGGTATTAACTCTTATTTATACGGAAGAAGGGAGGAGTGTATTGGTATACAAATCGTAGATATATATGTCAATGTGAAAATATTTCTTGGAGAGGATTTCAATTTATTTATTGTATGATATTGAAATCCCGAAATTGTAGATTTCCTCATATATTCATTCAATTCTTATCCAACGACTACTCTATCTATATGTCGCTGAATATAGTAAAAAAAGAATCTTCTCAATATAAACCTTAGATTCAATGTTGAGCAAGACACGTATTTTTTTTTGATAAAATAAAATAGGAACCATCGAGTCAAACGGTTTGGATGAGGATGATTGAATTGGGATATTGGCAAATTATTACATGGCCTAGATATCAATGTTTTTAAAACTGGACTGGAGATTCAACCGGCGAGAGCTCCGGGTAATGGTTTAATTGGTTCACTCGGATGATTGAATCCGATGAGTAATAATTAAATAAAAATAGAAAAACTATTAAATTTTGGAGAAAAAGTAAATAAATAAAAAATCAAAAAATACATATTAGACGGTTCAAACCGGGTTAATTAGCGGCTGAACCGCGGTTCAATCCGGTCCAACTAGGTTCTAGACAATTGTTAAAACCCAAAATTAATTAATTCGTGGGCCAAGAGAAAAAGAAGAGAACGCTAGGGTGCTGAGGTAAACCACTACACCAAACCATATAGGTATGGAGGCATGGTGTTTTCCTTGTTGAACGGGGGCAGAGAAATCATATAAATTTTTTGAAAAAGTAGTTATATTTTATTTTTAACTACCCTAATAATATATTATTTAGCTACCACAACTAAGTTTCTTTGTCTAAAAAGATAAAACAACAAGAACAAATCCATAAGTTTAACTTCAATACCTATTATTATCCCAACCAAATATGGTGGTTTTTTATTAACTTGGTGACTTAGGTCCCTCTACTTTCAACAAGTTTTGGTCCTCAATTTTCTTAATTTGGAAAATTTTTTTCTCAAAATTATAGATTATATGCACTTTTGGTCCAAAAAAATCTTGGATTTTGGGAAAGTCAGAGAGCAAAATTACACAATCTATGCTTTTAGGAGATCAATATTGCAATGAAAAAAACACAATGACCAAAATTGTAAAATTAGGTAAGCATAATTACAAAAATTAAAATAGAATTACCAAACTCGTCAGTCAAAGAAACCTTGGAGACAAAAAATGCAAGTAAACTTTTATATTTAGCCCCCATCGTAAAATTTAGGCTAGCTCCGCCACTGTTGTTGAGGGATCATAGGTATGGAGTTGCTTAGTTAGAAATCAATGCAATTCAAAATAAACGATATGCTTCGTCATAGTAAGATCTTCTCTATTTCGCAAAAGAATAAATGAAGAAAAGATAATTCATTACTAAAGATATATGCTTTTCTTAAATATATACTCTCTGTTCACCCAAATTATTTATCACTTTGTGATTTCATACAAATTCAAAAAAGTAGTTAATTTTGTATGAGAAAGAGATATTATGAGTTACTAAACTTTACAAATTATCTTTCATTAATGATATGAGAAAGATAAATTAATAGAATAGGAAGACTAAAAGATTATTGTACCCAAAAAAAGATTAATAAACAATGAAGTGTATGATAAGAAAAGAAACATTGGTGCTTCATTGGTATTATTAAATGTCAAGTAACTAGTATGTAACCCGTGCGATGCACAGGAAGCAACTTTCTTACAAAGTATTAAAGAAATTAATTTTGCTAAAAAACAACATAATTAATAAATAAAAGAAGTAAAGAAAAGTGTATCTTTTTTGTCTACTTAGATGAAATGACAAATAAACACCACACGCACACTACCACTACTTACACCCGAGTTCGTACTCGAGAGATGACGTCTCAATGTCACTAAAATTGCCAAGGCAACCAACAGTGAGGGACAAAGAAAAGTGTATCTAAGTTTAATAAAGTGTAATAACAACAAATAATGTTTTTGTTTCTACAATAAAAAACAATGAATCATGTTAATTGATTTTAATTTAGTGTGTATATAATTAATATTTATGAAAAATAAAGATAAAATGCGATTAGTAACTTAAGGTATGAGTAAAAAAGCAACTAATTAATGTGTCAATTGACAAAATTATAATTGAAAAATAATATTTCGATAAGCAATCAAAAAAAAAACTTATTTTATATTTAGATTGTAAAAGAAAGTTCTTACAACGATTTGCACGTTGAAGCAGTAATGGTTTATATTTTGACAATGAGAATAACGATTTTCACGTTGAAACAGTAAATCCGAGTAGATCGGGCTTCCGTGGTCTTCTACAACGGAACGATGGAGCGTGGATCATCAGATTTGTTGGGAATTTGGGAATTACAGAGATTCTTCAAGCAGAATTAATGGCGATCTACAAAGGGTTTCTTCTTGCTTGGGATTTATGATTTTGTAACTTGGTTTGCTACAGCGACTCTCAGTTGGCGATGGATCTTATCGAGAGGAACAACAACCGGTTTCATTTGTATGATGCGTTGATTCAATCGATTAAGGAGGTGATGATGAAAGAGTGGACGGTGATGCTGATTCATAGCTAGAGGGAGGGTAATGTTGCGGCAGATCTATTCGCAAAGTTTGGAGCTTAAATGGACTCTCCATGGTGAGCCTTTGAATCTCCTGTTGCAATTACTGGTCTGGAAAGTACCCTTGCTCTCGATTTGCACGTTGAAACAATAATGATTTATATTTTGACAATGAGAATAACGATTTTCACGTTGAAAGAGTAAATCCGAGTAGATCGGGCTTCAGTGGTCTTCTACGACGGAGCGATGGAGCGTTGATCATCGAATTTGTTGAGAATTTGGGAATTACAGAGATCCTTCAAGCAGAATTAATGGTGATCTACAAAGGGTTTCTTCTTGCCTGGGATTTATGATTTTGTAACTTGGTTTGCTACAGCGACTCTCAGTTGGCGCTGGATCTAATCGAGAGGAACAACAACCGATTTCATTTGTATGATGCGTTGATTCAATCGATTAAGGAGGTGATGATGAAAGAGTGGACGGTGATGCTGATTCATAGCTAGAGGGAGGGTAATGTTGCGGCAGATCTATTCGCAAAGTTTGGAGCTTAAATGGACTCCATGGTGAACCTTTGACTCATGTTGCAATTACTGGTCTGGAAAGTACCCTTGCTCTCGATCCAAGTGGTACAGTACTTTAGATATTAATTTTCCTTTTTTCCCTTTTGTTTTTTTTTTTTCCTCTCGATGCTAGCATGCTCCATTGTCAACGAAATGTATAAACACTTTCAGCATCTCCATAACTCGATACTTTATTTCATATACATTTTTTATGTATTATTATTGATCTATTAATTTGTAAATAAAAAAAATTAATAGAACTATATTTATAAGGGAAAAGGTATTACAAAAGCAATAATTATGGGATAACATTGAGAAGCAAAAAAATTGTCTTTCTCACACTTAAAATTAGTGAAGTTCTACATTTTGAATTTTAGATCAGAAATTGAAAGTGACAATAGATTTAACGGTTTTTGGTTTTGTCCACACTGCTTCCACCGAGAAACTATTCAAAATTTATATATTTGAGATATGACTCTTCACCCAACATAAGATTAATTTGATTTTTGCAAGTGGCTTGAGACAGGAATAACAAAGAACATATGTGTCAGAACTTAGAAGCAAATGAGTGTTACATGTTATGCATATAGATATAAATACTTATAAATATGATGATGAAATTGATTCGAAAAAAATGAAAAGAGGCATACATTATTTTTTGGTGATGAAGATCGGATAGTGTTCAGTTGTCATTTAGAAACAAAAACTCATCAAATTTGTATGTAGATACATCCATTTTAACCAAGAAATGCAACGATTAAAAATTCTGGAATTATGTGAGGGGTTATGTAGAATGGATTTCGCGATCGAATATGAAGATATTTATAGTGAAATAAAGGTTAAAAATAGTAGGAAAGCAAAATGAGTTTGAAATTTGAATTTGGTAAATAAATGAAATTTTGAAAAGTTTTTTACGGTTTAGCATTCGAAAAAAATGGTGGGAACAAATAATTAAATTAATGTAATTTTTGACATTTTAATTGTTTAGGTAAGGAAATGAAATGAAACCGTAATATAATTAGTGGATAGCAAGTGCTTCCACGTTTTAAGGTTATGAAATGAATTGTAAGGATTTTTTTTTGACAGCGAATTGAATTGTAAGCATAAATAGTGTAGGAATTGAATGATCTGTTTCTAAACGCGTTTTTTTTTGTTTCATAGAGATTGACCAATGAAATTGCTGATGATGATGGGCCACATTGTATTAACATTAATGATTTTTTCCTTAAATTACTCTGATTGTGACACTACAGATATTTGGTTTTAATGATAATGAGGTGGCATTTTAAGTTGGTAATGAGGTGGACACCTTAGCTGATTGACATCTAAGCAATTAGGCCCCTTGTTTCATTTTCTTTTGTATATATATTAGATATATATAAGACAATTTTTTTTGGCTAAAATGTCAAGTAATATGATACAAAGGGGGATAGATTCTCTCCAATGACTTTATTTTGTAGTGAAATCTCAACCACCTATTGAGAGAGAATGTTGAATGATGCAGATTTAACATGAGAGTGTCAAGTGAAAAGTCTAACCCTCTCGTGGGATGGGGGGAAGAGCTTATATATTTGACATTATATATATGCATTAACGTAGCTAAATTTTTTGTAATGAACTCTTCAATTCTTTTAAGAAATGGAGAGGATCTCTCTCCGCTTCGTCAATGCCTATACAACAACTAAATCCAATGAGTTATTAATACGTATAAAAATATCTAGTTAAAAATTGGTGGTAATTAATTAGGATGGCAAATTTGAAACGAGAATATGCAAACAAAATCTTTAAACGATGATATCTATTAACGAAAATCGATGTTTCGAGATTTCCGGATTTAACGAAATCTTCAAATGAAAATGGATGTTTCCAGATTACGTTTTCCATTTTCAGATTTCATGGATGTTTCCAGATTTAAGTGATCCTATCACAGATAATAGATATTTCCAGATTTAAAGATCTATGAAATTTTCGTTTTTCTTCCATTGCAACATTATTTTCCATTACAGTGTTATTGTGTTTGCAGCAGTGTTAAATCTCTTGTGGGAGAGTTTTGCCGCCCATTGTGGTCCTACTCGGCTCGAGGGATTAGTCTCTGCAATTGCGTGCAGAGGATACCCGATTTATACCAAAAAGTTTTATTGTGTTTGCGTTTCCGGATGGTGATGTTATAATGTTTTAAATTTTACCATTGGAGCATTTTAACAACATTTATGGGTGGCTAAATGGTAAAGTAGCAAGGGAGGGTATTAACACACATGTTGTGGGTTTGAGTTTTTCCTCCAACGTTTTTTATAAAAAACATTTCAAATACTGTACGCCACGTTGAAAACTTCTAGTGGTCCACATGGCGGACATCTACATGGCTGATGTGGCATATCAATCCCACGTGGCATTGATGATAGGGTCATGATGTGGCAGGTTAGTGACACGTGGCAGTCAGATCATTGATGATGTCATGCTAACGTCATTTTTATTAGCCACGTCAACTTTTTTGATGGAAAGTTAACTAAGGGGTTTAATTGTATACACTTAATATTTGTAAGGGTTATTTAAAAAAAATAATTACAAGAGCCTAAATAGATTATGGTCATATTTACGGAGGTCAAACATATGTTTAACCCTTTAGAATGTAACTCTTAAGAGATAATTCTTGTTGCTGGAGGTCAAACATATTTATGGAGGTCTAACATATGTCTTGCCTTTCTTTTTTTTTTTGCTGTTGTGGTTTCTTTGCTTGGTCCTAGTCTGGAATGTAACTCTTAAGAGATAATTCTTGTTTTGGTGAATATTCCACATCACTTTGGATCCTTTAGAGCATCCACGATGGATAACTCTCCATTTAAGTCTTTAAATGGACCCCACATGTAAACATCACTCTTTTATACATTTTTAATACTAATACCTAATAATCACTCAATCCCCCAATGCAACACCATCAAAAAATTCTTAAATAGGCTCCACAAATAACTACACATCATTATTTTATCAATAAATAACTCACAAATTTTTAAATGGGACCCATTTATGGTAAGAGAGAGAAAGTCATTGTACAATGACTTTTCTCTATAAGGAACACAACTGTTTTTGCCACAATAGTATTCCTTATTAAGGATGATCCCTAATAAGGAAAAAACACAATAAAAAACATTATTGTGGATGCTCTTAGTTTTGCATCTAAAGATTGGTAAATAACACAAGACTGGTAGCAGTCAGCAAGTAGCCCAACACCCCACACAAGCCAACCCACCATCAAGCATACTTCAGCAATATTCCCTCTGTTGATGAGTATGTAAGGGGGAATGCCGCAGCTCTATCTGAGTTTTGTATCTTAATTCCCATTGTTTTGCAACATGACCTTGAACTCCACTTTTTACAGACACACCAAAACTCTGACAGAGCTTGGAAATTAAGAGATTGCAGTGGCATAAATGTTGAATTCGCTGAAACTGCCAGAAAGCTTTCATTTTTGCTTCTTTTCATTCCTTTCCATCAATCTACCTACGAGTGCTATCTGTTTTTGCAGCAGTCAATAGGAAGCTCCAATCAAAAGATTGACAATAGAGCTCCACTCCCAGGATCTCATGGGTGATTAGTGAACGAGAATAATTCCCAAGAGAAAGTCACTGATATTCATTTCCCCTCACACCAAATGGGCCTTCATCCATAAAAGAAGGAATATGAAGATGAAGTTGCTGCAGAACAAATTTAAAACTTCAAATCATGATTTCATTGGTGGAGAAGCTTTTCACATAATGTAGTTATCATTATTTCCATCTTCCCCAAACTTCAAAGCTTCACATTCAATTGCTTTGTGGATAGAGTGAAGCAAATCCAACCATCAGGAGAAGCCACGAAAAATATAACCAGAATCAATAAGCAGTCAGACAATTTATATCATGTGAAAACATTTACCTTGAAAGAATAACTCATCCTTTTCCTTGAACCAAATGAAAATCTTCCACCGATAAAAAAATAACTTTACAACAGCTGGCCTAGTAAATTTACTTATTCATTAACATTCCAAAAGCTTTCATGAGGAAAGCATACTCATAAGCTGTTTCATCACATTGACTATAGTGACCACCTTCACCAAAATGCCCTCCTATCATACTTGTTTTCATAATGACAGCACGAGAACAACGAGAGCAGGTACTATCTCGTACCTTAGCTACCCATTTAGCACCTTCCCAAACTCCAACCCTGAAAATGAATGCCAATTGCTAACATTAACCTCATTGACTAACAGTAGATAAGAATGCATAAGAGGTAAGGAATGCATATCAACAATGTGTATGTTTGCATCTAATAGATTATTGGGAAACAGTGAGATTACCTTGAATCATTAAATGCTGATGTAACCATAACTGAAGGAAAGCAACCTCCTTGAGGAATGTTGTCATAAGGAGAATAACTGAAAATAGAATCAAGTTTGACTGTATTTGAGGATTTCCAAATTCATCATAATCCAGGATTGTGAGTGGAAGACTGGGATCCAACAACGTGTTGCATACATCAAGAAATGGTACCTGGTATATATCACACATCAGATTATCACAAGAAATATAATTAAATAAGAAATTACTGATAAAATATGCAAAATATCAATCAATTATCCACAATAAATCTAATGAATGAATTCATCAATTTAGTTAATACCACATTTCTTTTACATTGATGCATAGAAAAAATAGCAGAGATCATTAGTACAAAAATACTTAAATACAGAATGAAAGACGTGTGTGACATAAACATACACCATGGATCAAGGTTCAAAAGGCAAATTTACATTTTATTTTACGTACATTTAAATACAAATTCCAAACGCACTCGATAAAGAGCAGGCAGAAATAGATGCTTGAAGAGCTATACAATGGAATTCCAGGCTTACTCAGTGAAATATGCTTTCTGGGAATCAGAAGCTACTGTTGATTTTACATTGTAGGTTATTCATTATAGAATCTTGATCATTTGAAAGTAATTTTTTGTCCAAACTCTAAAGTTCTTCCTTTTACTAACAATCAACAGCATAAGAATCTAATATGCCATATTTTCTTTAAAGGTTTATTTAGAATTGTGAAAAAAACATTGAATCCAATGAGTTTTCGCCAAAAAGTAGACAAATGAGTTCAATCAAGAACTTAAAATGTTTAAAACATTTTTCAAGACTCAGTATATCTGATAAGCCGCCCTTCTTTGTAACAATCACAAATATCTAAAAGTTACCTTCAATATGGCAGCACGAAACAGTTGTGGGTACATATTCATAGCTGCACCAACAAGAAGGCAGCCTGCACTCCATCCCATAGCACCAAGCTGGTCTTGGTGAACATAGCCCTCATTAACCAGGTAATTGCCGCAAGATACAAAGTCAAGTATCGAATTGTGTTTGTTCAATCGACTGCCTGATTTATGCCACGAGGGACCACCGCCACCGCCACCTCTGGTGCAATACATATATAACATGATTAAAAGTATGAATATATGTTATTATCATGATATAAACTTCCCATGTGTCATAGTCAACAGACCATATATTAACACCCAAAATGCAAAATGTTCATTTTCTTTGATCTGAACATGTAAGTCGTTAGCAGATCACAAGAAACACGCCTATGCAATATATAAATGACCAAAAAGAAAACTGAGTTGTATAGATCAGTATTCAGTACTAAGCAACGAACCTTACATCAGCAAATGCCACTACCCAACCACGGTCCAATAAACTCAGGCGATCTGAACACCAGCTCTTATCAAGATCTTCTCCATATGCTCCATAGCCTACTAAAAGACCTGGGCTATGACCCTTTTGCCAGGATTCTCTAGAGTACACAATGGTTAGTGGAACTCTTACACCATCATGGGAAATAACTTCCTCCCTCTGACAGAAGTAAACCTCCGAAAAGTCCTTCCATCTCTGTGCATTAGAATCTGTGGCGCGCTCTTTCTTATCACCACGTGCCTTTTGAATTTTATTCTTATTTAGCTCAAGAGTTGGGATGTGTGACTGACCAACAGAATCACAATTCACTTCCTCTTGGTGCACAATTGAATATGTCTGACTTGACATGTCATAGTCAACAATAACATCTGGCATCTGTCCACGCACGCACAAAGGAAAACAAGGTTAATCGATTGCAACTAGAAAAAAATAATTAAAATATTTATTTAAATGAAATCACAAGTCACAACACAATCAGACACAGTATAGATCAGTCTCACAACTGTAAATTCTTAGAAATTGGGATTTAGGTCCGACTCAGCACAAAATCTAACTCAAGAGGTGAGCATTATCCAAGCCTTATAAGGACTATGTTGGCCACATCTCTGGTCAATGTGAAATCTCATCATAGAATTTGGAACATGGACAAAAGCGGGTGCCATAATTGGCCCAATAGCAGATCTAGGAGAGACACTAAATCCATCTTAGAATAACTCAACCCCAAGAGCTTGCTCAAGAGGTGAAGGTCATTGAGCCTTATAAGGACTACATTGGCCATATCTCATATATGTGGGACACATTGAAAAAAAAAACCGTTATATTCAAATTAAGATTTCAAATCATGTCTCTTGGGAGCAAAATAATAAACCGGCTTCCAAAAATGTCGGTATCGAAAAATTATCGGGGAATATTTGTAAACTCAAATACTTGTATTCAACAGCTCCTTCAATGCCAAAAAATGAAATGTTGATAGAACTTTAATTCTACGGATTTGAGCAAGCACATTCTCATTTAATGATCACATAAGTAAAGAAAATCATCACTGAATCTGTAAATATGCATAGCATTCAATATTGAAATTATCATACCACGGGTGATGAAAGCACTGCACGATAAACTGTATTCAGGAAGTCGTGATTGGAACCAGGAATGGCACTGCATATATTTGATGGTAGAGGAAAGTACCATGGTTTCAAGTCTTGAATATATATTTGATTCTGAAAAGCAACTCAAGGTGAGGTCACCATATGTTAGAATTAAATTTTAAATTCACGCGAGATAGTTCAATTATATTTCATCTTATTGGACCTTTATGTAAAAATTGATAACTGAACTGATACATTACATTCCAGAGATGAAAATCAAACTACAGGCTCCAGGAAAATGATATGCCCAATAGCAAATATCTTAATAGTTTGAGATATCTGCAAACAGATTGGTTCCAATAACTTAATCTATCACTTTGGGTTTCAAACATTCATATTCACATAATGTTTTAGTCTCATTTGGAAATGGGGAAAAGGCATAGAAATCCATAATTGACATGTTCATTAGGTAGTAGTGTATTACGGTACTTATCATTGCAATGGAATACAATTTAAAATGTAATGAGATAAGATGAAATGTGGCAAACCAATGCAAGAACATATTCTTTTTATTTGGCTGCTTTGATTATATGCTCTTCTTGATATGTTTATTCATATCAAAGAAAAGACTACTACATTTGGTTAGTAGTAGGTCAACATCATACACTGGCAGGAGGGTGAGTGATTTAGCAAGGGAAAACCAGTTTTAACCTTTTATGTGAATGGACCAAAAAAAACCTCCTTTGTGTGATAATGTTGAAGTATCCTATACCACATGGGATTTTCACCATGATCAGTTGGTTTAGATAGATACTGCAGAAGTGAAGTACAGAACAAAAATAACACATTTCTTTTCCACTTCCAGTGGTAAACAATACACGCTATTGAAGTTACAATTCACATAAGATATTATGCACTGATAATAAACGGCTATTCTTGTTTATTGTAATTGTAATGGTAACTATTATTGGTTTTCTCCTTTTATTCTTTGGTAGGATAGGATTCCATAATTTTAATAGACAGTCTTAGGCTATCATTTATTTCATTCCCTAATGTTTAGGGATTTTGATATAGCTACCTCTGCGTACATTTGTAATGCAAGAAAATATTCAGACTGAATTAAGTACCAAAGCTCTCTAGTCAATCACAACCTTCATTCATCTAAGCTATGGTTCAGTTTAAGGCTTCATCCACTGCGAGCACTAGCCCATCATAAGTAGTTACCAAAACATAAAAACACTAGCAATAAAATAAACAACTCTTTTTGCTGTAGAGTTTATAGATTGATTGTTTGATCTAATTCTTTATTTGCCTTTTAGCTTTCATTATAAGTCTCGCTTTCACTTTAGCTCTGGAACTAATTTCCTTTTGATTAATTCCTTCATGTGTGAGCTATTTATAACTATCTATAACTGTTTATAAAGTCAATAGCAGGTGCAGGTATTGGTGTATCTATTACGGCTTATAATGCCTTAGTGTAATATTGCAATAGTTCAAACAAAGCATTTGTTTTTTTTTATACTTTCTATTTATTAACAGAGCAAACAATGTAGATGCTTAGAAGAGAGCAAAAAGAGCATTTGCTTTTTTATACAAAGCACTTGCTCTTCTAAACAAAGTTGACGAAGAGTAATGTAATAGTGCAATATAGAGTTTATAGACTCATTTGCTTTGTTTGCACTCTTCAAATCATTTTTCATTTAATCATCATCAACTAGCTGACTCTTTTCATCAAATAAAAGAACAAAGAAAGTATCAAAAGAGATTAGAAATGTATAATTCAAATAAAAGAATACCTACAAGTTACTATCAAGAGTAGTGCATTCATGTGCCATGTGAGTTTGAGGCTTCTTGAGAAAGCTTTATATCTTTCCCAGTGATGGTTTCATTATCATCTTCATTGGTATATGGTAGATATAAAAATCACTATATTATAGGTTGTTATATAAATAAGATGTTATATTTTAAATTGTTCTTTTAAAAGAAAAAAGTTTACCTGCAAGCTCGTGCAACCAACTACTTGTGCACAAAATAGCTTGAACAGTATCATCCTGCGGAGGGATTCAATAGTTGTTGAAAACTCTAGATCCAATACTAAAAGCAGATTCGGATTCCACGATGGTTATTGGAATATTGGAATAACCATTACATTAAAGGTTATCATTGCACCATTAGGACATCTACGATTTCTTTTCTTCCAATAAGTTAAGATATCAAAACCGGCCAATGGACGAAGCCTTTGCTCGGATAAATAAACATCAAGTTCGAATATCCCTATATTGTAACTGGTTGGATGTCAAGCTCTTCAAACTCCCACAAAATAAAAAATCGAATGAAACTTGAATGTAGTGCTAAAAAATTGATAAAATTCCTCCAAATGAAGATTGTACTTGCCGTGAATGTTCTGTATTAGAATTAGAATTGGTACCACTTTTGACTTATTCATCATGGAACCTAGACAAATTATTATTGACCATTTGCAAATTTTCTTCACTATTGATTAGATCAACTTTACTATGTGCAAATGACAAGAAACCATGTTGGTTTCTTGGTTAGATCAAGAATAGCGTCAAATGTCAATACCATACTATACTCACTCCAATACTTGTCAAACTTTCTTTCATTGTTTTGAGTCATGCTCTTAATCAAGATTTCTTCGCTTCTCAAGAATGAGATCAAAAGACACTATCTTCCATATTTCTCCGAAATACAAATTTGACTTAAGAGTAAGAAGATTCAGGTATCAAATTCGTAATATCGTAAAATGGCTTAAAAAGTCCACACATTATTTAAGCTCTGCTCTATTCCACTTGGTGCTATACAGAAACAACTTACAATTTGCATGACCCAAACTTCAGTAATAAAAGATGAGACGATACTTAATCAGTTAATTGCACTTTCAACCATTATATAGGTGGAGTTTCATCTAGTAAGGAGATCTACGATCAATTTGATGTATCAATTCCACCAACATTGTAAACGCGGTGAAATAATTGAATTGTTCTACATTCTGATGCCCTTACAGAATACACATTCTTTCTAGTTTTATGCAATGCATCGCTCGACACCTTCAATGCATCTTAAATAATGAGCTTTATGGTATGAGCAGAATCTCTTATGTAAAAAAAAAAACTCTTTAATACGCAACAAGCTTTTTGCCAATCCTAAGTGTTCTTTCAAATAGTTTTGCATGTTATCATTTGCAGATGTGTTATCCAAAATGAGAGGAAAAAACTTTTCTTTCTTCAATCCCTTAAAATTTCCATCACCTTCAATGTTAATTGTAGCCTTGAATGTGGTGATAGAAATTTTATGGGAGTGAGACATAGAAAGAAAATAATTTGGATAATGCATTTGTAGATGACAACATGCGAAACTATTTGGAAGAACACTTGAGATTGGCAAATACGTTGTTCTTTAATGGAGAGTCCTTTCACATATTATGTTATGCTCATATCTTAAACCTCATTGTTCAAGATGGATTGAAGGTGTCGAGCAATGCATTGCATAAATATAGGCATAGTGTGTATTATGTGAGAGCATCGAAAAAGTAAAACAATTCAATTTTTCAATGTGTTGACAATGTTGGTGGGATTGATACACCATCAAATAAAATGGGGATGATAGACACCAACTAGATGGAACTTCACTTATACAATGCTTGAGAGTGCAATTAAGTATTATCGATACTTAATATTGTGCGATGCAAATTATAAATTATATCTCGATAATCTTGAGTGGAATAAAGCTTACATAATGTGTGCATTTTTTAGGCCATTTTACATTATTCCAAATTTGATATCTAGATCTTCTTACCCATGTCAAATTTGTGTTTTGGAGAAATATAGACGATAGAGTGTCTTTTGATCTCAAACTTGACAAAGATAGGTTGATTAAGAGCATGGCTAAAAAAAAGAAAATAAAATTTTGATAAGTATTGGAGTGAGTATAGTATGGTTTTGGCATTTGGAGTTATTCTTGATCCAACCAAGAAGCATATTTTTTTTGTTATTTGTATATAATAAAGTTCATCCAAGACATTCACAACAAGTACAAATTGTGGTACTAGTTGTGATGAAAGACATTTTACAACAAGTACAAATTTCATTTGGAGGAATAAAAAACATGTCAAAGTTGCGTTATGTATGTGAAGTACAGTCATTTTATCAATTTTTAAGCACTAGTTTCAATTTTTCATTGTCATTTTTTTCACTTGATATAATTCTTATATCATTTTCTTTTTTATTTTTAGGAATTTGAAGAGCAAGAAAGCAAAACAGATACTAATACATGGATATCTGAACTTGAGGGTGATGTTAGGGGACAGAATAGAGGAGCGGGAGAGGTTTAGGGGACAGATGCCTATAAACAACAAGGGAGAGGGGTTCGTTGGTTTGTCATGAATTGACTCTAGTTGTGTAAGAGTATTAGAATAAGTGAACTTTTGTTTTGAGTTAGTAAGCCCTGTATGCAAGCTATAAAGCTTGAGTGTTATTCCTACTAGTTTAGCTTTCAGTTTGTATTCTGTTATCATTGTAACTAGTCTGGTGCACCGATATAAGGTCACCTCTCGTGTAACTACTACTCAAGAAATCACAAATCTTTTTTTCAATGTTTCTCTCTCTCTCTCTCTCTCTTGAACCTTCCAATAAGTTGTTGTAGGGAAGGTGACTCTCAAAACTCACCTATTTTATAATTTCCATTCAGTCTCTTGATCATCTAGATCTAGCATGGCCATGAATAATACACGGGAAGATTTACTCCAATTCTTTGATACTTTCTCAATTGTCGCTCTTGTATTAGACATTAGTTGTTTTATCAGGTTTATATACCAAACCAAACAAGAACTAGTTTTCTATCTAATTAACTTTCCCTCAGAAATTGTCTACAACAAATTTGATTAACTAACCTGAAACTAACCCGTTAGCTTATCACATAAATTAAGCTTAGAAAATATAAACTAGGTAACATCAGTTCATTATGATCAATGTCTAACAATATACCTTGAAGTCAATCTGGATAGGTAAGTTCAAGGAACATAACAAAGGAAGACCTTTCTTATTAAGAGAGAGAACCAGATGTCCATGAAAGATATCCATATCACATATGTTGGTATCTGTATCAGGAAGGATGATATTCTGAAAGAAAACATGAGCATACCAAAGAGGAGTTAGAGACACAATAGCATTCACATCACAAGCAGAGATGATAGAGACTCACAACAAATATGTACGTAGCTGATCAAACATAACCTGCAATTTAGCTGACTCAATATCTTCAACTCGGCATCTAACAAGGTAATAATCTTCACTAGACCATTGACCATCAGGCAAAGGAGCGTTGGTAAGGATATAAAACAAACCAGAGTGATGTTCCACAAAATACTGTACTCCAGAAGAGCGTTTACATATTCTTTGTAAGTCATCCATTGGATTGGCAGAATCTATGACATAAACCTGTGATAAGCATCAAGACCAACATGTCACTGGAAACGAACAATCTCAATACAAGTTCATAAACGAAGACATATAAGTTCCTTCCTCAGATGAAGTCCTTGAGTTTGAATTGACAGTTATGAACTTGCCATCCTTTGTGCTTGTTATGTCCACACAAAAACTGGAATCGCTTTCGGTAAATATTGGGAAGTCATTCATAAGATCATCTCCAAGTTTTCTACAGAGAACCCTGAAATAACATCATACAAAAGTTAGGATACTAGCTTAACCCAAATCACATTCCCTTCCCAAACCCCTATAAACGAACAAAACAAAAATCCGATTATAATATTTTACTTGTAAGGTCGCTGGTTTTCATCTGACTGAGTATAAAAGAGAGAACTTGCATCTCGTGCCCAAGCCAAGCTAACAACACCATCAACTTCTGATTTGGGGTCCACTAATCCACTTCTGAGGTCTTTAACCTGAAGCGAAAACCGCTCACCACCAGAAATATCAACTGTGTACGCAATGTAGTTATGATCGGGTGACACTCTACATGTTCCCACATGGACATAACCTGTAATATTGTTTCGATTGTCAAATCTCACCAATAGGAGAGGAATAGATTAAAAGAAAAGTTCAAGCAGCGTAGAAAATATTAACAATTTGAGTATAAAGTATAAACTATCCCATGTAAGCTGCCCAAAGCTTAAAAACAAAAACTCTGAACTTAGTAACAAGATTAAGTGTTGAACATATCATGCTTGCATTCAGTTTTGGATAATCAAGTTACATTTCAACAATGGTGGATGCAGTGAATTGGAACCTAACTGATTTAGTTGATAAACCAACAGAGTACGGAATCCAATGAAAATACTAAACATAGGAAATAAAATAAAATGGCAACTCACCATACTTCTCTGCAAGTTCATTCCAGTCAAGCAAAACCTCCTCCCTTTCTAATCTTGCCATTCCACTGCGAAGCAAAAAAGTGTTCAGCCAACCACTTCTCTTTGTTTCCAGCTTCCTACATAACACAGGATATTCCCTTCCCTCTGGAATGTACTGATAATACAGCCTGACCAACAGAACATTAAAATTCACATTCAATTAAACTCAAATAAACCAAGGTGCAGAAAAATGGTACACTGCTCCAATTCTTTTCCCCTTCACCATCAAGTGCATAGTTCCATTTACATTTAGTACCACATTGTCCATTTTCAGTAAAGTAAATACTCAAATGAGTTTTCAAAAATTAGCATTTCATTGGTGAAACTGAAAATGTGAAATAGTCTTACACTAACGTCGTTAAGATTTTTAAGAAAAATTGTATCTATTAGTTATAGTAAACACATTTAGGGTTTAAGAAAGGGGGGGAAAACCAACCAGGGTCCCCAACGCTCAGGGGGAGTGGAAATGGTGGGAGGTAATCGTGCTTTCATCTCGGAGGAAAGCTCGGAGCGGAGTTTGAGGGTGTCAGCCATGAAAGCATCGGCGTAGTTGTTTTCGCGGTTGAGATGTTCCAACAGTTGTGGGTCGTCGGTGTTGGACATCCAGTGATATGGGTCTTGCCATGTCCTGCCGTGAACTGACACCGTGAAGGGGATCTTCTTTAAGGACGGTGGAGCTTCCGGCGGCGTGGAAGGGCGGCGGCAGCAGGAAGAGAATAAGTATGAGGATGATCTTGTGAATTTTGTTAGGGAGTGAGGAAGATGAAGGATTGTGCGGACTGCCATGGAAAAGACTGTTGGGAGTTATGGAAGTGGGAACTCTCATCTCATGCACCTATAGCTCACAAAACGGGCTACAAGCTCGGTCGTTTTCGGGTGGGCAATATACTACACAATAGACAAGCTACTCAATACACATCCCCTCCCTCTTAAAATCCACAAAATACCTCCTAATATAACACGTTCGGACTAGTTCGGACCACGCTAATTCGAACCTCTTTTGATATAACTGAAAGAAAAAATGTTTGTGTTTGTGTATTGTTTACTGGTTCAAACATCGATAATCCGAACGTCTTCTAATATAATTGAAAGGAAAAAAGGGGTGTCTCTGCGCATTGTTTACTGGTTCGGACCACGATAATCCGAGTTGGTTCGAACCGCTAATCCGAATCATCGTAAATCCAAAAAAAAATAAGCGTGCACAAGATTTATTAATGACACTTTGGTCTTTTCACGCGTTTTAGGAGTCCACTGAATAGAGGGAGGATGTACAAAGTATGGACCTTTCGGGTTGAGTAAAAAGCCTAAAAACAAAAAGAATAGATTCAAAATTAGACTTTAAACTTTGTATCCCTGGTATTTTTCTACCACAAAAAAACTTTGTATTATTGGGATTTGGATCCTCTATTGGTGGAGTAGCATGGTGTTGCGCTAGCAATGATTGTCTGATCTAGAGAGATCTCGATCGAATTGTCCTTGTTGGCGCAGCACTATGTTGTTGCATCAGAGAATCAACATGTGCATCGCTTATAACTCATGCCCCAATTTCGTAAATTGTCATTTTTATCCTTTGAAAAATTCCTCTCAAAAGCTCCCGCACCCTCTTACTCTCTTAGTTGTCTCGAAAAATCCATAATACACAATTAAAGCTCTAAAATTCTCAGAACCAGAAAATTACATTTCAAAATGTCTTTGTTTAAAAAAATGAGTCTCGTTAAAACATCACACTCGATAAGGAAAAAACAAAGAAGGAAGGGAAAATTCGTATTTGAAAATTTCGAATGTAATTTTTTAAATTACACTACTAAAAATTTCAAAGTGTGAAATTGTCAAAGCTTAAATAAATTCCAAAAGTTTTACCTTTTGAAATTTCTGTAATTTAAAAAACACTATTGAAAATTTCCTAAATTTAATTAAATTTCATAAATGTCACATTTTGAAATTTCTGGTAATGTTTTTTTGTTTTAGAAAAAATTAAAAAATATTGTTAAAATTCTTTAAAAAAAGAGTTATGCAGTTTAAAAACTTTTTTAAAAAACAAATATTTTTAAAATTTGTTTTCTGTAATTTAAAAAAATAGAAAAGAAATTCGATATTATTCATTTAGTGGTGGCACCCAGAGACTAGTTGGTTTTGTAACACCCTTAATTTTAACGTCTTTTGTGTGTGTTCTTTGTGTAATTACTTTAGTGTCTAGAGAGTGCTATTAAGAAAAACTAGGACGGTTACCCGAGCGATGCACGGGGAGGTGATTAACAGGCCTATAGATGTAGTTTAAAAAAAACATCAACATTTTATAAGGGGGTATAAAAATACGCAACACATATATATAAGACGAAGAGGCAACAATAGCCCTTGGTGGGATGAGGCAACAATGTCGATCCAAAAATATAGAGTGGGGGTATATTGGTAAACAGTGGGGTACAAAATGAGGGGTACATTTTGATAATTAAAAAAAAGTGTTGGACAAAAAAAAATTGTCAGGGGTATGTCGGTCCAAAAATATAGAGTGGGGGTATGTTGGTAAACAAAGAGTACAAAATGAGGGGTATATTGGTAAATGGTGGGGTACAAAATATAGAGTGGGGTATGTCGGTCCAAAAATATAGAGTGGGGGTATATTGGTAAACAAAGGGGGTACAAATGAGGGTATATTGGTAAATGGTGGGAATAAAATTTTCCCACCGAAAGTGGATAAAAAAAGTGTTGGACTAAAAAAATTTGTCACGTGTATGTCGGTCCAAAATATATAGAGTGTGTGTATATTGGTAAACATGAGGAGTACAAAAATGAGGGTATCTTGGTAAATGGTGGGAATAAAATTTTCCCACCAAAAGTGGATAAAAAAAATAGTGGGGGTATGGTACAAAATATAGAGTGGGGATATGTCGGTCCAAAAATATAGAGTGGGGGTATATTGGTAAACAGTGGGGTACAAAATGAGGGGTATATTGGTAAACAGTGGGGTACAAAATGAGGGGTATATTGGTAAATGGTGGGAATAAAATTTTCCCACCAAAAGTGGGGAAGTCAACGATTGTGTATTAATAGTTCTCGGATAGAGTGGGGGTATATTGGTAAACATTGGGGTACAAAATGATGGGTACATTTTGATAATAATAAAAAAAAAAAAGAGTGTCGGAGAAAAAAAAAATTTGTCAGGATTATGTCGGTACAAAAATATATAGTTGGGGTATATTGGTAAACAGTGGGGTACAAAATGAGGGGTATATTGGTAAATGGTGGGGCACAAATATAGAGTGGGGGTATGTTGGTCCAAAAATATAAAGTGGGGGTATATTGGTAAACAATGGGATACAAAATGAGGGGTATATAGGTAAACGGTGGGAAAAAAATTTTCCCACCAAAACGGCCAAATAAAGTAGATTTACTCTTTATAGTTCCTGGAGTGGAGGTATATTGGTAAACAGTGGGATACAAAATGAGGGGTATATAGGTAAACGGTGGGAAAAAATTTTTCCCACCAAAACGGCCAAATAAAGTAGATTTACTCTTTATAGTTCCTGGATAAGTTCGCAGAACAAAACAAATATATTATAGTAGGTCGTCATAAAAATTGGCTCTTGCTTTTCCCACACCCCCTCCTACTCTAAACACACCCCATAAGCGTGTGAAAAGACCAAAAGACCTATTTTTTTGAGAATTTTCACCGCTTGAACACGGGGCTTGAATGTTTCGAACGAGCCGCTCGAGTGTGTTAAATATGGACAGACACCCTCAGGCGTTTTTCACTGTTCGAATAGGTCATACGAACGAGTTCGATGGTGGTCATCATGCGAACATGGTCGAATTATGTTGTTCGAACAAGTCTTTGCTGCGAATTCGCCGCAGAATAGCGGTATTGGGCGCCTCGATTCCACCGGCGCTTTAATCAACGGTTTACAATCACCAAATGTGTCGATAAAGGAGTGGATGTCAATCGCTTTTGGAAATTGTGCACTCGAACGGATAGAATTTAAACGGCTCGATTTGTGATCTAAAAATGAAATCAACTACCGACATTTCACCACGCTTATTATAAAAGGGGTTCACATCCTCGGACCTTCTTCACCAAACCCTAATCGCTTCTTCACCAAAACCTTCTCTCCTTCTTCCCAACCCAATAAAATGGAATGGCAATTGTGCTCAACCCAAGACTAAACGACAAATTCCTAACACCGCTTCTTCACCACAATGGGATCATCACCACCGACACGAACATGGTGTCAGTGTTTTCGTTGTCCTAACCATGTCTTCTGCAGGATGAGTAAGGACATCACCTTCGCCCAACCAAGGAAAAGGTCGAGAGGAAGATTCGCCCGCAGGAGCGTGGCGTAAAGACGGAGAGCGTATACGCTTCAAAAAGTTCAATTGTAGAGATGATGGACCGTATCAAAGATTCGATCATGGAGATCAAAAGCGGCGACGACGTCCACGCAATGATGGAACATCTAGCTAACGCTCCGATGGGGCGACAAATCTTAGAGTCAGACGTGGACACACGACGCACTACGTAAGAAATCATGCATCTTCTTCAAGACCACCCGCATAATCTTAGAAATTCCTTTTATGTTTTCCATGTCGCTTCGTAGTAGTAAGTTGTTTGCTTATGTTGGTGTTATGTATTTCAGTACTTGATGTATTTCGTATTTGGTTTTCATGTATTTCGTATTTTGTAATGACAATAAATTTGCGCAAACGTAAAGGGAATATCAAATTAAAACACCAAATGAAACAAAGTAGTTAAATTATACAAAAATGTAAACATATATCCCCTATGACATCTCCTACTGGGTGTCATGCGCCCTCCTCCTCCTCTCATACACATTCCCAAACCTCCTCCTAAACCCACGGAAGGGGTTGAGCGACCTCTTCATGCGCCAAACATGCTCCCGACGCTCGGGACATGATCATTGATGGCCCCATCAATGTCATCAACCAAATCAATCACTCCGTAGCATCTCACAACCAAATAACATAACATTATTACTTAAATAAATAGAATATTAAGAAACATTATCATGCAATTAACATAAAAGACACGCACCACGCTGACATCAGGCTCATCTCCAAGCTGCTCATCAGGCTCATAACATTATGATGCTCATCTCACCCACGGGAAGGTGGAATGATGATGTATCCGATCGCCAACGCCTATGAATGCGTTCAAACCCACTTGTGGAGAATGGGAAGCCAAGGCCAACCAAGGGAACCAACCTCGGTCACTGCCGAGTGTCCTCTAATCGCACATGAAACACCGTCGTAATGTGTCCATGTGGGATTGGTCAGAAATCCGCCGCACTGCATTCGAAAAGACACAATAAGCCAAAACATTCAACAACTTAATAAACAAATTTACAACATACCAACTATAAAATAATAACTTACCCTACTGCAGTAGAAATCACTGAGAATATGTGCCTCCGTATGTGGGCAAGACAGAACCATCTTCCGGTCCACCAGAAATGGGAATGTCGCCTCAGGAGCAGCAGCCTCCCCGAGGCTCAAAGAACCTCCTCCTCACGAGGCTCAGCAGCCTCCTCCTCATGATGCCTGAAGATGAAGGCCTGAAGATGAAGGCCTAGCAGCAGGATGAAGGCCTAGCGGACGAAGGCCTAGCGAGATGAAGGGCCGGCCAACTCATAGGCGAAAAATTGAGCATCACGCTCAATATCCCGCCCAATATCCTCCGGAAGTGGGGAGGAGGAACATCAACCCTACCCCTACCCCAGCACGACCCACTAGCTCGGGAGGTTCACCGGCTTCTTCCTCCTTTTGCGGTTTGAAACCGTAGGAGGTGGCCGACCGCTCGCCGTCGTAAGGTTCACCGCATGACCACCTCTACTCCTCACCATATCTCAAACAACAATCAACGAACCGATTCAATCAAATTAACATAACCAAACGAGAATCAGTGAGAAAGTTCATCGTCAAACGATCGCTCGAAGGGTGCGTCGCGAACTCGCTTCGCACAACCACCTCGAACAAGTCGGTTTCGATTTACAAAATACAACGGTTCGAATGAGGTTGCTCGAACGGTGTTCGCGCGACAACCTCATTCAACACCTTCGCTTTCACGTGTTCGATGGACCTCACTCGAACAATTCTGCGTTTCAGAAAAAAAAAAACCAGAATGGAGCGTAGGGGGAGAGGCATACCTTGAAGAAAATGGAACGATTAGAGACTGTGAGGGGAGTAGAAAATAACCCAGCAACTCTTGAGAGTGTTGGTGGAGAAAATTGAGTGAGAGATTGGGTGAGATTGAGTGAGTTGAGAGAAGGTGAGTGAGAGAGAAAGATGGTTTAGGGTTGAAGGGAGGGGGAGGGAATGAGAGACGAGGAGAGAGAGTGAGAGAAGGGGGGGGGGTGTGGTTATTTTGTTTTTTTTAAAGGGGGTAATTTTGGAAATAAAAATATTATGGGGTGTGAATAAGTAGGGGGGGGTGTGGGGAAAGCACTCCCCTAAAAATTTGAGCTTAAGATTCTACCAAATTTCAATTAACAGTATACCCAACAGTATAATTTATATAGTGTTATGAAAACAAAGCTTCATCAGAAAAATCTAAAACTTAGTATTTAGAAGCTACGAAGTATGAAGATTAAAATGAAAATTAGTTAAGCTAGATAGTTAAAATTACCACAAAGTAAAGTAAAATAGAAAACTGGAAAAGAAAATTTTGGATAAAGTAGATGCTTTGAAATCCAAATTTCAAGCTCTCTGGAAACCTACAGGTATGTGGGGACTGATTTCAATAGGGAAATGGTACTATGAGTTCTCTTTTTCTTGTGCCGATGATTTACAAAGAATCCAGTTGCATCCCTCTTGGCAGTGCAAGCCAGGTTTGCTTCGTCTCTTTGCCTGGCAGCCTGATTTTACTCCTTCCGAAATTCAACATACAAATGTTTAATGTTGGATTAGGATTACAGGACTGGCTCAAGAATATTGGAGACCCAAAATTCTTTTTGCAATGGCTAGTTGTGTTGGAACTCCACTTAGACTAGATGATACAACAAGCAAAAGTCCATTTGATAGATCTTTTGCTCACTTTGTTGGTGTATTGGTTCATATAGACCTGAAATCAAAACTTAAACATCCTAGTTGAGAGGTCGGGCTATGCTTTCTCAGTTGGCATTGAATATGAAAACTTGTCTTCCTTTTGTTCGAATTTCAATATTGTTGGTCATACCAATAGTACTTGTAAATGAAGGACTCATCAGGTAAAACAGGTGTATGTGCCTAAACATAAGGCTCTTATAATCTCAGCAGCAAAGGGATTCTTCTACTCAGGTAAACCAATAGCAATGGGATTTTTCTACTCAGGTAAACCAGCAGCAAGGAAACTCTTCTAACAATGAGCAACCCTCCCAGACTCATAAACAGCAAGAGGATCCCTCTCCGATTGAGCCTAGAGAAAATGTCACGCATTCTACCGATGAATCAATTATCCCTACCTCGGCTACTGCGGATGTTGGTAAGCCTTTGACCCAGCCGGTGGATTTTGTCCTCAAGAAGTCGGCTAACACATCTGTAGCTAGCCGAACGTGTAGTGATTCCACTCGATCTCCACCACCAGCTTGATTCGTTTTCTATTGATAGTTCTCCCGTGCTTAACCCCGCTTTAGGGGTGTTGGTGATTCCCTCTTCATCAAATAACTCTTTGGAGGAGGTTCATTCTTCTTCAACCCAATCTCCCATGACTCGGCTAGATGCCCCCTCTTCTAATGTTGTGGATGTACCTGACATGAGAATTTTAGGGAAGAAGTGGGGGGATGTCTCAGGTGAAGAGGATGTGTCTGCTGTCTCAGACACGTTGCTGCATTGAACCCGGTAGTTGAATCTGACATGAATATTTTAAGAAAGCTCTAAGATGGATCTTCTGATGATGTTGGTGATCCTGTGACTTCTGATTCGCATGGAACAGCTGCGTCTGTACCAGTTGGTCGTTGGTCCAAGTCTCAAAAGAAGAAATTCAGACAGAAACAGAAGTTGGTCATTGGTTACAATACTCGCTCAAAAGTCGAGCTTAGTCTTGAGTAACGAGCAAAATAAGGTTTGACTCAAATCTTTATTCCAAAAGACTTAAAGGCCCGTTTAATGGTCAGGATAAGATAGAAACAAGATACGATATGAAGCAAGATAGAGATATGATATGATAGATACACAATATCACTATCATATCTTGTGTTGATGTGCAACACCGGATAAAAAATAAGATATAATATATATTATTCCTGTTTTAGGTACAAAAATAACATGTATTATGTATTTTAGATAAACTAATAAATAATGATAATATATATATATATATATATATTAATGACAAAACAACCCTTATGTCAACTATATTTTTTTAAAAAATTAAATTAAATTAGTTTTCTATTTATGTATTTTTTATCACTTATTTTATTTTTTAAAATTTCAATTGATTTTTAATTATTAGATTATACAACATGACAAAATTACCCTTATCATAAAATCATACATAAGTTTTTATATTAAGTACTAATATTTTTAATTTTAAAATTTTATTTTTGTTTTTGTTTATATATATATATATATATTATCATTATTTATTAGTTTATTTAAAATACATAATATATGTTATTTTAATTTTAAATTTTAATTTTAAAATAACAAAAGAACATGTATCGGGAATACTATTCTCTGGACTGGAGAACTAAAATAAAATAGTATCATTGAGACTGATAAATTACATAATGTCGCCTAAAAAAACTCATTGCAGGTATTATTATCTATTTAAACAAGTACCCATTGAATTCAACCCTAACTGTGATCGCTACCTTGGATTCGGAAGATCTCCTTTGTCCCAAAAACAACATTACCGGTACCACAACACAATATATTGCTAGAAACTTTCTTTTTAACCTACAAATCTTCTCAAATTGAACAACCGATTTAATCCTATTTTCAATGCCAACCACGTCCCAACTTACAACCCCGAAAATCACTATGCTAGTGTTATTTTCTGAGTAAAACATCATATTAGAATTTATAACATCAACAAATAAGGTCACCTGTACAAGGCAAGGGGGTACTAAGGTAAACAAATAAACAATAATGAATTACTCAAGCTTTTTCCGTCCAGTTTACCAAATCTACACAGTGCCACGGCCACAGTTGTTCAACTCGGGACTGCCACAACCTTCATCTTTACCGGATATCTAAGTTTGTTGCAACTTGCAAGCATCAGATTTAATTTTCACTGCGCCTCGAAAGTAAAGTCATTGCACAACCTAAACTGCTGCAGATGTTTTGTTCACATGCTTCTCATCTTCAACATCCTGCAAGTTCCCACAACATGATAAATCAAAATAGTCTTACCAAAAGAAGCTGCCTACAGCTAAAACATAATATTAATGCTAAGGAAGGCCAAGTATGCAAATAAACTTTCTCAATCAGCATTACAAGCTATCATGATCTACCTTATATTTTTCCTTCCAATCTTCTGTGTGTGTGTGTGTGCACTTACTTGGTTGCTCCCTAGTTCTCCCCCCCCCCCCCCCTTCTTTCTCTCTCTAGAATGTGTTATCTCAATTAAAATTCTATTCACTAATGATAAAATCAGTTTTACAAAATACAAACATTTAGATGACCATATTTTATTTTGACAAACACATAGGGAATGTCCTGTCTGTAACCACTCAAACAATATTAAGTAACTTGAGAATGTTAAATGAAAGGACAACAGAAAGCCAAAGAGGATCCATATAAAAGCACTTACAGAATTGCCAATTTTGTCGAAATCATCATCATCAAAGCTGCCCTCACCATCATCTAAAAAATGCAAAAGATAATCATTAGAAAGGTAAAATCACAATGGCGATATCATACATTAGCAGATCATGACAGTCAAATCTTAACCATTGACGGCAATGCTTGCCCCAAGATTAAAAAGTCAAGTTGATTCTCAGTAATCTTGAGGATAAACTACTCATGCTTTTATGCTGCTACATAATGAGCAAAATTTCCCATATTGATCCGAGATAGAAAATTCCAAAAGTCATTTGAAACTGCGTGTTTCTTTGGCAAAAATATAAATAAACTTGAATAATATACCTGGAGCTTCATCACTATCTTCAAGATCTCCAAGAAGAAATGTATCTATGTCTTGATCAGTATTGGATGAATTAGAAGATTTACTCTTCACACTCTTCCCTGTTGATTCGGCCTTTCCAGTTCCTCCAGTAACAGCAGCAGTTTGCTCTGTCTTACTATCCTCGTTCTGCTTTGCTGCTTCTCTGAGCTGAACCTCCTCCATGTATTTCTTTTCATACCTGCTTGTACCATCATAGTTGTTGAATAAGGCCAACTTAAAAATGTGCCATCACTGCTATCATATTATTTAGGTAGCTCGCATTATTTACATCCCGAGTGCCAACTACTTCGTAAAAATGTTTTATCTTGCTCCCAGCTTTACCTTGAGTACTATCAACCTTGGCCTCTATTAAGTTTAATTTAATTGAATCACAGGATGAAGCCTTATTTAGTTAGCTCTAGAGTCGAAATTAGGATCTATGACAAATACTTGTAATTAGATTTGAAACAAGAAAAGGTCTTTTTTCCTAAAAAGTTTCCTTGTGCCATCTCTAAAAACATCCAAAGGCAGGAGATCTAGACATAATCCAGAATTTCCAAATTGGCCTATTGTAAGTTGAGACCAGCTAATATTTTTCATATGATAGTATAAAACCTAGTATAGATAAAATTCTCAAGAAGCACTTGTGTAAAATAAATATTAAAAGAAGCTTGCAATAACTATGAATTTTTTCAAAGAATGTCTCTTTACTCTAGTACCTTTACTCTTTTATTGTTCCACAACAATTTGATTTGAACACATATGGGTACACAATAAAAGCCATCAGAAATCTATGAAGGACACAACTCTGTTCTAGGCGTGTCTTGTACCTCACGTCAAACATTTGTCACACACCGACATTCATACAACACGTGCCAGACACCCTAGTTAGTGTCTGATTACAAAATAATTTTTTTCACGTACGGACACTATAATGACACCTACATGAAAACATTTTGGTTGGAAGAAGCACTTGCATAAGTAAGTCTTCTTGCATGCGTAAGTCATAACGCATGTTCAGTTTCTTCGGTCTACCTTATCTATTTCTGTCACAGTTGGTTTTCATTTTCCAATCAACATCTCCTTCCTCTCCATCTTCTCTGTTTGCAGAAGTCACCTCCCTCCCTATCAACACTCATGCTCCGTCTAGGTCTTAACTCCATTTGTGATTGATGTATACTTTAGACGACATCTTAGTGCTTCACTTTGGTCTTTATTCTTAATTCAGATCTTTTGTAAATGATAACTCATTTACTTGATGTGTGTGTATCGGTGTCAAGTGTCCTATACTTTGAACCTTAGTAATGCCTACGTGTTCATGTCTGTGTCCATATCTTTGCTTCATAGGCAGAGATCAATATTGTATCTTTTATTTTCACTCTCGGATCTCCTCATTTTGCGTAAATTTTTATTCCTCAAAAAATAAAGAAACCAGCAGACTGGATTTTAAACAAAAACATTTCATAAAATAGCAAAAACGTTCACCTTCATTAACAAATCTAACATAGTATATGAATTTGTTAAAATAGTGTCCTACTTACGGAGCCACATGAGTGTTCACAAGTGTAAAATATATCTTCCAAAAGCGTCTTTCTTTCATAGCACGTGGACATAGCTCATATCTCAACCTTGAAATTTCCTGTAAAGGAATAAAACATAAAATGGATAAATAGTGCAACACTGCAACTTGCAAGCCTGTGATAACTTGCATGATCAAATATATACATCTCTTTTTCAATCCATGTACTAAACTAGCAGTTTAGCATTGCTGGAGGTCATTAGTGATACATTTTTGCAAAATAGTGAGCAGTGGGTGTTTAAGCTTTAATGAATTTTCGAAATCAAAACAAACTTCCATTGCAAAGAAATAAAACTCAATTAATCAGAGCACATGGGAACAGTTACATCTCTCTCTATACACACAGAGCAAATAAATTGAATATGTATGACAGCAAGAATACAACACCAGAAGAGAAAATTCGGCTTGCAGAGTCAGACTTACACATGCATTTGGCACATTTCTAAAGTAAACATGTAAAGTGGAATGCACTATAAAACAATTACAATAACACAACATTACGAAAGAATTTAACATGCCTTTTGCACCTTACTATAGCAATCATGTGAAGTGAAATGCATTATAAAATATGAAGCAATCACATTACATATTAACATATGCTGAAGTAATTCCTCCAAAACAGGAGCTTAATCAAACACGCTCAGATAAAAAAGAATTTCAGAAAATTAACAATTTACCTTAACAGTTGTTAAAACAAGAGTAGCATGCTGCTCCTGAAATTCGTTGAGATCTTTCCGAACATTAGGACCCGAAGTGGGCACATCAGAAGCTTCAGATTCATCTGCATTTCCAAACCACTCAATCAAGCAACCAGATCAAAAATTGTAAATTAAAGCGTTTCGATTTGCGTTTTTTAATTAAAAATTGTTCAAATGTTATCAAAATTACGTAAAAAATTCAAAATCTTGTAAAAAAAATGATTTTAATGCTTTTAATAAAATATATAAAAATTCGAAAAGAGACAACTTCTATTAAATAATTAAATAACTATATGGCTTCAACTATTAATTGCGAATTAGGTGAAAGAAAAAATGAATCCAGAAAATGAAAACGGCTCAAACACAGAAATTACCGGAATTGAGAGGAAAGTGCTGGAACGTGGTGGAAGTAAGGCCCTTAACGAAGGATCTGAGATCGTCGGTGACGCCGAATTTTTCAAGGTCTTCTTCCTGAGGAGCCGATGACGGTGTGGTGGCTGTGGCAGTGGAGGTAGCGGTTGCAGCGGCGGCGGCAATGGCGGAGAATTGAGGAGGAATAGTGATGTTGTCGGAGAAAGACTTGATCTGATCAGCCTGACGGAGAGCGGCGGTTTTGATCTCTTCGGCTTTCTTGGAAGCCTCTGCGGCGAGCTCCTTCGATTTCTTGGCGGTTTCTGAGACGAGATCGGCGATCCTGGCGCTAGCGGAGGAGCTGCTTATGGATTGCGATTTCTTTGCGGCTTCTTCAGCGAACGACTTCGCTTTCTTCCAGAAGTCCTCCATTGCTCGTTCTCAGTGACAGAAAAAGCAAGGAGACAAAGGTAGATAGAAAGAGAGAGGTTGAAGATGAAAGATTGGGACTTTCTTTGAAGATGATACGACAACGTATAGAACCGGACTTGGAAGAAACATGTATGCATGTTTACATTTTTTTTTTTTTTCCCTTTTTTTATAAACAATTATCAATCATCAATGTCTCTAAAAAAATGTCTCTGAATTGTTTTTTTTCTTCCATATGCTTAGTATCCATCCACCTCACGCAAATTTGCTAACTAATCCCTCTAGTAAATATTTATTTTTATACCTAATAATGAACTCTATTTTTTAGATAAGCTATACTTAATGAATTGTATCGACTGCGCGTCTAGGTTAAGCAATGGAACAGGATGCTCGCCAAGCAGAGAAGCTAGCTTGCTCCGTTTGCTGAGATTGAGAGTGAGATGAGATTCGAGATGCACCAACTCGCGTTGATTCGGCGAGGGTGCAGACCAGACACACTCTGGATCTTGCGTCAAACGTGTGGATTAGATGTTAGTGAGGTAATAAATGCGTGCGTGTTGCATTTAATGAAGCACGATTTATGGGCTAGTGTGTTAGGAATCTCATCCGTTGGATGTAGGGTTTAGAGCTCGATCGTCCATCTACGTTGGATTTACGCCTTTCATGGGTCCATTTATCCTTCATGCGCCCATTGGATTGCTTCGTGAGTACCGTAATACCCCAATTTTGTCCGTCCCTCTTAACTTAAGCTCAATTTTAGTTATCCAAATTTCAACTAAACCGAATATCATTGTTTAAATTAAGCGCGCATTACCTAACGATCGATCTTTTCGCAAGGCGTGCTTTAATTTAATCTTCGTACATAAGTGAGTCCACCAAAAGTCATTTTTCTAGGAATTTGGCTTGTCTTTTCAATTCGCGCTAAGAATGCAATTCGAGTTAATTTTAGTGTTTTTAGTTAATAAGTCAATTTCTTCTATTTGGTTCTCGTTTTAGCGTATTTGTTTAGTCGGGTGCTTCGCTCGTCTTTGTGTTTGGCCATTCTCCTTTTTTTTTATTATTATTATTTTTTGCAGTTTAAGTTATTTTGAGCATATATAATCCAAAAATGTCAAAAAAAATCTATTTAGTTTTTATTACAACTTAAGAGAGTCCAAATGTCAGAAAAATACAAAAAATAATAACACATAGTCTACAAAAATAATTAACTCCGAAAATTACAAAAAAAATATAATAAACAACAGAAGGCAACAAAGAAGAAAATCTGGCCCAAAGAATGCTTCTCCAAGAATCTACTGGTCTACTCCACTCCAAACCTAAAAAAAGCAGTCAAAGCCCATTCAAACGTAATTAAATGTCTGACCTAATTTTTTAATATAAAAACACTGTCAAGGGACAGTCAAAGGGACACGATTTTCGAGGTAAACAGCACCAAAAAAACGATTAGGGTTTTACACTGAAACTCTAATCACCTAAACAGATTATTTTAGATCTGAGCAGTCAAAAAAAAGGGTTGAACAGTAGTAGTCAAGAAAAACCAACAGTAGCAACAGCAGAGCCACAACAACAACATCAGTCATTCAAACAAGCAACAGCATAGATCTCATTTTTATCCTTTTCTTTCAGAACAAATCGGAAGTCAGGTTGGTTACTAAGCTACTGTTAAATCGTTTTTTCTGCAACTTTATCACTGTTTGCAATTTTAATGTCCATGAGTATGTCTTAATGAGTAATCAAATGAGAGTAGCAGAGAGAGCATGAACAAACCAAACAACAAACCAAGTTCAAGAGTTAAAAACAATCAGGATTAAAATGAGTAGGAGAGAACCAGTGATTCAGAGAAACAAACATAGAGGAAGGGAATAAAACAAACAAACAAACAGAATTGGAGAAGAGGCAGAGAGCCGAAACCAAAATAAATAAAAAAACCAACCTTTTCTTCTCCGGCGACGGTGACCCTCCGGTCACCTTCTCCGGCGAGACCCCTAGCCGTTGAGACTCACCACGAAACCGAACCGTGCCGTTCTACCACCTCTACCGAAAACTGCTGCAGCAGCGCCATAAGACGACGCTGAGTCCTCTTCTCCGGCGACAACCGCGTTCAGCCAGCCGCGAAGCACCACGCATGTTCCCTCTCTCTTCCATGGCCGACCAACTCTCTCTCTCTCTCTCTCTCTCTTTTTCTCCCTCCGCGAATCTCTCTTCCTCTCATCCCCAGATTTTCTGGTCTTCTCTCTCTCAGATCCCCTCCCTACGGCGCAAATGAGGGAGAAGGAGTAAATGAGTTTCCAAAAACCCTAAATGTAACGTTATGCTTCCATCTGATTCATTTTATTTTTTTATTTTTTTTAAAGCCCACTTACAAATCACACCCCCTCTGTTACCTCGCACACCCCTGGCCCATTTTTTTCTTTTTTCTTCTTCTTTTTTGTTGCAGCGCCCTGGTACCAAAAAACGAAATTGGGCCTTTAATTTTCACACCCCCGGTTTGATAGTATAGCCCCTGCAATTATTTGCACCCCCCGTTTTTCAATTTTCACCTTTTTCTCGTTTTTTTTAATTCTTTTTCAACCCAATTAATTTTTCATTAAATCAAACTTTGTTAGTGGTCTTGCGGAGCCTTTGCTTGCATGATTATTAACAATGAGGAACTAGTGGTGATCACTTGGAGCCTTTGCTCAATTGATCATCATGAATGCCTAATTTTTCTAAAAACTTTCAATAAATCAAAAAAACTTTGTTAGTAGTCTTGCGAAGCCTTTGCTTGCATGATTATTAACAATGAGGAACTAGTGGTGACCACTTGGAGCCTTTGCTCATTTGATCATCACTAATGCCTAATTTTTCTAAAAAAAAACTTTCAATAAATCAAAAAACTTTGTTAGTGGTTCTTGTGAAGCCTCTGCTTGCATAATCATTAACAATGAGGAAATAGTGGCGATCACTTGGAGCCTTTGCTCAATTGATCATCACGAATGCCTAATATTTCTAAAAAAAACTTTTCATTAAATCAAAAACTTTGTTATTGATCCCGCGAAACCTTTGCTTGCATGATTATTAACAATGGAGTACTAATGGTGGTCACTGAGCCTTCGCCAATTGATCATCATGAAAGCTCGCCACACAACTAAACAAGTTAAAAATAAAACCTAGAACTACGTAGCTTTGAATTCTCCATCGCACTGAGATACGTAGAAACGGATCCTCCGCTCAAGCACAATAAACTAAAAACATTTTTCCTTTTCGTAGAAAACAAAGCGCTAACTCTCGCCGAGCGCCGCAAATAAAATTTTTCATTAAGTCTTTTTCAATTAAGAGGCAAATTTAAGTATTTTTCAAATCAACACTTAAAATCACACGAATAATTAAAGGTTCCTTTCGATGAGAAAGGAGGTATGGGGCGCTAATATATACCTTCCCATGCCTAACCGAATTTCAACCCAAATCTTCCTGTTTTCCAAAAGACCATCTGCCTTCCAAAAAGGTTTTTCTTCAATATTTTCCTTATAAAAAAATATTGGTGGTGACTTCATTGTTTTAAACGTTGTAAACGAAGAAAATCGCTTGAGGACTTTTTCAGGCGCAACAGGGAGCTTTGCCCATTCCTGAACAGTTGCCCCCAATTCAAGGTGGTTTTAAGGGGAAGACCTCAGTTTGTATTTCAAAGATCGCCAGAAGTTATGAGCGTTCGGGCCGAGTTTGTTTTTATTTGTCTTGAGTCTCAACATTTTTAGCCTTTGCATGCGTGGGAGTGGGCCCATGCTAGTGTGTCTTCTCTTGGGAGTATATGCGCTTTTCTTGGGATTGGGGCACGTGTCAACCTTCTCTTGGGAACAGTGTGACCGTTGTCATTCTTGATGGCTCTCTATAAATATGAGAGTGAGTTTGTACTTTCACCGTGTTTGTACTTTGAAGCTTTGAGTTCAACTCGCTTTAGTTCCTCCGAGGTCTATTTGAAGTTGTTGCATCAACACCGACGCCCTTTCCCCGTGTTAAAAGTGCGCGCGCCTTTTTGTTTTCATTTTATCGCTCAATTTTTCCTTTTGCCTTCGCTTTTGATCGAGGATCTCGCCGGGTGTAGGTAAGGGGTTCCCGGTGTGTCGTTGTCGAGTAATGCTCGCCCCGACGTAGGTTCCCTCAGAGGTTTTTAGGGGCGAGTAAGAGGATGTCGGCATGGTCGGCGCAGCTCTCCTCCAACCGATGGGTCTTCTACCTCCGGTCGGCAAGTTGGGAGGACGTGTGGTCCTCTCCCTTCTCCTTCCGATTCCAGTCTCCCCGATTGGGTTTCGTGGGACATCCTTCACCAAAGTAGTATTTTTTGCCAACATGATCCTTCCTCCCGCCGACTTCCTGGTCGTTAGTGGGTTTTGATAGGAGAGAGAAACGGGAGATGCCCTGTTCCTTTTTGGGGTACCAATGTGTTCCTCTATTAAGGATGGTCTGAATTCTTCGTCCATTCGGCCATTTTGATCGAGGCAGGAATCTGTCCTCCATTCACCCTTTTCGAAAAGAGGATGCTTGAGTTTCTTCGGGTTTCCCCTTCGTAGATTAATCCTTCGGATTGGGGCTATATGCGGGCATTTAGCTTGGTAATGATCAATTTCGACCACCCTCATCAAGTAGATTTGTTTTGTATTTGTTTGATGTCGTGGAATCCCATTAGAGATGGTAGAAGGACTCGACACAATTTTATAGATTTGGTTTCCTACCGCCCACCGAGAATCTCTTTACTTCCATTTAAATAGATGGTTTTGCGAGTAAGTTCATTCTCGTGAGACCTCGGAACCCTGGCCGCTTTGTGGAAGATGGTTGTGGTTAACAATTGCGATGAACTAATTGCCCCCTTTCCGCTTTTAGCCGTCTTTCGACCATTTCAAGAAACCCCTTAAGTTTTATGCCTGCTCCTATGACAAGTTGCACGGGGTTGATTTGGTGTCTCTGGAACTCCTTCGGTCGTGGTTGTCTATGTAACACCCCCTTCTACATAAACTACTATTTAATTAATTTAAAATCAGAGTTTGAGAAAAATTTCTGTTCGACCCACGAGGTGCCACATTTAAACAAAACCACACTTAATAACTCCAATTTACTTAATAAAACTTAAAGTCACGAGATACATAGCACCACGCTTAACATCAAGTAAAAATCATCGCAATGAAATATAACAAAACGTAAAGTAAGGAAATACAAAACCAAATGGAAGTTCAAAGCATAAAATGAAATGACAAAGTAAACTAAGACGCCCCCCGGTGCTATGTATCAGAGCCGACTCAACCAAACTAGAGGAAGGTACCAAGTCACCTTCAATCGCACACACCGCGTTGCGTCGACATGAGAAGCAACATAAAGCGATGAGGGTGAGTCTCTTTACATAAGTAATAACAAATAAGACAAGCAACACAATAGAGAAGGCAACTAACACACCAAATCACAGTCTTATTCAAGTACACCATTAATTCATAATCACCAAAAGAAATCACCAGATGCATGGTAGTGTATGAGATGCAACCCAAAACTCCACGGGCATATTCATGTGGATCCATCACCAAAATAGCCTTGAGGGCATTCACCAAAATATATAATGAGGCCGAAGCCTACTCACAAAAATGCATATGATTATGCGACACCATGACTATGCACCATCAACACCAAAATCACCAAAATTATGCAATAGCATGGTCACCAATAGTCTTATTGACTCACCAACACCAAAGAAAGGTCATAGACCCCCAATCACCAATATTTATTCACCATTTAGTACACATTACCGTTGAAGCAGCACCACAAGGACTAAAAGCAACACCAAAAGGACTAACACCAACACCAAGGACTAAAACCAACACCTAGGGACTAAAACAACACCTGGGGACTAAAACCAACACCAAGGACTAACACCAACACCAAGGACTAAAACCAACACCTAGGGACTAAAACAACACCTAGGGACTAAAACCAACACCAATGACTAACACCAACACCAATGACTAAAACCAACACCTAGGGACTAAAACAACACCTAGCACACAGGCGCACACTGTTGCGCTATGGGTTGCCAAAACTGGCGCCCTTCACCTAGACACAGGCGCACAATGTTGCGCCATGGGCTGCCAAGAATGGCGCCCTACACCTAGACACATGCGCACAATGTTGCGCCACTGGTCGCCACTTCTGGCGCGCTCGCTCCTGACACACGGACACAAGACACAGGCGGCCAATTTGGCGCCATGCACTTGAACACCAAACACATACAGCGCACTTGCGGCCCCAAATGGCGCTCGCACCGAGACACAACAAAGACACACGCATTGGGCAGCCACGGTTAGGCGCCGCCTCTCGCAACACCAAAGAATACACACGAAGCAAAGACAGCGCATGGGCCGCCACACTTGGCGCCGCCTGCGTGCAACACACCGCACACACACGCAACACACCCAGCGCACTGGCACGCCACCCGGTCGCTTCTTGCCGCGCTGCGCCACACCAACACACACACACACACACACACACACACACACAGGCGCCATAGGCGCGCAGGGCCTGCCAATTTGGCGCCTCCTCCCCACATCACACACCTGATTGTACCACCATGCCCAACACCTTCAAACATCACTCATTCATGCAATTTAACAAACACCTAACAATCACCATATTCTCTCCTATTTTAATTTCATTGAATTAATATGACAACACCTTGACACCAATTAAAAATAAGACCAACAATTCAAATTCACATAATAATCAATCCAAACAACATTTCATTCATACGATAGTACCAACCAATCAAACACACCATAATTCAATTTAAGCAATCTCTCCTAACACCTAACTCCTATGGATACTAGTCATATGAGTTATTAAGAACGAAAGAGAGCCCCCTAACCTTTGTTAATTGAAGAAAACACCCAAGCTTCTAGCAATTCCTCCAAGACCAACGATCCAAGCTTCCTCTTTCTCCTTAAGTTTCAATTCTTCAAACTCTTTCTGAAATCCTTCAGAATCCATTGTTAAACCCTAACCCACGTTTTGCTTTGTTGCAGTAAAAAAAGATCAATTTGCTGGTTCACGAAAACAGAGAGGTGATAAACTCCAATTTAGTGTATTTTTAGTGGTATTTTCAAGTCTCTTTGAGAGCAATTATTATCAATTAAATATATAAGCGACTGACTTTGCTCATTATTTTGTAGGAAAAATATTAGATAAAGAAACTGTCAAAATGAGTTGTTTATAGCAAAAAGGAGGTGTCATTAGCACTAATGAATTGGGATGGAACAAGGACTTGGGCTTAGTCCATTAACTAAAGAAGAAAGCCCATATGCTTGAATAAGCTAGCCACGTGATCATCAGGAAGAGGGGGTGAATGGAATTGAAGCCACACGCAACCCTAGGAACCAAGAATAAAAGGGAGAAGAAAAACGTGAAAGAGGGGAGAGGGACCTGACGGCACCAATCTCTTCTTTTAAAATCTCTTCTTTTAAAAGGTAGCTTCATTTCCGACAAATGAAGCGGGAAAAAAAATGCTCTATAAGCGGCAAAATTACGTATGTAATGCATGGCTACAAGATAAATCATCAACTTCATTTGTTTACTAGCCTACTGTTGCAAACACATGCCATGAAAAAGGCTAAGTTGAAAAATTATCAAGACATTTATGGCCTGGAAAGGTGGTTAGATGTTAAAAAAACAACTTGCATATTAACCTTCTCTCTCTCTTCTTCCTTTATTCTTTCTTTCATCCTTTCACTATGCTTTTAAAGCCCATGAAGACAAAAAATCCCCCTTTTCCATTTTCTTTACTTCAAAGAGTTAATTTTGTACACTAAAACACACTTGAAGAGTTAATTTTGTACTTACTCTCAACCATATAATAACGAATGTAAGTTGGGCTTTATTGTGGTTAGGGGTGTTCAAAACCGAACCAATAGGAAAACCGCAAACCGAACCAAATCCATTTAATTATTTGACTCACTTACAAATGATCCGTATTGTTATGCTATATTTAAAAATTACAACAAAATATTTCATTCAAATTCTTTTAAACATTGTCTTAGCAATTTGAAAAAAATTAAAAGAGAGTGATTTATATACTACATATATTTGAGTAAATTTTTTCTTAATGATTTAGGTTAGCCTTTTTTATGTTAGTTAATTTTAACTCTGTTTTAAATTAATTGTGTCTTGGAAAAAACCGAACCAACCGAACCAATCCAAACCGCATTGGTTTGGTTCGGTTTTATTTTACGAAGCCAACCGAAGCAAACCAAACCGCATGTAATTTTACATTGCGGTTCGGTTCACTTTTTATCTCAAAACCGAACCAAAACGCACCGCGAAAACCCCTAATCGTGGTCACAAAGAGTTAAGGACCCAAAGATATATCTCATGAAAATCTTCCACGGTATATAATTGACCCAATTTGTTTATCCCATATTAACCTTCTCTCTCTCTTCTTCCTTTATTCTTTCTTTCATCCTTTCAATACGCTTTTAAAGCCCATGAGGAAAAAAAATCCCCCTTTTCCATTTTCTTTACTTCAAAGAGTTAATTTTGTACACTAAAACACAATTGAAGAGTTAATTTTGTACTTACTCTCAACCATATAATAATGAATGTAAGTTGGGCTTTATTGTGGTTAGGGATGTTCAAAACCGAACCAAACCAATAGGAAAACCGCAAACCGAACCAAATCCAATTAATTATTTGACTCACTTACAAATGATCCGTATTGTTATGCTATATTTAAAAATTACAACAAAATATTTCATTCAAATTCTTTTAAACATTGTCTTAGCAATTTGAAAAAATTAAAAGAGAGTGATTTATATACTACATATATTTGAGTAAATTTTTTCTTAATGATTTAGGTTAGCCTTTTTTATGTTAGTTAATTTTAACTCTGTTTTAAATTAATCGTGTCTTGGAAAAAACCGAACCAACCGAACCAATCCAAACCGCATTGGTTTGGTTTGGTTTGGTTCGGTTTTATTTTAGGAAGCCAACCGAAGCAAACCAAACCGCATGTAATTTTACCTTGCGGTTCGGTTCACTTTTTATCTCAAAACCGAACCAAAACGCACCGCGAAAACCCCTAACTGTGGTCACAGCAGGTTAAGGACCCATCATATATCTCATGAAGATCTTCAACCAGATATAATTGACCCAATTTGTTTATCCCAAATATTTTCTTTACTTCAAAGATCTTATCTTTTTCAGTTACCGCCATTAACATGTTGGGAAACGAAACTCAACATGCATAGTATAACACCCTTAAAAGTTGGTCTCTAAAACACACTTGAAGAGTTAATTTTCTACTTACTCTCAACCATATAATAATGAATGTAAGTTGGCTTTATTGTGGTTAGGGGTGTTCAAAACCGAACCAAACCAATAGGAAAACCGCAAACCGAACCAAATCTAATTAATTATTTGACTCACTTACAAATGATCCATATTGTTATGCTATATTTAAAAATTACAACAAAATATTTCATTCAAATTCTTTTAAACATTGTCTTAGCAATTTGAAAAAAATTAAAAGAGAGTGATTTATATACTACATATATTTGAGTAAATTTTTTCTTAATGATTTAGGTTAGCCTTTTTTATGTTAGTTAATTTTAACTCTGTTTTAAATTAATTTTGTCTAGGAAAAAACCGAACCAATCCAAACCGCATTGGTTTGGTTTGGTTTGGTTTTATTTTAGAAGCCAACCAAAGCAAACCAAACCGCATGTAATTTTACCTTGCGGTTCTGTTCACTTTTTATCTCAAAACCGAACCAAAACGCATACTTAAAACCCCTAATCGTGGTCACAAAGAGTTAAGGACCCAAAGATATATCTCATGAAGATCTTCCACCGATATAATTGAGCCAATTTGTTTATCCCAAATATACCATAAAAGTCGTGTGATAAGAACCCAAGTCGAACTATATTTGAGGCAAACAGGTTGTTCCATTTTTTTAACTACATTTAGATAGATGAAAATATGTATTCAACCACTGCTCATGATTGGACTAAAATTTACACTTCACTCGTATACATCATTGCACTAGATGGAGCAGCCTTAGCCTTTGCACACAGGTCATTAACACATTCTCACCAAATGCAATTAACTCAAGGTGGAGGTATTTAATCACCATTACAAGTTAGTATCTATATCAAAAGTTTAAGCCAAAGAATTTCTTCCTGCAATGGAAACTCCTTATGTTGATGATCTTTCCCCACTGTTATCCAGAACCCTCCATACATTCCTGATGTTCATACAGATGGCAAGGAAGAGGAGGTATAGCTCTTTTAAGTTCTTATATACATTTCAGTTATGTCATTAATTTCTGGTAATAAAACTCATGCATTTCAGTTACTTGTTTGTAAAAATACTTGTTTTTAAAAATGGATATGCAGTGGTTATAAACTTCATAATAGTTATAATTATTGTCACACACCATAAGTTGTTCATGTGAATGCAATGCAGGATGCTCTGTCTCTTGAACTTCCTCATGTCAACGACCTTATATCGACAATCAACACAAGCAACACTTCAGGCCTAGCTGAGTTCATTAATCTTGACAATGAGGAACATGTATTGGTTCATAGAAATCTTTCATATTTTTTTTTAATGCATGTCAGTTATTATATTTCATTTAGGTTTCACATCCTCACATAACATGAGGACTAACCCGTTCATATATTGAGTAATGTAGGCTGTTGTTCCGATGGAACCTCCGAAACTTCTGGACCTTATATCCACATTGGAAAGAAGCCACAGTTCATATGAGTCAGCTTACCGATGATGACAAGGTTTGTGTTGAAACAAATATAGCATCTGAATATTTCATTATAAAATGTGTTTAAAAATATGTTAAAACAAGTTTATGTATAACAAACTAAGATGTAGTTTTTACCATCAATGTAGATGGTTCTTTCAATGGAATGCCCTAAGGTTGATTTCAGAGACACTGTTAATGCTGAAGAGGTAGTTCACAGAACCCTGTTAAATGATGTATTCTGATAAGGTTATGTGCTTACTTACATAATTATTACAGCAAACAAATGTATAATTAGTATTTTCATGTTTAAATTGTATCACCTTTAAGGAAAATGTCAAAGGGAAAAAGGTTTACAACAAGAGAAGGTTAGATATAAGGATTCCTTTTAAGGAGGTTGTTTTTTATCTTGAACTCTCCTAGACGAGGTTAGTCACTACAGCAAACATATGTACAAAATTTTGAATAACTTTGTTTGATATAGCTAACACATTTCCCACCCTATAGGAAGTCAAGCTACTACCATATTCATTTGCATCGATATACGCCTCAGTGTTAGGCACCTATGTCACCATCATCGACCGCACCCACAATGTGATGCATGTAAACACCATTCGGATTAACAATTACATGTCCGCCAGCTTGACAACTTCAAAAAGAGTTTACTACAAATGCCTATGACACTCCCCATTCGGATCTTGCTAATAATGATCGCATTGACAACGTTCATTCTACTGAGTATCTTAACTCCATTTCTTCCCCTGGATTGCCGAACCATGTATTACAACTGAAAGTTGGTGTCCCCGTCATGCTTCTAAGGAATATAGACCAGAACGCCGGTTTGTGCAATGGTACAAGAATGATCATAACAAGGCTTGGTAAATACGTTATTGAAGCTCATGTTATCTCAGGTAACCATGTTGGGGACAAGGTATACATCCCTAGGCTTTCATTGACACCATTAGATATTCGTATACCATTCAAATTTCAGCGTCGGCAATTTCCTTTGGCATTGTCATTTGCAATGACAATTAACAAGAGTCAAGGACAATCGTTAAAATTTGTCGGTCTTTATTTGCCTACCCCTGTCTTTTCACATGGCCAATTATATGTTGCATTCTCAAGGGTTACGTCGAAACAAGGACTCAAGGTTTTAGTCTTAGATGATAAATCCACTACAACCAATGTTACCAATAATGTTGTATATCCTGAAGTTTTCAACAACATTACCTGAAGGTTTTTATGATCATATAATGGTACTATAGTTATGTTCCAAATCTCAATATATATTATTTGTTATTACTATCTTTTTTCCTTAACCTCTAACCTCTAATCGTACAATATATATGTCAATATATATCTCTTAGAATGATAACCTTTAATTTTGCCCTTCGTTTATGTTATTACTATATTTTTTGTCTTCTATGAATCAAATTGATGAAAGGGGTGTTTGCTAATTTTATTTTTCTCTCTGTATTTTTAGATGTTCAAGCCCCACATTCTACCTTATATATTCAACAAGAAATCTAATGCTTTTAAGGATGACGTAAATGAGTTGTCATGATTTTGAAGCCAATGTAAATATTATGTGATCTTATATGGTTAATTGGTGTTGTAAAGAGGGATTTTAATATTTCGCAACAACAGTCTCTCATTAACAACAGCTTTTACATTTTCTAATTTCTTAGTCAGTACCTCATTATCCATACCACATTTTGTCTGAAGAGATGGGGGCAAACCAATTTTTGGTATAACATGTTGCATCAAAGTAGCAGCCACCCCACCCCGTGCATCGCACGGGTGAGCGCCCTAGTTGGAATTAAGAAAAAACGACATACACACTGTGGAGAAAAGAGAGGCATCACACGGAAACCGAGACGGAAGAATTAAAGAGGAACACACAACTCTCAGACAAGAATTGAAGGAAGCCGTACTCAAATACACAGAGCAACAGACAGCGACGCAGATTGAAGAGTTTTGGGTACCCGTTCTTGACACCGTGAGAGAGCTCTGAAGCAGAAAAAGGAGACTAAATACTCGGATCGTAAATTCCTCCATTCCGGTTATTTTTATCTCTCGTAATTTATGACTCCCAATTTTATTTCAATGTTCTTGATAACTATGGATAGCTAAATCATCATATAGGGTCTTAGGTGGATCTTGTGTGATTAGAGACCTTTTTATGTTTTAATTTATGCTTTGAATTCCCAATTTTTATTTCAATTAATATTATCCTATTGCTTTATCACATAATTAGGATTGACAACCCTTTGCATGTTTATAATCAATTAGTTGATTAGCGACCGTACTACAACTAGTTGGTGGACCTATAGGATAATTGAGACTATAATTAATGAATGACCAAACTTTAATTTAGTCTTCCAATCATTCAACCTTTTTGTACTTTATGCTTTTCTTAAATTTAAATTCTAGCATGACCAAACTAGGGTTAATTTAGGGAAAAAAATATTAATTGCGAATGATCAAACGGGTTAATAGCTTTAGTAAAGGGATTGGTAATTGAATAAAATAAGGGGATTCAGGTAGAATTAGACATAGATGAATCGAACCTTGCAAGTGAAACTGTGACCCTAGGCTTCTCTCCATTGATCAAACTTTACAATTCTAATTCTTGCACTTTATTTCTTGTTATTTTAGTTTATATTATCACCAAACATTCGCTCGCCTAAATAATAATTAATCTTAAGTAGTTTAGTACTTATTAGTTAATCCTCGTGGAGACGATATCTTTTATACTACTGCATGATAGAGTACACTTGCTCTAAGTGTGTTTTTAACGCAACAAGTTTTTAAGCGCCACTGTCGAGATTAATTTAATAATATTAAACAAAAGAGATTTTTATTGCTTTAGAATTTTTTTTTTTCTTGTTTTAGTCTGCTTTTATTTTAATTTAATAATAAAAAATATTTACATAATTTTGTCATTTAGTTTATTTTTATTTGTTATTTTTATTTTTATTATTACTTGTGCATGCTCACCCGCTCCCGAAGCCTATTTTGATTTTTGATCCGTAAATTGAAAGAATCGCTCAAGGATAAAAAAGAGAGAAGAGTAATGGTCGCCAATCCGGGAAGAACTCTTCGGGACTACTTTACTCCCACAAATAATATCACTACAAGCATAGTCAACCCAACTGTGCAAGCCACCAATTTTGAGCTCAAACCAAGCTTGATTCAAATGGTTCGTAACTCCACTATGTTCGTGAGGTACACCAACGGAAGATCCACACACTCATCTCGTAAACTTTTTAAGGGGTGGCGCACTCAGTGAATTTGTAATGGTGTCACCCCGATGCTATTAGAGTGAGATTGTTTCCATGGTCCTTGGCTGATAAGGCATCTGCTTGGCTAGACTCTCAACCTGCTGAGTCCATTACAAGTTGGGACCAACTGAAACAAAAATTCTTGACCAAATATTTTCCTCCAGGCAAGACTACTAAGATCCGAGGTGCAATAATTAGCTTTGCTCAAGTCGAGCAAGAATCTTTACATGAGGCTTGGGGAAATGTTTCAAGATTTACTCCGGTTGTCCTCATCATGGATTTGAGAAATGGCAACTACTTGAATACTTTTGCAACGGATTATCTTCTCAAAATAGGGAATTGTTAATATGGCTTGTGGTGGCTCTCTATTGAATGGGGAGCTCATGACAAGATAATCGACTTGATTGCACAGATAGCAAATGATAATGCCCAATGGGAGACAAGTGATAGACACTTTAAGAAAGCAGCTGGTATGTACAAGGTGGAAGCTGAAACTAGTATTGACATAAAGTTGGATGCCCTATCTAAGCAGATGCAATCTTTGATGAAGGCACAAGCTCAATCTTCTCCCATAGCTCCTCCACTAGCGAGCAACAACACGTATAATCTCTCGGGAGGTCTATCTCAAGAAGTCAACTATCTTGGTCGGAAGAAAAGTGAGTTAAGGCCCTGTATGCAAGATTCTTTAGTTAGATACATGGAAAAAGTTGGACATCCGTGCATGGGTGTTTTAGCCAATTACATGGATAGGATCGATGAGAGGTTACAATCTATTGAAGATCCGATAAAAGCACAAAATCGACCAACTTCTTCAACCGAGGAGGCCGCTTATGTTCGTAATTCCAACCGAGCCAAAATGATCCTTATTCAAACACTTACAATCCAAAGTTGAGAAATCACCCAAATTTCTCTTGGGAGGACAACAAAAGGGGCAAAACTCAAATTCCTATAAGCCCCCACATGTGCAAAGGCAGGAAGAGAAGAAGCCAGGTGTTAATGAAAGAATTGGAAGCTTGAAGGGCCAAATTGGAGCCATCAACAACAAATTTGAAAGCTTGGAGGGAGGAATCAACAATGAATTTGGAAGCCTGAAGGATCAAATCTCAAATCTCATTATTGTGTTGTCTCAAAGGCCTCAAGGCTCACTTCCTACCCAGACTGAGCCTAATCCAAGAAATGAGCAAGCAAAGTCAAGGTCACACTCTTAGGAGTGGCAAGGAGCTGGTTCAAGAAAACAATCAAGATGGGCGGGCGCCCGAGAAAGAAATACAAGCTCCTACTAAGGGGAGCACTTCTGAGGAAAGCAAAAAGGAAAGGGAGAAATATGAGCAAGCAAAGGTAAATGTTCCTTATCCACAAAGACTTAAAAATGAGCAGAATGATAAGCAGTTCGCTAGATTTCTTGAAATATTTAGAAAATTGCATATTAACATTCCTTTTGTCAAGCTATTGCTCAAATGCCTAAATATGCCAAATTTTTAAAAGAAATTATTTCTAACAAAAGGAAGTTGGAAGGCTTTGAGACAGCTTAGGCTTAATGAGGAATGTTCTCATATAGTGTTAAAAAGTTACCACCTAAGCTTAAAGATCCGTAGTTTTACTATCCCTTGTACAATTCAGAACTCGTGATTTTGAAAAGGCATTATGTGATTTAGGAGCAAGTATAAATTTGATGCCTTTTTCTGCTTTTTAGAAAGCTTGGTTTGCAGGAAACCCCATCCTACTAACATCACTTTGCACCTAGTCGATAGATCCATTTCCCACCCCGTGGAGTGGTGGAAGATGTTTTAGTTAAGGTTGATAAGTTTATTTTCCCCGCTTGATTTTGTTGTTTTGGATATGGAAGAAGATGAGGAAGTCCCAATTATTTTGGGGTGTCCTTTCTTAGCTACAAAAAGCTTAATTGATGTTCAAAGAGGGAAATTGACTTTGAGACTTGGAGATGAGGAAGTTGTATTTCAAGTCTTGAATTCATTAAAAATCCTTCCACATTTGCTTCTTGTAATTTTATTCAAGCTAGAGATATTAATGATGTGATTACCTCGATGCGCTTTTGATGATTTTAGAATTCGTGATCCTCTAGAAAAAGTACTTACTTTACAGGACTTGGCATGCCGCAGGTGGTGAGGAAGAAGAGTTCTTAATGTTTTTGCAGGCTCACCACCTCAAAAAAATTGTAGTAACCATAGATTTGAGGAACTGGAATGGGGTAACACTCCAAATCCCAAACCTTCAATTGAAGAGGCCCCGAGCTTGAATTAAAGCCTCTTCCTTCAAATGTAAAATATGCTTTCTTGCACCCCTTCCTCTTTGCCTCATATTATTGCTGCAGATTTGACAGACACCATGGAGGATAAGCTTTTGAGGGTATTAAGGGCCAACAAAGAGGCCTTTGGATGGTCAATTCATGATATAAAAGGCATCAGTCCCTCAATTTGCACTCACAAGATCTACATGGAGGATGAATACCAACCTCGAGCACTACCTCAACACCGCCTTAATCCTAACATGAAAGAGGTGGTAAAAAGGAAGTAATTAAGCTTCTTGATGCAGTATCATCTATCCTATCTCCGATAGTAAGTGGGTAAGTCCTGCTCAATGTGTTCCTAAAAAGGAAGGTACTCTTCGTGATGGAAAATGATAAAATCGAATTAATTGCGCTTAGAAAAACTACCGGTGGCGTATGTGCATTGATTATAGAAAATTAAATGATGCCACCCGAAAGATCACTTCCCTTCCCTTTATTGATCAAATGCTTGAGAGAGTGGCGGACATGATTATTATTGTTGTTTGGATGGATATTCCTGTTATTTGCAAATACCAAAGGGCTTCGAGGATCATGAAAAACTACTTTTACTTGCCCATATGGAACATTTGCATATAAAAGGATGCCATTCGGTTTATGTAATGCTCCCGCCACTTTCCAAAGATGCATGATGGCTATTTTCTCGACTTGGTTGAAAAATGCATTGAGATATTCATGGATGATTTTATCGCTTTTGGATCCTCTTATGAGGATTGTTTACATAACTTGAATTCGGTGTTGCGCAGAGATGCAGGGATACTAATTTAGTGCTCACTTGGGAGAAGTGCCAATTTATGGTGCAAGATTGCATTATTTTGGGACACAAGGTGTCCACTAGAGGCATTGAAGTTGATCCCGCAAAGGTGGAGGTAATTGCAAAGTTGCCCCCACCTAATTCTGTTAAAGGAGTTCGTAGCTTCTTAGGCCATGCTGGTTTCTATAGAAGGTTTGTTAAAGATTATTCAAAAATTGCAAAGCCTATGACTGACCTCTTGGTTAAGGAGGCCACTTTTGATTTTTCTGACACTTGTTTGAAGGCTTTCAATTGCTTAAAGGAAAAATTAGTTAGTGCCCCTATTGTTGTTGCCCCTGATTGGTCGCTTCCTTTTGAAATTATGTGTGATGCTAGCGATACTGCTGTGGGGGCTGTTTTGGGACAAAGAAAGAATAAGGTATTCTATACCATTTACTATGCTAGTCGCACTCTTGATGATGCTCAAAGAAATTACACTACCACAGAGAAAGAGTTGCTAGTCAGTAGTATTTGCATTTGACAAGTTTCACATTACCTTGTTCTTTCTAAAGTTATTGTTTATACGATCAAGTCGCTATTAGATATTTGCTTGGAAAGCAGGATGCCAAACCCAGTGTTAATCGTGTGGATTTTGTTGCTACAAGAGTTTGACTTGGAGATTAGAGACAAGAAAGGCTCGAGAGAACTTTGTAGTCGACCACCTCTCGAAGGCTCGACCATAGTGTGATGCAGCAGCCTCAAATGATGGGGAGATCAAGGAGGTTTTCCTTGATGAGAAACTTTTAGCTATTTCTATTGTTCCTTGGTTTGCAGATATTGTGAACTACTTGGTGGGTAAGGTTGTTCCACCTGATTTTTTATTTCAACAAAAGAAGAAATTAATTTCTGATGCTAGAGACTACTTGTGGGATGACCCTTACCTATTTAAAGTATGTGGAGACAAGGTAATAAGGCGTTGTGTGCCTATGGACGAGGTAAATTCTATCCTTGAGCATTGTCATTCTAAAGAGGTAGGTGGCCACTTTGGCCCAAATAAAACTGCATATAAGGTTTTACAATGTGGTTTTTATTGGCCTACTATATTTAAAGATGCTCATGAATTTGTGAAAGCTTGTGATAGTTGCCAAAGGAGTGGAAATATTTCTAGGCGTCAAGAGATGCCCTTAAACAATATTTTGGTTTGTGAGATATTTGATGTATGGGGTATTGACTTTATGGGCCCTTTCCTAAATCTTTTGCAAATCAATATATTCTTGTTCACAGAGATTATGTGTCTAAGTGGGTAGAAGTCAGTAGCCTTACCCACTAATGATGCTCTCGGGTAGTAGTAGTGAGATTTTTAAAGAAAAATATTTTTACCAGATTTGCACTCCCGAGCAATTATTAGTGATGGTGGCACTCATTTTTGCAATAAACAATTTGAAAATCTTTTGAGCAAAATGGTGTCACTCATAAGGTAGCAACTCCTTACCACCCACAAACCAAAGGACAAGTTGAAATTTCAAACAGAGAGTTAAAAAGGATTTTAGAGAAGATGCTTAGTGCATCAAGAAAAGATTGGTCTTTGAAACTTGATGATGCACTATGGGCTTATAGAACTCGCTTTTAAAACCCCATTGGGATGTCTCCTTACCGCCTTGTTTTTGGAAAAGCATGTCATTTGCCTGTTGAATTAGAGCATAAAGCACTTTGGGCTTTAAAATTTCTAAACTTTGATGCTCACCTACAGTGAAAATAGGTTACCGCACTGATGAATTGGATGAGCTCCGCCTTGAAGCTTATGAGAATGCCAAGTTATATAAGGAGCGGACTAAAAGTGGCATGATAAGCGCATTCAACAAATAAGAATTCCATGTTGGTGAGAAAGTTTTAATCTATAACTCACGCTTGCGCTTTTTCCGTGAAAGTTGCGCTCTAGGTGGTATGGACCCTACACTCACTACTCAAGTTTTTCCTTATGGAGTGCTTGAGGTATCTCATGAAGATGGTACCACTTTTAAGGTCAATGGTCAGCGTGTGAAGCATTTTGAGGAAGGGTTGCTCCAAGTGAGCTATGTCACTAGCCTCAAGGATTGACCCTAGTACCGTCAGGCTCGGGACGTTAAACAAGCGCTTCGCAGGAGGCAACCTGTGTTTTATTTTCTCTCACTTTTGTTTGTTTTTTTAGGAATTAGCCTCGGTTTGCAAAGCTCTCTCTGGGAAGTCACTCTTACTCTCTCTCATTTATTTCTTTTTGTGCCAATATGATATTTTGCATTGAGGACTATGCTTCATGCTAGTGTGGGGGAGGGGACTTTATTTTGTCACTTGATCTATATTAATGCACATACCCACTAAATATGTTGATAGCATTTTTCTGGCTTGTTTTGCATGAATTATGCGTATATTGAAAAAAATAGAGACTATGTCTTTAGGGACCCCATAATTGATTCATTTGACAGACTTGTGCTTAATTGTAACTGTGAGGTTGTCCTTAGGAAGCTAATAATTAGCATTTGTGCCCGTTGAGTACTTTTTGTGAACTAGCTTCTAAATGTGAGATCTGAGCCTTCATAAGGGGATTGCTACTAAATCATAAATTTTTACCCTTTTTCTTTCTATGAGTGTGTTTCCCAATTTGCTACATTCTAGAATTTGTCTTTTGACCATTTCAAGGCGAAAATTGATTTGCATCATGTAAAAAGATTTGGGGAATTTAGGTATTTTTCTGGCCTCAGAGTTGTTTGTTGAATTTATCCCTTAGTTGCCCCCTTTGAGCCTAATTGTTATATTTTTCTTCTTCGGTACCCAGATATAATTTTTTCTTTTTTTTTTGTGGTAACCATTTGGAATTAAATGTGGAGCAACTATTGAAAATTACAATTACGTCCTATATTTTAGTGGTCTATATTGTCAGGACAGAAATTTCGTCCTCTACTTTAGTTGTCTTTCTTGTTAGGATGAAAAAAAAAATTAAAAAAAAAAGAGTGAATCATGTGCTTACAAGAATATCCTCCTACAAAGGAAACAAAATGGAAGTTTTCATGTACCTACATTTTCCTCCTATGAAAAAAAATATATAAAACAAAAAATTTGAAAAAAAAAAGAGAAAAGTAAAGGAGGAAAAGACATATAAAAAAAAAAGGGTCTACTCGAGAGAGAAGGTAAATCAAATAGAGCTGAGTCAATAGAAGAAGAGTGAATAATGAAAGTGAAATTAAGTTGGAGTTTGGACAAAAACTGTAAAATAGATAGGAGCTCCATATTTGGTTTCAATGGTTACTGTTTGCTTCTCATTTTTTCTTTTAGCCATTTGATTATCTCCCTCTTCTTATTTCCTACCCTGCATGAATTCACCTTGGCCCCATTACAACCCATGAAACCCCATCTTTTGCATGCATGTGAACTATTTAGTGGAGATTGGGTCAAATTACAAACTTATGGTAATGTGCATTTTGTTGAAACTTGAGTGTATATTTTCACTAGTCCTTAAACACTTAGAGAGATTGTGAGCGAGTGTCCTTGTTCTCAAAAATGTATTCTCAGGGACACGAGCCTCTAATTGGGCAGCCTTTTGACACCTCATATGTGATGTATTATCTATTGTCTGTCATTGTGCTTCTAATTTTGGGTCTCTTATCTAGCTGTCTCTATTGTTTATTTGAAAATTTTATCGAGCCAGAAAAATTGCTTGAGGACAAACAAAAGTCAAGTGTGGGGGAGTTGATAAACTCCAATTTAGTGTATTTTTAGTAGTATTTTCAAGTCTCTTTGAGAGCAATTATTATCAATTAAATATATAAGCGACTGACTTTGCTCATTATTTTGTAGGAAAAATATTAACTATATCTTTTATCAAAACATACACTATATCTTTTATCAAAACACCCACTACCTAAAATACCAAACTACCATTCTCTTAAACTAACTATTTTTTCTATCTCACTTTTTATCAACTATCAACTATATCTTTTATCAAAAGACCCACTACGAAAAATACCAAACTACCCTTCCCTTAAACTAATATCTTTCTTCCTCTAACTCTATCTCATTTTTCTATTTTTCACAATATATATACTTTAATTTCATTTTAATATATCACTTTTCTCTATCAATAAGTTTTATTTAATCTCTACGGGAAAATTACAATTTGGAAAATTTGAAATTTAAAAAAAATTGGTTTTCTAATCTCTACAGGAAATATTACATATTGCTAGTAAATGTTCACGGAGTAGTGTTCGGACTAACTAAATTACAATTTGAAACATTTTGTTTATCTAATTTGAAACATTTTGTTTATCTACTTTGAATTAGTTTTGATTTTCACGGGGTAATATTCAGACTAATTAAATTATGTCTAAATATTAATAAAAATAGCGCGAAAACCTTAAACTACGAGAAAAACACGTTTTTTTGGCGGAAAAATCGCCAAAATGCACCAAATCCACCAGAAAAGTGACGCTTCCGGCGGATTTTTTCAGCCGGTAAAACACCAGTATCAAATGTTTTCCGACAGATTCTTTCCGGCAGTAACGAACTGGAATTTACGGCGGATTTGGTTTTAAATTTTTTTTTTTGAAAAATCTACCGGAAACACGCATTACCGGCGGATTTTTTCTGTCGGTAATTTCCGGCAGATTATTTTCGCCAAGAATGGTCGCTACTTTACGGATTTTTTTTAAAAAACACAATTGAAAAATCCGCCAGAAAACACATTACCGGCGGATTTTTTAAAAAAAAATTAATTTTTTTTTCGAATCCGCTGGAAAAACACATTACCGGCGGATTTAAAAAAATTAAAATTTCTTATTTATTTCAAATTTTTTATTTAATAAGAAGTAAGTAATAAAATAAAATGAAGTAGAATATGAGAATAAAAGATATAGGAGAGAATGAGAATGAATAGAGGAATGAGAATGAAGAAGTAGGAAGGAATAAGAATGAAAGAGAGTATGGGAAGAAATAATATAGAAGAAAGTAAGAATTGAGAATGAATAAGAATGAAGGAGAGTATGAGAAGTTATAATATAAGAGAGAATGAAAATGAAGAAGTAAAGAAGAAATATGAATGAATGAGTGAGAAGGAAGAAGAAAGGGGAAATATAGAAGAGAGATATGTAGAGAAATTTATGGAGATTGGAGAGTATGAGAAAGAAGAAAAAAGATAAGATAGGGAAAATGTAGAAGAGAATGAGAAGGAATTAAAGAGTGAAATGAGAGAATGAGAAGAGTGTAGGAGAAAGTTTATTTATAAGCATTTTCGGACAGTTCCGACGGATTTTTAAGTTTCCGGTGTATTTTGATATTTTTTTGAAAAATCTACCGGAAACGTTAAAAGTTTGCCGAAAATGTTACCGGCAATTTTCCAGCAAATTTTTAATTTTCTTTTTTTAAAAAGTCAGCCAGAAAGGTTAAAAATCTGTTGGTAACATTTCAGGCAGATTTTTTTTTTTTGAAATTATTATTTTTTTCTTTCAAAATCTGCCGCTAATTTGAAAAATCCGCTGGAACCTTCCGACGAAAAAAATCTGCCGGTAAAAATCTGCCGGCAATACGCGAATTTCTTGTAGTGTTATGGCAAGAGGCAGATGTCAGAAAAGAGAATTGTGATGATGATGGGCAAAAATGTGGCCTGGAATGTCATAGGCATGGGACTGTTAGGCTTAAATTGGTTGATGATATAGTGAAGAAATTGACCAAGGTAAGGCATGCTCCTAATCTCTAGGCACTCTAGAGGAAGTAGGTTTAAATTTTATGGTGAAGATTGGAGTCAGAATATCACAGTTAGGAGTTTATGAACACTGTGTGCTTGGGAAGCAAACCAGAGTTAAGTTTGCTACAAGTATACATAAGACTGAAGAAAAACTTGGTTACGTACACTCAGACCTGTGGGGGCCATCTCAAACACCAACACATGGTGGTAAAAGGTAATTCATAACCTTTACTGATGACTTTACTAGAAAGGTCTAGATCTATTTGTTAAAAACAAAATATGAAGCTTTTAGAACATTTGTTGACTAGAAAAAAGGTGTGAAACTTCATGTGGTTTAAAGGTCAAAGCGCTATGAACAGACATTGGTTTGAAATTCTTTAATGATGAATTTAATAGATTTTGCAAATAACATGGCATCCATAGGAATCTCAGTGACTCTATTGGAAAAGGAAAGGTGCATGTTGTCTTGTTCAAATTTGCCTAATACTTTTTGAGGTAAAGTTGGGCACACAACATGATAGCTTGTCAATAGGAGTCTCTCCACAACATTGAATTTCAAAACACCACAAGAGTTTTGGACAAGGTAAGTACCTGAGTACAAGAATTTGAAACGACCTTGGTGCCTCGCATACTTTCATGTGAATGAACGCAAATTGGAACCAAGGTCTAAGTTGTTTATGGGCTATCCTGATGGAGTGAAGAGGTACATAATATGGTCAAGTGATGAGAAAAGATGCATCATTAGCAGAGATGTAATTTTTCAAGAGTCAAAACTGTTAGAAGGGAAAGAGAGTAGTGAAGTTCTTGAACAAGGAATTTCAACTTGAGGTAGACTTTAAAAATAAATCAACAAAAAAGGAAGGAGTTGAAAAACAAGTTGATGATGAAGCAGAAGTTTATGACATAAGTTCTCAGTTAGAGGAAGAATAACCAGAACACTTGTTGTGCGGAAATAGAGAAAAGAGACAAATCAAGCCACCAAAAATGTTTGGTGATGAATTAGTAAATATGCTTTGAAAATTGCAGTGACCTTCACAAATGAAGAGCCAAACACTTATCAAGAAGACATGGCTAGTAAACAAGAACCCTACACAAGAATCAAACTTGAAAACTTGTAAAGAAACCTATAGGAGAAAAAGTATTAGATTGCATGTGGATTTACAAGAAGAAGGAGAAAAACTCAGAGAAAGATCCTTCTAGGTTTAAAGCAAGATTGGTTATAAAGTGTTATATGCAAAGAGAAGGGATTGATTTTAATGAGTTTTTCTCGCGAGTGGTCAAGCACATCTCTATAAGGGTATTGTTGGAAGTGGTTGCTCAATTCAACCTACATCTAGAATAAATGGATGTGAATTGCATGGAGTGCTTGAAGAGAAAATTTATATGACCAAGCCAAAGAGATTTGAAGAAGGGAAAAAGGACTTGGTGTGTCTTTTGCAAAAATCCTTGTATGAATTAAACCAATCCCACACTAATGGTATAAAAGATTTGATAGTTACATGATGGATATGAAATACAAGAGAAGAAATAGTGATAGCTGTGTCTACTACGGCAATGACTTAGGGTACTAAGCCTTTTTTTAGTTTTTTTTACTAAACCAATTTTAGCCATTGGATCCCTTTTTTATTAATATAATTCGATCCAACGGTTGATAATGAATAAGGGTATTGTTGTCATTTTAAAAATAAGGGTGATGTATTTTTTTTATTTAAAAAAGGTGTTGTTGCATATATATATATATATATATATATATATATATATATATATATATATATATATATATATATATATAAATCTATTATATATATCTCTACTGCAAATGTCGCTACCCAAGCAAATTTGGCTTGAAACCTTGCTAAAGGAAATTTGTGTAGATCTAACATAACCTATAAAGTTGTATATGGAAAATAAGTCCGCTATAAGTTTAGCTAAACACCCTATCTCTCATGGTAGGACTAAACATATTGAGACTAAATTCCACTATATAAGGGATCAGTCTCTAAAGGTAAGCTAGTTCTAGACTTTGTTCCTACTGGTGAATAAATTGCTAATATCTTCACTAAGGCTTTGAAAGGTGAAGTATTTTCAAAACTAAGAAGGCAACTAAATGTTATTTCTTTCTAAGTCTCTAAGAAAGTAATAACCTAAAAGCTATTATCTAGGGGCTTGTCCTAGATCATTATTGTTTTCCTGATCCTACCAGGGGGTTGTCCTGTGATTCTATGTTGCCTATGTTTTTTTCTTAGTTTAGTTCTAGTTGAGCTTAAGGTAGCGATTGTCTACTTTAAGTTCTAGGAGTGTTTTGATTAAGGTAGGGTGTTGAAATAAAAAATCAAAACCCTATTTTATTAAAATAGTTTAGTTATAGCCGTTGGCTTTACAAAAACAAACTATTGTAAAACGGTTATTAACTAACCTAACTACCCTAGTTTGTTATTGTAACAAACTTAGTTTGTTGAGTAGCAACAAACTAGTTCTATCAGCTAGATTCTGGTCCATATAAATATACACAATGTACAGAAATTCAACACAGCTAATGAAAATTTATAGTTTATGTTTTTATTCTAAGTGCTCTATTATACTCCTATTCTACTTTACACTCCCTGTTACATTTGCTCTTTATCTTCTTTGTTTCTACCACAAATATTCTGAGTTCTGGTTGTATAATCAAAGAGTGATTGTACCTCGCAAGAATAAGAGAAAACAATGTTAGAATTAGGGTTTCTGTGACTGAAATCAAGGTGAAGAAAGGAACAGAATTAAGGAAAGATTTATTACTTGTGTGAGGAATCTTGAAGGTGTGATTGATTAGAAGTATTCTGGGTTGAGCTTCAACAGGTGAAGCTCATTGATTCATGCAAGTAAAGAACATAAAGAAATTAGGGTTTACTCAGTTCAGAAGAAAGTAAAGTGTTCAAGAGCACAAGAGGTGTGAGACATTTACCTATTCGAGTACTGGAACTAGTTTTTTGTTCTTCACATGCAAAACAGTTGAAACTCAGAAATTAGGGTTTCTGATTTCAAAAGGAAAAATAAGCAAGAAGTGAAATTGAACTGTAAAAAGAAGATATTATACCTTAGTAAGGTGTTTCAAAGTGTTTGATTCAGTTGAATCAACACTAAGAAACAAACTAGGGTTTGTGCAAGATTCGGTTTATCGCGAAGTGAGAAGTGAGGGTTTTGGATCTCAGGTGCAGGGATTTAGTTCAAACCACTGGGGGTTTGAATCATCATCATCACAGCTCATCATTGATCAAGAAATTGAAGCCGGTGAAGCTTCAATCACCGTAGCTGTGGTGAGAGCTCCACTGTAGATCTAGGGTTTCAGTAAGAGAGAGAGAGAGAGGAGAAAGACGATCGGAGAAACAAGAAAGAGAGTGAAGTCTTGATTTTTTGAGAGAGAGAGAGTAAAGAGAATATATAAGTCGGGTCAAGTGAGATCCGCGAAGTATCCAAGTTGACCGAGTCCGGGTGCGCAAGACCCACCAATAATAATTGTTTGGCAGAAGTGTTTGCATCATTGGGTTGGGCTGCTTGTGAAGCTGGGCTTTACAAGCTACACCTCCCTCAGGTTGTTAATTCACCCCCGGCAAGTTAAACAAACAAAAGTGAGCAAAATTCAACAATTTTGTCTTTGACTTATCTCTAGGATCTTCTACTTTAGACACAGATCGGAACAAGCAAATGATACCATGCTAGAGAATGAAGTTCAGGTAGAGAGAGAAATGAAATGTGAAATTGTTCGTTGAAACTGAATATCCGTTACAAGAGTATTTATACTATAGTTCCTATCTAACAGAATGCTTAACTAAATCTAACTAATTCTGTTGAAACCCAACAGAGTATTCTAACTACAGTTTATACAGTTTGACTAACATTTAACCATAGTTACACTATCTGATCTTATTACAACTCAATTGCATTTTATGCTACACTAGTGATATTACTCTATTACTCCCCCCTCAAACTCAAGGTGGGGCAAGGAACAACTTTGAGTTTTCTCTTGAGATTGTTGAATGGTGCTTTGCAAATAGTGGTTTAGTTAGAGCATCCGCAAGTTCGTCCCGAGAACCGTGAACATGAATAATGCTTTGAGAGTTTTGGAGATGACTTTTTCCTTACAAAGTGAATATCAAGCTCCAAGTGTTTAGTTTTGGAGTGCAGAACAAGATTGTGAGCAATCGAATCGCACTCGATTGTCACACATCGATCTTCGGTGAATGGTGCAAAGACTTGTAATTCCTTGAGCAATGATTGTATCCACATTAATTCAGCTGTTGCATTTGCAAGGCCACGATACTCAGCTTTTGCACTTGATCTAGCCACCAATGTTTGCTTCTTAGAGCACCATGAAATCAAGTTTGGGCCAAGAAAGATGCATGAGCCTGAAGTTGACCTACGGTCATCAGGATCACTAGCCCAATCACTGTCACTGTAGGCTTTAAGAGTGACTGGACTAGTGTTAGTAGCTTGTTGAATCAGTAAACCATGATTAGAAGTACCGCCAAGGTATCTTAAGATCCTTTTAACTGCCTTTAAGTGAGTGACCAGTGGCTGAGACAAGAATTGGCATACCTTATTTACTGAGTATGCTATTTCTGGTCTAGTTAGAGTTGCATACTGCAATGCTCCAACTAGAGACCGATATTGATGAGGATCATCCAATTTATCAGACCCAAGTTTGCTCAATTTAGTACCTGAAGCCATGGGAGTAGGCATGCCATTACAATATTTCATAGATGCTTTATGCAACAAGTCACAGATATATTTGGTTTATGTTAAAATAATAGAGCCATCAGGTTGATACTTAACCTCTAACCTTAGAAAATAGTCTGGTTTTCCCATGTGCTTCAAGGCAAACCGCTGGTTCAATTTCTTAATCAGGTCTTGAATGAGAGAGGGTGAAGACCCAGGATGAGTATGTCATCAACATAGACTAATGCAAATAGTTGAATTTCCTTAGATGTGTGAACAAACAGAGAGGAATCACATTTGCTTGGAGCAAATCCAAACAAGTTAAGTGCCTGTTTCAGTCTAGAGTGCCAAGCTCGAGGGGCTTGTTTCAAGCCATAAAGAGACCTATGTAACTTGCACACCTGAGTTTTATCATTGCTGAGAAATCTAGGAGGTTGTTGCATACACTACAAGAAAAACGGGTTTTTTTCGGCGGATTTTTCCGCCAAAAAACACCAATTCACCCGCAAATACGGGCATTTTCGGTGGATTTTTCACGAAAAAGCGGCCCCGTCGCAACGCGTGTTTTCGAAATTTCCGCCGGTAATTTCCGGCGGATTTGAGGTCATTTCGGCGGATTTCCGACGGTAATTTGCGGGGGAATTTTGGTGTTTTGGGCGGATTTTCCGCCGCAAATGTCTTTTTTTTCCAAAACCAAATCCGCCGCAAACGCCTATAATTCCGCCGCAAAGGCGCGTGTTTTTTTAAGAAAATTTTAAATTTCCGCCACAAATGCGATTGAATCCGCCGAAAATGTAATTATTAAAAAATTTTAATTTTTTTTTTTAAAAACAGAAATTAAAATTTAGTAAATATTTTATTTATTTTATTTGGTTTTTATGCATTTTTAAAAAAAAAATATTAACATATAATTTTATTAACATATAATTTCGTACTTTTATTATCATAAAAAAATATTAAAAAAGCATTAACATATAATTTCGTATTTCGTATTTTCTGATAAATACATTAATTTTATTGTGTACTAGTTTATTTACTAATAATAACTAATATATTATAATATTTCCTATTTAATTTTTGAAGAAATTCTAACTAATAATATCAAATAACGTTTAATGACAACTAATAACTTCAATAACTAACCGGTGGTGCTGAGAAGACTTTGACTTAATGCTAAATTGGAGTCCTTTGAACAAACAAACAGAGGTCACCAAACTCAAACAACTCCTAAACAAAAAACACCACAATTAGTAACTAATAGTTTAAAACAAACTATAAGCTAAAACAAAGTATAAACTAAAACATACCTTCAAAAGTTTGAGAGAGGAGAAGAAAAAATGAATTTGTAAGAAGTTTGAGTGAAAGAATTTGAGAGAAGTTAGAAGAAGTGGTGAGAATGAGTGAAGAATTATAGAGAGATTGATATAGAATCGGATATATGAAGAGTTTTGAAAAAGAGCCGTTGCTCTTTTGCGGCGGAATGGACGCATTTGTGGCGGAATGGTTGCGGCGGATTTTTGTATCGCTATGGCGCGAATTTAATGCGTTGAAGACCGCGTGTTGACCATGTACCGCTATGGGCGGAATTGTGTGCACTTGTAGCGGATTTTGAATTTTAAAAAACCCGCCCTTTTACGTTTCCGGTGGAATTGACCACGTTTTTGGCGGAATGGTTTTTTTTTGAAACTTATTTTCCAACTAATAACCCCCACAAATCCAACAAATCCGCCACAAATGCCAAAAAATCCGCCAAAAAGTTTTCCGGGGATTAAAATCCGCCACAAAGTTTCTCGGGGATTAAAATCCGCCAAAAAGTACAAAAATCCGCCGGAAAGTTTCCCGGGGATTAAAATCCTCCAGAAAGTTCTGCCCAGAAATTTCAATTATTTCTGTAGTGATATAAATTTCTTCCTCCAAGTGTCCATTAATGAAGGCATTGTTGATGTCGATTTGTTGGATATCCCAGTGATTAGTGACTGCAAGTGTAACACCCCCTTTCTAGACAACCGTTAATCACTGTATTCTATCAGAGTTTTTAAAAATAAAATCATTAAAGGGAATGTCACGTTTCAACGCTTATAAAAACAATCACCATAGTCAATTCATCGTAAGTTTATAAAATATTAAAACGATACGCAAAGACATAGTTTAGGGTCGGGCCTCAAACACCGCTTTAGTTTACGATCATCGAAATAAAGGACGCTTCCAACACAAATGGAAGGATTACTAGTTTTTAACAAATCACTTAGTACATCATCAATAAATGTCTAAAGCATCAAATAATAAAATAAAAGACGACTCACGCCTCCCCCGTGCTACATATCGTAGCCGAGACACAACTACTAGTAGGCGGGCATAAGGATGCCCTCACTTGCGAGTAGTACTGCGCAGCGTTGCCACATAAGAGCAACATTCTAAGCGAGAATGGGTGAGTCTTTCATACAAATAATAATAGTTAGGATAGGCATTATATATTGGCAAGGCAACAAACACTACAATCGGTTCACCACATTATCAACACGTCATCACTAAGTTCATTAACATATGTATGAGTGTATGCATGTATGCAACATGCATTAGGATCCTTCACCACCGCAATTTGCCTTGAGGGCACCCACCGCTTTGGACCAAAGTCCCACACCGCTTTGGCCGAAGCCTACACACACGCTTTATGCACATGCAATATGTGACTCTATGTCAATGCACCACCAACAACACATGTGCCACAACATTTTATTATACACACCACTTTAATTATTTCTCAACTCAACTCACCAACTATTCAAGCCTGTAGGCTACACACCGCTTTGGACCGAGTCCCACACCGCTTTCACACCTTCGCATAAAGACACTCGGTTTCCATTTTTATTTTAGTGGATTAACTCATCATTTACATTGCCACACCCAATTGGACCAAACTAAGCATTAGGGACCAAGATGGCACCTAGGCGCAACACTAGCGCCACTTGGCGCCACTGGGCAGCCACTTTGGCGCCCCACCGCAACACTCTCACACACCTCATGCACTACCACCAACCGGCGCACTGCCGCCATATTTGGCGCTGCACCCAAGAAACACACGCACACGCACACGCCTCGCACAACCGGGCGCACACGACACACGCGCAGGCAGCCCACATTTGGCGCCCGCTCGGACACACACGCCTAGAAGTCGACACACAGCGCACTGGGCTGCCCATTTGGCGCCCGTGGCTCGCACAACGCACACACGATGAGTTGCATCACGAAGAACTGGCGCCATTTGCCCCGCAATTTGGCGCCCCACACTCGCACACTCCACGCAAAGAACCAAAGAAGATACCAGCGCCAACTTCCCGGCAAAGACTTGGCGCCCCTCTTGCATAATTCTTTTAGCACTTTGACACACTAATTCCCTAACCATTTTCATACTTAATCCACACTCCACTACCAACAATCATCGACATCATTTTAATTATTCTACAACTAACATGTTCACACACTTCACTCTATTGGAGAGTTCTCACAACCAATTCACATACACAATTGGGCCACATATACACATCCAAATCAAGAAAGAACTCATAACAATTTCAATTAGGCATTTAAACACCACAACAAGAATGGTTTCACAGATATGCATAAGCATTCAAAGACTCTCAACACCTAGACCACATACAACACAAATCCTAAAGAGTATTATATGCATGGAAAGAGTCCCCATACCTTGCAAAATCAAGAATTCAACCTCACCAAAATCGCTGAGAACGTGACAAGCTTCCTCTCTCCTTCGCAAAACCGTGGCTACAACTTCAGGGGAAAAGGGGAAAAACATCAATGATGGAGGGTGAGGAATTGAAGGTCACAACGTGAAAAGGGAAAGAAGAGAAAGGATTGAGGATCATTACCTAGAGACGAGTTTGAGAAGAAGCTCTCCTTCTCCTCCAATTTCACGTCGCGCAGCTCCTTCTCACTCACGGCTTCTGGTCCTCTATCTTTCACAGCAAAGAGGAATTGGAATCATAAACTTGGAAATATAAGGAAAGGAATGGAGAAAGGAGAAGGATTCAACGTTATCGTGAAGCTTGAGAAGAAGAAATTCTCTCTTCCTCCTTTCCCATGCGTCGCCGCTCTTCGCTCTCTCAAGCTCTCTCTCGCGATTTTCTTTTCTTTCCTTCTGATGATGATTGTCTCAATTGGAGACCCAATTTAGGTCATGCATAGTGATTGGGCCAACTAGTGGGTTGGGCCCTAATCACACCACTCTTTTAATTCAATACACCTCCTGAAATAAAACCACTCCAATTTATTTATTCTAATTCAAGTAAATATCGTAACCCTCAAATAACTTAATTAAATAATTAATTAAATTATTTTGGGGTGTTACAACTCTCCCCACTTACGAAATTTCGTCCTCGAATTACACAGAATCAAACAACTCGGATATGCTTCCTTCATCTTACTTTCCAATTCCCACGTCATGCTCTCGCCACGGCTCCTAACCAAACCACTTTCACTAACTTGATCTCCTTGCCTCTCAACACTTTTACCTCACGGTCTTCTATCCTAACCGGCATAGTCTCCACAGTGAGGTTCTCCCTCACCTCCACATTATCCATCTGAATTACGTGTGACGGGTCGGGAACATATTTCCGCAATTGCGACACGTGGAATACATCATGCAGATTAGATGAGTTAGGTGGCAAGGCCACCCGATAGGCAACTTTCCCAACTCTTTCCGAAATCTGCGTATGGGCCAATGAAACGAGGGGTTAGCTTCTTAGACTTCAAGGCACGACCCACACACTTGTCACCGGGTGACTCTCAAGAATACATGGTCACCACTTGAAACTCCGTGTCTTTTCTCCTCTTATCATGATAGCTCTTCCGCTTTACTCTGTGAGGCTTTCATCTTCTCTCGAATCATCTTCACCTTCTCTCGTGGTCTCACGCACAATCTCCGGCCTAACACCACACTCTCCCCGATTCATACCAACACAAGGGTGTTCTCGCATCTCCTACCATACAATGCCTCGAAGCGCGCCATCCCAATACTCGCGTGAAAACTATTGTTATAAGTGAATTCAATCAATGGCAAATGAGAATCCCACGAACCTCCTTGCTCAAGAACGCATGCTCTCAACAAATCCTCTAGTGATCGAATAGTCCTCTCCGTCGCGCCCATCCATGCTCTGGGGTGATAAGCGTAACTCGGTCTCAATTTAGAACCTAAGGCCTCCTGCAGCTCTTCCAAAATTCGAAGTAAATCTAGGATCCCGATCAGACACGATACTCACAGGAACACCATGCAGCTTCACAATTGTCTTAACATAAATATCTGCCAACTTCGGAACTGGATAAGTCATATTAATCGGCAAAAAGTGAGCAGACTTTGTCAACCTATCAACAATCACCCATATAGCATCAAATCCTTTTACTGTACTCGGCAATCCAGCTTACAAAATCCATAGAGATACTATCCCACTTCCATTCTCGTACATCCAATGGTCGCATCAACCCCGCCAAGCTTCGATGCTCTACCTTAGATTTCGACACGTCAAACAAGCATACACAAATTGGGCTACATCACGCTTCATGCCAGGCCACCAAAACAGTTTCTTCAAATCCTGATACATCTTTGTGGCTCCCGGATGAATACTCAATTTACTTCGATGTGTGGATATCTTGTGTTGCAGGTTAAGTTTTGATGATGAAGCATTCTAAATAAAGTGACAAAAGGGAACTCCAAGACACAACCAACTCAAGAAGAATGTTTGTGGTAAGGGTAGACGTTAGGAATTCAAGTCGTGTCTTAGGAATAAATTGTAAACCGCTTTTGAGGATCGGCTCAAATCACACCACACACTAGCACTCACCATGAACCAAAACATTTGTTTTCAATTGATAAAAGCATTTTAAATAGGTTAGGCACTTGTTTTTTAAAGAAATAGATTAATGGCTTAATGTCTTACAAGAAATTGTTTTTGAACTAAAGAATATTCTTGTTTTGGTATTTTAAAGCTAGAAATCGATTGTTCACTTGTTTCCACAAGCAAGCAATCGATTGTTCACTTGTTTCCACAAGCAAGCAATCGATTGATCACTTGTTTCCACAAGCAAGCAATCGATTGATCACTTACTTCCACAAGCAAGGAATCGATTATTCACTTACTTTGAAGCACACAATCGATTCATGGCTTATTGGTTTTAAAAGAAGAATCGATTCATGGCTTCTTATCTTAAAGGAAACAATCGATTCCTTACCTACTTGTTTAAAGCACAAAATCGATTCTTACCTTGTTTTTAAAGCTCATAATCGATTTCCAACAATAGTTATATAAGCCACTAATCGATTATCCACTTATCCATAAACTATTCCAACGGTCATATTTTTACAATCTCTATAAATAGAGACTTAGGGCTTCACGCTCAAAGAACAACCTACATTTCTCAAAAAGCATCGCATACCACTGCACATCTCACTTTCCATCTTTTTGAGCTGATCTCTCTCAAGGGTTAGGTTGGGTATCTTCAAGTTGTTGTATTCACCTTCTTAGAGGTATTACTATCTTTTCTTGTAATTTGATTTTACTGTAATTGGTTTTTCTAGAGAGTGAGGAATCTCTCTAGGGTTTTGATTGCAACAAGGGTGGGGTATCTCTTGTTTGTAAATTGGTTGTACTAGAGAGTGGGGTATCTCTCTAGGGTGTTTGATTGTAACAAGGGTGGGGTATCTCTTGTTTGTCAATTGTAATTGTTTTGAGGGCTCTTGCACAAAGGTGGGGGATCCTAAGTGTGAAGAGTGCCTGAGTTTTGTAAGGGTTTCAAAGCACCCGTTTTAAGCTTTGTTTGATAGTGAAAATCTCACAAAGGGTTTGTGAGGACTGGAGTAGGTCACTAGGAGGTGGCTGAACCAAAGATAAATATCTTGTGTTCTTTCTTCGCTTTATATTTCTAATTGCTTCATTTCATAAACCTGCGCGAAAATTAATCTAAGTCATTAAAAAGGGGAAAAGTTTTTTAAAGTCTCAATTCACCCCCCCTCTTGAGACTGAAGCCACTTGGTAACAAGTGGTATCAGAGCTAGACTCTTGTTTAAAGGGCCTAGCAGCTTCAAGAGAAATGGCTTCAGGTTGGTGTACGCAAGAGGGTGCATCTCTTACCCGTCCTCCGGGATTCAACGGGAAAGATTATGCATATTGGAAAGAAAGAATGAGAATATTCATTGAAGGGGTTGATATCGATGTTTGGGATGCTGTGGAAAATGGACCCTATGTCCCCACACACTTGGTAAACGGTATTCTCACCACAAAGAAAGAGTGAATGGACTGATGATGATAAGAAAAAGGTTCAACACAATCTCCGGCCAAAAACATTATTACTTCCGCATTAAGCCCCGATGAGTTCTTTAGGGTGTCGAATTGCAAACCGCTTTCGAAATGTGGGACAATCTTCAAGTCACTCATGAAGGTACTAGTGAGGTAAAAAGGGCAAGAACAAACACTCTTATCCGAGAATATGAATTATTCAGAATGAATGCAGGAGAAACCATACAAGAAATGCAAAAGAGGTTCACTCACATAGTGAATCAATTGGGTTCTTTAGGAAAATCATTTCTACTTTGAAGACTTGATCAACAAAGTGCTAAGGTGTTTGAATAGAGAATGACAACCAAGGTAATCTGCTATAGCTGAATCAAGGAATTTAGCTACCATGACTCTTGCCACTCTTTTTGGGAAACTACAAGAGCATGAGTTAGAGCTCACTGCCTAGTGAACATGAAGAAAAAGACAAGAAAAAGAAAAGCTTAGCTCTCAAGGCTTCTAGTTCAAATCCATCTGATGATAGTGATGATTCGGAAAATGAAGATGATGAAGACGATGAGTATATAGATCTAATGGTTAGAAAATTCAAAAAGTTCATGAGAAGGAAAAGCTTCCCCAAGAAGAACTCTTCACCCAAAAGAGTTTCAAGCAAGGAAAACTTCTCAAGTCCTCCAACTTGCTACGAATGTGGCAAATCCGGACACATGAAGATGGAGTGCCCGAACTTACAAAGAAAACTATCAAAGTCTAAGAAAAAGGTATCCAAAGGAAACAAGGGTAAAAGCTTACATAGCATGGGAAGAAAATGACATGGACTCATCAGATGATTCAGAAAGTGAAGAAGCTCAAATTGCTCTCATGGCCGACCACGATAGTGAAAATGAAACTGAGGTAGATTCTAACTCTGAAACTTCACAAAATGCATATGATGAATTACATGAAGCATTTCTTGAATTGCATAATGATTCTCTAAAATTAGCTAAAGCATTAACCCAATCAAAGAAAACTGTTGCTCATCTTCAAAACGGTTATTGCTTTAACTAAGGAAAGATTAGAACTTAGAAATGAAAATTATAGTCTTAGTTGCTTTAAAGAAAATTATGTATGTGATAATAAGTGTGCTGAATATGAAAATAAAATTCATGAGCTTGAATGGACAATAGGAAAAATGTCCAACATACAACATGTGCATCCTAGGTCTCCAAGAAATAATTTCATGAAAAGACATGTGCATTATAGACCTAAGTTCACTACTAGTCCATATATTAGATGTTATTATTGTGCCAAACTAGGACATCTTGCATCTGTGTGTATGGCTAGAAGAAGACAAGTTGTGAAAAGGTCCGGGTTCCCAAAGGGACTCTACCAAGTACTAACCCACAAGGACCCAAAGAAATTTGGGTACCAAAATTTGCAACTTGATCTTAATGCAGGTATGCTTCAAGGTATGGGGGAAAATCAATACCTTGATAGCAAATGTTCAAAGCACATGACTGAAGATATGACAAAGCTCTTAACACTCACCCCCAGAAAAAGCGGTCATGTGACTTGTGATAACAAAGAAAAGAGGAAGAATCCTCGGTGAAGGTAAGATTGGTAAAGACTTATTCACCTCTATTTGCATTGTGCTTTTATGTAGAATATCTTAAGCATAAGTTACTGAGCATTAGACAAATATGTGATTATCATTGTCTGATTTTGTTTTATGCACCATTGAGGAGTAATCAATAAACAAGTTAGAATAATGGGAAATAGAGTAAATAACAACATCTCAACTATGGTGTCTATATATATCACATTCTGATTATTTGCGACAACACAAACGATTAATCTATCAAAGAACCCCGTTCAATACTCTAGAACTAAGCATATCGATTTTGGACATCATTTTCTAGAGATCATGTTGAAAAAGTTGATTATGTGATTGTTTAGTTGAGCATTCAAAACCGCTTAGCTCATATTTTTACAAAACCATTGCAAAAAGACAATTTATTTTTTCATTCAAGAAAACTTGGAGTCATTAAGTTATCATTTAGTTGAATGAAATATGAACTATTGATTGAATTATGTTTGGCTATCTTGTGTTGAAACCCGACTCTCATGTCATTTTTTGTTTTATGCCAATTTTTTTAAAATGCAATGGACTCATCATTATTATTAGTCTGCGTTTTCGACTCACCAACTATGTTTCGCATTAACCCTTTTGATCATGACAAAAAGGGGGAGAAATATAGGATTGTCACTTTGCATTTAGATAGGGGGAGCATCAAGTAAGGGGGAGTCTAGATATATATCATTAATATTAGTGCATTGTTTTGCTTGATGAACTAACCTCCCACCTAAGATGAATCAAAATTTTGTCATCATCAAAAAGGGGGAGAATGTGGATATCTTGTGTTGCAGGTTAAGTTTTGATGATGAAGCATTCTAAATAAAGTGACAAAAGGGAACTCCAAGACACAACCAACTCAAGAAGAATGTTTGTGGTAAGGGTAGACGTTAGGAATTCAAGTCGTGTCTTAGGAATAAATTGTAAACCGCTTTTGAGGATCGGCTCAAATCACACCACACACTAGCACTCACCATGAACCAAAACATTTGTTTTCAATTGATAAAAGCATTTTAAATAGGTTAGGCACTTGTTTTTAAAGAAATAGATTAATGGCTTAATGTCTTACAAGAAATTGTTTTTGAACTAAAGAATATTCTTGTTTTGGTATTTTAAAGCTAGAAATCGATTGTTCACTTGTTTCCACAAGCAAGCAATCGATTGTTCACTTGTTTCCACAAGCAAGCAATCGATTGATCACTTGTTTCCACAAGCAAGCAATCGATTGATCACTTACTTCCACAAGCAAGGAATCGATTATTCACTTACTTTGAAGCACACAATCGATTCATGGCTTATTGGTTTTAAAAGAAGAATCGATTCATGGCTTCTTATCTTAAAGGAAACAATCGATTCCTTACCTACTTGTTTAAAGCACAAAATCGATTCTTACCTTGTTTTTAAAGCTCATAATCGATTTCCAACAATAGTTATATAAGCCACTAATCGATTATCCACTTATCCATAAACTATTCCAACGGTCATATTTTTACAATCTCTATAAATAGAGACTTAGGGCTTCACGCTTCAAAGAACAACCTACATTTCTCAAAAAGCATCGCATACCACCGCACATCTCACTTTCCATCTTTTGAGCTGATCTCTCTCAAGGGTTAGGTTGGGTATCTTCAAGTTGTTGTATTCACCTTCTTAGAGGTATTACTATCTTTTCTTGTAATTTGATTTTATCAGAATTGGTTTTTCTAGAGAGTGAGGAATCTCTCTGGGTTTTGATTGCAACAAGGGTGGGGTATCTCTTGTTTGTAAATTGGTTGTACTAGAGAGTGGGGTATCTCTAGGGTGTTTGATTGTAACAAGGGTGGGGTATCTCTTGTTTGTCAATTGTAATTGTTTTGAGGGCTCTTGCACAAAGGTGGGGATCCTAAGTGTGAAGAGTGCCCGAGTTTTGTAAGGGTTTCAAAGCACCCGTTTTAAGCTTTGTTTGATAGTGAAAATCTCACAAAGGGTTTGTGAGGACTGGAGTAGTCACTAGGAGGTGGCTGAACCAAAGATAAATATCTTGTGTTCTTTATTTGTTTATATTTCTAATTCGTTCATTTCATAAACTGCTCGCGAAAATTAATCTAAGTCATTAAAAAGGGGAAAAGTTTTTTAAAGTCTCAATTCACCCCCCCTCTTGAGACTGAAGCCACTTGGTAACACGATGACCCTCTTCCAGAATTGATTTCCTAATCTCTTCATCATCAGGGATACAAATCCTCCCTCGGTATCTCAACACATCTTGCGCACCTATCTCATAATCCTTAACCTCGGAGTGATCAATTCCAACTGCCAACTCAACTAGTTTAATGTCTTGCTTTTGAGCCTCCCGAATAACATCCAAGAACTCATTGTGAATCTTCAACATTCCCAGTCTTACACTCTTAGGCGTTACTTCACAGACCAAACTCAAATCCCGAAACTGCTCAATCAATTCGAGCTCTTTCACCATCAATGCAGACATATGAAGGGACTTCCTGCTCAAGGCATCGGCTACAACATTAGCCTTCCCCGGATGGTAATTCAAACTAAAGTCATAGTCTTTCAATAATTCCAGCCATCTCCTTTGTCTCATATTCAGCTCTTTCTGGTCAAACAAATATTGCAACCCCTTGTGATCACTGAACACTTCGAACTTAGAACCATACAAATAGTGCCTCCAAATCTTCAAAGCAAACACAATCGCCGCAAGCTCTAAATCGTGAGTAGGGTAGTTCTTCTCATGAATTCTCAATCATGCGGGCGCATAGGCTACTACCTTACCCTCTTGCATTAGCACACCTCCCAAACCCATCTTGGAAGCATCGCAATATACTACAAACGGTTGGTCTGGAATAGGCAATACCAAAATAGGAGATGTTGTCAACCTCCTCTTTAACTCATTGAAGCTCTCTTCGCACCGGGCATCCCACACAAAAGCTTTTCCCTTACACGTCAATTGAGTCAACGGAAGGGCTAGCTTAGAAAACCCCTCTATAAACCTCCTGTAGTAACCAGCCAACCCCAAGAAACTCCTGATCTCAGTCACTGACTTTGGGCTCTCCCACTGCAATACAGCATCCACCTTGGCTGGGTCTACCGCTATACCATCACCGGAAATTACATGGCCGAGAAAACTCACCTTGCTCAACCAGAATTCGCACTTTGACAATTTCGCATAAAGCTTCTTTTCTCTCAACACCTCTAGCACCATCCTCAAGTGTTCTGCGTGCTCTTCTTCCGTCTTGGAATTAACCAGAATGTCGTCTATAAATACCACCACAAAACGATCCAAGTGACTATGGAAGGTACGGTTCATATACTCCATAAACACTCCGGGTGCGTTAGTAACACCGAACGGCATCACAGTATATTCATAGTGCCCATATCTAGTTCTCGAAAGTCGCCTTTACGAACGTCATCATCTTTCACCTTGATTTGGTGATATCCCGACCTCAAGTCAATCTTGCTGAACACCTTAGCACCTACCAACTGATCCATCAGGTCATCAATCCTCGGGAGCGGATATCTGTTCTTGATTGTCACCTTGTTCAACTGTCTATAGTCTACGCAGAGTCTCATACTCCCATCCTTCTTCTTCACTAACAACACAGTGCTCCCAGGCGACACACTAGGCCTTATGAATTTCTTCTCAAGTAACTCTTCTAGTTGTTTCTTCAATTCGGATAATTCAGACGCCGACATCCCAGAGTGGCACATAGACACGAGCCTCGTGCGACACAAGATCAATAGTGAATTCAACCTCCTCTCCGGCGGAACACACGGAATCTCATCGGGAATACCTCAGGAAACTCGCACACTACCTTGAACCTTCAATGATATCTTGACTCTCAACAGAGACGAGAGACGCCATCAAGGCAAATAGATGGACCTCTTCCTTCATTAATCTACGCAATTGACCAAAGAGAAAAGAAATGCATTCTTCCTCCTCCTGGGGCCAGAAACTCACCGATCTATCGAAACAATTGATATGTACGTGGTTATCAACTAACCACCCATACCAAGGATAACATCTAATCCTCCAAAGGTAAACAAATAAGGTCTACAAGAAAATCTCTCACAAGACCGACAGAGAGGACACTTAGCACACACTAGGGAGGTAGTTACCAAACCTTTAGCCGAGTATCAATAACCATCTCCTCATCATAGAAGACAAATCAAGATTCAATTTCTCAAAGACACAATGCAAAGAACGAAAGAATGGGTAGCACCAGGGTATCTACTATAGCAATTAAAGGAGTATCGAAATAAGACAAGTACCTCGAATCTCGTTAGCATTCTCGGTCCCTCGCTAGAGCAAACACTTTCCCCTTGGCTTTCTCCTCTCTGGGCTTAGGACAATTAGCACTCACATGTCCCGCTTCATCACAATTGTAGCGAGACATAACCCTTCTTCTCACATTTAGTGGCTATATGGCCTTTCGACCACACTTGAAACAATGGACCTCGGAACACTCACTACTTTTTATGACCGTGCTTCTTACAAGTAAAACACTCCATACCCGAAGAGGCACCTCCCCCACTTGAACTCTTACCAGCACCTGCTTTCCACTTGCTTTTACCTCCAGCAACATCATAGGGTTTTCCTCTAAACTGAGAGTTCCTCTTTTCCTTCACGACTTTATAAGCAAAGCAGAATCACGCTTTCTCAAAGATCCTACACTTATCAACCAGCCTAGCAAAATCCCGAATCTCCTGATATCCAATCGCTTTCTTTATGTCCGGGCGCAGACCGCTCTCAAACTTGACGCACTTGGAAAATTCAGAATCGGCTTCATTGGCATAGTAAGGACAAAATTTGGCCAACTCCTCAAATTTGGCGGCATACTCAACCTTCGTCTTATTTCCTGTTTCACTCCGAGAACTCCACTTCCTTCTTAGCTCGCACATCCTCAGGGTAATACTTTCTCTTGAATTCTCTGGTGAAAACCTCCCAAGTAACTTCTTCACCAGCACCTTCCAACCTTCGCGACATTCCCAACCACCAATCGTCGACTTCCTCTCTCAAAGATATGGGTCCCCAACTTCACTTTCTCAAAGCAGTGCAGCACTCCATGACACGGAAGATCCGCTCTATCTCCTTTAACTGTGCCAAGGCCCCATCCGAGGTCATACCGACCTTGAAGGTGGGTGGGTTTTCTCTCGAAACGTCGCTAAGTTACGAGCACTCACAAGAAGACCGGCATTTTGATTCCCAACACTTGGCTATGGGCTTGCAAGCGCAAAGCGACGAACGCAAAGATCATCGCTGCGTCTTGCCATCGAATCGAACTTCTACACAAAGGAACACAATTAGCTACAACAGAATAACACTTAGACACTTGGTCGGACGGACCAACTTCACTCGATACCACTAATGTAACACCCTTTCTAGACAACCGTTAATCATCAGATTCTATCGAGTTTTTAAAAATAAAATCATTAAAGGGAATGTCACGTTTCAACGCTTATAAAAACAATCACCATAGTCAATTCATCGAAGTTTATAAAATATTAAAACGATACGCAAAGACATAGTTTAGGGTCGGGCCTCAAACACCGCTTTAGTTTACATCATCGAAATAAAGGACGCTTCCAACACAAATGGAAGGATTACTAGTTTTTAACAAATCACTTAGTACATCATCAATAAATGTCTAAAGCATCAAATAATAAAATAAAAGACGACTACGCCTCTCCCACGGTGCTACATATCGAGTGAGACACAACTACTAGTAGTAGGGGCATAAGGATGCCCTCACTCGCGAGTACCTGCAGCGTTGCCACATAAGAGCAACATTCCAAGCAGAATGGGTGAGTCTTTCATACAAATAATAATAGTTAGGATAGGCATTATATATTGGCAAGGCAACAAACACTACAATCGAGTTCACCACATTATCAACACGTCATCACTAAGTTCATTAACATATGTATGAGTGTATGCATGTATGCAACATGCATGAGGATCCTTCACCACCGCAATTTGCCTTGAGGGCACCCACCGCTTTGGACCGAAGTCCCACACCGCTTTGGCCGAAGCCTACACACCGCTTTATGCACATGCAATATGTGACTCTATGTCAATGCACCACCAACAACACATGTGCCACAACATTTTATTATACACACCACTTTAATTATTTCTCAACTCAACTCACCAACTATTCAAGCCTGTAGGCTACACACCGCTTTGGACCGGAGTCCCACACCGCTTTCACACCTTCGCATAAAGACACTCAGTTTCCATTTTTATTTTAGTGGATTAACTCATCATTTACATTGCCACACCCAATTGGACCAAACTAAGCATTAGGGACCAAGATGGCACCTAGGCGCAACACTAGCGCCACTTGGCGCCACGGGCAGCCACTTTGGCACCCCACCGCAACACTCTCACACACCTCATGCACTACCCGGCCCAACCGGCGCACTGCTGCCATATTTGGCGCTGCACCCAAGAAACACACGCGACACGCACACGCCCGCACAACCGGCGCGCGCACGAACACGCATGGCGCCCACATTTGGCGCCCGCTCGTACACACACGCCAGAAGTCGACACAGCGCACTGGGCTGCCCATTTGGCGCCACAGTGGCACGCACAACGCACAAAGAAGCCAGATTGCATCAAACAACTGGCGCCATTTGCCTCGCAATTTGGCGCCCCACTCACACTGCACACTCCACGCAAAGAAACCCAAGAAGATACCAGCGCCAACTTCCCAAAGACTTGGCGCCCCTCTTGCATAATTCTTTTAGCACTTTGACACACTAATTCCCTAACCATTTTCATACTTAATCCACACTCCACTACCAACAATCATCAGACATCATTTTAATTATTCTACAACTAACATGTTCACACACTTCACTCTATTGGAGAGTTCTCACAACCAATTCACATACACAATTCAGTTACATATACACATCCAGTCAGCAGCAACTCATAACAATTTCAATTAGGCATTTAAACACCACAACAAGAATGGTTTCACAGATACAGACAAGCATTCAGCACCCTCAACACCTAGACCACATACAACACAAATCCTAAAGAGTATTATATGCATGGAAAGAGTCCCCATACCTTGCAAAACTGAAGAATTCAACCCTCACCAAAATCGCCAGAAACGTGACAAGCTTCCCTCTCCCTCCTTCGCAAACCGTGGCTACAACTTCAGGGAAAAAGGGGGAAAAACATCAACGATGGAGGGTGAGGAATTGAAGGTCACAACGTGAAAAGGGAAAGAAGAGAAAGGATTGAGGATCATTACCTAGAGACGAGTTTGAGAAGAAGCTCTCCTTCTCCTCCAATTTCACGTCGCGCAGCTCTTTCTCACTCACGACTTGGTCCTCTATCTTTCACAGCAAAGAGGAATTGGAATCATAAACTTGGAAATATAAGGAAAGGAATGGAGAAAGGAGAAGGATTCAACGTTACCGTGAAGCTTGAGAAGAAGAAATTCTCTCTTCCTCCTTTCCCCTGCGTCGCCGTTCTTCGCTCTCTCAAGCTCTCTCTCTCGCGATTTTCTTTTCTTTCCTTCGGTGATGATGATTGTCTCAATTGGAGACCCAATTTAGGTCATGCATAGTGATTGGGCCAACTAGTGGGTTGGGCCCTAATCACACCACTCTTTTAATTCAATACACCTCCTGAAATAAAACCACTCCAATTTATTTATTCTAATTCAAGTAAATATCGTAACCCTCAAATAACTTAATTAAATAATTAATTAAATTATTTTGGGGTGTTACAGCAAGAGCCAGCAGTATTCTGATGGTAGCAGGCTTTATGACAGGAGCATATGTTTCCCCAAAGTCCTTGCCACGAATTTGATTGTAACCTTTGGCTACAAGTCGTGCTTTATACTTGTTTATGGAATCATCCGGATTTTCTTTCACTCTAAAAACTCACTTGCAGCCTATGGCTTGTCTATTTGGTGGGAGAGATGTAAGACTCCAGGTGTTGTTGTTTGACAGAGCTTGAATTTCTGTTTGCATAGCAGACCTCCAATTTGGATCAGCTAGGGCTTGTTTAGCAGTAGTAGGCTCATGGTGAGCAAGGAACTCCTTAGGTTTAAGAGAACCAGTGTCCTTTCTGGTAACCATATGATGCACTTTAGTAACTTTTGGAATGACAGGGGCTGGTGGAGGAGGCTCAGCTATTGGTGATGGAGGTAACTGTTCAGGAGGTATTGTCTCCAGTATAGGTGATGATGAGTCTTCTGAAGTGTGAGCAGTATCTGTGTTGATAGGAGAGGTGGAGTTAGTGGTGGTATTTGGACTGGATGTAGCTGTTGGTGGTGAAGAGAAGGCTGAGAAATGTTAGTAGTAAATGTAGGAATGGGTAAGAGTGTTTCTTGAGCAGTGGTTGATTTAGTGGGGAATAAGGTGGGATAGGGAAAGCAATTCTCAATGAACACCACATCTTTGGAGATAACAATTTTACCATATGCTGTAAGACATTTATAACCTTTATGATTCACTGACAGCCCTAGGTTTACACATTGGGAGCTCCTAAACTCAAATTTGTGTCTATTGAAGGGTCTTAAGTGTGGAAAACAAGCACAACCGAAGACTTTGAAATAAGTATAGGAAGGCACAGTATGGTAGAGTGCTTGGTAAGGTGAAATATAGGTAGGAAGACCTGTGGTTGGCAATCTATTTATCAGTTGGACAACATTTGTGAAGGCATGATCCCAATAAGACAAAGGCAAAGAGGCATGACTCAATAAGGTAAGACTCATTTCAGTGATTTGTCTATGTTTAAGTTCAATCGACCCATTTTGGTGTGATGTGTATGGACATGTGACACTACAAGAAATTCACGTAATACGGCGGATTTTTTCCGCGGTATATTCCCGCGGATTTGGTGCATTCCTACAGTAAATTTCCAATGAAAAAAGGGAGTTTCCGTGGTTTTTTCCGCGTAATATTCCATGGATTTTGAAAAAATTTATTTATTTTTTTAAAAATCCGCCAGAATGTTCAAAAATCACTGAATCTGTTCAAAAATGTCTATAAATAAAATTTTCTCCTACACTCTTCTCATTTCTTTCCTTCTCATTCTCTTCTACATTTCCTCTTTCTTCTTCCTTATCTTTCATTCATATTTCTTCTACACTTCTTAATATTCATTCTCATTCTCTCCTATATTCTTACTTCTCATACTCTTCTTCTTTCTCATACTCTTCTTCATTCTCATTCTCTCCTATATTCTTACTTCTTCTACACTTCTTAATCTTCATTCTCATTCTCTTCTAAATATTTTTCTTCTACATTTCCTCTTTCTTCTTCCTTCTCATTCATTCATATTTCTTCTACACTTCTTCATCTTCATTCTCATTCTCTCCTATATTCTTACTTCTCATACTCTTCTTCATTTTTATTCATTCATATTCTACTACATTTTTTTACTTACTTCTTAATAAATAAATAATTCAAATAATTTAAAAAAAATTAAAAAACTAATTCGAAAATAGTTTTTTCGTTGAAATAAAAATTAATAAAATAATTTAAAATGATTTTTCAATTTTAAAAATATTAAAAAAAATTAAAAATTCTAAAACGATTTTTTTAAATAAATAAAATAAATTACCAGCCGTAAAAAAATTAAAAATTAAAAACAATTTTTTTTAAAAAAAATAAAACAAATTACCGGCGGCTTTTTTACATTACCGGCGGTTTTTTACATTACCGCGGTTTTTTTACATTACCGCGGTTTTTTTTTTTTTTTTAATTTCCGCTGAATTTGTGTCATTACCGCGCTTTTTTCAAATTACCATGGATTTTTAAATTACCGCGGCTTTTACATTACCGCGCTTTTTTTTTTTTTTTTTTTTTTAAATTTCCGACGGAATTTGTGTCATTACCGCGCTTTTTCAAATTACTGCGGATTTTTAAATTACCGCGCTTTTTTTTTACATTACCATGCGTTTTTTTTTTTTTTTTTTAAATTTCCGTGAATTTGTGTCATTACCGCGCTTTTTTCAAATTACGGATTTTTTTTTTTTTTTTTAAATTTCCGCCGGAATTTGTGTCTTTACCGGCGGATGTTTCGGGCGGAAAAATCCACGGAAATTACCGGCGGAAAAGCCACGGAAAAAACATTACGTCACGACGCTTTTCTGCAGGGAAAAATCCACCCGGTAATGACATTTTTCCTGCGGCTTTTTGTTATTACCGGCGGATTCCGGCCGCCGGTAAATCACAAATTTCTTGTAGTGTGAACCTATGAACAATTCCTAACTCAGTGAGGTGTTTGGTGAAGGCTAAATACTCCCCTCCCCCATCTGACTGTACTGACTTAATGGAGACAGAGAATTGAGTTTTAATCAACTTATAGAATGAGGAGAAAGCAGCTAAAGCATCAGATTTCTGTTTTAGAAAGTAAATCCAACTAAACCGAGTACAAGCATCCACAAAGGCAATGTAATAATAGAAACCACCACTTGATGCAATGGGAGAAGGCCCCCAGAGATCAGTGTAAACAAGATCAAATGGAACATTGTGTGGTGTGGTGGTGGGTGGTGCATGTAATTTGTGAGACTTGCCAATACAATAGGAATTACAGAAATCAGAAGACATTTTATTAGAAAGCTTCACATTACAGAGTTTCAATACATGAGATATAGCTAATGCATTTGCATTGCCTAGTCTAGCATGCCATAGGGAAGAATTATCTAAAGTATTGGCATTAGATACAACATTAACAGAGGGTGAATTAGAACTAGAAACATGATGTAAATCAGAAACCAAGTGCTTTTTGTGTTTAAGTGACAAGCCTTTGAAAACATATAAGCCATCCTTGCCTAGTTTTCCTTCAAAGACCACACGATTAGAGTCCCAGTGAGGTAACAAGGCAATGAGTGTCATTGAATTTAAAGGAAACATTATTATCCTTGGCAAATTTTGAGACCGATAGTAGGTTTCTACATTAATGTTAGGTACAAGTAATAGATTATTGAGCATTAGATTAACATGTGGATGAATAGGGGATGCAAAACTAGATGAGCTGGTGGTCGCAATAGCGACACCTTGGCCATTACCCATGGTTACTTGAGAATTGCCACTATAAGGTTTGCTATGGTGTAAATTATCGGGTTCAAGCAGTGATGACATGGTGCGAATCACCGCTTTACCACCCCAATCTTCATCAACACAATTGGAAGAAGGTAAATCGGAAGGAATACCGTGGCGCCAAGTGTCATTGCTTCGCAAGATTGACCGAGGAGTGGTGAGGTGGTAGCCTCGGTGGAGGCATCGATTGTTCTTTGGTGTAGTTGTTGGAGGAGGTTGTCACCGCAGTGGAGGAACATACGTTTCGTCAAAACGAAACCAACAATCAAGCAACTGCGTGGCCATAGCGACCACGCGAGTGGCATGTAGGGTGATTGCTTGTGGAACGGGCTCGCCCGCGACCACCATGATTTCCACGATGACGACACGAACGACCTCGACCACGACCATAAGCACGATTCCCTTGATTACCGGTAGTGTTTGATGGAGTACCATAGTCTGCGTTACGAAAACTCGAGCAACATTTGCGGTGGCGAGAAAAACCGCGAGTTCTTGACGAAATTTTTGAGTTGTGATTCTTGAACTAGAAGTAAAGATTCAATTTCACTAAGTGATGGAGGATTAGGATTACCAAAAATTTGCATGATAAACGGATTGAATTCCTGCGGAAGACCATCAAGAATCACATCGGTGAGGTAGGTGTCGGTAATAGTTTCACCGGTGGCGTTAACGAATCGGCGATTGAGTGAACCTTGGTGAGAAATTCGGAGATCGATTTGGATCCCTTCTTCGTGTTTTTCAATTTGTTCCTCGGTTCTTGAATCTTGGCCTTAAGGTGAGAGAAATAATGTTGTTGAAGTTTTTCCCATAGTTGCCATGAGTGATGGCAACTCGTAACTCTCGGTAAAACAGATTCGGAGAGAGTAGATAAAATCCAGTGAACAAAGTTTGATCCTGCACAAGCCATTTCTCAAATTTATCGGATGGAATGTCCGCAAAGTCGATCGGCCTCCGATGCATATTTTCACGGAATCACCGGATTCGCTAGAAGACGGTGAAGCTTGTGCATCTTGACAACTCCTTCCACTTGTTGATTCCATAGTAGAAATTTTTTGTCATCAAGCTTTATTGACGACTTGGATCGGTGGCGAAGTGCGATGAGGAAGACGAACCAATCGTTGCTTGAAACACCGAGGCGACGCCATTGCTATTGCCGATACTATTGCCGCCTGACCGGTTTGCGATGGTGGTTCATTTGCCATCGTGGCGAAGGAACGGTGGTTTGAGCGGCGGAAGGTGAAATAGATCACGATCGGAACAAGCAAATGATACCATGCTAGAGAATGAAGTTCGTGCAGAGAGAAATGAAATGTGAAATGGTTCGTTGAAACCAATATCTCATTAGAAGAGTATTTATACTATAGTTCCTATATAACGTAATGCTTAACTAGATCTAATCGATTCTCGTTGAAACCCAACAGAGTATTCTAACTACGCTTTATACAACTTGACTAACATTTAACCATAGTTACACTAACTGATCTTATTACTACTCAATTGCATTTTATGCTACACTAGTGATATTACTCTATTAGTTTGATGCAAGTACGATGTGATGACTGCTTCATCCTACTAGTGAGGTTCGGTGCAAAAATGAAGACCACAGCCAGGACTTCGGAGAAAAAAAAGCTTTTAGAAAATTTAAATAAGAATTTAGCAAGGCTTTGAATGATTTGACAATCTAATTCTCTATATTTGTGGCCACTAACCACAAATCCATATTTGTGGTTAGTATCAAACTTACACAACACATCAATAGTATGAGAGACAAAAAATTAAGCAAGATTTCCATAATCACAGATCAACTTACACATCACATCAACAGTATGAGAGACAAAAAACTAGACACCTTCAAAGCAATTAAACAAGAACATAATCAAACTTGAAACATTAATTGGATTCCACTAGCCACAAATATGAATCTGTGGTTAGTGACCACTAACCCCCACTAACCACAGATTCCTATTTGTGGTTAGTAGCATCCAATGCGACCAACATTACATAAAAATCTCAATACTAGATGCTCATTTTCTTTTCATTTTACATTTCTTTGTATTCTTTTTTATGCGGAGTAGGTATCAGTACTCTATACTGATTATTGATTTGCTTAATTACTACTACTTTATTTTTATGTGGAGTAGGTATCAGTAGTCATTGTAAAACTGATGAACTATTCTTCTCTTTATTAATGATTGACCCTTGATTGTGCTTGTTAAATTTCTTTGACAACAAATACATAGCAACAATCCCACCATCGTGACTATAGAAGATATGTCACTGCATCGCACATAATAAGCATTTGATAAACAAAAGGGTCCTCCATTTGTACTATTATGCTAATATTCCTACTGCATAAATTTTCTACATATCCTTTTACAAATGTTCTATTTTTTGTATAAGATTTTCATATTTGGTAACATTGTAACTGTTCTTTAATGTAGATGGAAGTTGAGCCAACTCTCCACAATGATCAGTAGGTTGAGGAGATTTGCCTCAAAAATTCAAAGCATACCAATACCAAAAGGAACAAACTAGATTACTTTAAATGCTTCTTACTTAGATTTTAACCAGCAATAATTTACAAAAAGGAACCAGTAAAACAACTTTAACACAATATGCATATTTTAACTTGTTTTACGTTTATAACTTTTTTCAAGCCATCCTAGGCAAAGCTTGATGTTTCTTCAACATTATTACCTATTAAAAGTGGCAAAAGAGTAGATGCTACAACATTACAAACAGAGAAGAAAATTCAGCACAAACATAGCATTTGCAGAAAATTCAAGGGAGCATTCTCGTCTTCTACAATCAATTAGATGATGAAAATTACATCTATTTTCTCTTGCATGTTGATGAAATGCCTATAGATAGCAAGAGCAAGCAATAAGATCACTAGACTCAAAGAATTGTTGAAAAGGGAGCTTGAAATGAAAGAATTGGGACAAGCTAAGAAGATCTTAGGTATGGAGATCAAAAGTCAGAAAGGCTCTCAAGGCCTCTTAATCACTCAAGACGGTTTATCTTACGCTTGAGATACTTGAATGGCACTGTAAAATTGGGTTTGAGATGCAAGAAAGAGGCTTAGGCTTCAGGTGGAGTTGTGGCTACGTGGATTCAAATTTGGCAGGCTAGGGGACCGTGACAAGAGGAGAACACTCACAGTGTATGTTTTTACTTTGTTTGGAAATACCATAAGTTGGAAGGCTTCTCTCCCACATGTGGTGGCATTATCAACCAGAGAGGCTGAGTACGTTGGAATAACTGAAGTTGCAAAGGAGGCTTTATGGCTGAGAAGACTTGTAAATGAGCTTTGAATTACACAGGATCGACAATGTGAACGTGTATTGTGAAAACCAAAGTGCAATACACCTTTACAAGAATTAAAGATATTGTCTATGAAGAAAAGGTTCAGATTTAGTGATTAAAGAATTTGTTGAATATTGATAACGGCTGAGGGGTTACAATGGAAAGAGTAATTGTGGGGTTTAGAATTGAGTTGCTATAGTGGAAGTTGTTGCCGATGCGGCACACTCAGTAACTATTATTCACTGACCTTGACTCAACGCAACATGCAATTATGTTATGCAGCTTCTAGAAGTTAAGAAGAAGTTAGCTACAGATGCATAACTTCTTTAGCGCCTAATTAGTGTAATATAAATACTACACTTTATGAATGTAACAATGAATCATGATTCATCTCTAGGAAGTAAGAGTGAAACACGAGAGCAATTAAGGGGATCAGAGATGTGATGATTGAGAAGCACAAACTAGGTTTCAACTAGATTGGTGGGGAAACAATTCAACTACCTTCTGATTCAATATATTTTGGACCTAAACAATTGCTTAGTCCCGCAGATATAGGTATCAATTCAACATTTCAAGTTGAATTGTGCTTTTCTGTGTGCAATTGTCTTGATCATGTTGCGTAGTTTGTTAGATCTTAGCATCATGCTCGTGAATCCATTGCTTCTCACTGCATGTGTGTTCTGTTGTTCCTTGCGCTCATGTGAACTAGTTTTTTTGTACTCAATGAAGGTTGCAACATTGAATATGGGAGGGTGGGGGGCACAGCGAAAAGAAAGCGCCTCAAAAAAATGTTAGTGGAGGAGAAAATTGATTTTTGCATGATTCAAGAAACAAAGAGCTGTGATATTTCTAAAAGAATGGTGGCTAGTATATGGGGAGATGAAGATTGTGACTAGCAAAGTAAAAATGCTTCGGGTATGTCAGAAGGGTTACTAAGTGTGTGGAAATCGGATTTAGTGGAAGTTATGTTCTCTTTTTCTGGTGAACACTTTATTGGCATTTGTGCTAAATTTCAGGGAGTTCTGTGTTACGTGGTGAATGTGTATTCAGAGTGTAACATGGCTGGGAAGAGGAGATTATGGGGTAATTTGAGGGACCTAAAAGAAGAATTTATGGCAGGGGAATGGTGCATTGCATGGGACTTCAATGCGGTCATCTCTAGACATGAGAGGAGCGGTTGCTCCTCCTCTTTTAATCATGCAGAGGCAAGAGAGTTTGCGGCGTTTATTGAGGATGTGGATCTAGTGGATGTGCCGGTGTTGGGAAAGAAATTCACATGTTATGGGTCGGATGGAAAGGCGAGCAGACTAGATAGAATTTTGTTGACTGAGGGATTGATATCTAGGCGGAATGTCAGTGCACAGTGGATAGGGATTGATATGGATCTGACAACTGCCCCGTGTGGCTTGATACATCGATGCTTAATTGGGGACTTAAACCATTCAAATTTAATAATTGTTGGTTGGAACACGAGGAATTTAAGGAGTTTGTCTGAGGCTGCTGGGAATCATTTCAAGTGGAAGGCAGGGCTTCTTTTGTGCTAAAAGAAAAGTTGAAGTTGTTGAAAGAAAAACTGAAATGGTGGAACCGTGAGGTGTTCGGAATTAAAGATTTGAATATTGAGCATATCGTCCGGGATTTGAATGAAGTAGAGCGGTTGGCCTCGGATGGGGGAACCGTGGATGAGGAAGAAAGAAGGAGGCTGAATGAAACATTTTGGAAGGAACTACATGCGAAATAAAGCTTATTAGCGCAAAAGTCTAGAGTGAGGTGGTTTCCTGGTTGGCGGAGGGAGATTCGAATAGTCGATTCTTTCATGCCTATATTAGAGGAAACCAGAGGAGAACATAACTTTTGAAGTTAATCGTAAATGGTGAGTGGGTTGAGGATGTGGGGGTTGTGAAGAGTGAGGTGAGAAATCATTTTGAAGAGAAGTTTAAGGAAGAGAATTGTCATAGGCCAACTTTTGATGGAGTGAGTTTTAAACAAATCTCAAGTCGGGATAATGGGTTGTTGGTGGAACCGTTCTCTTTGGAAGAAATTAAGGAAGTGGTTTGGGAATGTGAAGGTAATAAAAGCCCGGGCCCGGACGGGTTCAACTTTAATTTTATTAAGGCATGTTGGGATACGACTGGGGCGAAAATAATGAATTTTTTTGTGGAGTTCCACAGGTTAGATAAACTACCAGGCGATAAGTGCTTCCTTCCTTGCACTTATTCCTAAGACAAGCAACCCACAAGGATTAGAGGAGTATAGGCCGATTTCACTTATTGGATGTCGATATAAGATGATTGCAAAAGTGCTCGCGGGTAGGTTAAAAAGAGTCCTAAAAGGGGTGATATCGAAGTGCCAAAGTGCTTTTTTAGCGGGAAGGAATATCCTTGATGGTGTGGTCGTGGTCAAAATCATAGATATGGCTAAAAGAAATAAACAACAATGTGTGGTATTGAAAGCAGACTTTGAGAAAGCGTACGACTCAGCGAGTTGGTCATATTTGGATTATATGTTGTCAAGGTTGGGGTTCGGGGGTAGGTGGAGACGGTGGATGGGGGCTTGTGTATCATCTAATTCTATCTCAGTATTGGTAAATGGTAGCCCTACGGAGGAATTCGTGGCACAGAAAGGATTGAAGCAAGGGGATCCACTTGCACCGTTCTTATTTTTGATTGCGGCGGAAGGCTTGACAGGGCTAGTAAGAAATGGGGTGGAGTCTAATAATCTTAATGGGTTCAGAGTAAACAACTCTCTCTGTTGAAATCTTGCAATTTGCGGATGATACAATCTTCTTTAGTGATGGTGGAGAGAAAAGCATGTGGTGTTGGAAGGCTATTCTTCGTTCCTTTGAATTGGTTTCGGGTTTGAAGGTGAATTTTGCAAAGAGCAGTATCATCGGGTTAAATATTGAAGATAGAGCATTACGGGGGATTTCTCATTTTTTGGCATGTAAGGTAGGAGAGGCTCCTTTTAAAGTTCTAATTTGCATGAAGGATGATTTAATGATTTGGTTAAAATTAAATTGGGAAGAGGTAATATGGTGCAGTTTTGGACTGATATCTGGATGGGGAGGTGTTGCGCCCGAAAAAGTCCCCGATGGGTTTTTATTCGTTTACAACTTTTTAGAACAATGAAGTCGCCACCAATATTTTTTATAAGGAAAATATTGAAGAAAAACCTTTTTTGGAAGGCGGATGACCTTTTGGAAAACCGGAAGATTTGGGTTCGGGGGTCGGTTAGGCATGGGGAAGGTATTAGCACCCCACATCTCCTTTCTACTGAAAGGGAACCTTTAATTAAACGTGGTTTTAAGTGTTGATTTGAAAAGTACTTAAATTTGCCTCTTGATTAAATAGACTTAAGGAAAACTTTTATTTGCGGCGCTCGACGAGAGTTAGCCGCTTTGATTTTTTGAAAGGAAAATGTTTTTTAGTTTGTCGTGCTTGACGGAGGGGATCCGCTCCTACGTATCTCCAGGTGCGATGGAGAATTCAAAGCTACGTAGTTCTAGGTTTTTTTATTTTTATTTTGTTTAATTATGAAAATTGAGCTTTCATGGTGATCAATTGAGCGAAGGCTCCAAGTGACCACCATTAGCACCCCATTGTTGATGATCATGCAAGCAAAGGCTTCGCAGGACCAATAACAAAGTTTTTGATTTAATGAAAAGTTTTTTTAGGAAAATTAGGCATTCATGATGATCAATTGAGCAAAGGCTCCAAGTGATCGCCACTAGTTCCTCATTGTTAGTGATTATGCAAGCAGAGGCTTCGCAAAACCATTAACAAAGTTTTTTTGATTTATTGAAAGTCTTTCGAAAAATTAGACGTTCATGATGATCAATTGAGCAAAGGCTCCAAGTGATCATCACTAGGTCCTCATTGTTAGTGATCATGCAAGCAAAGGCTTCACATGACCACTAACAAAGTTTTTGATTTAATGAAAAGTGTTTGAGTTAGAAAGAATTAAAAAAAATGAGAAAAAGGTGAAAATTGCAAAATGGGGGTGTTACTAGTTATTGGGAGTGGTATAACTAAACAGGGGGTCTAAAACATAAGCCCAGTTCGCATAGGAGGGCCCAGTATGCGAAACTGGGCTTAGGTGAGGGAGGTTGTATGCGTTAATTCATGGGGTACAAATAGTAATCTGATAAATTAAAAAAATAAATAGTTTTAGATACCCATATAAGCCCAAACCTAAAAAAAAAACCCTAACATTCCTTCCCCCTTCCAGCCATTCCAAGCAGCGCCGCTGCATCTCTTAATGGAGAGAGAAAGACGCCGGTTTTTTAGGAGGGAGAGAGAGAGAGAGAGAGAGAGACGCCGGTTTTTTAGGTGAGAGGGAGGGAACGACGCCGGTTTTTTTAGGTGAGAGGGAGGAATTAATGGGGAGAGGAGAGAGGACGACGACTGGGATCGGTGAGAGAGAGAGAGAGGAAGATCGGTGGTTCCGGTGAGAGGGAGAGAGGGATCAGTGGTGGGTTTGTGATGGTGATGAAAGATGGGTGTGACTCGGTTTTGGGGGTTTGTTGGTTCGGTTTTGTGGTGGGTCTCGTTTCGGTGAGAGAGAGAGGGAGAGAACGGCGTGGATCAGTGAGAGTTGGAGGGGGAGAGGGCGGCGTGGATCGGTGAGAGTTGGAGAGGGAGAGGTGAAAGAGAAACTGTAAACGGAGAGGGGCTCGGCTTCGTGGTGGTTACTGGTGCGGTTTTGGGGTGGTTGATTCGCGGTGGCTCGCCGGAGCTTCGCCGGAGAAGACGAAGTCTCCGGCGGTGTTTTAAAGGACAGCTTTTTATTTTTTGTTTCAATTCTCTGTTGTTCCACTTCATCTCTCTTCTTCTCTACTCATACCACTCTTTTTTGTTGATCTGCAAGTGATTTGTTAATGGTTATGTGTTTGATTTTTTTTGGATTTGGTTATTTTCTCAGTTTAACACGTTTAGAGCAACGAATAGAAAAAACGAGACACACATATTTGCAATTTATTTACAGATCTGAGAAAACAAAGGATTACCAACCTCAGTTTCGATTGGTTTTGGAAAAATAAAAAGAAACGAGTCTCGATCTGTTGCCGGATGTTTGATTTACTGTTGTTGTTCTAGATTTGCTGCTACGAACCCTTTGAAAACTTTTTTAGAACTTCAAAGAAAGAAACCAGTGTTTTGGGATTAGGGTTTCAGTGTAAAACCACTAATCGTTTTTTTGTGTGTTGTTTACCTCGAAAATCGTGTGTCTTTGACTGTCCCTTGACAGTGTTTTTATATTAAAAAATTAGGTCGAGCATTTAAGTAACGTTTGAATGGGCTTTGACTGCTTTTTTTTTAGGTTTGGAGTGGAGCGGACTGTGCCCATTACTTGAGAGCATTCTTTGAGCCCAGATTTCTTCTTTGCTTCCTTCATTGTTTATTATATTTTTTTTTGTAATTTTCGGAGTTAATTATTTTTGTACACTATGTGTTATTATTTTTTGTATTTTTCTGACATTTGGACATTTGGACTCTCCTAAGTTGTAATAAAAACTAAATAGATTTTTTTTTGACATTTTTGGATTATATATGCTCAAAATAACTTAACTGCACAAAATAAGAATAATAATAATAAAAAAAGAGTCGGGTCAAACACAAAGACGAGAACGGGCCCGACTAGACAAATACGCTAAAACGAGAACCAAATAGAAGAAATTGACTCATTAACTAAAAACACTAAAATTAACTCAGAATTGCATTCTTAAGCCTGAATTGAAAAGACAAGCCAAATTCCTAGAAAAATGACTTTTGGTGGACTCACTTATGTACGACTAAACCCAAATACGAAGATTAAATTAAAGCACGCACGAAAAGATCGATCATTCGCGTGCCTGCTTAATTTAAACAACGGTATTTCGGTTTAGTTGAGCTGGATAACTAAAATTGGCTTAAGTTAAGAGGACGGACAAAATTGGGGTATTATAAGCTGCCCTCTTATTTCACATTTCGCCAAAAATATGAATTGACCTTTTCATATTTGTTGGTGAAATGGAAATAAAGATATAGAAATAATACTAATTTTGTCCGTTTCAGAAAAACTCAAATCTTTTTGTTATTTTCCTTTTGAGAGAGGGGGTTAACACTTGTCGCATTAACGAGAAAGCAATAAATTGGAAAAGACAGTAAATTGGGAATTCGGAGGTTGCCTAAAACCTTCTAACGGACTCTTGTCGAGTCCGAGCTCGGGTGGCCTTTTTCGAGCGGCGATCAACATCAGTCCGAATCGATTTGATCAATGGATTTACGCCGTGCCTTAGGCCGCCACAACTAATCCGAAGGACTTAACGGTCGATGGATCCATCGCGTGCTCGCATACCGCGATGTTGTGATCTGTGGAAGGAGTTCACTAACTCTGTGGGAGTTCACTAACTCTGGGTTGATGGAGTTTACGAACTCTGGGTTGATGGGGTTTACGAACTCTGGGTTGATGGAGTTTACGAACTCCGTGTCATGGTGACTTTCTAAAAATAAGATTTTGGGACTCTCTGGTCCGAAGTAACTTTTCTCTTGGATGGTGCATGAAATGCATGCACTTGGGTATTTGGGTGCACATGGATGCAATGATTGATTTTGGTGGGATGCTCTTTCTATTTGATTATTCGTTCGCTCTTCTGAGATGCGAATTTGAAAGTGTAATGCACTACTGTTTGATGCCATGGAGTGATGAATGATATGGATGACATGAGAATGATGAATGAGATGAAGATGTTGTGTTCTTTTTATGTTCCGTCTTCCGTATTTTTTGTTTTTTTTTTCAATTTGTTTTCTTCGAGCAACTTTCTTTTTTCTGCTTATTTGTTTTTTTTTGCACTTTTTCTTTGGTTAAGTCCATCTCGCCGATTTTAAGTCGCTCCAGGGGCGATAATCACGCGAGGATTGCGCCGATTCGTTACAACCGCCTTGTCTCTTCTTTTTTTGCAATTTTATTCACTTGGGAAACCATTTCTTTCTCGTATTTTTCAAAGATTTCGTAATGATCCTGTAATGCTCAATGTGCACATGTTTTGCAAATCAATTTCATCAATCATAAAAATTATCATTTTGAAAGAAATCAATAAATGAAAGCAAAGACACGAAAAGCACATATATGAAAGAAAAGTTGGACTTTTATTGATATAGAAATTGGGCGTGCGTAAAGTCACGCCAATTGAAAGTGCATTACAATCTTTCTTTTAAATCGAGAAAATACAAGAGAATGGAATGATCTCGTGATTTCATCTCTCAAGTAACGGTGCCCGCCGTCCATACTCATAACTCGATCACCCTCTTATCCAAACCTTTGGGAGTGCTTGATTGCCTTTTCTTTTCTCAAGCCCAAGTTTTCTCGACCCTAATTTTTGCTGGATCGCCTTTTGTGGGTTTTCAATCCACCGTCGCTCTGATTTTGCCTAGGCCGCCCTTTGCGGGTTTTCGACCTAGCGAGCTAATTTTTCCTTGGCTTATCTTTCTCTTCTTTTTTGTTTATTTTTCTAGGCATAATACTTCTTGACCACATCTGAGTTCACTGGGTTTGGAACTTCGTCTCCGTCCATGTTCGCCAGGATTAAAGCTCCTCCTGAGAATGCCTTCTTTACCACATAAGGTCCTTCATATTTGGGAGTCCATTTGCCCTCAGGGTCCGTGCTCAGACGGCAAGATCTGCTTGAGTACAAGTTCTCCCTCTTGGAATTCCCGAGGACGAACTCTTTTGTCAAAAGCCCTTATCATCCTCTGTTGGTACAACTGTCCATGACACATCGCGGCTACCCGTTTTTCGTCAATGAGGTTCAACTGGTCAAGACGGGACTGAACCCATTCTGCTTCATCAAGTTTTGTCTCCATTAACACCCGCAGGGATGGTATTTCAACTTCAATGGGAGAGGACGCGCCGACCCCATAAACCGATGAGTAGGGGTTGCCCTGGGTTGAGGTGCGCATCGAGGTTCGTAACCATGCAGGCGAAAAGGGGAGCATTTCATGCCAATCCTTGTATGTTACCACCATCTTTTGCAAAATCTTCTTGATGTTCTTGTTAGCTGCCTCAACTGCCCCATTCATCTTTGGGCGGTAAGGAGAAGAATTGTGATGCTGTATTTTGATGTCTTCACACAAGTCCTTCATCATTTCATTGCTCAAATTATCGCCGTTGTCCTGTGATAATCTTGTTTGGAAGGCCGTAGCGGCAAACCAAATCTTTCTTGATGAACTTAGCAATCACTGAGCTTGTTACATTGGGATAAGAAGCAGCCTCCACCCACTTAGTGAAGTAGTCAATGTCATACCCCAATTTTGTCCGGCTTAGGTCAAAACCCTAATTTTCCCCAAAAAATAAATAAATAAAAGAAAAGCATCATGCATTGCATTTAGGGTCCTAAAAGTCATTTCAAAGTTTCTAAAATCATTTTTAAAGTTGAAATGCACTTTTTGGACAAATTAGGATTTTTAAGGTAAGGGGCATTTTGGTCATTTTTCGCCACAGGATGATTTTCTCGTCAAAAATATGCACACACCAAAAGTACATTTTTCTCTTATCCAAGAGAATTTTTGTACAATTTTTAGAGAGAATATCCTAGCCTAAAATAATTAAAATGCATTTTCCCCATTTTTATTGCATAAAAAAAAATATTAAAAGATCATTAAATATTTCCCAATTATTAAGTGACAATTTTTGTTGTCTAGAGTAATTAGGGAGGTTATTTTATGATGACCAAAAACATGTAACATTTTTCTAATAGGTGCATTCCCATTTTGCATGCCCAAAAATTCAAAATTCAAAATGCAAAAATGGGAAGTGTCCTCAATAAGACAAAACACCAAAAAAACAAGCATTTTTTTTTTTTTTTTTTCCTTCCCATTTCAGCTCATACCATGCGCATACCCCCTCCATTCCACTCTCTCTCTTTCTAGAAGCTTCTACACACTTCTTTTCTTATTCACTAAGATTTGATTTGTTCCTATCCTTAACTTTGCCCTCTTTGGTAAATTACCTCACTTACCTACACTAATACTTCCACCCAAAAATGCAAACTTACTTCTTTGGTAACACCCCATTACAAAAATACCCTTAACCCTATCTCACAAGACACTCCTTTCCCAAAATAAATAAAAGTTTATTCCTTTTTCTTTTTTTTTTTATGGCTTGCGCCCACTCCTTTCACCTTCACTCTTATTTTGTGTTTCTTCAATACCCCTAATCCATGTGATGATCCATCCCAACCCTCCATTTAATTTTAAGACTCAATCTTAGAGGCACATCAAAACAAAAAGACAATGATACCCTTAAACCTAAAAATCCCTATAAATAGATCCTCATTTCCCCACCTCACAAGTTTTTACCTCTTCACACTCATTTCTCTAAATCAAGCAACCAAAACCCTTCTCCCAAACACCCCAAAACCGAAGCCTCTCCCCTCCTTCCTCTCCTCCATTCCTTCACCTTCATCCACCAAAACACCTTCAAACCTATCTCTCACTACCTTAGCTTTTCCTTCCTCACTCAAGAAAATCAAGCAACAAAACCTTCTCCTCCATCAAGCTCAAGGCCGTAGCTCATCCTCTCCCTCTCCTACATTTTTTTCATTTCTTCCTTCCTCTCTTAGAAATAAGGTAAAACCCTTGATACCTTTGCATCATCTTCAAGCATTTTACATTAGAACTTATTTTCTTTTCTTCATCTTGCATTTTCTTCATTATTTAGCATATTTATCATTTTTCATTTTCATAATGTAGCTTGTTGTTGTTGGTGGGTGAGATTTGGCATCTCACCCTTAATAAATGGATTTATGATGCTTTATGTTAATTTTGTTGTCATTTCACTAAACCAAAAAAATATGCTCAAGTTGATTTTGTGTTTCTTCATTTAATTTTGTTGTGAGTATTTTATTTTAGTAGTAAATGTTGATGATCTAGTCATATGATCTATCACTAGTGCTTAAGGCACTTTGATTTGAGTGATAGAGATGACTAGAAGGGATTCAACTCATTATATTTGATCTTATGTGTCTTGTGATTTAAATTTAGTTTTGTTTAGTTATTGATGATCTTGCAAAAGGATTCACCACTAAGTACTTAGTACTTTTGATTTAAAGTGGTGAAGATTGCAAGAAGGGATTCAAGTTCATTTTTATAGTTTAATATTATGTTCATTTCGCATGTCTTAAATAAATTAGGTTTCACTTGATTTTGATGTATTTCTTGGTTTAGTTGTTGATGATCTTGCAAAAGGATTCCCACTAAGCACCTAATTGCTTTTGATTTAAAGTGGTGAAGATTGCAAGAAGGGATTCAAGTTCATTTTCATAATTTAATGTCATTTTCATTTCGCATGTTGTGAATAAATTAGGCTTTGCTTGATTTAGATGTATTTCTTGGTTTAGTTATTGATGATCTTGCAAAAGGATTCACCACTAAGCACCTAGTTGCTTTTGATTTAAAGTGGTGAAGATTGCAAGAAAGGATTCAAGTCTATTTCATAGTTTAAATGTTTAGTGTTCTTGTAACTTAATTATGTTGTTGTTGGTTGTTGATGATCTTGCTAATGACTCCCACAAAGTGTTTAGAGTATTCAATCCAAGTGGTGAAGATGGCTAGAAAGGATTCAATAGATTTAATTTTGTACAAATTGCCCTTTCATTCTTTGCTTTATCTCTTAATAGTTCTTGTAAAATAATCATAGGTTTTGCTTAATACTCAAAGTTTTCCTTGCACGCTTAGTTTTGGCCATGGGCCTATTCCATTGAATAATATTGCTTGGTCCATAATTAGGGTTAGATTTTAGGGTTTTGGTTTCACCATGTGTGCCTTTAGGTTAAGGTTTAGGTTTGAGGTTTATGTTGCTAGATTGTTTTTTAGGTTGAATAAATACATGCATTGCTTGATACTTATCTTGCAATTTCACATGTTAGCTTAGATTTATGCCTCATGGTACTCTTGTGTATTAATTGTTGTTTACTTTTTGCTTGTGAATTTGCAAGTGTTGCATTTTGGTTTAGAATAAAAAAGGATTTGCAAATGTTCTACTTTCTTTTCAAAGCCCCAAGTCAAATGTTTTCTAATAAAAACCTAAGGCACTTTTCATAAATAAAATCATTAGCCATCACTCGAAGCTTTCGCTTGTTTGATCGTTAATGATGGAGTTACTAGTGGTAGTCACTCGAAGCTTCGCTTGTTTGACTATCATGAAAGCTCCCACACCTTAATCAAATATAAATCAATTCAAAATCCAAAAACAATATGAGTCATTAGTGGTAATTATCACTATGACTCATCCCTTTTCCAAAATCATTTCAAAAAAGATAATAAAACGTTGCGACTAGTAATCACTTGAGTAATTGCTCGACTGATTATCGGTTCCAACACTTTTCTTTCAAGTTAGTAGTGAACGCCACTCGAAGCCAATGCTTGTTTGGTATTCATGAACGCTTGAGTCATATTTCCAAAACCCAAAAGATAAGATAAAAATAAAACACAGATTTTCTCAAAATCAAAAGAATTAAGAACTACGTAGCTTTGATCCCTCAGTCAATGAGGGTACGTAGGACCGGGTCATATCCCGTCAAGCTCGCTTTCAAAAAATCCCAAAGCCGTCTTCGGACGCAAAAGAACCAAGAACTACGTAGCTTTGATCCCTCAGTCATTGAGGGTACGTAGGACCGGGTCATATCCCGTCAAGCACTCTTTTAAAAAATCCAAGTCTAGTTTCCCTTTTCAAAAAACTCCTTCAAATAAAAAGGAAAAGAAAAGAAGTAGAACAATTATTTTCAAATCAAACAATCCAAACCACACATCGAATTAATGGTTCCCTTTCGGTAGAAAGGAGGTGTGGGGTGCTAATACCTTCCCCACACCTAACTGACCCCCGAACCTACATTTCTGTTTTCGAAAGACCACTCGCCTTTTTGTAAAAAAGACCTTTTTCTAATGTTTTTGGTCTAAAAACTAAAATATTAGTGGCGGCTTCACAATTTTCACGTTGTACAATCGAGAAATCCCAAACCGGATTTTTCGGGCGCAATGCACCGCGACTCCACTCTTGGGACATATTTTTAAAATAAAAAGTGGGTCAAGCCTAATTAATTCGATGTGTGGTTCAAAGTGTTTGATTTGAATTAGTTTTCGTTTTACTTCTTCATTTCCTTACCTTTTTTCTTTTCTTTCTTTATATGCTTATAATTATGCATGCTTTCCCCCATCTATTACAATCCCCTCTTCTCTGCTCCCTTTCTTGAGGTAAGCTATATATGGTTGTTGATGACACCTTAGGTTAGTTCATTTGTTTTGAAGTGATGCTAAACCTTAGGGTAGACGACATATTACTTGTTGCTTACATGCTGGTCGTCTGCAGTTTTCCTTGCAGTGGGGAGGGTAGATTTTAGAAAAGTATGTCCTCAATCACACACTTTCACACCTTACATTTTATATGTTATGAGTGGGCTCCTATACCCTGATCCAACAAAAACCTAGGAGAGTGGAGACGATTAGTGATCATCATTCGAGACTTTTGTCCATCTGATACTCATGAAAGTCTCAACCAGAGTACGCTTTCTCATGACGCTTCACACTTGGTAGTTCGCTACATTTGTGGATGCCGGTAATGAGGATTCTATAGCTCTGGTAGCCATTGTGAGGGTGTGAATTAGAACTACATGGAAGGAACCTTTGAAGTTGCCCTAGAGCTTAAGATTCCCACCTGTGTAGGACACGAGGACATACAAATTGTGTGTTGCATTGTAGTTTAGACATGTCTTTCCTAAAAAAGATTTTCACAAAAACAAAAAAAAAAGAAGAAGAAAAGAAAAAAAAGAAAAGATTGCTATTGTAGCCTTTTTTTTTTGCGGTCATCACAAGCGACATATGACCCACTTTTCAAAAAAAAAAAAGAAGAAAGAGTTACTTCTGTAGCTTTTTCCTACCGGTCTATATGAAGCATTGTACGGTCCGTACTTTCAAAAAAAAGAAACCTGAGTTATCGCAAATAAAGTTTTTTTCTAACCTTGCATTTGCATAAAGCATCATTGTCATTGGCATACATCACTGCATTGCATAAATTTAAGTTTCTGCAACTCACGCATTCATGGTGCATTTCATTTGCATTTGCTTGTCGAGGACCACCAAGTAATGCACCATCTTGTCATAGGTGTATCAAAATGGAATCAAGTAGCAAAGCTTCACTTACTCCCCGCCTACCGATTGTGAAGAAGGTGGATGTTGATAGTTTGAGGCGGTGTGCAGCCCTCATGGGTCCAATTGAGAGAGATGCTTTCGACTTAGCATATGGAAATATCCGCAAGCTCTTGCAGTTGAATGTCCAAGAAGACGCTCTTGTGGCTTTAAGCCAATTCTATGATTCTGATACGAGGTGCTGCTTCTTCAAAAATTTCCACTTTGCCCCACACTAGAAGAGTACGAGCAACTTTTGGGATTCTCCCGACTCGTGCAAGGCCCTATCAATTCCGTGGATCAGATATACATCGATGAGAGGTTAGCAACATTGTTGAGGATTGGTAAGGATCAACCGGGTTACAGAAACGAAAAGAAATGGTGTGGCCGGGTATCCACAAGAATACTTTGAAGACCTAATGCAATCTTATGCTCTAGCCAAGAATTGGGGTCCGCTCAAGTTGGTATTAGCTCTTACCATATTTGGGGTCGCCCTTTTTCCTCGAGAGAGAAATATATTGATGAAGATGCAATTGGAGCCTTCTTAGCCTTCAAAGATGCCAAAACCCGTCAATCCCGTGCTCGCCATTCTTGCTAACACGTATCATGCTTTCACCCAATCACGATCGATTCCGCACAAAGAAGATATGCCTTTCCGCTCACGCCCTCTATGCCCGGCTTATTCTTCATGTGGTCCATAACCGCCTAGATGTCAAAGAGTTAATTTCCTATGCTCTAAGTTGTGAGGTGAAGGTCGAACTACTTGAGAATGGTTCGAGTTTCGCAAAACCTTAATGACCTCCAAATCCGATGGTACACTGCTGCATGTTGGAATGACAGACCTACGGTGTTGCTCAGTTGTGGAAGCTTTCAGAACGTGCCTCTCATGGGGACTCAAGGGTGCATCAACTATAATCCCTCATTAACTTTAAGGCAACTCGGTTACCCTATGAAGAACTCACCCTCCGACAGCATGCTGTCCCGTATCTACCTCTATAAGGGGATGCCTAGATGCGGTGACTTGCTTCGAAGAGTTCAGCAGTCATGGGAATCTGTAGTGCAAAAAGGAAGTGAAGAATTGTCAAAAAGAACTAGTGATGTCACCTTCAACCAATGGCTTAAGGACAAGCTTCAGAGTGTAAGATCACCAAATCAAGGGATGCTTACCCTTGAGGAGGAGATTCAAGAACCTTATGTCCCCACCCATGAGGAGTTGAATGAAGCTAAATTAACTTTAGCAAAGGTAGAAGAGGAGAAGAAAGCCTTGCAAACCAAGTTGGAAGAGATGACTCTAGAAAAGGAAAGGTTAGAGGAGGAAAATGCTATCAAGATGATCGCTGTGGAAGAAAGTGTCAAGCGATTCAAGAGGGAGGAACAAAGCAAAATAGAGGCCCAAGGATTTCTCGAAAAGAGCCAGAGAAGAACTCTGTATACAAACAAAAAGCAAGGAAGGCGCTGAGGAAGCCCAAGAGTGGAAGATATTAGCCCACCAATCGAGCAAGAATCACACCCGTGAGAGAATTGAAGGGGTCACCGAGGAACCTTGAGAGGAGAAAATGCTGTGTGAGGAGATCCTCAAAGAATATCAACAAGCCTTGAGTTTTGAGAGAGAAATATTTGGTGAATTAAAAGGTAACCTTCGCTGTCTGAGGAGGCCTACAGCAGTCCGAGTTGAGAGTCGATGATTGGGAAGAGCGCTTCTTGGAATTAATAGGGAAAATTGAGGAGCAAGAGATCATTAAAGAGCTAAGGGGAGGAAATCCAGGATGTGGAAGGGGCAAGTTCTCAAAGTTATCCGAGTCTGGCTAGTCAAGCTATGGCGGGAGTTCCCAAAATCTAAGAGCGTAAAAGTGAAATGTGTTTCTTCAACACCCCTCCAGAGGTATACAAGTTTGTGAAGTATTGCCGGGCATTGGTCATGGAATTCAAGGAACAATCTCAGAGAGCAAGAGTCAGCAAGAAAAGGAAGAGAGCCGAAGAGTTTAAAGCCATTTGTAATTGAGTTGATTAGATGTATTTCTTTATCTAAAGCATTTGCTCTGAATATTGTATTCTGAAATATTGTACTCCTTTACTTTATTTCATTTTGAATATGGTACCACCTTTTCCATTGGCAAAAGTCGTTAAAGCTTGTTGTCCTTGATGAATGAAGTGTTTGGTTTGCTATTTTGATTCCCCGTTCCTTTCACTTTCTAAAAAAGAAAGAAAAAAAAAGAGAATAATAAAGAAAAGAGAAGAAAAAGAAAAAAGAATAATAAAGAAAATAAAAAAAAAAAAAAAAAAGAAAAGAAAGGAAGGAAAGATTGACGCGCCTAGAACAAGATGAGGCATTACGTGGTTCCCGACGTCGAGCAAGCATTATGCATACATTCATACATTCATCCATGCATCTTTCTTTTTTCGCTCTTATGTAATAAACGCCTAAATAAAACGTAAAAGGCAAGCAAGGTGTGCGTCAACATCGGTATTGGACTCGCTCACGGCCGGAGGAATGGCAATCTTGGCGAGATATCGATCCACCTCGGCCCGGCCAATGAGAGAATCGTAATCCTCCCGCCCGCACTCGGCGAATGGAAGTGGGGCAAGCCCGACCCTGGTGGTGCAGAATCGAGCGACAGCCCCCGGTAGCTCCAAATGAATGATCCCGAAATGAGGAATGAGATGAATGCTTTAAAAGCACGTATGAGTGAGGTGATGAGGCTCTTGTTGTCCTTGAAAGATGGGAATGATTTTCGATCGCCGATGCTTTGCTTATGGCCTTCCTTTGGGATACACTCCCCCAAGTCAAGAAGCAAATCGAGGTTGGTCCTGTGTCGACAGATTGAGAATGTGCACCAATGTCCGTTGGACCGTATGAGTAATCACTTTGAACCCGGTCCGATTCCTCACCCAATTGTTATACCTCACCCGCTCCTCGAGAATCTCGCTACACCACCACCGTTTTTCCGCAAACTCGGGCTTTGTGTCTAGGAACTCGCTTATCCCCGTGTTCAACACTCAATGCTTTGCACCGCAGTATGTTGTAAGTAATTCTCCTCGTGGTTATTCCACCGAACACCAAAGAGCCAAGGAACAATTCCAAATGTTAGAAGAAAGGCTAAGGATGGTCGAAGGTTTTGGCTTCAGAGCTAGAGAGGCAAGAGATTTGTGCCTTATCCCCGATGTGGTGCTACCCCAAAGTTCAAGGTCCCCGACTTTGACAAATATAGAGGTGCTACTTGCCCAAAGAGTCATCCGACGATGTACTCGCAGAAAATGTCTACTTACTCCCGGGATGACAAGTCGTTAATCCATTGCTTCCGGAGATGCCTAGTCAGCATCTCTTAACCGGTACATGAAGTTAGAACCATCCCAAATCCGTTCTTTGAAAGATTTGGCGAGATGCTTTTCTCAAGCAAGATCAATACAATGCGATATGGCGCCGGATCGGACACACCGCAGAACATGAGTAAGAAAGACAATTGAATCATTCAAGGAGTATGCCCGAGAGATGGAGGGCTTTGGCTGCGCAAGTTACACCCCTCTGCTAGACAAAGAGTTGGTTTCTATGTTCATGGAAACCTTGCCGTCGTTGTATTATGACCGCTTTGATCGCAGTAGTGTCTCATCCAACTTTTCGATTTGGTGATTGTAGGAGAGAGGTTGGAAAGTGGATTGAGAAGCGGGAAGATTTCACAAGGATTCACCAGTAATACAAACCCCCAGAAAAAGTCATTCTCCAGCTTCCCTAAAAAGAAAGAAGGAGAAACCAATGCCATTACCATCAACCCACCATATCGCCCACCCAATATTCCAGTCCCACCCACTCCCATACAAACAAATTACCCATTCCAAAACAACGATCAAAGCAACTACCAAAAGACCTACCAAAAATGTAACCTTTGACCCAATTCCCATGTCCTACACAGACCTTTTTAACTACCTTATCACCAACAAGCTCATCAACACAAGGCCCATGAAACCTGTCCAGCCGCCTTACTTTAAGGGGTACAATCCTAATAGCACCTGTGCTTTCCATGAAGGAGCAGTGGGGCATGTTGTGGAGGACTGCAAAGCCTTCAAAATAGTGGTACAAGATTTGATAGATGCAAAAGGCATAACTTTCAAACAAGAGGATCCAAATATTACCACCAACCCGCTGCCGGGTCATCAGAGGCCAGCTACCAACGCCATAGAAAGTTCTGGTGGGCGATTGGTAAAGAAAGTACACGAGATCAAGACTCCTCTAAGTGTCATTTATGATGAGTTATGCCGGGCTGAGGTTATTAACAAAGGATGTTGCCATGAAGAAGGGTGTGCTGACTCTTTGTGTGTGGGAGATTGCGAAAGCTTCACGATGATCCTGCAGGACTTGATGGATCGATACATGGTCCAGGTAGGAATTCATGGTATGGGGGATGAAGTATTGACTCTATATTCAGACAGTGATAGAAAGGCTGAGAAGGCAGTTGAAGTCCTGCGCAGTTCTGATCCAAGAATGGTTCAAGTCGATGCTCGACCAAAGAGCCATTAAAGACCAGCCTCCTTTCTCATGCAAAGAAGAAACCATTAAAGACATAACAGTAGTGCCTACAAAGGAAGGATGTTGGGATACCCTAGGAGAGCCTAGTGGAAAATTTGACTATTTGGTCAGGTATGATGCCCCTGAAAGCGCCCGAATCCGTATAGAAGATATCCAAATTACGGGATGGGGTGAGGAGGATGAGCAATACAATCGGATAGCGATGCGTCGAGGAAGAGTTAGCTGAAGAAAGCGAGGGTCGGGATATGGTTTGTCGCAGTGTTGCAGGAGAAGGAGTTGGCAACTGTAAGATCGTCGATTTCCCTGTTGTTTTCATTTCAAAGTAATGATTTTTGTAATGCAAATCCTTTGGCTCTGCCCAAGGCCTTAGGACATTTTCATAAGGGCATGCATGTTTTCTTTTAAGATATCATCTATCAATAAAATGTAGTTTTGAATTCTCAAATGAATAAAAATTGCTTTTTGTGTCTTCATTTTGTGTCTCCATTTTTGCTTGTTCGTTGCTTTTCTATTCCCGCAAATGCAGATCTAAAATGAATGTCTCTGGAAATAATAATGCCAATGGTTCATATGTTAATTTTGATTACCCCGTTAATCAAGCCGAGGAGGATGTTGAGGATGACCGGGAGACTCTCCGAATTGATGAGAATGGTTGAGCAAGAAGAAAAGGTTATTCTACCATGTGAGGAAACCGCTGAGACCGTCAATTTAGGCACGCAGAGTGAAAAGAAAGAAGTTAAGGTTGGCACGTCAATGAAAAAAGGGGAATATGAGAGGTTGGTCCAACTCCTGCGTGATTATGTTGACGTCTTTGCATGGTCGTATGAGGATATGCCCGGATTAGATATCGATATAGTGGTGCACAAGCCGCCAATCAAGCCCAAATGCTCTCGCTTAAGCAGTTAAGGAGGATGAAGCTCGAGATGTCTTTAAAGATCGTGAGACGGCGTGAAGAAACAGCTTGACGCAGTTTCCTAAGCAGTAGCTAAATACCCACATGGGTTGCTAACATTGTGCCGATCAAAAAAGGATGGGAAAGTTAGAATGTGCGTTGATTACAGAGATCCGAATCGGGCCACCCCAAAGATGACTTTCCCTACCTCATATTGACGCCCTAGTAGATAGCACAAAGACAAAGACTCCCTTTTCTCCTTCATGGACGGGTATTCGGGTTATAATCGATTAAGATGGCTCCCGAGGATATGGAGAAGACTACTTTCACGACCCCACTGGGGGGCGCTCGTTACAAAGTCATGCCGTTCGGTTTGAAGAACGCCGGTGCTACCTATCAAAGGGCTATGGTCACATTGTTTCATGACATGATGCACAAAGAAATAGAGGTCTATGTGGATGATATGATTGCAAAGTCCAAAACTGATGAGGAGCATATTGTTAACTTGCAGAAGCTCTTCGAGCGGTTGAGAAAATTCAAGCTCGTGTTAAACCCGCTAAGTGCACCTTCGGGTGAGGTCGAAAGCTGCTGGGGTTTATCGTCACCAAAAGGGATAGAGGTGGATCCAGACAAAGTACGTGCAATTCTCGAAATGCCTGCTCCTAGAACAGAGAAAGAAGTTCGGGGTTTTCTTGGAAGATTGAACTATATTTCCAGGTTTATCTTCCAGTTAACTGCCACATGTGAGCCGATTTTCAAATTGCTATGCAAGAATCAAGAGACTAAGTGGAATGATGACTGCCAAGAAGCTTTTGAGAAGATTAAGAAATACTTGCAGAATCCACATATTTTAATGCCTCCAGTGCATGGTAGACCTTTGATCCTGTATCTGACTGTGTTAGAAAATTCTATGGGTTGTGTGCTAGGGCAACATGACGAAACTGGCAAAAAAGAGCATGCAATTTATTATCTGAGCAAGAAGTTCACTGACTGTGAGACGAGGTACTCATTGCTAGAAAAGACTTGTTGTGCCTTGGCTTGGGCTGCTCACCGTTTAAGGCAGTACATGTTAAGTCATACCACTTGGTTAGTGTCCAAAATGGATCCTATCAAGTATATCTTCGAGAAGCCTGCGCTCACAGGAAGAATCGCCAGATGGCAGATGCAGTTGTCAGAATATGATCTCCTTTATGTCACTCAAAAAGCCATAAAAGGTAGTGCGTTGGCAGAATACCTAGCGCATCAGCCTATTGAAGATTATCAGTCAATGCAGTGTGATTTCCCAGATGAAGACATTATGGCTCTGTTTGAAGAAGGAAAGTCCCCAGAGAATGAAAGATGGAGAGTAGTGTTCGACTATGCTTCCAACAATTATGGGCACGGAGTCAAGGGCGATGTTGATTTCCCACGACAATCGTTTCATACCACCACCACTAGACTAAGTTTCTATGTCACAAACAATATTGCAGAGTACGAAGCATGTATTCGGGTATTCAGCAAATTTCTAGAGTGGAAAGTCAAAAGATTAGATGTGTACGGAGACTCACTCTAGTCATTCATCAAATGAACGGAGATTGGGAGGCCGAGAGATCCCGAGTTGATACTCTATAGGGATTATATCCGAGACTTGGTTGAACCCTTTGAAGAAATCACATTTCAAAGATTCGCCTCGCAGAGAGAATCACCGGGTGATGCACTAGCCACTTTGTCTTCAATGTTTAATATCAACCGTGATAAGAACTTGACCTGCATCGAATTCAAAGATCGAAGTTTGCCCGCACATTATCACCACTCTTGTGCAAAGAATTGAAGATGAGGAGGATGATAGGCCTTGGTATCATGACATCAAGCAAGACATCCGAGCAGAGTATCCTCCGGGGGCATCGAAAATGATAAAAGAACACTCGTAAGGTTGTCGATGAATTTCTTCCCGAGCGGTGAAGTGCTCTACAAAAGGAACCATGATAAAGTACTCCTTAGGTGTGTGGCAAAGAGAGCGAGAAAAGATCATGAGAGAAGTGCATGAAGGCACGTTCGGGACTCATTCCATGGGCATACTATGGCAAGGAAGATATTAAGGGTCACTACTCACGGTTGCGGATGGAAGGTGATCACATAGCTTTTGTGAGAAAATGCCACAAATGTCGATTATGCGACCATATTCATGTTCCACCGGCCGTTAAATGTCCCGACCGCATCTTGGCCATTTTCAATGTGGGGCATGGATGTCATTGGTCCCATAGAGCCCAAGGCGCCAAACGGCACCGCTTCATTCTAGTTGCGATTGATTACTTCACCAAATGGGTTGAAGTTTGCCTCATATTCCAAAGATAACTAGTTCCGTGGTTGCCAAGTTTGTAAAAAGGACCGTGTGTCGCTATGGTCTCCCGAGATAAAATCATCACGCATAATGGTAGCAATCAATAGTAAAATGATGAAAGAGTTGTGCACGAGTTTAAGATTAAGCATCACAATTCCTCTCCCTACCGTCCCAAAGATGAACGGGCGGTTGAAGCAACCAACAAGAATATCAAGAGAATTGTGCGAGAAAATGGTAGTGACCTACAAGGATCGGCACGGAATGCTTCCTTTTGCTTTGCACGTATCGTACTCGGTCACGCACTTCGACCGGGCAACCCCTTTCTCTAGTGTATGGGTCGGCGCTTCTTCCCATTGAGGTTGAGATACCATCTCTCCGAGTGCTTATGGAAGCCAAGTTAGAAGAGGCCGAATGGGTTCAAACCCGCCTAGATCGGGCTTGAATCTCATTGAAGAAAAGAGAGTTGCGCTTTGTGTCACGGTCGGTTGTATCGCAAAGGATGAAAAACAGCTCGAACAACAAGTTAAGTTCGTCACCGAGAATTCAAATGAGGGAGACCTACAAGGACCGCACGAAATGCTTCCTTTTGCTTTGCACGGGTATCGTACCTCGGTCGCGCACTTCGACCGGGCAACCCTTTTCTCTCTAGTGTATGGGTCGAAGCGCTTCTTCCCATTGAGGTTGAGATACCATCTCTCCGAAGTGCTTATGGAAGCCAAGTTAGAAGAGGTGAATGGGTTCAAACCCGTCTAGATCAGTTGAATCTCATTGAAGAAAAGAGAGTTGCGCCTTTGTGTCACGGTCGGTTGTATCAAAGAAGGATGAAAACAAATGTTCGACAAGAAAGTTAAATCACACCGAGAATTCAAATGAGGAGACCTTGTGCTCAAAAAGATTCTCGCTTATTCAAAGTGACCCCGTGGAAATGGACTCCTACCTATGACGGACCATATGTGGTAAAGAAAGCCTTTTCTCGAGGAGCATTAATACTCACCAAAGATGGATGGTGAAGAACTCAGAACCCACAATTCAGATTCGGTTAAGAAGTACTACGCTGAGAAAAATAAAAAAAGAGAGAAAGATGAGCCAAACAAGAAGTAGCTCGCTAGGTTGAAAACCCGAGAGGGCGGCCTAGACAAAATTGAGCGACCTTGGATTGAAAACCCCAAAAGGCGGCGATCCAGCAAAAATTAGGGTCGAAAAAAGTTGGACTTAAAGAGATAAAAGAGGCAAGCAAATGGCGTCCAAAAGCTTGGATAAAAGGGTGATCAAAGCTATAGATATGAGCGATTGGCATCAAGTGTTCCAGAGACAAAGAACATTCATAAGATCTATCACGTCCATTTCTCTTGTTTTTTTAGTTTCGTAAAAATTTCCAATGTACTCCTTTCACTCGATCAGTGACATTCTCGCACGTCCGCTTCCATGTGAATAAAAGTCCAAATTTTTCACTTTATCGGTTCTTTGTCGCTTTCATTTCATTTACTTTAAAACTACGCTTTTATGGTAGATGATAGATAAATCATGGAAATGTGCATAAATCATAGCATTAAGATTATTGCGAAATTTTTGAAAATAACAACAAAAAGAGAGATCTTTTCAACAAGTAAACTCACAAAAATCAAATAAGAAGCGCTGATCGCGTTGGAACAAGAGGACAGAGCTCTCGGCTCTCGAATCGTTATTATAGATGGTTGTGATGTCCCATGATACAAGTTCCGAGTTGGTCGGGCCAGCAAAAGAAAAGCCAAAAGAGCAAAAGAGCAAAAATATATAAAAATGAAAAAAAGAGGTTGAAAAAAAAACAAAAGACAATAAACAAAGTCATGCATTACTTGCATCAAGCATAAGATCATGCACTCATCAGTCATGCATCATAAAGTAGAGAAAAAGAAAAATTCAGGCATTGCATTACATGCACCATAAAGAAAAGAAAAAGAAAATAGCAATCATGGCATTTGCATTGCATGCGTTTGTTCATCTCACTTCAAGTTCCAAAAGGAACCCCCTCAGTGGAAAGATCAGAAAGAGAAAAGAGGAAGAGAAAAAAAAAAGAGCGCCCAAGCGCAAAAAAGAAGAAAAAAAGAGCGCCCAAACGCGCAAAAAGAAGAAAATAGAGCGTCCAAGTGCGCAAGAAAGGAATGAGAGAGCGCCAGCGCGCAAGAGAGAAAAGAGAGCACCCAAGTGTGCAAAAGAGAGGTCTCACATCGTATACGAGCAACGCGATGGACCGCAATTTCTACATGCGAGGCATAGTGAATAGTTGTATCAAGCCTAAGATACGATGGACGCCGCAGATTGATCAGATATCGATTCGGAGCCGATAACGATCCCCGGCCGCCGAAAGACCAGAGATTTCGGGAAGAACGTGCTCCTCAAAGCTACGTGCAAACTCGGATTCGCCAAGAGTTCGTTTAAGGATTACGAGTTTTAGGCAACCCGGGCATTTTACCGCTTTTTGCACGCCAAGTGCCCATTTATCGCTTTCAAGACGCCAGTACCCTTTTATCTTTTCTCACAAACACGCTAAGTGTTCATTTATCGCTTTTTCAAAATGTAGAAGGCTAAGTAGTCATCACAATAGGACGCTTGAATTGATCACTCAAGAATCAAAAAAAATCCAAAAAGAAGGAGAAAGCAGAAAAGAAATTCGGGTTTTTCCTAAATGGACAAAATCGCATATATTTCTGAATTCTTTATCTCTATTTTGCCTCGGAATATGTTTCGCCAATCCATATTCCTTGTCAAAATCTAGATAAAGAGGGCAAATTGTCATACCCCAATTTTGTCCTACTTAGTCAAAAAACCTAATTTTCCCCAAAAATAAATAAATAAAAGAAAAGCATCATGCATTGCATTTAGGGTCCTAAAAGTCATTTCAAAGTTTCTAAAATCATTTTTAAAGTTGAAATGCACTTTTTGACAAATTAGGATTTTAAGGTAAGGGGCATTTTGGTCATTTTTCGCCACAGGATGATTTTCTCGTCAAAAATATGCACACACCAAAAGTACATTTTTCTCTTATCCAAGAGAATTTTTGTACAATTTTTAGAGAGAATATCCTAGCCTAAAATAATTAAAATGCATTTTCCCCATTTTTATTGCATAAAAAAAATATTAAAAGATCATTAAATATTTCCCAATTATTAAGTGACAATTTTTGTTGTCTAGAGTAATTAGGGAGGTTATTTTATGATGACCAAAAACATGTAACATTTTTCTAATAGGTGCATTCCCATTTTGCATGCCCAAAAATTCAAAATTCAAAATGCAAAAATGGGAAGTGTCCTCAATAAGACAAAACACCAAAAAAACAAGCATTTTTTTTATTTTTCCTTCCCATTTCAGCTCATACCATGCGCATACCCCCTCCATTCCACTCTCTCTTTTCTAGAAGCTTCTACACACTTCTTTTCTTATTCACTAAGATTTGATTTGTTCCTATCCTTAACTTTGCCCTCTTTGGTAAATTACCTCACTCACCTACACTAATACTTCCACCCAAAAATGCAAACTTACTTCTTTGGTAACACCCCATTACAAAAATACCCTTAACCCTATCTCACAAGACACTCCTTTCCCAAAATAAATAAAAGTTTATTCCTTTTTCTTTTTTTTCCTTATAGCTTGCGCCCACTCCTTTCACCTTCACTCTTATTTTGTGTTTCTTCAATACCCCTAATCCATGTGATGATCCATCCCAACCCTCCATTTAATTTTAAGACTCAATCTTAGAGGCACATCAAAAACAAAAAGACAATGATACCCTTAAACCTAAAAATCCCTATAAATAGATCCTCATTTCCCCACCTCACAAGTTTTTTTACCTCTTCACACTCATTTCTCTAAATCAAGCAACCAAAACCCTTCTCCCAAACACCCCAAAACCAAAGCCTCTCCCTCCTTCCTCTCCTCCATTCCTTCACCTTCATCCACCAAAACACCTTCAAACCTATCTCTCACTACCTTAGCTTTTCCTTCCTCACTCAAGAAAATCAAGCAACAAAACCTTCTCCTCCATCAAGCTCAAGGCCGTAGCTCATCCTCTCCCTCTCCTACATTTTTTTTTCATTTCTTCCTTCCTCTCTTAGAAATAAGGTAAAAACCCTTGATACCTTTGCATCATCTTCAAGCATTTTACATTAGAACTTATTTTCTTTTCTTCATCTTGCATTTTCTTCATTATTTAGCATATTTATCATTTTTCATTTTCATAATGTAGCTTGTTGTTGTTGGTGGGTGAGATTTGGCATCTCACCCTTAATAAATGGATTTATGATGCTTTATGTTAATTTTGTTGTCATTTCACTAAACCAAAAAAATATGCTCAAGTTGATTTTGTGTTTCTTCATTTAATTTTGTTGTGAGTATTTTATTTTAGTAGTAAATGTTGTTATTGTTAGTTGTTGATGATCTAGTCATATGATCTATCACTAGTGCTTAAGGCACTTTGATTTGAGTGATAGAGATGACTAGAAGGGATTCAACTCATTATATTTGATCTTATGTGTCTTGTGATTTAAATTTAGTTTTGTTTAGTTATTGATGATCTTGCAAAGGATTCACCACTAAGTACTTAGTACTTTTGATTTAAAGTGGTGAAGATTGCAAGAAGGGATTCAAGTTCATTTTTATAGTTTAATATTATGTTCATTTCGCATGTCTTAAATAAATTAGGTTTCACTTGATTTTGATGTATTTCTTGGTTTAGTTGTTGATGATCTTGCAAAATGATTCCCACTAAGCACCTAATTGCTTTTGATTTAAAGTGGTGAAGATTGCAAGAAGGGATTCATGTTCATTTTCATAATTTAATGTCATTTTCATTTCGCATGTTGTGAATAAATTAGGCTTTGCTTGATTTAGATGTATTTCTTGGTTTAGTTATTGATGATCTTGCAAAAGGATTCACCACTAAGCACCTAGTTGCTTTTGATTTAAAGTGGTGAAGATTGCAAGAAAGGATTCAAGTCTATTTCATAGTTTAAATGTTTAGTGTTCTTGTAACTTAATTATGTTGTTGTTGGTTGTTGATGATCTTGCTAAATGACTCCCACAAAGTGTTTAGAGTATTCAATCCAAGTGGTGAAGATGGCTAGAAAGGATTCAATAGATTTAATTTTGTACAAATTGCCCTTTCATTCTTTGCTTTATCTCTTAATAGTTCTTGTAAAATAATCATAGGTTTTGCTTAATACTCAAAGTTTTCCTTGCACGCTTAGTTTTGGCCATGGGCCTATTCCATTGAATAATATTGCTTGGTCCATAATTAGGGTTAGATTTTAGGGTTTTGGTTTCACCATGTGTGCCTTTAGGTTAAGGTTTAGGTTTTGAGGTTTATGTTGCTAGATTGTTTTTTAGGTTGAATAAATACATGCCTTGCTTGATACTTATCTTGCAATTTCACATGTTAGCTTAGATTTATGCCTCATGGTACTCTTGTGTATTAATTGTTGTTTACTTTTTGCTTGTGAATTTGCAAGTGTTGCATTTTGGTTTAGAATAAAAAAGGATTTGCAAATGTTCTACTTTCTTTTCAAAGCCCCAAGTCAAATGTTTTCTAATAAAAACCTAAGGCACTTTTCATAAATAAAATCATTAGCCATCACTCGAAGCTTTCGCTTGTTTGATCGTTAATGATGGAGTTACTAGTGGTAGTCACCGAAGCTTCGCTTGTTTGACTATCATGAAAGCTCCCACACCTTAATCAAATATAAATCAATTCAAAATCCAAAAACAATATGAGTCATTAGTGGTAATTATCACTATGACTCATCCCTTTTCCAAAATCATTTCAAAAAAGATAATAAAACGTTGCGACTAGTAATCACTTGAGTAATTGCTCGACCGACGATTATCGGTTCCAACACTTTTCTTTCAAGTTAGTAGTGAACGCCACTCAAGCCAATGCTTGTTTGGTATTCATGAACGCTTGAGTCATATTTCCAAAACCCAAAAGATAAGATAAAAATAAAACACAGATTTTCTCAAAATCAAAAGAATTAAGAACTACGTAGCTTTGATCCCTCAGTCAATGAGGGTACGTAGGACCGGGTCATATCCCGTCAAGCTCGCTTTCAAAAATCCCAAAGCCGTCTTCTTGGACGCAAAAAGAACCAAGAACTACGTAGCTTTGATCCCTCAGTCATTGAGGGTACGTAGGACCGGGTCATATCCCGTCAAGCACTCTTTTAAAAAATCCAAGTCTAGTTTCCCTTTTCAAAAAACTCCTTCAAATAAAAAGGAAAAGAAAAGAAGTAGAACAATTATTTTCAAATCAAACAATCCAAACCACACATCGAATTAATGGTTCCCTTTCGGTAGAAAGGAGGTGTGGGGTGCTAATACCTTCCCCACACCTAACTGACCCCCGAACCTACATTTCTGTTTTCGAAAGACCACTCGCCTTTTTGTAAAAAAGACCTTTTTCTAATGTTTTTGGTCTAAAAACTAAAATATTAGTGGCGGCTTCACAATTTTCACGTTGTACACTGAGAAATCCCAAACCGGATTTTTCGGGGCGCAACAGTCAATAGCAACCAAAATGAAACGGTGACCATTTGAAGCTTTGGGTTCAATGGGACCAATGATGTCCATGCCCCACATTGAGAATGGCCATGGTGCACTCAAGACATTCAGAGAAGTCGGAGGTACATGAGTGTGATCTGCATAGATTTGACATTTATGGCATCTTCTCACGAAAGCGAATGATCGACTCCATCCGCAACCGTAATAACCAAATTTCTCGTGATTTTTCTAGCCATTGCGTGCCATTGGAATGAACCCCAAATGAACCCTCATGAACATCTCGCATAATCTTTACTGACTCTTCTTTAGTTACACACCTGAGGAGTACCAAGTCATAGTTTCTCTTGTAAAGGACGTCTCCACTCAAGAAGATACCTGCTGATAGTCTTCGAAGTGTTCTCTTGTCATTCTCTATAGCTCCGGGAGGATACTCTCTGTTTGTGATGTACTGCTTGATGTCATGGTACCAAGGCTTACTATCTGATTCTTCCTCGACTGCCATACAGTAGTGATAAGCAGGTAGACCTTTGTGCTGGATTCTGACGGTCGTCAAACTTTTGTCACAGCTGACGTTGAACATAGAAGACAAAGTTGCTAAGGCATCTGCCAACTGATTCTCACTGCGGGGTATGTGCTGGAAAGTGATTTCCTCAAAGGGCTTGATTAATCCTTGAATATAGTCACGGTAAGGAATCAAATCAGGATTTCTTGTTTCCCAATCCCCTTTTACTTGGTGGACAACCAGGGCTGAATCCCCATACATGTCGAGCCTCTTGACTTTCCAATCGAGAGTCGCTTGGATACCTGTGATACACGCCTCATACTGCAATTTTGTTTGTGACATAGAAGCTTAGTCCGGCAAGAAATGGTATGAAGCGGTTATCTGGAGCGATCAAGATCTTTGCTCCGACCCGTGCCCCCATGTTAGAGGCACCACAAAACAACATTCTCCACCTTTCATCATTTTGAGATTTCCTTCACAAATAATGCCATAATGTCCTCATCCGGGAATTCACATTGCATTGATTGGTAATCCTCAACCGGTTGATGTGCCGTAATCTGCCAAAGGTGCTACCTTTAATTGCTTTCGAGTTACGCGACACGAGGTCATACTCACGACGTACATTTGCCAACGAGCAATTCTACCTGTGAGCGCGGTTTCTCAAATATGTACTTGATTGGATCCATTTTGGATACCAACCAAGTGGTGTGACTCAGCATATATTGTCTCAGTTGATGCGCAGCCCAGGCTAGAGCACAACAAGTCTTCTCTAATGGTGAATACCTTGTCTCACAGTCTGTGAACTTCTTGCTCAGGTAGTAGATCACGTGTTCTTTCTTTCCTGAATCATCATGCTGCCCCAACACGCAACCCATAGAATTGTCTAGCACCGTGAGGTATAGGATAAGAGGCCTGCCAGACACAGGCGGCATTAGGACTGGTGGATTTTGGAGGTACACCTTGATTTTCTCAAATGCTTCTTGACATTTATCATTCCACTTCATCTCTTGGTTTTTGCACAACAGTTTGAAAATTGGTTCGCAAGTTGCGATCCAATCGAAAGATGAATCGAGAGATGTAATTCGATCTTCCCAGAAACCACGAACTTCTTTCTCTCTGCTTTAGCGCCGGCATCTCCGGAATTGCTCGTGACTTTGTCCGGTCCACTTCAATTCCTTCGGCTAACGATGAAACCCAACAACTTCCCTGACCTAACCCCAAAGGTGCACTTAGCGGGGTTCAACCTGAGTTTGTATTTTCTGAGACGCTCGAACAGCTTCTGCAGGTTAACCACATGCTCTTCATCAGTTTTTGACTTGGCGATCATGTCATCCACATAGACTTCAATCTCCTTATGCATCATATCATGGAATAGGGTTACCATCGCTCTTTGATAGGTTGCCCCGACATTCTTCAACCCGAAAGGCATGACCTTGTAACAGAAAGTTCCCCAAAGGGTTATGAAGGTGGTTTTCTCCATATCCTCTGGAGCCATTTTGATCCGTTATAGCTCGAATATCCATCCATGAAGGAGAACATCGAATCTTTGAGCGCAAGACTATCCACCAATACGTCAATGTGGGGTAGAGGGAAATCATCTTTAGGGCTTGCTCTGTTCAAATCACGGTAATCGACACACATTCGAACCTTTCCATCTTTCTTAGGGACCGGAACAATGTTTGCTACCCACTCGTGGTATTTTGCCACAACTAAGAATCCTCGCATCAAACTGCTTTCTTGACCTCATCCCCGATTTTCAAAGACATTTCGTGCTTCATTCGCCTCAACTTCTTTTTTCTGGGGACATTCTCGATTTCACTCGCAATCTGTGTTCAACAATATCTCGTACTCAATCCCGGCATGTCCCGATAAGTCCAGCGAATACGTCAAAGATAGTCAAGCGTGCGGAATCAACTTTTTGCGCTCTTTATCCTCCATTGCGCACTCAACCTTGACCTCTTTTACGTCTTTCTCGCACTCCAAATTGATCATTTCGTGGATTCCCATGGGGCTCAATGACTTTTTCTTCTTGCTCTACCATTCTCATGATTTCCTGGAGTATCCCAATCGTCCTCAACATCTCCCTCGACTTGATTAACCTGTAGTCAAAGTCACGATATGAGTTATGGGCATTATTATTTTCAGAGATTATTTTTGATGTGCATTAAAATGGAGCGCGAATAAAGACAAAGAAAAGACACACAAACGAGAGATGAAGACAAAAATTTTATTGAAAATTCAAAATAACATTTTATTGATTGATGAGTCTTGACAAAAACATGTGTGCCCGAATGAAATGTTCCAAGGCCTTGGCGTAACCGAGGAATCTACATTACAATGAAAATTACTTTAAATTGAAAAATACGGAAATCCATGGTCTCCCGGTTTTGCGCTTTCTCCAACAAAGACAAAGAAATAAGACTAAGCCGACAACAACACATTTACTCGAGCTTGATCCTTCTTCCACCACATTAACTCCGGTCGTCAGGTTCAAAGATGCGGCACTCGGAAGTTGTTCTTGAGGTTAGCGATAAATGTTTTACGGTCTTTTAAATAATTTAAAAGTAATAACGGTTTTTTAGAAAAATAATTTTCAAATTTTAATAATTTACTTTTAAAATTTTAATAATTGACTTTTAATAATTTACTTTTAAAATTTTAATAATTGACTTTTTAAATATTTAAAATTAGATTTTCAAATTATTAAATTAATTTATATTTTAAATATTAAAAATTTAAAATTAATTTTTAAAAACGTTTTTTTTAAAAAAAAAATATATATTACCGGCGGATTATTAATAATTACCGGCGGAATATGCAATTTTTAAAAAAAAAAAAATCGAAAACATTTTACCGGCGGATTTTGTGTGTTACCGGCGGCTTTTCTTAAAAAAAAAAACAACAAATTATTACCGGCGGCTTTTCTTAAAAAAAAAAAAAACAAATTATTACCGGCGGATATGCTGTAGTTACCGGCGGCTTTTTCCGCCGGAAAAAATCAACTAGTTACCGGCGGATTTTCCGCCGGTAAGTGTTACGTACGCCGTTTTAACCGGCGGAAAATCCGCCGGAAACATTCACTTACCGGCGGCTTTGGTCCGCCGGAAAACCTTGATTTTCTTGTAGTGGGGAGAGGGCGGCGTGGATCGGTGAGAGTTGGAGAGGGAGAGGTGAAAGAGAAACTGTAAACGGAGAGGGGCTTGGCTTCGTGGTGGTTACTGGTGCGGTTTTGGGGTGGTTGATTCGCGGTGGCTCGCCAGAGCTTCGTCGGAGAAGACGAAGTCTCCGGCGGTGTTTTAAAGGACAGCTTTTTATTTTTTGTTTCAGTTCTCTGTTGTTCCACTTCATCTCTCTTCTTCTCTACTCATACCACTCTTTTTTGTTGATCTGCAGGTGATTTGTTAATGGTTTTGTGTTTGATTTTTTTTGGATTTGGTTATTTTCTCAGTTTAACACGTTTAGAGCAACGAATAGAAAAAACGAGACACACATATTTGCAATTTATTTACAGATCTGAGAAAACAAAGGATTACCAACCTCGCCTTTGATTGGTTCGGAAAAATAAAAAGAAACGAGTCTCGATCATTTTGGATGTTTGATTTATCGTTGTTGTTCTAGATTTGCTGCTACGAACCCTTTGAAAACTTTTTTAGAACTTCAAAGAAAGAAACCAGTGTTTTGGGATTAGGGTTTCAGTGTAAAACCACTAATCGTTTTTTTGTGTGTTGTTTACCTCAAAAATCGTGTGTCTTTGACTGTCCCTTGACAGTGTTTTTATATTAAAAAATTAGGTCAGACATTTAATTACGTTTGAATGGGCTTTGACTGCTTTTTTTTTAGGTTTGGAGTGGAGCGGACTGTGCCCGATTACTTGGAGAGCAAATCTTTGGAGCCCCAGCATTTCTTTGCTCTTTGCCTCGTTTGTTATTATATTTTTTTTGTAATTTTCGGAGTTAATTATTTTTGTACACTATGTGTTATTAATTTTTGTATTTTTCTGACATTTGGACATTTGGACTCTCCTAAGTTGTAATAAAAATTAAATAGATTTTTTTTGACATTTTTGGATTATATATGCTCAAAATAACTTAACTGCACAAAATAAGAATAATAATAATAAAAAAAAAGAGTCGGGTCAAACACAAAGACGAGAACGGGCCCGACTAGACAAATACGCTAAAACGAGAACCAAATAGAAGAAATTGACTCATAACTAAAAACACTAAAAGTAACTCAGAATTGCATTCTTAAGCCTGAATTGAAAAGACAAGCCAAATTCCTAGAAAAATGACTTTTGGTGGACTCACTTATGTACGACTAAACCCAAATACGAAGATTAAATTAAAGCACGCGCGAAAAGATCGATCATTCGCGTGCCTGCTTAATTTAAACAACGGTATTTCGGTTTAGTTGAGCTGGATAACTAAAATTGGCTTAAGTTAAGAGGACGGACAAAATTGGGGTATTACAGGAGGGAGCGTTTTTCTGAATTATTTCCAGCAGTATTTAACAGTTGCAGAAATAAAGAAGTGTTGGTGGAGGACATGGGCCAGTGGACAGTAGCTGGGTGGCAATGGGACTGGACTTGGACCGAGGAGATGTTGCTGAAAGATGAATTATTGGCCCAATCAGTGGCGTATTTGCAGCAGGTGCTGCTACCGGTTTCCTTAACACAGCAGAGTGATGATTCGTGGGTTTGGGTGTCCGATCCGTTGGCTGGGTTTTCCGTGTGACGTTGTTATGAAATATTGTCTAGATTTTTTTTTCTATAGATTTAACGCAGGTGCAATCCGAATGTCTTTGCTTTGATCCGCTAACCGCCATTGCCGCATGATGTTCTACGATATTAGGCCGGTTGTTGCGTGTGGATCATGTGCGCATCGTGTGAATTTGCGCAGTAGGCCGATCTTTGATGTCTTTGGTTCAAGTCGATCCTACAGTGGCTTTTAAGCAATTGTGGAAGAATGATGTGCCGTCAAAAATTGCAATATTTGCGTGGAGGGTGTTATTAAAACGGGTGGCTACTCGGGATGCGTTATCTAGGAGAGGCATCCTTCGATCTCAACATGAATTGTGCTGCGCTTTATGCTTTCGGGAAGACGAATCGGTGGAACGTTTATTTTTGTCTTGTGATGTTACTCAGTTAATATGGCGTCAAGTATGTTCTTGGATGGGGGAATCAGTTAGTGACTCAGGAAATATAATTACTCACTTAGTGGAATTTGGAAGGTTGTTGAAAGGTAAGAAACGAAAAGGGGTTAAACAACTTATTTGGATGGCGGTTGTTTAGAACATATGGATGGCTAGAAACAAAGTGATCTTCAAAGGGGAGGTGACTTCTATTCCTACTATCATGAACGGTATCAAGGATAGTGCTTGGAGTTGGTTCAAGGCTAGGAGGGGGAGAAATTGCAGGGTCGATTGGTCGAGTTTGGTTCAATTGTCCGTTGGGATGTTACTCTCTATTGTAATTCACTGTAGTATTTGATCCTTTGTACGGGGGAGAAATAGTGGGATTGCTCGTTTTTTTTCTAACTATTGCGTACTCTGCGCGATGTACTCTTTTTCCTACCTGAGTCTTTTTTCCAATGGGTTTTGGCTCAGAAACCCTTCTCTTTCTTTCCATTGTAAGGGTTGGACACCCCTTGTGCTCCCTGCAATAAAATTTTGATTATCTAAAAAATATATATATGTACGTACTTTGATATGTTTAGACTTTAGAGTTCAATGTCAAAATAGTATAGATTCGGTCAAACTTGGGTTTTGCACAAAATTGTCGGTCAGCGTTCACCCCCAAAATATGTGTCAATAAACAAACCTTAAATTAAGGCACATTTTGGGTTCCACCTAATGCATTGGATTACTGTCGTATTATCCCAATTTCGATGATAACATGCTTTCTTTACAATTAAAAAATTTGTTTACTACTGCCTCTTGTTTATTTCTATTCATCTACTTTATATTAATTGTTTTTCCTACCTAACTCCAACTATATTAAGAATATTAACTCCGGCCAAAATAAAAAATTTTTCTCAAAAATATGTATAACTAATGATTTTCTAAATTAAGAAATGATTATTACCTTAAACAATAGTAAATATAAGGTTAGGATTGTTTAGAACTCGTTTAATTGTGTGATAAAATTATAACTTAAGTACTCATTGTATTTCCTTGAATATAGTTTCAAAAATGTTATTTAGACATAACATTTTTCACAAAAATAGACAAAAGCCAACTTATAACACCAATTAACCAAGTTTTTTACACTATTTAGCCAACCTGCTTTTTCACAGTTTTCGAGGTGTTGTTTAAAAACTTGGTTAATTGATCACTTGGCTAATAGTCTAAAAAACTTGGTTAATTGGTGTTGTAAGTTAGCTTTTGTCGATTTTTGTCAAAAATGTTATGTCTAAATAACATAACCGATATAGTTTTGCTTATACCAAACTATGTGTTGGCCACCTTAACCCCATTTGACGACTATTACCCAAAAACCAACAAGAAAGCTCATCACTAAAAGAAAAAGCTGGATTACAGACGAACATTAGAAACGAAAAAAATAAAATTGGTCTCCAAAATTTGGCGTCGCTAACACTTAATAAAATTCTTTGAGTTATCAAAAAAAACTTACTAACAGTTTTTTTGCCATTTTAATTTCATTTATTCTAGTAGTGCAACAAGATAATAAGCAAGTTCATTAGGAATTTCAGGATATTAGTTATATAAACCTATGTGTAAAGTTCAAGTTTTCTTACAAATTTTAGGGTTTTGCCCCTTGACGTTGATTGCATTTTTGTTTGTTTGCTTTTAAACGAAAAAATGAATTAAGTAGAAATAGAAAGTGCTATTTTAACCTATTACATCAAAACGAGTAGTATGAGCTACTCCAACCCATTACAACACAAGACGAGTAGGGGCGAAACCCACTCCCACCGACCAAACTATCACCCTATGCTTTGCTTAATACATATAAAATACCTTTCAAACTCTAAATAAACATTTTCAACTCCTATAATTACATATATTTGGCAAAACTGTAACCTAAAAGGTCTTCTAAAAGTTATGTTTATTTGTTCCTAAGTCTAAGGAGTGAAATAAGGTATTGTTAATATGCATGTTTTATGGAGCAACTGGCACATTCTTGTTGTGTATAGGACGTCGTCTTCTCACTCTATGATAATCCATTGTAAAGGCAACCTCTTCCTCCATCCACTCTTGTCTTGTCCCCTTGTTGCCAACCACCATGTCTTCCTTTTGTTGCTCTAAATCTTGTTTTCCTGTTATAAAGTTCCATAATTTCGTAAACATGTTCAATAAATCAATCTTTATTGTTGAATTCAATTATTAAATTAACATACCGATATATCTTGCCTTTTGAATTTAATACAGGATAATGTTTTATACTCACTTTTATATAAAAAGTATCATAAATTAGTTCAAAACTTAGTTGTACCAATAAGATTCACATACTGATCAGAAAACGAACAATATATTAAAAAAAACCTTGTTTTTTTTAGAAGCAAAATTTATTGAAACAGTAATCATATAACAAGGTCATCAGATAATACCAATTCAAAAAGCGATAACTAGATTTTCTTTCTTCCTAATTATAGTAAAAAGAAAGATTTTCTTTCTTCCTTCAAAGACCTTGTTAATTATATGCATGTCACACTTTTTAGACTATGGCATTTTTAACCTTATTTCTTATTTTTTTTACACCTCTTTTTTCTTGTGTCATGCCATCTACTATTTAATTATTATTTCTTTCTCATTTTCTCATCTCTATCCCACTTTTTTATAGATAAAATGATTAGTGATTAGTGTGTTAGTTGTTAGAGGAAAGGGGAAACGAGATTCGAACCCTGTACATCTACATTTCTACCAACAATATTGTCGTTATCTTTCACTCAACTATGTGAACTACCCTTTTAGGTCATCTCTATCCTCTAATGTGTACACACAACGAGAGGTAACAAAGTTCCTTATCTTATTATTTTCCTCTTAATCATAAAACGCAAAATTACCATATTTTAAAAGCAATGTATTACTATAGCTGAGCTAAACAAGCTTATTATACATAAAAGAAATGAAGCCATTTTTATTGACAAAATATGAGAAAACCCTTGCTTTGATAACTTAGACCTTGGGCCAACCCAGGCCATTTCTTTTAAAAGACAGCTAGTGGGAATGGAAAATCAACATTGGCAATCTTATTATACATATTTGATAATGTCAACAAAATGCTATGCATGATTTTAAATTGCAGTCCACAATTACGTCCACAACGTAAATGGAGATCTTGAGTTCAAACCCAGGTAACCAAAAAAAATTTCCAGCCAAAAAACCTTAGATTTGTCAGTTGTGATAGGCCTTAAGGACGGCTTTTGGCTTTGTTTACACCTCTCTTAATTAAAGTTATATTGATTTGGTGCATGCAATATGCATGAATTTGGAAAGTGAGAAATGATAAAAACATGCTAGCTTTACTAAGAAAATTCTTTGCATGCTAGTATTTTGGTGATAACAACTAAAAAACTTGATCATTACCTGAAGGAAGGGAAACCTTCTTCTTGTGTGAATCAAGATCTCTTGCTTCATCAGACTCTTTAACCTAAATTCATGAATAATAAATATATAAATGGTAAAACAGTTAATAAGGACTAGTTAAATTGAGAATCTTCTTAGGATTTATGCATTACCTTCTCAGTGAATCTTATCTTTCTTGGCAGTACTGGGAGAGAAAGCTTCTGCTGTGCATTCACTGCTTCTATAATCATTTATAATGAAGAGAAAAATTAATGTCAACAGATACTTGATTAATATATTGAAGCTTATTTACACATTTACGTAAATAAATAGAGAAAAAATAATTAGTACTATATATTTACCTTCATCATGCTGGAGTAAAGGATGTGATTGAGTTTGCAAAGAAGAAGTTGGTTGAAGAGCAGAGAAGAAAAAGGTTAGAAGAGTGAGGATGATTTTCAGCTCCATTACTTTTCTTTTTCTTGATTTGAGAGGGTGCATATGTGACTTTCTTCAGCAGGTGAGTTTAACTTATATAGCCACCAAGGAAGGAAATTTTCAAACTGACACGCGCATGATGAGAGAGAAGAGAGAGAGAGAGAGCAAACACAAAGCACAAAATGGAGAGTCCCAAAACAAGTACAGAAAAATCTTAAATATTCATTATTGCTCACTTTTTAAGACTCTTTCACTTCACACAATTTCGGTTGGTTTTTTACCTAATTCAGTAGGGCCCTTGGTTTTCCAATTTTCTGTTTAAATGATATTTGTATCAGTCCATCACTCCCTCATCCACATATCCTAATGAGGCCTTCATCATCATGTTAGTTTTATGTATTAGTGGAGTACATCTCTAGTACAAGAAAAATCTTTTCTAGTATAATTGAGATAGGCAGTTATACTGTCCTTTCTTCAATGATGTCAATCATAGGGAGAACTCATGGGGGAGGATGCCTGTGGAGGAAAGTTTTGGTTTCAAAGTATGGTCTAGGTTCCCTAGACACTTCTCTGTGGCAGACGACTCTGACGCTTTAGTTAGTTCTTATGATAGTTGGTCAGGTGGGGTTTGACTTTGGGCCATCCCTTGGCGGTGTTGTTTGTTAGCTTGGGAGGATGCTAGCCTTAGGGAGTTACTTATTTTCCTATGACCTGTTTCTTTATCAGCGGCGATAGCTTATTGGGTGTGGTCTGTATTCGGCGGCTTCTGCTTATCATCTTCTTTCTTAGCTGTTGTCCAGTGTTCTACGGCTTTCTGATCAGGTGCTTCGGGCTCTAAACTTGGTTTAGAAGAGTTTTTGCTCTGTCTAAGGTAGTCGTCTTCTCTTGGCAGCTCCTCTTGGATAGAGTTTCTACTCGACCTAACTTGTTTATTAGAGGGGGGTCATCTTGGATTTGGATGCCACTACTTGCGTTTTGTGTGGGACTTTTTAGGAGTCCTCCCTCCATCTCTTTTGCAGGTGCAGGTATGCTTCTGCGATTTGGTATGCTTTTGTCAGTTGGTTGGGCTACAATTTTGCCAAGCAGTAGGATCTTCCGTCTTTGTTCTTTCAGTTCATTCATGTAGGAGGTCCATCGAGGTGCAGACGTGATTTAATGCTCATCTGACATTCTGTTCTCTGGGTTATTTGGGACCTCAGAAAAAGATATATTTTTTCTGGAGGTGTACTTGATTTTGGCAAATGTATTGACAGCACTACAACAATATGGCTCTATGACCACGCCTAACATAAAAGCCGTTGTCATATTTTACATCTAAACCGTTTTGATACACACCTCTCTCATTCATTAAAAAAATTAAGAAAAACCGTCGGACTATCTTTTAGTTTTACCAAGTTCGTTTAGGTTCTAACCATTTATCTTTCCCCCTGTGAAATATATAGGAACCCTAACCTTTGCGATTCCTCAGCCCCATTCAACATCATTCATCAACACCTCTCCCATCGTCTTACTCCCCAATCACAAATAGTTCAGAAGCTCCTACCTAGCAAATCATTGACCATTTCGCAAATCAAATCTGGAACCCTAGTCCCCTTTGCAAATCATTCGAGAACCCCAATCCCCTTCGCAAATCGCATCGCTCCATACTTCCCTTCGCAAATCGCAAGTACCTAGTCACTACAGATTTTGTTTCATTGTTCGCTGTTCGATTCATCACTCGCTATCTGTTCATCAACAAGCAGTTCGTTTAGTTTTTCAATTCAGATCTTCTAGGTTCAGTTCAGTTCGCTGCAAAAAACATGGTTAGATCTTCTTCTACTTCTTCTAGGGTTCCTACTTCAGTATCGTTCTGTAGGGTTCATTGTTTCAGGATTATAGAATCTGAAATCAAGAAACAAAATAGAAATTGATTATTAATTAATGTCCTAAATAGTTGATAGTTGATTCATGGTGTTAGTCTGTTTGAGAGGGGAAATATATGGAGAGAGCCTATTTGAGTCTGATTGCATGTTCTTTAGGGATGTTCTTGCAGATAAGCTGTTTGATGTTGATTGGTTCATGTTATTTATTTACATTGTGACTCTGATATTGAAAGAAATTTGATGATTGACCTGTTGTGTATGGTGGTTATCTCTACTTCCTTGAAGAAGAGCTTGTGATTGCCTTGATAAGATATGAATGCGTAAAAATTGGTGGTCACTTTGAATTTCTTATTATTTCAGAAAACGCACTTACTTCTAAGGTAATCAAGAGAGAAGTTTTGTTATCAAGCACCAAAAAAAAGGCTTCAGCAAGAATTGGTATGGAATTTAATTCGAGAAAATATGCTTACACACACTTTATCTTGAATGTTCTTCCACGTGATTTCGATAGTTATCATTTGGTCATATTGTGTTACTTTTTACAAGTGAACTCCAAGTGAAAGTTCCGAGGAAGTTCTCTTTCAATTCAATACTACTAATTTGTTCTTGTGCTATGTTATGCAACTACTTAGGTGAACTAGATTTAGTATTTACAGTTCGGGAACGATATTAAGATCATATTAACCATCAGTTAATGAATATCTTTTAAACTTTCTCTGGTTCCAAGTAATAAAAAATCAGGGAAGATGGGGCAGGGGAAACACAGGCAACCTGTTCAGTTTTTAGTTTCCAGTTTCTAAAATAACTTCATTTTAAGATGACAAGGAATAGTAAACTGTGTGTTTACTTCATTTTAATGTTATTCGTAATTCATAATTTATAGTATTACTTCAAGGCTAGAACAAGAAGAGAATCAGTTGTGATAACTATATCATTTTATCTTTGATAAGTGATAACTATAACTATCAAATACATTAGCAATGAGATTACTTAAGTGAAGTTTCCTCATTCATAACTTAGAAGTTTGTGGTCAACACGATACATACTAACTAATAATACTAACTATTAAATAGGCTTTTTCTCATGCGAACATTTAATTTATTGAAGATACAAGCTTATTGATTCTGAAAAAGTTCATTAATCAAATATGAAAATGTGCTTAGGATATTCTGTTAGAGTTCTTTGATCAAGCTTGTGATGTTTTTGGACTAATGTTTTTCTTCTTCATGCTAGGTGTGAAAAGGGATCCAGCCACATTGTTGAGATCAGAAAGAAAGGCAGTATTTATTGGCCTTTTATGTATTTGTCTTCACATTGGCAATCCCAACAGGATTAGCATTTCTTATATGATGAGTCAAATTTCCAGTAATAAAAAATGCCTTAAATTTATGCATAAATGATTTATCAACATTCATTGTTCTATGCCGCAGGTTACAAATAGACACTGCCAAGTTTCTCTATTAGTGAATCTTAGCTATGCTGCTGGACAAGTTTGGCCTTGTTGGTGCAATGATTTCAACAAGTTTGGCTTACTGGACTCCCAACATTGTCAACTTATATTTGTCCCATGTGGTTGGTGCTCTGAGATTTAGAAAAGTTTTTCATTTTTAGCTTTCAAAGACCTCTTGTTGTCAAACTTTCCCTTTCAGCTGGTGCCATGTTGTGGTGAACTTCTTTTCTCTATCATTTTGTTAGTGAGCTGATTTCTTTGCAAATTCAGTGATTTCTAAGTGGAGTTGGATTTCATATTTTATTGGCGTAGGTAATGAAGTTTTGGTTATTTACATTGTTTTGCAAATTCAGTGATTTCTAAGTGGAGTTGGATTTCATATTTTATTGGCGTAGGTAATGAAGTTTTGGTTATTTACATTGTTTTGATGCTCTTTCTTATTTACATGATTGTAGGTATGATTTACAAACATGGAGAGGAGTTATTATTGGAAAGGTAAATGATTTCTTTGTAACATGCTGACCTCTAAAATGATACTGCATTATGTTCTATAAAAATGTCTCTCCATTACTCTTTGCAAAATATAACTCCACTTACTTTAGTTATAGTTATTGATGGTTTCTTAATTTTTCATTCCTTTTGATCATTTCATACAATGACGTTGTAGGCCACATTACTCTTACTCTATCATATCTTTGTTGCAGATCCTGCCAAGGTATGTAACATTTTTAACTCCATACAAGCATACAAATACTATAGTTATACAACCTATGGTATTAGAATTACAAATGTTCATGGCATTGGGTATTAGATAAGTCCATATTTCACTTTAACTATAACTAATTTGGGTCTATTTCACAACTCAAGTGTATTTAGATCTTGTATAATGGTTATGTGGAAAGAGATCATTGAACCTGGAAAAAAGGTTGTGGAAACAATGAAAGACCAACTAAGCCAAAGTGTAGAAGAAATCACGAGGATCATACAAGAGGCAAGGACATCAGGACAAGGATATAAAGTTGGTGATGGTGGCCAAGCTGGCATAGGGTCATTGGAAGTTGATGATGATGATGTAATTGATGTCAGTGGTGACTATGAGCATGTGTAATGGTTAGATTGCTTATAAGACACAGCAGTAGTGAATTGTAATCTTTGGTGTTAGAACCACAAAGAAATGATGGATTTAGTGTAGGTATTTATGTATTACAAATGTAATTATTGTTTTGGATAATAAATTGACACTGAGTATTAAGGGACTCCTCTAAATTTGTTATTTTTTTTATTTTTATTTTTGCCAACGACAACGGTTTAAAAGTGTTGCATATGGTGATCAGAGACAACGGTTTTAATATAGAAATCGGTTCAAAACCGTTGCCTTTAGTTGCAACGGTTTTACATCGTGGTCATAGAGGACAACAAAAACCGTTGCCTTTGTTCTATCAACAACAACGGTTTTTGGTTAGCGTTGCCTTTTCTTGATGAAAACCGTTGCCAAAAGAATAGGCAACGCCCGCGAATACAACGGTTTTAAAACCGTTGCCGAAGGCTAAGAGAACGGTTTTTATACAATAGGAAACGCTGTTCAGCCGTTGCTGTAGGGTTAAAATGTTGTAGTGCAGGATATTATCCCTTTCTTGGCAGTGGTTCCAAGTTAGGGGTAATTCCTCTTCTTGTCTATTTTATGAGTGGTATGTTGACCCCTGCCCATCGACTGCATTTCTAGGAGGTAGTATTAGTCTTCTGTGGTTTTCTTTTTTGTCGTTTGTCTTCTCTCAATTGTATATGGGCCGAGTACCCCTTCTCCTCATCTATGTATTATATATCTACGTTTGCCTTTCAAAAAAAATCATAGGGAGAACTAAGGACGGATGTGTATATATGACAGTGCAATTTGCCCTTATTAGAACTCCATAAAAGGCTATAGGGAAGTGTCTTCTATTGCCCTTTTTAACATACACCGACTTGTGGGCTGAAAAATCATGTAAACTTGGTTATTCTTATGTTTTAGAGTCAGTTGTGGATCATAAAAGTTCTTCTACAGGAAAAAATTTCGCTTGAAAAACATCTCAAGACAATATTTTGAAATAACCGACTCCAAATGTCAATACTATAGATATTTGGCGTCGATTGTTCAAATAATCAACCTCAAATGTCATTATTTAAAGCATTAGAGTCAATTCTTTCAAGTAACCGACTTCAAATATAGGTTTTCAATGCTTTTAAAGTCGGACGTTAGAAATAACCAACTTTTTGTTTAATAAATTAATTAGCCTAAAATACCCCACTTTAGATGTTCCTTTTTTCTCATTTTTAATCATTACTTGTTGTACAAGTTGTTCAAACTTGTCAAGCAACACAAAATTTCTCACAAACAACATATTTTCATTACAAGAACTTCAAAATTCTATTGAAATTAGAAATTTACAAGAATACTATACTATACAATTCTATTTAATTACTTTTACAAATCCTAAATCATTATCCAAAACAGTACATTAATTACAATAATTTTGCAAATATATTCGTTTGGGTTTCTTTTTAAGCAATCGACTTTCCAATTATCATATTCGACCATCATAATCTCTCTTAACAAATCATGTTTGACATCTGACTCCCCCACAAGAGATGGTGAACCGTTACCCTAAGACTACATTCTATTGAACTTACACAATTAAACAAAGCACTAGAACTAAATTTTTATTATATATAATTTTTATCTTCAAAATAGTTGTGGGTCATTATTTCTGGATCCACCTGGTTCCAACATAAAGTTGGTAATGCTTTGTTAGATCTAAAGTTGACACTGGTATACATACTTCTGCCACTGCCTTTTCTATCATTTATTGTATTATCAACTCTACCTTTTCTTGAATTGTGCCTCAATGCAATTCATCATCTCCTCAACTAATTCTTGTGAGGTGCTCGAGCCACGTCGACACCTCTACTAGTTTCCCACACACGACCCACTACAAAAAAAATAGCTTTGCGGCGGTTCTGGAGACAAACGGAGGCGGTTACAACCGCCGCTATCCTTCCCTTGCGGCGGTTACTGTTCAGCCGCTCTTTTTTTGCGCCGACAGCAAAGCGGAGGCGGTTCTGACAACTGCCGCACCTTGATTGTTGACTGCGGCGGGTGCCAACTGCCGTTAAATGAGAGCTGAAATTTTTAATTTTTTAATTTTGGGGCGGGTTCCAACCGCCGCTATGAGGAAGTTTTTTATTATTTATTTTGGGGCGGGTCTCAACCGCGCTAGTTAGAGTTAGTTTTTTTTTTTTTACTTTGAGAGAACTATATAATACAATTACTGCTAAATCTAAAATACATTCTTAGACCAAAATATAAATTGCAACAACATTTAAACCATTAATTTAAGCAAGCTGTTGTTTAACTTCATCAAATTCGGTCATCTTTGCCTTTAAATTTTTGGATTCAACAGCCTGTTCAGCAAGTTGTTGTTCCCTTAAACGATTAGATTTAGCTAGTTGTCTTTTAAGGTGTCAATCTGAATCTGCATCTGAGCTATCTTGGGGTCTGATTCAGAGTTTGCCATAAAGCTTGGGTTTCTTCCATTGATTTGAGATGGAACTACACCCAATCCCATACTTCGAACATACCAGGATGCTCTTTCCCGAAAACTGCAACGAAGGCTTCATTCTCATTATAACAATTCTGGATTTCCTCTTGTAATTGTTCCTGAAAAGAAATAAAAGATTAGTAGAAAATAAAAGATTAGTAGAACTGTGCCACTGTGTAAAGGTCATAATAGGTGTTATATTGCAAAATAACTTTCAATTACAAAAGAATAGACCACATTAATTTGTTCAAATGATATATTGCAGAATCTGTACATAATAAGTCTCCAGCAAGATTATAAACCAAAACCATTTCATTCTATACTAAATCTGCCCAACGAATTACATTAACAGGAAAAACCAACAATGCATTAACAATTGAATCAAAAAATTATGCTGATTCTAAAGTTACGGAATCAGAGCAAAACAGCCACGATGAACAGCAACAGTAGGCAGAAACAGAGTAAAACAGCAACAATACACAGCACAGAGCAATATAAAATAACAACAGAAAATCAAAACAAGTAGAAGTGGAGAAATGAAGTGAAGAAGAACTTCTATCAATGGTTGCATTAGCATGTAGAAAAAAAAACTAAGGTAAAAGTTACATATATTTCTAAGCTAGTGTAGGTTACAATGCCTTCTATCAGCTTAACAGATTAACAGAGAGTCTGTTAACTTACTAGCTGAACAATAACAGCACAACAACTAACTGAAAACTAACTATAACATAAGCTTATATCCAACAGAAAATGTACTTATGTGATGCCTTCTATCAGCTTCATTAACATTAAACTCAGCTTCTTCTTTCACAGAAGCTTATATGAAATAGAAAATATACTTATGTGAAGCATCTTCTTTCACTAAGTAAAATATACTAGCTTCATCAACATACAACTCAGCATTATCCTAAAAACTCTACCTTTAAAGCATTATAAACTGATGGAACCAATATTGTAATCACTGTTCCCGAATCAATTATAACCCCATCAGCACCAGAAACATTCAAAGCCAAACCACCAACATTAATTCCAGTGAGATTAACTATATTATAACAAAGTCATAGAAGCAGATACAAGGGACAATTAAAGTATTGGAGTGACATTTACAATACACTTACATATATTTCTCTCGCCTCATCATTGACAAATTCACCATCTTTTTTCATGTGAGAAACTTGATACATGTCCCCCCTCTAGTGTAGGTTTGCCCATTTTGCAATTCCTAAAAATTTGCACCTTATAAATATAAGAATATAATTATATAATAATTAATTTATGTTCTTAAACCAATTGAGTGAACTATACCAATTCATGTTGCAGCCTTGCTAGTGACTTGGTGCCCAATGTATGCAGAACTATTTGCTTTGGCCGGTTCTCTGCATTTTGGTCAGCTATCGCCTATATGGTGCAACAAATTTAATAATCAGTAAAACAATTTCAATAGTCAGCTATTTCCTATATGGTGCAACACAAATTCACTTATTACCATAGTTTTAGCAAACAATCTATAAGGCACAAACTTATTCCAATGATCTGGATTAACCTGGTGGTACCCTCTGCAGATTCTGATCTAAGGTAAGCTCCCAGTTATAGTATTGACGAAAAAGGTTATATCGATTGTCCCTCCATTTCTTTCCTAAGCTTTGTAAGATAACTTTCTTGTTATGAAAATCGTCGACCACAAATTTTTCCTTAAGACAACCACAATGAATAATGTTAGAAACAAAACTTGAGTATTAAAAAATATATTCTGCTAGTTTAGTTCATACCTTTATGGTTTGGTTATAAACATTTTCCTTGTAACCTCCAGGAACTTCTTTCCAATTTTTATACAAAATAGGAAACTTTTCGAAATTGCTAGCAATTCTTCCCAAATACCCATTTAACAATCCAGCAGAATCTCCTATTCCTTGGCCTCGTGCATTCCACTGAGTTAGTACTTTATATCCTACTTTGTTTGAGATCAGATCTTTTAGCTTTAAGCGTGTTTGCTTACGATTACCCTGCCCATCTAACACAAAATAACTCAAAATATTAATATAACATAAACTAATACCATAGACAAGTAAAAGAGAAACCAAAATTATAGTAGATATACCAATTATCTCCACGTTCCAACTTGCATTAGTCTTTGCACGGTGTGTCGTTGAACCTCCATCATTAAGAACAAATTCAGGAATCTCATCTTGAATAGGTTCATGAATCTCATCCCAAAGCTCAGGAATCTCATCTTGCAGTATTGGTGCATCTTGAGGAATGCTTGTAGAAGTTTCGCGTTCTTGATTTGAGATAGATCGACAACTACGTGGACCATTTCTTCTTTTAGGAGCCATACCTGTATAGGTTAGCACACGGTTATGAGATAGAAAACAGAAGCCAAAGCAGACTATGGTAACTAAAATAGTTCATGGCTACCTAGATCTTGTAACTTACATTGTCTTTTCTCAAAATTAAAACTACATCTTGTAACTTACATTGTATTTTCTCAACAGAATACAGTTCAGATAACTTGGAGCCTAATTATTAAGTTTGTTTGCTGTTATAAAAATGGCTTTATAATAAAAATTAAAACACACTTTAAGGGAACATGACAATAGCCACCGAAACAAGACAACAATTTCAAAGAGGAAAATTGAGTTGCAGAAATGATGCACAGAAACGAAGAGGAAAATTGAGTTGCAAAAATGATTGATCTGCACTCTTATTTATGAGTTAGTTCAACCTAATCTAATCTAGATTATTTCAAATTGTAAGGTAATCCAACAAGATGTATTGGCAGATTATTAGAGAATAAGCATAGATAGCTAGCCAACCTGCGGCAGCATTACTTGATGAAGAAGCTGCACTTCTTGCTTTTCCCTTTGATGAACTCATCCTTATCCTGCAAACTCAAATTTCAATTATTAGAGAATAAGCTAGGCAAACTATTTTGTTTTCTGTTATATTCACTTTGTATGCAGTTCTATTATTAGTTAGTTAAAACAAGTTTGTTAAAAGAAAGATCAACTAGTAAAACAAAGAGAAATGGGAGGGCACAGAAAGATTAAAAGTTTTTCAAACTAGACTCAAATTTATTACAATAGCGATCAATTACAATCATGATTATCATCATCAATATTTTCAAGATCATCATCTAAAACCGCTCTTGCTAGAGGAATATGTGTGTTATCATCTAAAAAAAGTTGTTCCAAATTTTGTGATGGGTATGTCTCATTGGATGCCATAATCTCATCCTCATCTTCACCCATGACATATAAGTCTCTTGGCCTCAAATGAACCGGTCTACTCCACCCTTGTTCCTTCTCATCCTCAACATAAAAGACCATTTGAGCTTCCGATGCTTTAATGTATGGCTCATCATCTTCATGCTCTCCATTGTGGATTAGTCGTGCAAAGTTAATTGAAGTAAAACCCAGCTTGGTATTAGCCCATTCACATTTAAACATGACTACGATGAAGCCGCTATAGTCTAGCTCAATGATCTCTACTAATCTTCCATAGTAAGGCACCCCTCCAAACCTCATTTGGCCATCACTAGTGCTTGAATAACTTCTTGTTCCAAACATACCAAAAACTCCACTATTTTGAGTTTTTAATGACTTGTCTCTTGCTAAGGTCCAAAATTTGTATCCATTAACATTATATGCGTTGAACCTTCTTGCTTGATCAAATGGACCTTGTGCAAGACTAATAAGAACATCTTTATCTTCTATTCTAAGACGGTCAAGATTATTGCCAATCACAGTTATCGAAAAATAAATTGTTAGTCACATCCTTATAAAAATGTAATTGACATCCTTATACGAGTTATGAATAAACACTTACACGATTGGCAAACCAACGAACAAACTCTCTATGAACCTTTTTGTCTATCTCAGAAGCATTCTTCGTCTTAAGTTGCCTTCGAATAATAGTCCTATATTGCCTATTTAATTCTATAGTATTAGATATAAAAAAAAGGGAAAATGAATAATTAACCTAGTTCAAAGAGATACTTACTGGAGATAGTAATCAACTATGGGGCAATTTGTTAACATGTGTCGATGAGCTTGTAACTTTTCTCTAGCTGTAAGTGTAAATAATGAAGAACCACCAACCGGTTTTCCAATGATGGGAAATAATTCAGCTATCCGTGATTGAGATTGTATATCACTAGGCTCATCGTCTACACGATGACATCTATTCCATCTTGTCTCAATATTATCAAAATACCATAAGGTAACCTTCTGCTATAGACCCTTCCAGTTGTGCTTTATTACGAACATAGGATTTTAGATGTCCTAATTTATAAACAATAACAAATATTGTTTAGAACATTCTTCTCAATATTGAACTAAAAACAAACTAAAACATATTTTTACCTTTCTATAGGATACATCCATCGGTAATGTACAGGACCTCCAACCTTAGCTTCTTCGACAAGGTGAACAACCAAGTGAACCATAACGGTGAAAAACGAAGGAGGAAATAACATTTCCATGTGGCATAAAGTGAGGACAATTTGATTTTGCAATTTGTCCAAATCTTCAACTTTCAACACTTCACCACATAATTGTCGAAAGAAAGAGCACAACTCAGTTAGTACCGCCGAAACCTCATTGGGCAATGATGTTCGCATGGCTAACGGTAACAATTGTTCCATCAATATATGACAATCATGACTTTTCAACATTCCATTCAACTTGAGAGTATCTAAATCAATGCACCTAGAAATGTTGCTCGAATAACCATCTGGCACAGTAATGTTCTTCAAAGTTGCCAAAAATGCCTTCTTACCTGTTTTGGTCATTGTAAAAACAGCTAAAGGATATTTTCCATTTTCATTTGGCCAAAGGTTAGGTCTTATGCCCATATCTTTAAGGTCTCTTCGAGCATTGATATGATCTTTTGTCTTTACACTATCATTTAGCAATGTATATATGATGTTGTCACATACATTCTTCTCAATGTGCATTACATCAAGCAAGACGCCGATGACCCACAATACACCATTTTCTACTATAAGGAAGACGGCAAGGAATGGAGTCAAAGTTACAGGACGGGCATGCAAGTCCGGTGTACGTGTTCCATCCCGAAAGTGTTCCTAGCCCAGGAAAATCACTTATTGTCCACATTAAAGCTGCATGTAATTTGAACATCTCGCCCTCAAAAGAATCATAGGCATGCACACCCATTGTCCATAACTCTATTAACTCTTTGATGAAAGGTTGCAAGTAGACATCTATATTATTTCCTGGCATTTTTTTCCCAGGAATTATCATTGAAATTATAAAAGATGTCTGTTTCATGCACACCCATGAAGGAGTGTTGTATGGAATGAGAATAACTGGCCAAATACTATAATTTGAACTCATCACACCAAAAGGATTAAAACCATCAGTAGCCAATGCAAGACGGACATTCCGCGAATCAGATGCAAACCAAGGGTGTGTTGAGTCGAATTGCTTCCATGCTTCAGAATCTCTGGGGTGCCTCATCATTCCATCATTCTTATTATTAACAGCATGCCATCTCATATCCTCAGCGGTCTTTGAAGATAAAAATAATCTCTATAATCGGGTTTTAATGGAAAGTAACAGAGAACTTTTGCAGACACTTTCTTCATACTATTGTCATTCACAGACACCTCATTCTCCTTGGATTTTACTCTCGGTTTTCATCTGGAAGTGTGACAAACTTTGCAAGCCTCCCTCTCTTCATCTTCCTTATTTCTCCAATAGAGCATACAATTATTAGGACATGCGTGTATCTTTTCATAGTTCAAACCAAGTTTGGTGATAATTTTCTTCGCCTCATAAAAAGAATTTGGAATCTTTGCATGGTCAAATGCATCCTGTAAGAGTTCTAAAATCATTGTCATGGCCTTGTCACTCATTCCACACAAGCATTTGATGTGATATAACTTCAACAAAAAAGACAACTTTGAATATTTTGTACACCCATCATACAAAGGTTCCTCTCCATCACTTGCTATTTCATAAAATTCTTTGGCTTCACTCCTTACTTGAGGTGTGTCTGGAGTAACGTCTGCATCACTGTTGAGCGAAAAGGAGTTGTGCAAGTGTACACAATCGCAACAAGTAATATAGTAGTAAGTAAAGATTGTTCTCCACGGATTGATGTTAATTTTAGAGTTTAAGCTATACTAGCACTTAGTGTTACAAGTAGCAAATGTTTGTGGTCACAGGTTATCAGTAAAGAGTGATTGTTTAAAGAAAACAGTAAAAGAGTGGTTGTAAAATGTGAGAGAAATAAGTTGGATTGCTCTCACTGAGTAATTTCCCAATTAGTACAGCGCTATAACGTCACACGCTATAGCGTCAAGCGCTGTTGCAAATGTTTTTGTGCTTTTCAGTCACTCACGCCGAGTTTCATTACAAGATGCCTATGTGAAGTTCACCTGTATAATAAAGACCCCACAACTTTTGCTCTATGAACTATTGCATTTCTATGTCTAGAGGGAGCAAAATCTATTTAAATGTCTTTAAATAAACTTTCATTCATATCAATCTTTGAAGTCTATCCATGGACCATGTCTGAACCCACGGATGTACCCATTTTAAGTGGCCAACCCTATAACAGGTTTGAAAGAAGTATAGCACAAAGATTGAAACGCAAAGCATGCAACATTATCAATACAACACTAATGGTTCATTACAAAGATTCAAGCAATCCAACTCAAAGTGTTTAGCTCATGTTTAGCATCATCAAAGCAATACAAGATAGCACACTCATATTACCTAGAACAAGGTGAGAAGAAATGGTGGCAAAAGATACACACCGAAGCTTCCAACTCATTCACAAAGATGACGCTATAACGTCAAGTTAACACTGAAGAGAATAATAAACTAAAAATTACAATAAAAAACAAAGCTTCAAAGTGTTTAACAATGGAGAAAATCTATCACAAGTTCTCTCTCTAAACTCTCTCTATGTCTCGAATGTATGTTGTTGGAGAGAAGGAGTAGTTGTAGTTTCCAAGGTTAGTGAAAAAGGAGATATAGCCATGTCACCAACTAAAGCTAGCCTCCCACTCACACAATGCCATGTGTCCTTTAGTATCCAATAAAATCCGGCCGTGTCAGCTGCACAGTGGGCACAGTAAACGAGATTTGGAGTGAAGAGCTTGGCGCCAAAAATACACTTTTGCTTCAAAGACTTAGTTGACCTGCCCTCTTAAAAGGGCACCAGATGTGAACACTCAATTTTTAACGGTATTTTTGACATTTTCTCGAAAAATTACGAAAATATGCACTTTTGCGTATTTTGCGTGTTTTAGTTGTCGAATACGTCATTTTACTCGTTTTTGTCACTTTCGCATTATTTTTACTCTTTTTAAACAAAACAAAATATATAATTCAAAATTTTTACAAAATAGTAGTTTCATTTAATTTGTTTAATTATGTATTTTTTTAATCCAAAATAATAATAAAATAAATACTAAATTAATAAATAAAATAACAGCTTCAGCAGATTCAGAGGTCAACAAGCAGTAGGAGTTGATTTGGGTCCGATCCGAAGCCCAGATCTAAAATCCAGTCAAGGCCCTGTCAAACGATAATTAATGCCTTAAACCTAATTTTTCAATATAAAATACGGTCAAACAAACTGCAGTGGGGAGAGGAGGACGGCGATAAAAATTCACCCCCAATCACCGTCTCACAAACTGAACCACCATCTCCATCTCATACCCAAACCACCCCAGCTCACCCTCACCAACAACCACCACAAGCCACCCACAGATCACCAACAACCATCACAAGCCGCCACCACCACCGCAAAACCACCGTCACCCAAAGTCCTTTTTCCCCCACCAGTCGCAAGCAAACAACATCGCCACCCCCAGAACCGAAACCCCTCCACCGTGAAACCCCTCTTCACAGTTCGCGAAAAACACCTCCCTCCTCCCTCACTGTCATTTCGGGTTCCTCTCTCTCTAACCCAGTCGATCCACTCTCTCTCTCTCCGACGATCCTCCTCGTTTCTCTCTCACTCCCAGTCGCTCCCTCCCTCTCGTGCTCCCTCTCTGTGTATTTCGTTCAGGAAATCACACTCTCTCATGGGGATTCTTGTGACATGAAGAGGAAGAAGGGGATAGGATTGTGGATCCCCTGGATCTGTGGGCTGTTGCATTTTTTTTCTTTTTTAGTTTTTACACCCCTGTTAATACTCACGCCTCCCCTTAGGCCCATCCTTTTTGTTCGTCTATGCCCCATGTCAAAATATCTTTGGGCTCCCTTAATTGCCACACCCCTATTTTTTTTTACACAACTCCTATAAATAGTTGCACCCCTTTGGTTATTTTAATTTTAATTGTTATTACTATTATCTCTTGTTTCTTTTTTAGTTATTTATTTATTTTATTCCAAAATATATAATAATAATAATAATAATAATAATAATAATTAGGATTTGGTCGAGACGTACGCCTTATCAAATCCGTCACACCGGTTTAAGAGACCCGAGCTGTACAACTTGGTCCTAAACCACTTTAAAATTAAAACTGAACGACACGTTTTCCAAAAAAACCCCAATCAGTTTATTATTATATAGCACCTATTTTTCAAAATAGCAATAAAAATGGGTTTGATCGAGATGTACATCTTATCAATCCCATAACAACTTTGTTTAAGATACTCGAGTTGTACAACTTAGATCTTAAATAAACCCCTTCAAAACTAAAATCAAACAACCAACAAATTTTCAGGAAGAACTACGTGACTTTTGAGTCTCTCATAGCATCAGAGAGTACTTAGGCGCGGGGTCTCCCTGTCAAAGTCAAAATTAAACTTTCTTAATTTAGTTCCTATCTTGTTTTCTTGTAAATAATTAATGTTTTGAATATTATTTTGGGGTAAACAAATAAATAAGTAATTTATTATTAGCAATCAAATTGGGAGTATGCTTGTCTTAGGGCGAGATGTGTTAGAAGTGCGATGAAACTAGGGTTTCGCCCTTCCGTCTGCATAATGTCGACTTAGAATCCGACCTAGTTAACGCAGACCAAATAACTTTAAATTAGGTTTTTCTCAATTTTCCTATTAAAAATAAATTGGGTGGCGACTCCTCGAATATCTATATTTGAGCCGTCCGCGTCGAGATCCGATCCACGACACGGATGTGCTTAAATTAATACAAAACAGTTTCTAACCCTTCTTTTCCTACAACTATAATAATTAGAGAAATAAGATACTAATATTACTTGAGAACTCACTTGATTTACATGGATATAATAACTCATATAAATATGAGTTATCACACCCTGAAACTTAAACCATTGCTTGTCCTCAAGTAATGACACTTAACTAAGACAAAACTACAAACATATATGTACAACATACATCACATGATCAATTCTGCATTTCCAATGAACATTTGGTCAAACACATTCTCAAGGGGCTAACCTTTCCGATTCACACTCACACCCACACACCAATGCATTTCAACAACTTCTAAGCTTATTACTGCTCAATAGTGTGTGTGTGATCTCTGACTCATCTCAATTCCTAGCTAGATTTGGATTTTTCTTTAGCCTTGGAAAGAGTGGTCTTCTTTTGGTGAAATCAAGAACTTTTTCAAAACAAAGACTAGACTACATTTGGCGCCCCTAGCTGTGCCACACTCACACCTGATACACCACTTCACCATCACACATAAACAACACCATAGTGGCACAATGCCTCGACTCCAATTTCAACACCAATTCACCGAGGCAATTTATCAAACCCTTCACAACTATCATAATTTCACACTCAATCTCATTGAAACAATACATCAAACACCATACCTACATAGTTCATATAAAGTTCATCTTAACAACAAATAACACGGGTTCATCAAATTGAGTTCAACACAACACCAACCAAGACAAATAACACATAAATCAATCAATTAACTATCCTAAAACCTAACCCACATAGAATACTCATCATATAATCTATTATGAATGAAAAGAGAGCCCACAACCTTAGAAATTGAAGAAACACAAGCACTCTCCCTTCCACAACTCAATAACCACCAAATGCCCACTCAATCAAACCTTGAGCTTGAAACTCCTTCTATGCCAAAACAGATTTGAGAAGGAATGAGAACATGAAACTTAAATAAATGGAAAGAGGAAGAAAAATGAGAGAGAATGGGACCAAAATCCCTTACCAAGAGCCAAAATGAAGAAAATCTTCCTCCCCCCTCTTTCCCTAGCTGCCGTCGGGTTCCTCTTCTTTTCCTCCCTCTCTTCTTTTCTTTTCTTTTCTTAAAATGAAGGAGACCCTAAACCCTAAGCTTATTACATTGGATATGGGCCTACTAATGGGTAATGGGTCATGGGCCCTTATATGCACCTCCTCAAATACTTAAACACCTCCTGAATAAAATAAACTCTAAATTAATTATTTGACTTAATAAAATGTTGTAAGCCTTAAATAACTTAATTAAATGAATAATTAAATTATTTTGGGCGTTATAGAGCACCCCAAACTTTGCTTCAAAAGCTCTTCAAGTTTTTAGTCAAGCCTTGATCTCACCTTGGTTAACCAAGACTAGCCTAAGCATCGAGATAGTCTAGGCTAACTAAGTTTCTCCTTAAGCCACGAGAGATTTTTATGTGTGGGAGCAACAATAAGCAGAGATATTATTTAAAAGCATGGCTACTCTTTACTCACTCACACAATCATCACTAAGATTAGCCCAAACAGAAGATATTCATTAAATATAAACTGGAAACAAAGCATTGATCATGCAATTCTTACTAGGAAAATATGTAACTAAAAGAACATATATATATATATATATATATATATTATTTTTTTTATTTTTATAAAACCTTTAGGTCCTCCTCCCCAAATAAAAGGGAGCAGTGTCCTCAACTGTTGGATTGGGTGAGGAGAGGCCGAGGACTTAACAAAAACACAATTAAACATAATTAAACAAGTTCTTAACAGTTGTGAAGCGCAAGAACAACACTATAGCGCTTAACAATTTATTTTCAACCACAAACTACCTAAACTACAAAAAAAGGTTTGAAATTATTTCTTAATGATGCGAGACCTTGTTCTATGCCGACACGACTTGGGTGGGCGGCTTAGTGGCTTTCTTCTTCTTCTTCTTCTTCTTCTTCTTCTCTTCTTTGCCTTCTTGGTAGCTATAGCATCGAGACACTATAGCAGCATCCTTTGGAACTTCCCTTTCCTTTAGCAAGTGTACACAATCGCAACAAGTAATATAGTAGTAAGTAAAGATCGTTCTCCCCATGGATTGATGTTAATTTTAGAGTTTAAGCTATAATAGCACTTAGTGGAACAAGTAGCAAATGTTTGTAGTCACAGGTTATTAGTAAAGAGTGATTGTTTAAAGAAAACAGTAAAAGAGTGGTTGCAAGATATGAGAGAAATAAGTTGGATTGCTCTTACTACGTAATTTCCCAATTAGTACAGCGCTATAACGTCACACGCTATAGCGTCAAGCGCTGTTGCAAATGTTTTCATGCTTTTGATCACTCACGCTTGAGTTTCATTACAAGATGCCTATATCTAGGTTCTAAATAAGTTCACCCACAGTATAATAAAGACCTCACAACCTTTGCTCTATGAACTATTGCATTTCTATGTCTAGAGGGAGCAAAATCTATTTAAATGTCTTTAAATAAACTTTCATTCATATCAATATTTGAAGTCTATCCATGGACCATGTCTGAACCCACGAATGTACTCATTTTAAGTGGCCAGCCCTAAAATAAGTTTGAAAGAAGTATAACACAAAGATTGAAACATAAAAGCATGCAACACTATAAATACAACACTAATGGTTCATTACAAAGATTCAAGCAATCCAACTCAATGTGTTTAGCTCATTTTAGCATCATCAAAGCAATACAAGATAGCACACTCATATTACCTAGAACAAGGTGAGAAGAAATGGTGGCAAAAGATACACACCGAAGCTTCCAACTCATTCACAAAGATGACGCTATAACGTCAAGTTAACACCAAGAGAATAATAAACTAAAAATTACAATAAAAACAAAGCTTCAAAGTGTTTAACAATGGAGAAAATCTATCACAAGTTCTCTCTCTAAACTCTCTCTATGTCTCGAATGTATGTTGTTGGAGAGAAGAAGGAGTAGTTGTAGTTTCAAGGTTAGTGAAAAGGTGATATAGCCATCTCACCAACTAAAGCTAGCCTCCCACTCACACAATGCCATGTGTCCTTTAGTATCCAATAAAATCCGGTCGTGTCACGTGCCACGATGGGCACGATGCTTGATTTGGAGTGAAGAGCTTAGCGCCAAAAATACACTTTTTCTTCAAAGACTTAGTGACACGCCCTCTTGCCGCTATAGCGTTAGGCGCTATAGCGCTTAACAACTCTTCACGACACTCACAAAAACACATTAAATTGCTCAAAAGGGCACGGATGTGCCAAATTAATACAAAAGCAGTTTCTAACCCTTCTTTTCCTACAACTATAATAATTAGAGAAATAAGATACTAATATTACTTGAGAACTCACTTGATTTACATGGATAAAGGCATAAATAACTCATATAAATATGAGTTATCAATCACTTTAAACTCTACACATTAGATACACACTGCTACTTCATTTGCATCATGCTATCGACTCCAAAACCATCATTAATCATGTTTCAAATTGGATCTTCACCAATAGTGGTGTCTTGAACTACATTCAATGTAGAGGTGTTAAGATTGCCTCCTATCTTGGACTCCCAGTGGTAGAACCAATAAGTGTACTCTCTTTGGAAATGGAGTACTCGTAGTAGTGGTCAAACACCACACCCCAACTCCTCCATTTTTGAAACGACACTCATTACAAGGACATATTATTTCGCCATTTCTTGAAGAATGTTTATAGGCAAGAACTTTTTCAAAACAAAGACTAGACTAACATTTTCACACGAAATGGGGGATTTGGGCATGACAAAGGGTTTAACTAGGCATTTGAGTCTATGGTCGGTGTTCTATTTATTGAAACTAACAACGGCGCTATAGCGTTTGGCGCTATAGCGTTGGATTGTGGCAAACAGATTTACTAGCTGTAGCCCCCTCATTACTGGGCTCCTTAGCAATTATTCAACTTTTTTTTTCATTTGAGGCTTTGCCTTTTTTTTTTGCCTTTGGAACAGCCCAACTTTTGTTTCGGGTAGCTACAGCTTTACAAAATATATACAACCTAGAGAATTTACATTGACTTTCTGAGTCACTGACCACCCTAAGACCTTTGTACCTAACATTTATATAGCCCGAGCACCCCCAAACTTTGCTTCAAAAGCTCTTCAAGTTTTTAGTCAAGCCTTGATCTCACCTTGGTTAACCATGACTAGCCTAAGCATCAGATAGTCCTAGGCTAACTAAGTTTCTCCTTAAGCACAGAGATTTTTATGTGTGGGAGCAACAATAAGCAGAGATATTATTTAAAAGCATGGCTACTCTTTACTCACTCACACAATCATCACTAAGATTAGCCCAAACAGAAGATATTCATTAAATATAAATCTGAAACAAAGCATTGATCATGCATTTCTTACTAAGAAAATATGTAACTAAAAGAACATATATATATATATATATATATATATATATATATATATATATATATATATATATATATATATATATATATATATATATATATATTTAAAAAACCTTTAGGTCCTCCCCCCCAAATAAAAGGGAGCAGTGTCCTCACTGCTGGATTGGACTGGGGAGAGGCCCAGGACTTAACAAAAACACAATTAAACATAATTAAACAAGTTCTTAACAGTTGTGAAGCGCAAGAACAACGCTATAGCGCTTCACAATTTATTTTCAACCACAAACTACCTAAACTACAAAAGAAGGGTTTGAAATTATTTCTTAATGATGCGGACCTTGTTACAGCGACACACGGCTTAGGTGGGCGGCTTGGTGGCTTTCTTCTTCTTCTTCTTCTTCTCTTCTTTGCCTTCTTCAAGCGCTATAGCATCAGACGCTATAGCGCTGTCACTGGAACTTCCCTTTCCTTTAGCAGCCCTCATTTCTGCTAACTTGCTAGCCACTTCCTTCTCCTGCTCAGAAACTTCTTCTTCAAGTCCTTGGCTCCCTTCTTTTCCTTGTTCTTCATCTTCCTCCTCAACAACATCTTCTTCTATTACTGCAAGCTTGGCTCCTGGATGTCGTCTTGCTGAAGCATGGGTTGGCCTCTTCTGTGCAGCGTGTTTCTCCTTTAGCACAGGCTCTGGTCTTGCCAATGGAATTGGGCCTTCCATCATTGCTTTCTCAGGACTTGCTGCCATGGCTTGGGCCTCTTGCTCTGTACCTGCAATAACATGAGATTTTGTTTTTGAGCTCCTATTTGATCTTTGTTTGAGCCTAGGAGACTTGACTGCAACTACCACAGTTGATTGACTTGGTGCTTCGGGAGATGCTATAGCCGGATGCTATAACGTCAGTGACCTCGATGCCAAGGATTTCTAGTTGTGAAGGAATGTAAGATTTGGTTTCAGAGATGGAATTGAGATATGGGTGAATTGGGATGGTTGAAGATGACGAAGAAGAAGACAACGGTAACTGTTGGAAATTGCGAGAGAGAAAGAGAGTGGGTGGATTGGAGGTTATGGGAATTTGGGGAAGTTATGAATTGACCGTTGGGGATGGGTTGAGTGACTTAAAGTCATGGGAGTTGGTGAAACGTGGCACGCTAGAGAGCGCGCGGCGATTATTGATGCTCGAAGCTTGCGCGCCACGTCACCAACTAAAAACTTCTTTTTGAAAAATTCTCCAGACACTCCACCTTAGCGCTATAGCGCCAATAACACACCTAACGCTATAGCGCTAGAATGTTCCACAACACTTCAAGCAAAAATTTCCAACATCCCATTTTCACTCTTGCACAAAACAAAAATTAAGCTCAAAAATTTTGGTTAGTTAACCATTGGGTTGCCTCCCAAGAGCGCTTGCTTTAAGAGTCTTCAACCAGACTTCCTCTTTAATGTTAGAGGTCTTGAAGATCAATAGTGGTCTTGTCCCTAACCACATGTTCACGATGGTATTGCTTCACCCTCTGGCCATTCACCTTAAAGGTGGTCTTGGTTGCTTCATCATATAAGTCCACAGCTCCATGGGGGTAAACTTTTACCAATTTGAAAGGACCAGACCATCTTGACTTAAGCTTTCTTGGAAATAATTTGAGTTTTGAATTGAAAAGCAGCACTTGACCTCCTTCAATCAACTCTCTTTTACGGATTTTTGTCATGCCATACCTTTGTCTTCTCTTTGTAAATAGCTAAACTCTCATAGGCTGAGTGCCTAATCTCTTCAAGTTCATTTAATTGTAGCATTCTGGCTTTCCCAGCCTTATCATATTCAAAATTCAGCTTCTTTATGGCCCAATGAGCTTTGTGTTGTAATTCCACAGGGAGATGGCAAGCTTTCCCAAACACAAGTCTATAGGGAGACATCCCAGAGAGTGTCTTGAAGGCTTCTGTAAGCCCATAAAGCATCATGTAAGTGCAGCGACCCGATCCTTCTGGAAGGTCCCACCATCTTTTCAAGCATCCTCTTGATCTCTCTATTGGACAACTCAGCTTGTCCATTTGAGTGGGGGGTGGTAGGCAGTGGCAATTTGATGTCTTACCCCATATTTCCCTAGGAGAGACTCAATCAACTTGTTGCAAAAGTGAGATCCTCATCATCGATAATGGCCGCGGTGTGCGAACACGTGAAGATGTTTTTACGAAGGAACTTGCTTCTTGACTTGGCATCATTGTTGGGAGAACAACGGCTTCAACCCACTTAGAAACATAATCTCAGACTACCAAGATGTATAAATTCCCATGAGAAGGAGGAAATGGCCCCATAAAGTCTATGCCCCACACATCAAAGAGCTCAATCTCTAATATGTTGGTCAAAGGCATTTCATGTTTGTTGGAAATATTCCCAGTCCTTTGGCACTTTTCACACCTCTTCACCATTTCTTGAGCATCCTTGAACAAAGTAGGCCAATAGTATCCACATTGCAGCACCTTAGCGGTATTTACGGTTCCTCAAGGTGTCCACCACAAGGGAAGCATGGCGGTGCTCTAGCGCTGAGTCGTTCCTCTTACGCTGAGCACCTTCTCAACAATTGATCTTGACATTTTTTATAGAGGTATGGTTCATCCCAATAATATTCCTTCACTGTATGGAATAAATTTTTCCTCTGTTGATAATTCAAATCTGCAGGCACAATTCTGCTCACCAAGTTGTTCACAATGTCAGCAAACCAGGGTGCAGTAGCATTAGCCGCTACAGCGTCTTGCGCTATAGCGGCAACCGTTATAGCGTTACACGCTTGCACAGTTACTGCTAACAACTTTTCATCAGGAAAGATCTCCTTGATTTCACCAAATGTTTCACCTGCATTTTCTCCTTCAATTCTAGACAAATGGTCAGCAACTTGGTTCTCCACCCCCTTTTTATCACGAATTTCCAAATCAAATTCTTGAAGGAGGAGAACCCATCTAATTAGCCTTGGTTTTGCATCTTTTTTTGAGGTCAAATACTTGATGGCTGAATGATCAGTAAAAACAATAACTTTTGTGCCCACCAAGTATGATCTAAATTTGTCAAAGGCAAAAACCACAGCTAATAGCTCTTTTTCAATGACTGTGTAATTTAATTGTGCTTCAACAAGTGTTTTGCTTGCATAATATATGGAATGAAAGATTTTATCATACCTTTGACCTATACGGCTCAACAACATAGTCACTTGCATCACACATGAGCTCAAATAGTTTACTCCAATCGGGGGTAATAATGATAGGTCACGATGTCGAGCTTTCTTTAGTTTCTGGAAGGCTTCAATACATGCCTCATCAAAGTTGAAAGTGGTATCATGCTGAAGTAACTAACACAGAGGTTTGGAAATTTTTGAAAAATCTTTAATGAACCTCCTGTAAAAGCCAGCATGTCCCAAAAAACTTCTGATACCTTTGACACTTGTGGGAGGAGGTAATTTTTCAATGACTTCAATTTTTGCTTTATCAACCTCCAGTCCCTTCTTTGAAATTCTGTGTCCCAAGACAATACCCTCCTACACCATGAAGTGGCACTTTTCCCAATTTAGGACAAGGTTTGTCTCTTCACACCTCACCAAGATTTCTTCTAAGTTAGTCGAGCCTGATTGGAAACTCTCTCCAAACACAGAGAAGTCATCCATAAAGACTTCCATAGACTTTTCAATGAAATCAGAAAAGATAGACATCATGCATCTCTGGAAGGTTGTAGGAGCATTACACAGACCAAATGGCATTCTTCTAAATGCAAATGTACCATAGGGGCATGTGAATGTAGTCTTGTGTTGATCCTCAGGAACTATTTCTATTTGATTGTAACGAGTAGCCATCTAGAAAGCAATAGTATTCCTTACACCCAAAGCCTATCCAACATTTGATCAATGAAGGGGAGAGGGAAGTGATCTTTCTTTGTAGACTTGTTCAGCTTCCTGTAGTCCATGCATATCCTCCACCCAGTTACTGTCCTTGTAGGAATCAACTCATTCTTGTCATTGGTGATCAACATTACCCGCCTTTCTTTGGAACACATTGCACGGTGACACCCATACCTTTGTCGAGAGATAGGATAAACAATGCACGCATCTAGCCACTTGATAATTTCCTTCTTCACCACTTCCTTCATTATAGGGTTTAGCCTTCTCTTCCCTTCAATGTTGTGTTTAGAGTTCTCCTCCAAAACAATTCTGTGCATGCAGATAGTTGGACTAATCCCATTGATATCAGCCATTTGCCACCCAATAGCCTTCTTATGTCTTTTTAGGGTTGCAATGAGTTCATCCTCTTGATCTTTGGTGAGACCAGAGGAGATTATTACAGGAAGAGACTCATTTTCCTCCAAATAAACATATTTCAGGTGCTAAGGTAAATCTTTGAGCTCCAGGATTGGTGGTTGAATAATGGAAGGAACACATTTCTTAAGGTTTGAGTTTTCTTGTTCAAGTGACTCATATATTCTAGCCCAAACCTCCTTCACAGTCAACTCTTCTTCTTGAGTTGCTCCTTCTTCAATAAATTCAGATTCCTCATTGTTTTTCAGAACCTTTCCCAAGTGGTCATTGGTCTTTTGAAAATGTTTTTGAACCACTTGGTCAAGAGAAACAACAAAGATCATTCTTGATGTTGTCTTGTGAGCTTTAAGGCATTGAGACATTAATCTTGACTTCTTGGTCATTAACCCTCATTGTTAGCTCTCCCTTCTGGACATCAATAAGTGTCTTCCCTGTAGCCAGAAATGGTCTCCCTAAGATGATAGGTACCTCCTTATCTGCATCAAAGTCCAAAACCACAGGAAAAACAAATTTGTCAACTTTTATTAAAACAACTTCTAGTATCCCCTCAGGATAGGCAAGAGTCCTGTCAGTAAGTTGAAGGGATACAGAAGTAGGTATGGCAGTTCCTATACCCAATTGTTTATAAATAGACTTAGGCATCAAGTTGATACTTGCTCCTAAGTCACATAAAGCTCGGCCTGAATAAAAATCTCCAATGGAGCAGGGTATAGTGAAGCTACCAAGATCCTTTAATTTTCTTGGAAGCTTATGTTGCATCAACATGCTACACTCTCCAGTCATAGCCACAGTTTCAAACTCTCCAAGTCTTCTCTTTTTTGTGAGAACATCCTTCATAAACTTGGCATAGTTAGGCATTTTCTGTAAAGCCTCCACCACCAAAGGAACATTTATGTGCAGTTGCTTTAGGACCTCCAGAAACTTGTAAACTGCTTGTCTTCATGTGCCTTCTTTAGCCATTGAGGATAAGGTGGAGCAGGATAATCAGGCACAAGCTTAGGTTCAGGTGTTTTATCAACCGCTATAGCGTCAGGCGCTATAGCGTCTGTAGGATTCTTTTCTTTTTCAGAAACACCTGACCCTGCACTTTTGGGTGCCTCAGTCACATCCCTACCACTTCTCTGAGTTATTGCCTTCACATGTTCTTTTCCTGGTGCATGAGATGTTGAGGTTTCAGTAGTGGAAGGAAGTCTACCACTTGGCCTTTGAGTGAGAGCAGAAGCAATTTGCCCAACTTGGTTCTCCAAAGTCTTTATAGATGCTTCATGGGTCTACATAGTTGTCTTACAATCACTAATAAAAGACCTCAGCAAAGATTCCATGGAGTTGTCCATAGCAGGAGCATTTTGTCTTTGACTCTGTTGAGCTGGAAAACCTGGGGGGATAGCTGGAGCATTAGTACTTTTGTTGGCAGTATTACCTCCCCCCCATCTGAAATTGGGGTGGTTCTTCCAACCAGGGTTGTAGGTGTTAGAATAGGGGTTGTTGCCCTTGTTGTACCCCACATAATTCACAGAAGCAAGATTTGTGGCGCATTCCTCATAAAGGTGTCCTCCCCCCACAATATACACAACTAATTTCTCCAGGGGGAGCTTGTTCAATAGCAGCCACAGTTGATTCCTTGGGTGCTATAGCGTCAGACGCTATAGCGTTTGCATTACTCAAACCCTTGATCATATTTGTGAGAGTTGCCACTTGAGCTGAGAGAGCAGAAACTTCACTCACTTCATGAACTCCTGCTACCTTTTTGGCAGGGTTTAATCTTTCAGTAGGCCATGAAGAGCTGTTTATGGCAATACGCTCTATAAGATCACAAGCTTCATTGTAGGAGGAGTTTAAAATCACACCTCCAGATGAGGCATCTAACATAGACCTTGTTGGTGCTTCCAATCCATTGTAGAAAGTCTCCATTTGAATCACTATAGGTATTCCATGATGTGGACATTTCCTCAGTAGTTCTTTCCACCTTTCCCATGCTTCATGCAATGTTTCACCATCCTTTTTCTTGAAAGATGTAATGTCATTCCTCATCCTGGCATTCTTGTTGGGAGGAAATATTTTCTAAAAATTTCTTTGTCATTTCCTCCCAGTGGTGATGGAATTAGACTCTAAAAGAAATTCAACCAAGCTTTGGCTCTGTCCTTTAAAGAATAAGGAAAAAGTTTGAGTCTAAAGGCATCCTCACTTACACCAGGTATGATGAAGTTACTACACACTTCCAAGAAATTTCTCAAATGTGCAAAGGGATCCTCTTGAGTAGAACCTCCGAATTGGCCATTGGTTTGGAGCATTTGAAACATCATTGGCTTAAACTCAAAATGAGTAGCAGTTACAGCAGGTCTGGTGATGCTTGTTTCCATAGAGGTTGGATTAAAAGCAGCGTAGTCCCTCATTGGCCTGTCTCTGTCATTTACCATTTGATCAGGTCCTTGATTCAGAAACCTCTCTCTGTACCAATATTCTTCATCTGGTTCAGTGAAAGTAAAAGGACCTTGCCTTCCACCTCTTGGAGTTCTTCCTCCTCTTGGAGTTCTGCCTCCAAAGTGAGTAGGAGTTCTTCCCCCAAGAGTACCTCTACCTGTAGTTGCGATGTTATGCTCGGACATAATTGGCACGAGTTGTTGTAACCTCGATTGTTGTCTCGACCTTACGAATCTTCTCTCGGGTTCGAGGATCAAACTCAAATTCGTGGTTACATTGCGGGCATACGCTATAGCGTTTCCTGTTATCACACCAGAAACAAATACCAAAGTAAAATCTCACTAAGATTGCAAGAATTCTTAAACAATAAAAATTAAATGCAATCCCCGGCAACGGCGCCAAAAACTTGTTGAGCGAAAAGGAGTTGTGCAAGTGTACACAATCGAAACAAGTAATATAGTAGTAAGTAAAGATCATTCTCCACAGGGATTGATGTTAATTTTAGAGTTTAAGCTATACTAGCACTTAGTGGAACGAGTAGCAAATGTTTGTAGTCACAGGTTATCAGTAAAGAGTGATTGTTTAAAGAAAACAGTAAAAGAGTGGTTGTAAAATGTGAGAGAAATAAGTTGGATTGCTCTCACTGAGTAATTTCCCAATTAGTACAGCGCTATAACGTCTCACGCTATAGCGTCAAGCGCTGTTGCAAATGCTTTTGTGCTTTTCAGTCACTCACACCAGGGTTTCATTACAAGATGCCTATGTCTAGGTTCTAAATAAGTTCACCCCTGTATAATAAAGACCCCACAACTTTTGCTCTATGAATTATTGCATTTCTATGTCTAGAGGGAGCAAAATCTATTTAAATGTCTTTAAATAAACTTTCATTCATATCAATCTTTGAAGTCTATCCATGGACCATGTGCAGACCCACGGATGTACCCATTTTAAGTGGCGACCCCTAAAACAAGTTTGAAAGAAGTATAACACAAAGATTGAAAGCATAAAGCATGCAACACTATAAATACAACACTAATGGTTCATTACAAAGATTCAAGCAATCCAACTCAATGTGTTTAGCTCATGTTTAGCATCATCAAAGCAATACAAGATAGCACACTCATATTACCTAGAACAAGGTGAGAAGAAATGGTGGCAAAAGATACACACCGAAGCTTCCAACTCATTCACAAAGATGACGCTATAACGTCAAGTTAACACCGAAGAGAATAATAAACTAAAAATTACAATAAAAAACAAAGCTTCAAAGTGTTTAACAATGGAGAAAATCTATCACAAGTTCTCTCTCTAAACTCTCTCTATGTCTCGAATGTATGTTGTTGGAGAGAAGAAGGAGTAGTTGTAGTTTCCAAGGTTAGTGAAAAGGTGATATAGCCATCTCACCAACTAAAGCTAGCCTCCCACTCACACAATGCCATGTGTCCTTTAGTATCCAATAAAATCCGGTCGTGTCAGCTGCACAGTGGGCACAGTAAACGAGGTTTGGAGTGAAGAGCTTGGCGCCAAAAATACACTTTTTCTTCAAAGACTTAGCTGACCTTCCTCTTTGCCGCTATAGCGTTAGGCGCTATAGCGCTTAACTTCTTGACACTCACAAAACACATTAAATTGCTCAAAAGGGCACGGATGTGCCAAATTAATACAAAAGCAGTTTCTAACCCTTCTTTTCCTACAACTATAATAATTAGAGAAATAAGATACTAATATTACTTGAGAACTCACTTGATTTACATGGATAAAGGCATAAATAACTCATATAAATATGAGTTATCAATCACTTTAAACTCTCTACATTAGATACACTGCTACTTCATTTGCATCATGCTATCAACTCCAAAACCATCATTAATCATGTTTCAAATTGGATCTTCACCAATAGTGGTGTCTTGAAGCGCATTCAATGTAGAGGTGTTAAGATTGCCTCCTATCTTGGACTCCAGTGGTAGAACCAATAAGCGTACTCTCTTTGGAAATGGAGTACTCAAAGTAAGTGGTCAAACACCACACCCCACTCCTCCATTTTTGAAAGCGACACTCATTACAAGGACATATTATTTAGCCATTTCTTGAAGAATGTTTATAGGCAAAAATAATGAATTCTTTAATCCTACACACATACTCAATCAAAGTTAGTAACCGTAATCCATGACTTATCCATTCTTTCATTCGATCAACATATATCATTCGGTCAATATAAAAAGATTTAGACATCTGATATAAACTGATAAACAAGCAAAGCAATCAAAGTATAATAACAATTCAGATTCCACATACCCTTTTCAGACCAAAAAAAACACATGAAAATTAATGGGCTGAACTCTTTTATCCTACTCTATTTTCACAATGACCAACTAAGATGCTTCAATTATATCTCTTTTGCACATAGTATCTTATGGAAATATTAAATTATTACTTATAGTTTGTTGATAATTGATAAAAGTCCATATTAATCTGCATAGGAAGGAGAATAAAGAAGATTTTTGCAGACTCAAGTTGTAAAATTAATCTGGATAAAACCTCCTATTTTGATATTCAAAGACTACATTGATTGTTGTTCCCATTTGGTGAAGGTTTTTGTATGCAAGATAATCAAAGATAGAGAAAGCACTAGATAAGGGGTAGAATAGAACCAAAAAAACACACAAAAGTTTAAAGAGAAAACATAGAGTTAAAGGAACAACCTGAATTCTTTTGGCAAAGGGATTGTTAAAGCAATTTAAGCTGCAAGCTAAAGCTTACGCAAGCAACAAGTGCGATATTAGTGGATCATATTCTCTGGGAATGGCGTTTATTAGAATGCGATCAAGCTGTTTGAAATGATTTCAATGAGGTAAATCGAGAACCATCTTGTCATTACATTTCAACCTTCTAATTTAGGTAATCTATTTGTCATTTCTGGGGTTGGATATATTCAAAAGAGAGGATGAGAAAATAATTGTTTCTACTATTATGATACATGAGCACTCTTTAAGTATGGTTTGAGGATGATGTTTTGTTCACATGAAGCCTTCTAATATGCATCTTGTAATGAACTAACACGAGAATTAAACAATTAGCGATAACACACAATGGAGCAGTGAAATCGTAGTCTTGTGTTATTTATTTCAACGATTCAATCAACTTCTGTGAAGAAGGAAGGCAATAGTACATGGAACAATCACTGAGAGTACTGGAAATTAAGGAAAGAAGGAGAGAAGTACAGAAAAGGGGAATGAAATGCAATGAGAATTCACACAATTCACATGCCACTCTCTCTCCTAGCACACTTGCTATATCGGTAGTTGGTGGCGAATCCTCGAGTTGCGTATTTGAGATTCGTTTTCTCTCCACGACGTGGCAATTCAATTCCACTCACACGAATCTTGACATTTTCTTTGTTATTTCCCTTTTTGCCCATTACATCACCATCCCATTAAGGACAACCTTGTCCTCGAGGTTGAAGTTGGGAAATTGCTCTGCACATCGATGTGACTTCCCAAGTCGCTTCTTCGGTAGCATATTCTCCCACTTCACTAGCACTTGAGAGATCAGCTCATTTCCTTGTTTCTGATCCTTCTATTCAATATACATTACAGCAAAAAACACTTGGTCTGTGTCATTCATTGTGAGAGCGAGAGGCATATATTGTTGAGTGTCCCCTTTAAAAGGTTTCAATTGTGAAACATGAAACACGAGATGGATCTTTCTTTGTCTCTGGTAACTTAAGCTTGTATGCTCTGCTCAATCTTAGCTTCAACCGGAAAAGGACCAAAATAACGCATGCTCGGTTTACGATTTTTTCTCAAAGCTCTTGAGTCTTTGTCTATAAAGCTGCGACTTGACTAGCACTAGTTCACCAACTGTAATTACCGTCGGACCTTCTCTTGTCGACGATGCTTCATCACTTGCTGCGCTCTCATCAAATTCTTCTTCAATTGCTCTAGTAATACATCTCTGTCGGCTAGTTCTTTGCCTCACTTCTATCGGGTCATCGACCTTGTATACATATCCCGAGTAATGTGGGTGGATCTACGCCATAGACCACCTTGAAAGGGTCATACCAATCTTTGGTGTGGAATGATGTATTATACCAATACTCAGCCCATGTTAGTACCTTAGACCATCCTTTTGGATTATTGAAAGTGAAACAACGCAAATACATCTCTAAACACTTATTGAGAGCCTCGGATTGTCCATCAGATTGAGGGTGATAAGCAGTACTCATATTGAGTGTGGTGCCACTGTAGTGCAAATAAATTCCTCCAAAAACTACTTGTGAAGACCTTATCTCGATCGACACAATTGATTTTGGCATCCCATCTTGATTTCACTATATGATTCATGAACAACTCTGCTCTCTTGATTTCTTTGGTAAAATCGGACTTTAGAAGAATGAAATGGCCGTATTTAGATAGCCTATCCACCACCACTAGGATAGGCTGTGAAGCCAAGCGATAAGGCGCGGGCCAACTATGAAATCCATTGCAATGTCCTCCCAAATTTGGTTGGTATTGACAAGGGTTGCGTGACCCACGCAGTCAATGTATGGTGATTTAGCTTCTTTGACATATTGTACAATGAGCTATAAATTTCTGAATGTCATGCTTCATTCCATTCCAGTGAAATTGAGAACTAATCCTGGCCAATGTACGTGTAACACCAGCATGGCCACCGATTGGTGAACTGTGAAACTCTTTCAATATAGTTGTAATCAACTTCTCGTTTCCGGGCACCACCATCTTCTGTCTGTATAACAACAATCCTTCCTTCACCGTATATTGTGGCCAAGCAGCAGGTGCAGTTGTAATTTTCATGATCATATCTTGTATCCAAGCATCTTCTTTACACACCTCTTTGAATTCTTTCATAAAGTCAGGCTGTACCACCGAGCACATCAGCATAAATACTCTTGACAGTGAGTCTGCAGCAAGGTTCTCTTTTCCTGGTTTATATTCGATGGTGAAATCATATCCCAGGAACTTATGAACCATTCTTGTTGTTCTGGCGTTTGTAAGGATTGATCAAGCAAGCTTCTCAGACTCTTTTGGTCAGTCCTAATCACAAATTTGTGACCCAAAAGGTAGTGTCTGAACTTTGCTAGAGCCTCAGTGATGGCTAGCAATTCTCTGAAATATGCAGACTTCTTTTGCATCCTTGGAGCTAATTTCTTTGAGAAGTATGCAATAGGATGGCCATTTTGATGGAGCACTGCCCCCACTCCTGTTCCTGATGCATCTGTCTCAAGAATGAATTGTTCTTTGAAGTTTGGCAGAGCCAGTATTGGGGCTGATATCATTGCCTGCTTCAATTGTTTAAAAGCATCTTCAGTGGCTTCACACCATTTGAAGCTGTCCTTCCTAAGAAGATTTGTGAGAGGCTCTGCAATTTTGGCATATGACTTGATGAATCTCCTATAATATCCGGTGAGGCCTAAGAAACCTCGGAGTTGTTTAATATTTGTAGGAGTAGGCCAATTCTTCCTTGCTGGACTTTACTATCCTCCATTGCTACACCTTTGCCCGACACAATATGACCAAGATATTCCACCTCTAATTGACCAAATGAACATTTAGAGAGTTTGACAAAGAGAGTATCTTTGCTTTGAGTTTGTAGAAACGATTCAGTGTTGTAGGTGAGCATGCCAGAGGACTATATACCAAAATGTCGTCAAAGAACACCAAGACAAATTTACGAAGAAACAGTGGAAAATTTCATTCATCAAGCCTTTGAAAAGATCTTTGGAGCATTAGTCGATCAAAGGGCATCACCAACCATTCATAATGGCGTGGTGAGTCTAAAAGGCTGTCTTTCTTCTATCTTAGGTTGAATGAGTATCGATGATATCGACCTAAGATCAAGCTTGGAGAAGAACTTAGCACCATACAATTCATCTAGGAGTTCATCAACCGTGGGCATTGGAAAACTATCCTTAATAGTTATCGCATTTAAAGCTCTATAATCGATTACAAAAACGCATGACTACCATCTTTTTCTTTACTAATATAATAGGAGAAGAAAAAGGGCTAGTACTAGGTTGAATAATACCTTGGCTCAGCATCTCATGAACCATCTTCTCTATCTGCTCTTTCTGGCTGTGAGGATATCTATATGGTCTCACTTTGGCTGGCTTGGACCCCTCTACTAGTGGAATAGCATGATCTTGAGTCCTTTGAGGTGGTAAACCAGTAGGTGTTCTAAAAACAGCTCTGTAAGTGTAGAGTATTGTTGCTAGTTCTGGTGCAATGTCTTGTGGCATGTCTTTCCACGTATCCTCTTCTACTTACTGCTTTGGTACCATTTGAATAGAAAACATTCATCCAATGCCTTAGTATGATGCAACCTCTTCAATTGATGAAATTGAGCTATCTGTGGTTGCTGCTTTCCTTCTCCTTGTAATGTAATGAATTTCCCTTCAAGAAAAAACTTGATACATAAACCAGCATAGTCTGCAATGTGAGGTCCCAATGTAGCAAGCCAAGGCATTCAAGCACTAAATCGGCACACTCTTTGGTAGGAGATAAAGCGCTTTGAAGATCATAGCCACATGCATTGGATAGGTAACTTTACGATCATACCATCAGTGTCATGGATTGACCATTTCCTACGAGCACTTTGAAAGCGGGGCGGGTTCTCTTTGGTAAGTCTAAGAATCTAGCAATCCTCGGTTGTAGAAAATTATGCGAGCTTCCACCATCCACTAGGATTTGAACACTAGTGTTGCCAATTTTCCTTTGGGCAAGAATAGCCCCTAAACTATTAGCTCCCTTCATTGCATTAAGAGATAAATGATGCACACTTTTGATTCTCACTCTGTCTGTTTTACTGCAGATTCTGTTTGCCCTGTGTCTTGCTCTTGAGCTTCACTACTATCAGCATCATCAACTTGCAGCAACATCATATGTTTATTTGGACACTTGTGACTAAAAGAAAACTTGTCATCACAAAAATAACAAAGTCCCTTTTCCTTTCTAACTTGCATTTCAGCAGGAGAGATCCTCCTAATGTTTGGATTCTTTTGTTCATTATGCATAGGTCTCGTGGGGGGTGTTGTGAGCAAGGGTGGCTGAGAAGGTTTGGACATGAATGAATTAGACTTATTTGGATTGAAGGTAGGTCTGTTTTGGCTATTTTGGTTATTGTTTAGGTTTTTTTGTAGCTTGGGTGGGTTGTATTTTTCTTCATACACTTTAGCTAATGATAGGGCTTTAACCAGGGAATTAGGGGTGTGTATCATCACATCTCTTGAATTTCATTTTGTAGCCCACTAACAAAGCAATCTACCATAGCATCATTGCTCGATCCATAGACACGGTTGGCTAATGCGATGGCTTCGGTGTAATATTCAGCCACGAGAGGTATTACGTATTAACTTAAATAATGAAGCTCGAGGACACTCATAAATGGAAGGACCAGTTTGTAATGAACTAACACAGGAATTAAACAATTAAGCAGTAACACACAATGGAACAGTGAAATCGTAGTACTGTGTTATTTATTTCACTGATTCAATCAACTTCTGTGAAGAAGGAAGGCAATAGTACATGGAACAATCATTTGAGAGTCTTGGAAATTAAGGAAAGAAGGAGAAATCTGAGAAAAGGGAATGAAATGCAATGAGAATTCACACAATTCACATGCCACTCTCTCCTAGCACACTTGCTATATCAGGCCGTTGGTGACGAATCCTCTGAGTTGCGTATTTGAGATTCGTTTTCTCTCTCCACGACGTGGCAATTCAATTCCACTCACACCAGATACTGACATTTTGCTGCTATTTCCCTTTTTGCCCATTACACATACTCAAATTTTCAGAAAGTTGGTAATAATTACAATAGCTGATTTCATGACAATGAGGTGGAGTAGAAAAATTTAAAACAATATTGACAAAATCGGTCTAGTTATGGATATCTTTGAAATAGAGTGACCTAGTGGCAAAGTATATAGTTCCAACTAGACATTTCATTGATGCATGATGAAAACTTCAGAAGAGAGTACTCGTTTATGTAAAAGTTTTCTATCATTGATGCATATTAGAAAATTCTCATCCAATTCCCAAACCTCATTCTCAACAATATACTATCAAAAGAAAGGTAATTGTAGAAACATATATCAAAGGATTAATGGTTCACTCAGAAAATTCCGAATATCCAAAAGCTTTTGGTCATCTTAAGATTGAAAATTGCTTGTAAGTTGTATCATTATTAAACTCAGAAATTATAGTATGGTTTAGCGACAACTTATATTGGAAGGTTCAATGCAAATCGTGATTTTCTATTTTATTTACCATGATACGCCATCCCTTTCTACAAAGCTAATTATCTAAGATTAAAATAAGGATATATACAAATGCGGGAAGCGATGGTAAAATTGAAGGTGTAACACCCGATTCTACAAGCAATCTAAATCAAAAATCAGAGTATAAAAATCATTTTCTTTTGAAAATCATCCAATGGGATGTCACACTTATCTCATCAAAATAACGACAAACAACAGTTTAAGTTATAGCACTAGATTAATACGTAACACCAGTAAAAACGTGGGAATAGTATCCTCATCAATATGATAACTCAATCTATACGCTAGAAAAATCTAACATCACGCATGCGAAATAAACATAATCCCTAGGAGACAAACAACAGTCTCATCAAATATGTAAAACAGCAAAATACAAGGTTCAATAGCAAAAAGGACCAAACAGTCATGATCCTAAAACCCATCCTCTAGGTGCTACTTATCAGAGCAGACCGACTCGGGGAAGTGAAGGGACTAAGCCTTCACTCATGGCTACTACTGTGTAGCGACAACGAGAAGGGGTGAGTCTCGAAACCACATAATAAAGACTATAATAAGTAATATATTAATCATAGCAATCACAAATCATTTCTAGCGATCACATTCATCACATTCACTTCAAATATCATTTATGAGAATGAATGCAATGCAATGCAGTTATGCATGTGGTACCATTTGCCCCCATGGCATCATCATCAATAAATTGTTAACAATTACACATTATCAATATCATTTCTCACCTCATTGTTAATTTCAATTTTAGCCCCCATGGCTCATGCCCCCATGGCATCATCAATCACCTCATTCACTATCTCATCACAATCATGTCCCAAGGACTAATCCCAACTAGAGGACTAAAACCTCACTCAAGGACCTAAACACCACTTAGGACCAAACCACCACCTAGGGACTAAAACAGCCCACCTAGGACCACACTGTCACCTAGGGACCAAAACCACACCTAAGGACCAAAACCACACCCTTAGGACCAAACTGTCACCTAGGGACCAAAACCACACACTTAGGACCAAACTGTCACCTAGGGACCAAAACAACACCTAGGACACACTTTGGCACCACCAGGCGCCAAATACCCCACAATCTGGCGCCCCCCTGTGCACACACGGCCTGAGCGCAAAATTTCCCACACCTGCGCGCCCTGTGCCACCCAGCTAACACCACACGCGCCAAAACACCAGCAACATGGCGCCTCTGTGCAACACAGGCACTAGGCGCCAAGAACACAACAATCTGGCGGCCCCCTGGGCAGCACAGACCTAGACACAAACTAAGACACAAACTGAGACACAATCTCGAACACGGCGCATTCGGGCGCCATGGGCGTACTGCACGGCGCCACGCTGAACACGGCGGCAACACGAGCGCAACAGGCGGCCATTTGGCGCCACTGTCTTTGCGCCACATGCACACACACACCCTTGCCACAGTGCAGCGCCACCACAGGCGCCATGGGCAGCAAAATGGCGCCCGGCACTCGGTTCCCACGCACACACCCACCTGGCGACACAGCGCGCCACGGGGTAGCCATTTGGCGCCACACTTGCACCCAACACAACCGGGCGCATTGGGCGGCCACATTTGGCGCCACGCACCTGAACACGGCACACACAGCTCTGCAAGCGGTGACCTGAGCGCCATTGCAGGCAGCACTTGGCGCCCGGTCATTGCTAACACACACACACACACACCACCACCGCAGCGATTACACGGGCGCCATTTTCCCAGCAACTTGGCGCCCAGGCAGTGACCAACCTGCACACACACACAACCTAGCACATGAACAGTGCACAGGGCGCCATTTTCTCAGCAACTTGGCGCCCTGGCAGTAACCCACCTGCACACACTCACTGCTACAGTGACACAGGCGCCATTTCACTAAGAAATTGGCGCCCCATGGTGCCTAAAGTGCCCTAACCCAAATTCATCAAATTTTTCTCAACTCTAATCATCAAATACATTTCAAATACACCCTATAATCATTCTAATACCTTCAATTTCATATTTTAAACATCAAATCACGCGTCAAAACGAAATCAAGGTCATGAAACCCTAACATTAAGCCCTAAATCGATTTCATGCTCTATTCAAATTCAAATTCATCAAAACCAACATACAACCATCAAATTCATCATCAACGAATACCAATAAGGACCCTATGATCTATATACAACCTATTATACTCTCTATTATAGAGTGAGACTCCCCTTACCTTAAATTAACCGTAGAGAAGCCCTTTTCACAGAGTCACCTACAAAACCTCAGCAACAAGAGCTCCTTCTCTTCCTTTCTCCCTTGAACGATCAAGCTCTCTCTTATTCTCTCTTGGTGCGCCGTTCTCCTCTCTCTTTTATCCTTTCTTTCGTTTTCTTTCTTTCCTTTGGCAAGTGGTGCGAAATGCACTAACCCCAGGAGCCTAAGTCATTGGGCTTGGGCTCTTGGGCCAATACTTGCAGTCCCGGTATTACCAATACCACTCCCTTCAATTACAATAAAATACTACATTATAATTTACTATAATTAGAATTAGTGCAACACTTTAAATAATTTAATCAATTGCTTAATTAAATCATTTAGGGTGTTACAGAAGGCATTTAATAGCTCACAGACATTGCAGCTGAGAATCAAAGTCTTGTGACATGCAACATAACATTTAACAGTCTACCAGATATTGCATGACACAAAATCCCAAACATGTCAACACTCATGAACCCAATCAAAACATATGCTCATTCTATTGGCAAAATCAAACAATAGAAACATTATAGGGTGAAGAATTCACTTGGACTTTCAAGCGAGTTGCACAAATACAATCACACACACCAAGAATTCACCATGAGAATCAAACTATTAACCTTCACAAATAGCCACAAAATACCTAAAACTCTAGAAGGGAATCATACACTTGCACTTCAACAAATACTTAGGGTTTAATCATAACTCAAAATTAGAAATCAGAAGAAGTGAATAACATTAGGGTTTATTCACAAATCAGAAGAAATCGATTCCAGGAAAATTAGAAGAAATAAGAAGTAATACAGTTGAGAAGAAATCGAGTTGAGAAGAAAATCCGGTTGGCGAGATCGAGATGAGAAGCACTAGCTGGGTTTACACTTTTCACGCGAAATCCGAAACCTCACGCGTAGTAGTCGGTGAATTGTGTGAAAGCGATGGCGGGTTTCAAGCTACTTAGTGATGAAGCGGTTTGAGATCGAAGGTGTGAAAGAGTAAAGTGATTTCGCGTTTTTTTTTGGAACCGCCACTATCACTTAAATGAACCGCCGCAGGTTCTAATTGCTAACGGCGGGTAAATGCAACCGCCGCTGAGCTTTCAAGCTGAGGCGGTTAGCAGCTGTAACACCCCGTTTCTACCCGGCAATTTCATAATAAAAATATCAGAGTTTAAAAATTATTTATTTTAATTCATCCAAACGGGATGCTACACTCGCTTCATTTACAACAACGACAATATAAACCAATTCATCTTATAAGACAAAACAATACGTAACACCACACATATGGGATGGAATCCTCAAAAACTCATTAATATAGTTCACATAATGGAACTTATTAAATCTCGCAGCGGAATGAAATTAATCTCAGAAAACCAATTCACAGTCTCAACAATAAGGTATTATTCTCAAATAAAAATAGTTCAACAGTGAACAAACAAAACAACTAGAAAAATCTAAGCCCATCCCCTAGGTGCTACGTGTCGGAAGCGAGGCCAGACTTGGGATGTGAAGGAAATAAGCCTTCACTCATGGTTATCTGTGGTAATAAACAACATAAGGGGTGAGTCTCAAACCACATAATAAAACTTATAATAAGTAATATGCTAGAATATAGGACTACACCCATCACAACAACACTCTTATATTTTATTTATATATAATCATATACAGCGACTATCACTATATATATCTGTAAAACTCTCAACAATATATATATATATTTATTTATTTATATATATATATATTGTAAATGACCGGGATCCCGACGTGAAGCGGCTCAAATATAAATTATTTGAGAGTCGCCACCCAATTTATTAAAAAGAGGAAAATTGAGAAAAACCTAATTTAAAGTCATTTGGTGAGTGCGAAAACTAGGTTGGATTAGAGTCGATTATGCATAGGGAAGAGCGGAAACCTAATTCCACTTTGCACCCCTAGTACATCTGTCTAGAATGATTACCTAAATTTGATTGTGCAAATAAATTACAAATTTATTTTACCCAGAAATAATACTTAATAAAATTTAGTAGAAAATTAATTATTTATAAAAGACTAATTTAAGAAAATTTTAGTTTGACTTTGTGAGGAGACCCAGCGCCTCGTACTCTCTGGTGTGATGAGAGACTCAAAAAGTCACGTAGTTCTTCACGAAAATATGTTTGTTGGTTGATTTTATTTTTGAAGGGTCTAAGATCCAAGTTGTACAACTAAAGATTCTTAAGCCGGATTGACGGGATGTACATCCAAATCGAATCCATTTTTGTGTATTTTTCTATGAAAATAGGTGCTAAGTATTTAATTTGTAGTTTTATGATATTTATTTAAAGAGATTTAAGGTCTAAGTTGTACAACTAAAGACCCTTAAATCAAAGTTAATAGTCTGATAGGATGTACATCCAAGTCAAACCCTAATTCATTTTTAAAAGTGAATAAACTTGGCTTAATAAATAACATGATTTAATAACATTGAGAATGAGAGAAGAATATTAAAATAATGAGAAAAAGCGAAATGGGGTGCAATAGTAAAGAAGGATGCAAAGACTCGTAGGGAGTTGTATCAATAACGATGGGTGCGAAAATTAAGGGCCCATTGGCGTTTTTGTTGTTGTTTGGTATTTATCGAGAAAAAAAAGAAAAATGGGCGAGGGTGCATGAGGTAACATGGGGTGGGGTTTGTAAGTGGGCTAAGAAAAAAAACAAAACAAATCGGAAATTGATGGGTAATATATAATGCGCCCAAAATAATTTAATTATTTATCTAATTAAGTTATTTAAGGCTTGCAACATTTAATTAAATTAATTAATTAAGTTGGGTTTATTTTATCAAAAGGGAGTCTAGTTTATTTAAGTGGAATGATGGAGTTAGAATTCATTTTATTTTACTTCGGGAGTATGCGAATAAGTGAAAGAGTGGTGCAAATAAGGGCCCAAGTCAGCTTAATGACCCAAGCCCAATGGCCTAAAAACCCCAAAACCCTACACAAAGTCACATAACCCTCATTTGAAGAAAGAAAGCCAGCGAAAGGAATAGAGAGGGAGAGGCGGCGGTGGCGTGAAAGAGGAGGAGGAAAGGTGAGGACTTTTCCTTTGATTCTTGGTGGGTAAGTGAGATTTTGGTCTCAATCTTCCCCATTTCTTTTTCCCATTCCATTTCCTTAAGTTTCCTAAGCTCATTCCTTGCCTTTTGATTTTCATGGATACCCAAAGGAAGAGTACCCACGTTTTCAGCTTGTAGTAGGTGAAAGGAGGAAACTGTTCTCAAGTCTTGTGTTGGTAAGTGAAGGCCTTGGTCCTAATCATCCTCATTTCCTTTCCTTGTTTCATTTCTATGAGTTCCATAGACTTATTCTCATTATTTGAATTTCCATTGTCACTAGAGCAAGGTAACATTTTGTTTTGAAATTTGGAAATCAAAGTGGGAGTCTTGTTTTGTTGATTCTTGGTGGTTTATTTGAAGCTTTGACTCATAAAAGGTTAGGGGACTCTCCAATACATTTATGATAATTTGTAGGATATGTATTATAGGTAGAATAGCTCTAGGAATGACTTGTTGTGTGAACTTGATTGATGATTATTGTGTTGATTTCATGATTGTTTGTTGTGTTTATTTGATTTTGGTGACATGGTATGACATCTTTGTTTGTCGTTGAGTGTCTTGTTGGAGCGATGGTGAGTATTGTGGGCTTGCGGAAGTGAGCAGCTAAGGTGTGCGTGTGGTACGCGTGTCTTAGCCGAGCTGGACGACGAAGTGGGGTGTCTTAGCCGAGTTGGACGACGAAGTGGGGTGTCTTAGCCGGTGGGCGGCGGAGTGGGCGCCCGATGGCGACCACGATTGTGCGCAATGTGGTATTGAGTGTGGTAAGAGGTGCGTCGATGCGTGATGTGGTGGCGTAAAGGTGTGCGTAAGGTGCGTCGCGTGAGCTTAGCATGCATTGCGTGATGTGCGGCGTGTAGTGCGCGCGCGGGGGGTGCCGAGGTGGAGGTTTGAGAGGGCGCCGAGCATGGCGGCCCATGCGCTGTGTGTGCGAGAATGGGTGGCGTGTGTGCGTGTGTCACTAGCCGAGGTGTGTCGCCATGTGTGTGAGCGCCAAGGAAGCGACCCGATCTGTTGGTGTAGTGCATCGCGTGCGTTGTGTGCCGAGATGGATGGCCGGCGTGTGCATGTGTGAGTGTGAGTGCGCCCGATGGGGCGTGATGTGCGCGCCGGATGGGGCGAGTGCGGTGCGTTGTGTCTGCAGGTGTTGTGTGGTGCTTGAGGTGCTTAAGTGTCTTAGAGGTGCTTATGTGGGGCGAGTCTTTGTGTGTGTGTGTTTGCGCTAAGTGGGGCGCCAAAGTGGCTGCCCCCTTGGCACCTAGGTGCCCAAAAATGCGTCTAAGTGATGGTTTAGTCCCTAAAATTAATGTAATCCTTGGCGTGACTAAATGGTCCCTAAAATTAAATTAATCCTTGGCGTGACAAAATAATCCCTTAGAGTCCAATTAATCCCAATAGGTTAATATAAGTCCCTAAAATACTAAATTAATCATAACGTGCCAAAATAATCCCTTGAGTATAAAATTAACCCTTGGTGGTCAAAATAGTCCTTAAGTGTAGAAAAGGTCCTTATGGAGTGGTTGGGCTTTTAAGTGAGAAGTAACTTAACAATTGATGAGGTAGTAGTCAACAATTGATGAGGTGGTGATTAACAATTGATGAGGTGGTGATTAACAATTGATGAGGTGGTGATTAACAATTGATGAGGTGGTGGTTAACAATTGATGGGGTGGTGTTAATAATTGATGTAATGTGCTTATTGCGGTGTGATTGCATTGTCATAATGTCACATAAATCATATGCATGGCCGGCCAAAGCGGTTGATGAGTGGCTTGGCCAAGCGGTTGATGAGTGGCTTGGCCAAGCGATTGATGAGTTACGAAGCGGGGTTTTGAGGTGAGTATGGATCCACATGCATATTGCATACATGCATACAATCATGCATCCTTGGATTCCCATTGATGCTTAATTAATCCTTGTTGTGACTTGTTGATGTTACGATTGAATGATGAATGCTTAATTGTTATGGATTGTTGTTACTAGATGTTTTCCGAATATGATGCGTATCTTACTTGTTATTATTTATGTAAAGATACTCACCCTAGCATCTTTTTATGTTGCCTGCTCTCGTGGCGACATGCGGGTGAATCTGAGTGAAGATACCTAGACTTTTGGGGTTGAGTCGGCTCACGATCTAGTAACACCGGGATTGGGGTCTTAGTATTGCTATTTTATGTTTTGGACTAAAGCCCAGATTTAAATTGTATAATGAGGGTGTTGAACTTAATTTATTTTCCGTTGCTGTGAACTATTTTTGGATGATTGTAAACATTAAAACAGGTTTTAGGGTCTTATCCCATGTGACCATGATATGCAGTTTACGCACTAGATGCGTTTGAATTTTTAAATATGTTTTGGCGATGTTTTGTTAAATGTACCACCCTCTTTGAGGTGCGTGGACAAATTTTGAAAAACTCGATTTTTATTAGTTTAATTAATATTAAATAGAGGGTGTTACATTAGTGGTATCGAGGCGATTCGATGCAATCAGGCCAAGTGTGTGCATCATAGTATCTATGACAACTAGGTAGTGTTAATTGTTTCTTAACGAATGTTAATCTTTCTTTGTGTTAGGTTGAAAATGGCCCGAAGGATTGATCTTTGCTCTAGTTGAGGCTCTGCAAGCCATAGCCTGACAGGCTATGGGGAGCGGAGGGGTGGTAGAAGATCTTGAGGATCGCAAGTTAGCTACATTTCAACGCGAGAACCCACCTACCTTTAAAGGTAGATATGATCGGATGGAGCAACGACTGGTGAAGGAGATAGAGCGAATCTTAGTGTTATGGCGTGCACCCGGCCTGAAAAGGTGAAATTTGGGACTCATATCTTTGAAGGAAGAGGCGGATGATTGGTGGATGAGGAAGAAAGCAGAGACTAGAAGGCTGCGGGTGAAGAGATCACTTGGGGGTATTCAAAGAGGAGTTCACGAGGAAGTATTATCGGAGGGCGTGCGGGCTAAAAGGAGGTGGAGTTTTTGGGCCCAAAGCAGGGAAACAAGTCAGTGGTGAATATGCGACCAAGTTTGAGGAGTTGGTCAAGTTTTGCCCTTACTATGATAACCAAGGTGATTGAAATTTTCCAAGTGTGTGAAGTTCGAGAATGGTGCGACGAGAGATTAAAAAGCCATTGGATACCAGAGATTCGAGATTTTGCCAAGCTAGTGGACAAGTGTAGAATTTATGAGGAAGGCAGTCTTTGCTTTGCTTACAAGATTGTGAGGAAAAGAAGAATGCTCGGTTTAGGGAAAACCATATGATGTTAGTGGAAGTAAAGGAAAGTGGAAGGCAAGTGCGGGTAAAGGTTCAAGTGGGGGAGGTGAATCAGCAGGTATTGTGTGTTTTGCTTGCAAGAAACCAGGCCATAAGAGTAGTGAGTGCACAGAGATTCGTTGCTTTAAGTGTGGGCGGAAGGGCCACAAGTCTAATGAATGTAAAGAGAAAGAAATTGTTTGTTTCAACTGTCGTGAAGCGGGGCATATGAGCAATAAATGTCCTAAACCCAAGAAAGAGGCGGCTAGAGGGAAGGTGTTTGCATTGGCGGGATATTATAGAAGGTTTATTGAGGGGTTTTCAAAGTTGGCACTTCCGCTAACTCAATTGACTTGCAAAGGAAAGGCATTTGTGTGGGATTCCAAATGTGAGGAAAGTTTCCAAGAATTGAAAAGAAGGTTGACAACATCACCTGTTTTGACATTACCCAAATCTGGCGAGCCTTTTGTGGTATATTGTGATGCGTCTAGAATGGGGCTAGGAGGTGTTTTGATGCAAAATGGTAAAGTTGTGGCGTATGCCTCAAGACAGTTGAGGATTCATGAAAAGAATTACCCCACTCACGATTTGGAGCTTGCGGCAATTGTTTTTGCCTTGAAGATTTGGAGACATTATTTGTATGGTTCTAAGTTTGAGGTATTCAGTGATCATAAGGGATTACAGTATCTGTTTGACCAGAAAGAATTGAATATGAGACAAAGGAGATGGTTAGAATTGTTGAAAGACTATGACTTTAGCTTGAACTATCATCAGGGAAAGCTAATGTGGTGGTGATGCTTTGAGTAGGAAGTCCTTACATGTATACGCAATGATGGTGAAAGAACTCGAACTAATTGAGCAGTTTGAGATTTGAGTTTAGTCTGCGAGTGACACCTAAGAGTGTGAGATTGGGTGTGTTGAAGATTCACAATGAATTTGTAAATGTTATTCGGGAAGCTCAAAGAAGGACCTTAAAGCGGTTGAGATTGCGGTTGGGATTGACCACTCTCGGAGTGAAGATTATGTGATAGATGAGCGGGAGGTGTTGAGTGCAGTGGGAGGATTTGTATCCCTAATGATGATGAGATTAAGAAGGCAATCCTAGAGGAGGTCATCGGAGTAAGTTGAGTATCCACCCGGGGCCACTAAAATGTATCAAGATTTGAAGAAGCTGATGCAGTGGCACGGCATGAAGCGAGATGTGGCTCGGTTTGTGTATGCTTGCTTGGCGTGTCGAGAAATCTAAGGTAGAACATCGAAGCCAGTGGGGTTGATGCAACCATTGGATGTTCTGAATGGAAGTGGGATAGTATCTCCATGGATTTTGTGGTAGGTTTCTTGCAGACTACGTGAGGGTTTGATACCATATGGGTGGTTGTTGATAGATTGACTAAATCGCACACTTTCTGGAAATTAATATTACTTATCGATTCAGAGGTTAGCGGATATCTATGTCAAGACGATTGTGAAGGCGCATGGTGTGCCTCTGAGTATTGTGTCGATAGGGATCCTAGGTTCACTTAGAGTTTTGGAGAAGTTTGCAAGAGGCTTTGGGTTCCAAATTGAGATTGAGTTCGACATATCATCCCCCAGAGACGGATGGGCGAGCGAGAGAGGACAATTCAATCACTTGAGGATTTGTTAAGAGCATGTGTTCTTGAGCGGGGAGGTTCATGGGATTCACATTTGCCAGCGATTGAATTCACTTACAATAACGATTTTCATTCGAGTATCGGTATGGCGCCTTTTGAGGCATTATGCGGGAGAGATCACGAGAACTCCATTGTGTTGAGTGCTGGCGGAGAAAGTGTGGTGCTAGGTCACGAGTTGGTGCGTGAGACCACGAGAGAAAGTGAAGATGATTAGAGAGAAGATGAAGGCTTCACGAGTGAGGCGGAAGAGTTACCATGATAAGAGAAGGAAGGATCTAGAATTTGGTGGTGATCATGTATTTTTGAGGTTACTCCAACGGCGGTGTGGGTCGTGCGGTGAAGTCTAAGAAGTTAACTCCGCGTTTTATTGGACCATATCGATTTGAGAGAGTTGGGAAAGTTGCTTATCGGGTGGCTTTGCCACCTAATCTTGCTAACTTTGCATGATGTATTCCATGTGTCTCGATTGCGGAGTATGTGCGGACCCGTCTCATGTAGTGCGGATGGATGATGTAGAGTGAGGAGAACCTTACGGTGGAGACTATGCCGGTTAGGATTGAGGACCGTGAGGTAAAGGTCTTGAGAGGCAAGGAGATCAATTTGGTGAAGGTAGTGTGGTTAGGAGCAGTGGGTGAAAGCATAACTTGGGAGTTGGAGAGTAAGATGAGGGAGGCCTATCCGGAGTTGTTCGATTCAGGTAATTTCGAGGACGAAATTCTTTAAGTGGGGGAGAGTTGTAACGCCCAAAATAATTTAATTATTTATCTAATTAAGTTATTTAAGGCTTGCAACATTTAATTAAATTAATTAATTAAGTTGGGTTTATTTTATCAAAAAGGGAGTCTAGTTTATTTAAGTGGAATGATGGAGTTAGAATTCATTTTTATTTTACTTCCAGGGAGTATGCGAATAAGTGAAAGAGTGGTGCAAATAAGGGCCCAAGTCAGCAATGACCCAAGCCCATGGCCTAAAACCCCAAAACCCTACACAAAGTCACATAACCCTCATTTGAAGAAAGAAAGCCAACGAAAGGAATAGAGAAGGGGAGGGCAGCAGCTGGCGTGAAAGAGGAGGAGGAAAGGTGAGGACTTTTCCTTTGATTCTTGGTGGGTAAGTGAGATTTTGGTCTCAATCTTCCCCATTTCTTTTCCCATTCCATTTCCTTAAGTTTCCTAAGCTCATTCCTTGCCTTTTGATTTTCATGGATACCCAAAGGAAGAGTACCCACGTTTTCAGCTTGTAGTAGGTGAAAGGAGGAAACTTTTCTCAAGTCTTGTGTTGGTAAGTGAAGGCCTTGGTCCTAATCATCCTCATTTCCTTTCCTTGTTTCATTTCTATGAGTTCCATAGACTTATTCTCATTATTTCGAATTTCCATTGTCACCGAGCAAGGTAACATTTTGTTTTGAAATTTGGAAATCAAAGTGGGAGTCTTGTTTTGTTGATTCTTGGTGGTTTATTTGAAGCTTTGACTCATAAAAGGTTAGGGGACTCTCCAATACATTTATGATAATTTGTAGGATATGTATTATAGGTAGAATAGCTCTAGGAATGACTTGTTGTGTGAACTTGATTGATGATTATTGTGTTGATTTCATGATTGTTTGTTGTGTTTATTTGATTTTGGTGACATGGTATGACATGCTGTTTGTGCGTTGAGTGTCTTGTTGGAGCGATGGTGAGTATTGTGGGCTTGCGGAAGTGGCGGCTAAGGTGTGCGTGTGAGTGCGCGTGTCTTAGCCGAAATTGGGGCGGCGACGAAGTGGGGTGTCTTAGCCGAGTTGGGCGACGAAGTGGGGTGTCTTAGCCGAAATGGGCGGCGGAGTGGGGCGCCCGGCGGCGACCACGGTGCGCGCAATGTGGTATTGAGTGTGGTAAGAGGTGCGTCGATCGTGATGTGGTGGCGTAAAGGTGTGCGTAAGGTGCGTCGTGAGCTTAGCATGCATTGCGTGATGTGCGTGTAGTGCGCGGTAAGGGGCCGAGGTGGAGGTTTTGAGAGGCGCCGAGCATGGCGGCCCATGCGCTGTGTGTGCGAGAATGGGTGGCGTGTGTGCGTGTGTCACTAGCCGAGTGTGTCGGCGTGTGAGGCGCCAAGGAAGGCGGCCCGATCTGTTGGTGTAGTGCATGCGTGCGTTGTGTGCCGAGATGGATGAGCGGCGTGTGCATGTGTGAGTGTGAGTGCGCCGATGGGCGTGATGTGCGCGGATGGGGCGAGTGCGAGTGCGTTGTGTCTTGAGGTGTTGTGTGGTGCCGAGGGTGCTTAAGTGTCTTAGAGGTGCTTATGTGGGACGAGTCTTTGTGTGTGTGTGTTGCGCTAAGTGGGGCGCCAAAGTGGGCGCCCGCTTGGCACCTAGGTGCCCAAAATGCGTCTAAGTGATGGTTTAGTCCCTAATAATTAATTTAATCCTTGGCGTGACTAAATGGTCCCTAATAATTAAATTAATCCTTGGCGTGACAAAATAATCCCTTAGAGTCCAATTAATCCCAATAGGTTAATATAAGTCCCTAAAATACTAAATTAATCATAACGTGCCAAAATAATCCCTTGAGTATAAAATTAACCCTTGGTGGTCAAAATAGTCCTTAAGTGTAGAAAAGGTCCTTATGGAGTGGTTGGGCTTTTAAGTGAGAAGTAACTTAACAATTGATGAGGTAGTAGTCAACAATTGATGAGGTGGTGATTAACAATTGATGAGGTGGTGATTAACAATTGATGAGGTGGTGATTAACAATTGATGAGGTGGTGGTTAACAATTGATGGGGTGGTGTTAATAATTGATGTAATGTGCTTATTGCGGTGTGATTGCATTGTCATAATGTCACATAAATCATATGCATGGCCGGCCAAGCAGTTGATGAGTGGCTTCGGCCAAGCGGTTGATGAGTTACGGAAGCGGGGTTTTGAGGTGAGTATGGATCCACATGCATATTGCATACATGCATACAATCATGCATCCCTTGGATTCCCATTGATGCTTAATTAATCCTTGTTGTGACTTGTTGATGTTCTGATTGAATGATGAATGCTTAATTGTTATGGATTGTTGTTACTAGATGTTTTCCGAATATGATGCGTATCTTACTTGTTATTATTTATGTAAAGAGACTCACCTAGCATCTTTTTATGTTGCTGCTCTCTCGTGGCGACATGCGGTGAATCTGAGTGAAGATACCTAGACTTTTGGGGGTTGAGTCGGCTCTGATCTAGTAACACCCGGGATTGGGGTCTTAGTATTGCTATTTTATGTTTTGGACTAAACTGATTTAAATTGTATAATGAGGGTGTTGAACTTAATTTATTTTCCGTTGCTGTGAACTATTTTTGGATGATTGTAAACATTAAAAGCGAGGTTTTAGGGTCTTATCCCATGTGACCATGATATGCGGTTTACGCACTAGATGCGTTTGAATTTTTAAATATGTTTTGTGATGTTTTGTTAAATGTACCACCCTCTTTGAGGTGCGTGGACAAATTTTGAAAAACTCTGATTTTTATTAGTTTAATTAATATTAAATAGAGGGGGTGTTACATATAACGTTAGCATTAGGTTATCTTTGAAGCTCATTTATCCTTCCCTCATTTTGCGCGCATGAATAGAGCATCTAGAGAGAAAGTGAATTTCAGCCATGGGAGGGGGAGAGAGAGAAGGAAGAGGGAAGAGAGAGAGGAGGTGGTGGCGTGGGGACGGGGAGCCGGCGGTGAGGGGGACCTAAACGGGGGGCGTTCGCGAGGTGGAAGAAAGGCGGCGGCGGAGTTCGCGGCGGTCCGACGGTGAGAAATTTGCCGGAGAAGGCGAAGCTCACGGTGGCTACGTGGCGGTGACTTTCGAGTTTGTTTTAGCGTTTTTTCTCTTATATTTCTCCTCTCTTCTACCCCATTTCCTTCTGGCTTGGCTGTGTTTACTTGCTGTGTTTTTCTTTGACCCAAAAAAACATCATCTGATTTTAAACTAGTATGAACTTGTATTTAAATTAATTCTGTTTCGTTTTGTTTTTTTGTTTTTTGAGTCCCTAATCCAAGACTGAAGCACTTTCGTTGTATCACAGATCTAACCCACCCTTACAAGAAAGATAAAACAACACAAACTGATCTCTGTTTATCCATTCATATCAGACCACACAGAATATACGTATTTTTCGACCTAAACTATAAAAAAAAAAATTGCTCACCAACCTGGATCTGATTCCTTCAGCAAAGAAATGACGAGATCTGTTAAACGTGACTACCTCTAAGTCTGACTGTGGCTCTGTTGTTGCTGCGGACCTATGCTCCTTCTTGTTTCTCAACAGAAAATTCAGATCTAGAGTCTCTGTGATTAGGGTTTCAATGCAAAACTCTAATCTTTTGTTTTAGGGTGATTTTAAAGTCTGCTGCTTGATGTTGGTGACCCATGAGTATCCTTTTTATACTAAAAAATAGGTCGAGAATATTTAATTTGATCTTTTGGGCTTTGGTGACTTTGATTTTTTCTTTTTGGATCTGCGACCCAAATTAGCGGTTGGAGAAGCGGTGAAAAAAAAAGCCGATTGCACCTCTGTATATTTTTTTCGCATTTTTCTATTATTTTCTGTTTGTTTTATCCTTTTATTTTTGGACAATCTGTAAATATTTTTGAAATTTGGTTGTAATGATTTTATTCATGATATATTTTATTTTATCATTTTACGACTCGATCACAAGCGCAACATAGGTCGGATCGGGCCCAACGGATGATAAGAATCGTAAACTAGGCACAAAATGAATTCATAAGCCCAACTACGTCTAAAGCCCGAACTCGATCTAATGATAACTCGTGTTAGGCCCGTGAGTGCGTCTAGGCTCAAACTTGTGAGTGTAGGTCCAATTTTAGTCAAAGAGCACCTAATAAGCGGATTAAAGTGTAACGACTTGCTCAAGCGAGAAGACTCTAAACAATCAGAGTTCTGAGAACATCAATTTAAATAAGCGAGAAACACTTTATTAATTGGATCATTGAACACGGACCTAAGAAGCGAGAGATGCAATAACTAATCTTGTACCTGTGCGTTTGCCGTGCACGAGTGTAGAAAACTAAACTTCGACACTGATTAAAATTGGGTGTTCACATATATTGTACCCACAGCACTTACACAGTCCATATACAGCAACTTCTACAACATCTACACTATGTATACATATACATATATATATCACCATCCACACCGTATGAATATCACACTATTCACATTTTATAATAACATGAGTATCACACCGTCACATCACACCCAACAATATTATCAAATGATGTGTATGCATGTATGAGGTGCAAAATGCATGTGGTACCATTATCACGGACCATGAACCTCATCATTACTTATTATACTTCACGGCCGCGTAGAAAGAAAACACCGGACGCGACCTTTACAATATATCGTCGCGACCGCAGCCGAATGTATGCATGTGACTCATGAACACACACATCATCAAAATCATTTGTACACCAAGACCGCGGCCCACCATTCATCATTTTCACCAATAAATTGAGTCCCCATGACTCGGCCTCATGGCTTTGGCCCCATGGCCCATGCCCATGGCATCATCATTATTACATTTATTTACTAGCTCATCACTATTTATGTCCCAAGGACTAAACACAACCAGAGGACTAAATCCTCACTCGGGGACCTAAACCACCACTTTAGGACCAATTCAACACTTAGGGACCAAAACCACACCCTTAGGACTAAAGCTGTCACCTAGGGACCGAGAACACGCACATCAATGACCAACACATCACCTAAGGACTAAAATAGCACTTAGGGACCAAAACTGCACTTCCAGGACCAAAACATCACTTAAAGGACCAAACCAACACTTAAAAGGACCACAACAACACTTAAAGGATCAAAACGACTCCATCGGGACTACAACAAACACCTAAGGACTAAAACAACTCCATCAGGACTACAACAACACCTAAGACTTTCAAAAGAGGAACCGATTCCTAGCTTCTTGTTTAAAAAGGAGGAATCGATTCATAGCTTATGTTCTTAAAGGAGGGAATCGATTCCTATCTCAAGTTTTAAAGGAGGAAATCGATTCTAACTCATGTTTTGAAAGGAGGAATCGATTCTATCTCAAGTTTTAAAGGAGGAAATCGATTCTAACTCATGTTTTAAGAGGAAATCGATTCTAACTCATGTTTTGAAAGGAGGAAATCGATTCTATCTCATGTTTTAAAGGAGGAAATCGATTTCTGGCTTCTTGTTAGAGCACAGAATCGATTTCCAAGCTTCAGAGAAACAATCGATTCTTCTATTGGTTTTAAACTTCACAATTACAAACATCACTATTCAGAATCATCCAGATACACATTCTAGCAAACAATTCACATGATTCACACATTCAAACATACCTCTCATACCTCATACAATTTCCAAATTCAAATCATAATTCAAATTCAACACACATTCAATCATAATTCAAATTCAACAATAGAATTATAAGAGAAATGGTATAAATTCTAACCCTTACATATAACTCATTCTAAGCCCTATGATAAGGTAAGACCACCACTTACCTTAAGTTTTTCGAAGATGATGATCCTTCTACGTGAACAAGAAGTAACCACAAAGAACAACTCTTCTTCTCCTCTTCTCTCGTGTGCGCTCTCTCCTCTCTCTTCTCTTCTTACGTTTCTATTTCTTTCGTTTTCTTTCTTTCTTCTTTTTGCCAGAATCAGGCGCAAGTCTCCAACCCCAGCACCTTAGGAGCCTAAGTCTCGGGCTTGGGCTTCTTGGGCCAACCTTACCACCCCGGAATTACCGGCACCACCTCCTTCATTTTAAAAATACAACCATATATTAATATTTAAATATACAATATTAATGCAACACTTAAATAATTCAATTAAATAATTAATTAAATTATTTTGGGTGTTACAACTCTCCCCCACTTAGGAAATTTCGTCCTCGAAATTCTTACATTCAAATGACTCTGGATAAGACTCCCGCGTCTTATTCTCCAGCTCCCAAGTCATGCTCTCACCGGCTCCAGCGGACTACCTTGACCAATGCAATGTCCTTCCCTCTCAGCACCTTCACTTCTCTATCATCAATCCTCACTGGCATAGTCTCCACAGTGAGATTCTCACGTACCTCGACATCATCCATGTGAATCACATGAGACGGGTCTGGAATATACTTCTGAAGCTGTGACACGTGAAACACGTCGTGCAAGTTCGAAAGATTAGGTGGCAGAGCCACCCTATAAGCAACCTTTCCAACCTCTCGGTGATGCAGTGCGGTCCAATAAACCTAGGAGTCAACTTCTTTGCTTTCAGTGCACGCCCAACACCAGTCATAGGCGTGACCCTCAACAAAACATGCTCACCAGCCTGAAATTCCAAGTCTTTCCTCCTCTTATCATGGTAACTCTTCTGCCGACTCTGAGACTCTTTCATTTTCTCCCTGATCATCTTTACCTTCTATGTAGTCTCCCTAACCAATTCGGTCCAAGAACAACACTCTCACGGACTCATGCCAACACAACGAGTCCTACACCTCCGACCATACAAATTGCCTCAAAGGGAGCCATCCACATATACTCGAATGGTAGCTTTGTTGTTGTAAGTGAACTCAATCAGTGGGAGATGTGTATCCCACGCACCTCCCTGCTCTAGAACACATGCTCTCAGTAAGTCCTCCAATGACTGGATGGTTCTCTCTGTCTGTCCATCAGTCTGAGGATGATAAGCTGAACTCAACCTTAATCTGGACCCCAATGCCTCCTGCAGACTCTTCCAAAAATCAGAAGTGAACCTTGGGTCTCTATCAGACACAATACTCTTCGGGACCCCGTGCAGCTTCACAATCACCTGAACATAAATCTTAGCCAACTTTGGCACGGGATAGGTGATGTTGATAGGAATGAAATGAAGCGGACTTGGTCAACCTATCCACAATCACCCAAATGGTGTCAAACCTCTCACGATGTTTTTGGCCAACCCCGTCACAAAGTCCATGGAAATCTTGTCCCCACTTCCATTCTGGAATCTCTAAAGGTTGCATCAGCCCCGCATCTCACGTGCTCAATCTTTGACTTCACGGCAAGTCAAACATGCATATACAAATTGTGCTACATCCCTCTTCATACCAGGCCACCAAAACAATTTCTTGAGATCATGGTACATTTTAGTAGCACCGGATGAATGCTTAACTTTGCTCTCTATGGCTCTCCTCAAGTATCATCTTCTTATTTCGGCATCATCGGGAACACAAATTACGTCACTGAATCTCAACACACCACAGGAATCAACACAGTAATCCCCATCCACGGCTGATCACCGTACCAACAAATCAACCAGTTTCACATCCAACTTCTGGGCGTCCCTGACGCTAACCAAGAAGTCATTCTCAATCCTCAGCATACCCAATCTGACACTCTGGGGTGTCACTTCACAAACTAGACTCAGATCACGGAATTGCTCAATCAACTCCAATTCCTCACCATCATAGTGACATATGTAAAGTTTTCCGACTTAAAGCATCGGCCACAACATTAGCTTTGCGGGATGATAGTTCAAGCCAAAATCATAATCTTTCAAATAGACTCTAACCAACGCCTCGCCTCGTATTCGGCTCATTACGGTCAAACAAGTACCTCGAACTCTTGTGATCACCGAACACCTCGAATGCGGTACCATAGAGATAGTGCCTCCAAATCTTCAACACAAAAACAATAGCAGCTAGCTCCAAATCATGAGTAGGATAGTTCTTCTCATGTGTCCTCAACTGTCTGGACGCATAAGCAACTACCTTCCCATCCTGCATCAATACACCTCCCAAACCCATCTTGGAAGCATCACAGTATACAACAAAAGGTTGATCCGACACAGGCAACACCAACACTGGAGATGTTGTCAACCTCCTCTTCAACTCTTGGAAGCTCTCTTCACACTTTGCATCCCACACAAAAGCTCTTCCCTTACAAGTCAATTGGGTCAACGGAAGGGCTAGCTTAGAGAACCCTTCAATAAACCTTACGTAGTAACCACCAACCCCAAGAAACTTGATTTGATTCTGGACTTTGGGCTCTCCCACTTCGCAACAACGCATCGACCTTGGTGGGTCCACGGCTATACCATCACCAGAAATAATGTGACCCAAGAAGCTCACCTCACGCAACCAGAACTCACATTTGGATAACTTAGCATAAAGCTTCTTCTCTTTCAGCACCTCTAGCACCAATCTCAAGTGCTCTGCATGCTCCTCCTCGGACTTAGAGTACACCAGGATATCATCAATAAAAACAACCACAAACCGATCCAAGTAGCTATGGAAGATCCGATTCATGTACTCCATAAACACCCTGGTGCATTAGTGACACCAAGCGGCATTACAGTACTCATAGTGTCCATACCTCGTTACGAGCATTTGTCTTACGAATGTCTTCATCTCTTACCTTAATCGGTGATACCACGACCTCAAATCAATTTTGCTAAAAACCTTAGCACCCACGGTGATCCATCGGATCGTCAATCCTCGGGAGAGGATACTTATTCTTGATAGTTACCTTGTTCACCGCACAGTAATCCACACCTGCACGCATACTTCCATCCTTCTTCTTCACTAACTGAGTAGGGCTCCCCATGGTGACACACTAGGCCTCACAAACTTCTTCTCAAGTAGCTCTTCCAAGTGCTTCTTTAGTTCAGACAACTCAGAAGCTGACATCCGGTACGGTGCCATAGACACAGGCCTAGTACCAGGCACAAGCTCAATCCCAAACTCAACCTCCTCTCGGTGGCACACTAGGAATCTCATCAGAAACACTTCGGTGAACTCACACACCACCCGCAACCCATCAACTACAACTGGTTCTCTGCCGGACATAGAGGCCATCAAAGCAAACGGTGACCACCCTCTTTCATTACCTCACGCAATTGATCGGCAGACATCAAAGTAGACTCTTCCTCTTACGGAGGAAGGAAACTCACAACTTCTTTGAAATGGTTGATGTGCACGTGGTTATCTACTAACGAGTCCATACCCAGAATCACATCCAACCCACCCAATGGTAGACAAATAAGGTCAACCAGAAAATCTCTGCCGAAGACTGACATAGGACACCTAGCACACATTAGAGAAGTAGTTACCGAACCCTTAGCTGGAGTGTCGATAGCCATCCCCCTCTCCATAGTAGACAATACTAAATTCAACTTTTCAGCACAGACAGAAGCAATAAAGGAGTGCGTAGCACCCGTGTCAACAATAGCAACTAAAGGTGTACCATAAATAAAGCAAGTACCTCTGATCTCATTAGGTCCCTCTGAACCTGCTAGTGCAAAAACTCTCCCAGTGGACCTCTCCTTCTTTGGCTTAGTGCATTTGGAACTAATTAAAATGACCATCTTCACCACAATTGTAACACACTGCTTCCTTGCGGTCACAATCAGCTGCCATGTGACCATCCTTCCGGCAACAGAAACATGCTTTTACCCCAGTCTTGCACTCAAAACTCTTGTGACCCGGCTTGCCACACTTGAAGCACACAATGTCAATAGGAGCATCTCCCCCACTTGGCTTCTTGCCCTCAGCAGACCTCTTACCCTCAGCGGACCTGCTACCACCAGCATACCTGCTACCACCAGCATACCTCTATTTACCCCTGTCAGCAGATGTCTCATATGGCTTACCCCTGTTTTGGAACTTACCCCTCTGGTCTCTCATGACTCTAGAGCGGGCATTGCTGTCCTCCTCATAGATCCTATAGCACTCAACCAAATCAGCGAACACCCTGATTTTCTGATACCCAATGGCTTGCTTGATATCAGCTCTCAACCCATTCTCAAATTTAATGCACTTTGAGAATTCAGAACCAGCCTCATAATAATGGGGATAGAACTTAGGCAGCTCCGTGAACTTAGCAGCATACTCTGTAACAGACATACTTCCCTGCCTCAGCTCAAGGAACTCCATCTCTTTCTTTCCCCTGACATCCTCTGGAAAATACTTCCTCAGGAACTCCCTTCGGAACACAGCCCAAGTAACCTCCTCATGCGCAGCCCCTAACCTCTCACTGGTCTCCAACCACGGTCCATCGGCCTTCTCAGCTAGAGTGTGAGTACCATACCTGACTTTCTGCTCATCATTGCAGTCCATCACTCTGAAGATTCTCTCAATCTCCTTCAACCATGCCAAAGCACCATCTGGATTGTACCTCCCCTTGAAGGTAGGAGGGTTCTCCCTCTGAAAGGTAGCCAGGCTACGGGTCCCAACATTCTCACCAACATTCTGCTGGTTCCCCATAACCTGCGCTATGGCTTGCAAAGCCTCAGCAATGGCAGCATCAACTCTCCTGGCCATATCAACCTAGCACTGCAACATAAACAACCATTCAGAACTAATTCAATACACCTAATTGTCATACACAATATGACAGACATACACACTTGGCCGGACAGACCGAACTTTTGCTCTGATACCACTAATGTAACACCCCGTTTCTACCCGGCAATTTCATAATAAAAATATCAGAGTTTAAAAATTATTTATTTGAATTCATCCAAACGGGATGCTACACTCGCTTCATTTACAACAACGACAATATAAACCAATTCATCTTATAAGACAAAACAATACGTAACACCACACATATGGGATGGAATCCTCAAAAACTCATTAATATAGTTCACATAATGGAACTTATTAAATCTCGCAGCGGAATGAAATTAATCTCAGTAAACCAATTCACAGTCTCAACAATAAGGTATTATTCTCAAATAAAAATAGTTCAACAGTGAACAAACAAAACAACTAGAAAAATCTAAGCCCATCCCCTAGGTGCTACGTGTCAGAGCAGACCGACTCGGGATGTGAAGGAAATAAGTCTTCACTCATGGTTACCTGTGGTAATAAACAACATAAGGGGTGAGTCTCAAACCACATAATAAAACTTATAATAAGTAATATGCTAGAATATAGGACTACACCCATCACAGCAACACTCTTATATTTTATTTATATATAATCATATACAATGACTATCACTATATATATATATATATATATATATATATATATATATATATATATATATATATATATATATATCTAAAACTCTCAACAATATATATATATATTTATTTACATATATATATTGTACCCACGGCACTTACACAGTCCATATACAGCAACTTCTACAACATCTACACTATGTATACATATACATATATATATATCACCATCCACACCGTATGAATATCACACTATTCACATTTTATAATAACATGAGTATCACACCGTCACATCACACCCAACAATATTATCAAATGATGTGTATGCATGTATGAGGTGCAAAATGCATGTGGTACCATTATCACCAGACCGCAGCCTCATCATTACTTATTATACTTCACGACCGCAGCCGAAAGAAAACACCAGACCGCAGCCTTTACAATATATCGTCGCGACCGCAACCGAATGTATGCATATGACTCATGAACACACACATCATCAAAATCATTTGTACACCAAGACCGCAGCCCACCATTCATCATTTTCACCAATAAATTGAGTCCCCATGACTCTGGCCTCATGGCCTGGCCCCCATGGCCCATGTCCCATGGCATCATCATTATTACATTTATTTACTAGCTCATCACTATTCATGTCCCAAGGACTAAACACAACCAGAGGACTAAATCCTCACTCAGGGACCTAAACCACCCTTTAGGACCAATTCAACACTTAGGGACCAAAACCACACCCTTAGGACTAAATCATCACCTAGGGACCGAACACGCACATCAATGACCAACACATCACCTAAGGACTAAAATAGCACTTAGGGACCAAAACTGCACTTCCAGGACCAAAAATTCACTTAAAGGACCAAACCAACACTTAAAAGGACCACAACAACACTTAAAGGATCAAAACGACTCCATCGGGACTACAACAGCACCTAAGGACTAAAACAACTCCATCAGGACTACAACAACACCTAAGACTTTCAAAAGAGGAACCGATTCCTAGCTTCTTGTTTAAAAAGGAGGAATCGATTCATAGCTTATGTTCTTAAAGGAGGGAATCGATTCCTATCTCAAGTTTTAAAGGAGGAAATCGATTCTAACTCATGTTTTGAAAGGAGGGAATCGATTCCTATCTCAAGTTTTAAAGGAGGAAATCGATTCTAACTCATGTTTTAAAGGAGGAAATCAATTCTAACTCATGTTTTGAAAGGAGGAAATCGATTCTATCTCATGTTTTAAAGGAGGAAATCGATTTCTGGCTTCTTGTTAGAGCACATAATCGATTTCCAAGCTTCAGAGAAACAATCGATTCTTCTATTGGTTTTAAACTTCACAATTACAAACATCACTATTCAGAATCATCCAGATACACATTCTAGCAAACAATTCACATGATTCACACATTCAAACATACCTCTCATACCTCATACAATTTCCAGTAAAACCCATAGAGACAATCAATCAACACACATTCAATCATAATTCAAATTCAACAATAGAATTATAAGAGAAATGGTATAAATTCTAACCCTTACATATAACTCATTCTAAGCCCTATTATAAGGTAAGACCCACCCTTACCTTAAGTTTTTCGAAGATGATGATCCTTCTACGTGAACACCGAAGTAACCACAGCAACAACTCTTCTTCTCCTCTTCTCTCGTGTGCGCTCTCTCCTCTCTCTTCTCTTCTTACGTTTCTATTTCTTTCGTTTTCTTTCTTTCTTCTTTTTGCCAGAATCAGGAGCAAGTCTCCAACCCCACCTTAGACCTTAGCCTAAGTCCCGGCTTGGGCTTCTTGGCCAACCTTACCACCCTCTGAATTACTGGCACCACCTCCTTCATTTTAAAAATACAACCATATATTAATATTTAAATATACAATATTAATGCAACACTTAAATAATTCAATTAAATAATTAATTAAATTATTTTGGGTGTTACAGCAGCAACCGCCGCTACTTGACCGCCGTAATTCACCGAGAATAACGTAGTGACTGAGGTGCTCCGATGTTCCATTGACAGTAGTCGGGGTATCTAGCTTTCCTCATAGAACAAAAGTCGCTAACTACTTTGTGTAGAAAGTTCATCCTACAAGAAACCCATGTGCACGCGTTAGTATCACCTATGTACTTAATTAAATTGATTACTTGAAACTTCTTACTTACATTCCTTGATTCAATTGAAGTCGACTCTTTGTTTACACCAGACTCGATCCCTATTGATGGGCAGACTTCCATAATTCATGTCGTTGAAAGATACAGTCTCCACCTCCAAGGGTCCACACACCACTTATAGAGAAAGACGTAAGTTTAAGTTACACTTTGCCGGTGCACATTTCCATGAGAAAAATTTAAATACATAAAAGGACTTTATTTGAGAACACCATTTCATTTCTTGCGTCCTAGATAGCCCAAAAAACAACAAGTTAAATGATATTCTAGACCTTCTTATTGTGAGACCGGTTCTCACCACTATAGAAGATAAATAATACAATAGGGATGTCCAACAATAATGACATCACCATTTCAAGCCAGTTAAACACTGAGTACCATAGTCGAGAGAAAAAAATCAAAAAAGTGTCTCTCCGTCTTTTGATGATCCCCATAAGGATCCAAAAAGTAGGTTCAACATCAAGAATGACCCTCCTTTGGAGTAGATTAATACAACATGGGAGCCTATGCGCAAATAAATGCCATGTAAGGGCGAACATATTAGGATAGGCAGTGCAAAACTTGGCGAACATATTAGGATTAGGCAGTGCAAAACTTTCTCACTATTTATCAAGAGCATAGACCCCTAAAGGCAGCCTCTGGTTCAATATGGGCTATTGAAGAGCAGTAACTCATATATTGATTTAACAAAGTAGATCGCCTTATTGCCAGTCTCTGAAGTCCTATCGAAGTAATAATTATGACATTTGAGAGGAGAGCGAGAAGGTCCCCCAAATAAAGAATTCCCCGCCCCAATAGAAATCCCACTCCCAAAACCAACCCTTTCCAAGCCTCCACATCCACCAGTTTACCATGAAATTAAGCTTATTTTTGTAGTTATTATAAATTAAAAATATTAATTGTAATAATAATGCATTTTGTTGGTTTTCTTTACCTTGTTATTGGCATACAATATTTATCAATGATTAATATACGTCGGAAAACATGACTGACCACGTTTATACTCGATTTTGTCAATTCGTGTAATTCTCCCCTCCAACAAAGTTTTTGCCATATCTAATATTTACACTCGATATCTTAGATTAGAATCCAAACTTAATTGTCACTCGTACCAACCTTCATCGGTAATCAATCCTCTAAATTTTGTCTGTTTTATGTTTTTCTCAAAAGCAAAAGGGACTATCAGAATGGAACTTTCGACCTAGCAGACTAGGCAGTCAAGACCACAGTAAAGTGAACTTTCTGACAGTCACATGCCATAACATAGTTGCAATTGTACGGATTTATTTAAAATAATGTTTACCGCAATGGAAAGCCCTCGAACCTCTCAAGAAGACCGACATTCATGCAGGCCAAGAAAATACGTTGATAGAGTTCATGGTACTATTATAACTAGTGGGAACAGCAAATTCAATTAGATTTATGATAAATATGCACAACACGTCTTGCTTTCATGTCACATTCAAGAAAGACTTGCTGTTTTCAAAGCCTAGCACATGGAACTTGCATGGTTCATGAAACACCAGGACATGCAGTACTTAGTTCAAGAAAGGTAAGCTTTGTCCAAATGTAGCCTCCCAAATGTGAAAACAAACACCAAACCTCTAATGAGTTTCCTAATCAAGGATACTTTTTTTTTATCAGCTAATGAAAGATATTTTGGTCCCAAATATAAGAAACTATTATGGTTTTTATTGTATATTTAATGTTTAAATACCAATTTTACCCTCATTGAATGCTTTGTCTTTTCAATTTCCAAGGTGAGTGGAAGTAGTGTTCATAAATTTGACTTGAGTGGAGTTATTTTAGTTGAGGGTATTTTGGAGACTTTACTTAAAAAAAATGCAAGAATTAAATGAGTTCATTAGTAGTGATAATTTTTTTATTTTCTTCTTATAATAGGGACTGGAGGGAGTACTTGTTATGACATAAATTTAAAATTTAATTGTAGTCTCGGGGATAGAAGGATACTGTGTAAAATATAGGGATAGAAGGAATTCTATCCATTCCCTTCGTCTCATGGATAGTTGGGTCGAGGGTGTGGCTAGCATTTAGGCTGAGGTGGTGCACTACTTCTCCAATCACTTCTCAGAGGATGCTTGGTGTCGTCCCACACTTGATGGGATCCAATTCCCTCTCCTCTCCAGTTTGGAGAACTCTCAGCTCACTGCTGAATTCTCCATGGCTGAGATTGAGGGTGTAGGTGCTTCGTCTGATGGTAACTAGAGCCCAGGTCCTGATGGTTTCAACTTTAATTTCATTAAAACCTTTTGGGATTTGAAGAGAGTTGAGGTTGGGGTTCTTTTTCAAGAATTATTTGTCAATGCCAAGTTACCCCAGAGCTTCAGTTCGTATTTTCTTACACTCATCCCCAAGGTCCGTAGCCCTTCCGACTAGGGGAACTTTAGGACTATCTCTCTCTTAGGGTGCCTTCATAAACTGGTGGCTAAGGTTCTAGAAGTAAGACTCGCCTCAGTGATGGACACACTTATCTCGCCAACACAATCCGCTTTCCTTAAGGGGAGGGGATCGACTCATCGATGGTGTGGTGGCAATTAATGAGGTGGTCGACTATGCAAAGAAAAGGAAGAAGACGTGTTTGATTCTTAAAGTGGACTTCGAAAAGGATTACGATTCTGTTAGTTGGCTATTCTTAGATTACATGCTAGGCCGATTTGGGTTCTTAGAGACTTGGAGGAAGTGGATACAGGCGTGTGTGTTCACGGGCAGACTTTCAGTGCTTGTCAATGAAAGCCCAATAGAAGAGATCAACATACAACGTGGTTTGAAATAAGGTGACCCACTAGCCCCCTTCCTCTTTCTATTGGTTGTAAGGGGTATTAGCGGTCTAGTTAAGAGTGCTTTGTCTTTGGGGATCTATCAGGGGTTTCAGGTGGGGTCCTCAGGATTTATAGTGTCTCATCTCCAGTATGTGGATGATACCCTATTCATAGGGGAGCCTTCTGTAGGGAATCTATGGGCCATGAACTTGATATTTAGGTGCTTTGAATTGGTGTCTGGTCTCAAGGTGAATTTTTCAAAAAGTAGCCTCATTGGGGTGAATGTTGGCGCCAACTTCTTAGCATTTGCGGAAGGCTTTCTTCATTGCAAATTGGCCTCCTTGTCGTTCCAATATCTTGGCATCCCGGTCGGTGCAAACCCTCGTCGAGTGACTACTTGGGCGCCCCAATTGGATAATTTGCGGTGTAGACTAGCTTCGTGGAAGGATAGGTATATCATCCTCGGTGGCATGAAAATTCCTAATAAGGTTTGGAAGTCGATCGTTCACATCCAAAGGTAATTCCTTTGGGGGGAAAAGGGGGGAGGAAAATTGCCTGGGTTAAGTGGTTAGAGGTGTGTAACTGTAAGCCTAAAGTAGAAGGAGGTCTTGGGGTGAAGAACCTTAACTTATTTAACTTGAGTCTGCTTGGGAAATGGCGTTGGAGGCTTTTGGACGGTACAACTGCCTTTTGGAAGGATGTCCTTCTTGCAAAGTATGGTGTGCGTTTGTGGGGACAAGACCAACTTAGATGATGTGGGGCATCGAATAAAGTTTCTATGTGGTGGCAAGATATTTGTAGACTAGTGAATTTAAAGGGCATTGGGGATGATTGGTTTCACGAGTCACTTGTGCGGAAGGTGTGTGATGGGAACTCCACTTCCTTCTTGCAGGATACGTGTGTAACGCCCCAAATTTTATTAGAAATTATTTGGAGTTGATTTGATAGGGTAGTAGACCAAATTGGAGAGTTTTTGGCATAGGGACCATGTTGAGAAGGACTAAAATTGATGTTAGAAATACTTAATATATGATTATTATTATTATTATTAATATTATTATTATTATTATTATTAAAAAACAAGTTTCTAGGGAAAACCAAAGTGGGTATGGGAGGGAGGAAAAGTAGGAGGAAAAGTAGCGTATGGTTGGGAATTAAAAATCAAATTAAAAAGGGTTAGAGTGTTGATGTTCATTTAAAAGGAATCAAAAATAGAAAGAGGAGAGAAAGAGAGAGTGTGAGTCGAAATAGAGAGAGAAAAGAGAAGAGAAGAGGAGAAAGAAAGAGTGTGACGGCGGTGAGAAGGAGAGGGAAAGGAAGAAGAGCGTGTTGCGGTGTTTTTAAGTGCGTGATCATCTTCTTCGTGCTAGGAGCTTACGTATTTGAGGTAAGGGTGGGTTTAACGTTGATAATGGGTTTATGATGGGTGTATGGGTAGTTAGGGCTTGTAAAATCAATTTGTGTTGTGATTGTTATATGAGATAAAAAAATTGAATATTGAGTTGGGTGATTTGATGAGCTTTAGGATCGATTTCATGTTATGTGATGATGAGAATATGTGATGGAGTGATTGAGATTGAATTAGGATGTGAAGTATGTGGTGTTATAATTTATTTGAGTATTTGAGACTTATGTAGTAGTCAAATTGTTGGTTTATGATTGTGTGAATAAATACAATAAGTTTGTGAATAAATTGAGAAATGTGGGATTGTGTGTTTGAGATGTGAAGAATGGTATGTTTTGTATGCTATTGCTGTTTGTCAAAAAAAAAGGTTGCTGTGCTGTTTTTTAAAAAATAAGGTGCTGTTGCTATTTTTAAAAATAAGGTTGTTGTTGCTGTTTGTCAAAAAATAAAGTGCTGTTACTGTTTTTTGTAAATTAGATATCTTTCGAACCGGGAACCCGATTGAGGTTTTCTAAAATGCGTTGGAAAGCTTATTCAGAGGCCTAACTGAATATTCTACTTTTAAGGCAAAATAAACCGTTTATTGTTGCTGTCTTGCTGTTTTTAATTGTCATATGAGCTGCTCTTTTATAAAAATAAATGTTGCTGTCTTGCTGCTTTTATTTAGTATATGAGCTGCTGTTTTATAAAAATAAATTTGTGCCGTTGAACAGAAAATGAGATGTTGTTTTTATGTTATAAATGTGTTGTTTTGATGCTGTTATGCAATCAAATGTTGCTGTTTTTGGAACTGATTTGACTGCTGTATTGTTGGAGAAATGTGCTGCTGTTTTTACAAAAGAAATGCCTTGCTGTTTTTGTAAAGAATAAGTGTTGTTTTGCAATTTAATGTCACTATCCCCATGCTGTATTGTTGTTGTTTTATAATGGGATATGTTGCTCTCTTCTTGGAATAAATAGTGTTATTTTATAAGGGAACATGACTATTCTTTTCTTTGAACCATAATAGTGTTGTTTGCACTAGAGTAGGTGCTGTCGGTTGAAATAAAAGGTGTCGTTTTTTATGTTGTTAATGTTCTTTGTTTTTTTTGTCCTCCTTCTTCTTTGTTGTTGAGTATAAATAATGTTGTCTTACGTGTTGTCGTGCTACTGTTCTTGTGCTGTTGTTGGTGTTGTTTAGCACATACTTGTCGACGTATTTAGCATGTATTGCCACTATTTCTATGTTGTTCTGATGCCGTTTTACGAGGTAGTTGTGATACTACAACACGAGATATCTTATGAAGTGAATTATAAGGAGATACGACATTATAGTAGTTATTAATTAAAATTACGAGGTAGCTGTGATGCTACACCACGTGATATTTTATGAGGTGATTTATAATGAGATATGATATTATAGTATTTATTAATTAAATACTTTGAGTTGTGTGAGTAGTGCATGAGTCATGAGTCACATTGTCATATGCATTTCTTGGTGGTATAGGCTCCGGCCTCTTTGAGATTGTTCTTGGTGGTATAGGCTCCGGCCTCTTGAGATTGTTCTTGGTGGTATAGGCTTCGGCCTCTCGCCCGTCGTGGCTTAGTTGTGTTTGAGATCGGTACCGCATGCATATGCCCAGAGGGGTTGCATTGTTGCATAGTCCATACATAAATATATAACGTGTCTTGGTGTTGACTTTCTGTGTTACGAGTCGGTGTCTTGTGTGATGTTTTCGTTACGAGGTAGCTGTGATGCTACAATACGTGGTATCTTTATGAAGTGGGTTATAACGAGACATGATGATGTAATATCCATTAATTAAATAGTTTGAGTTTGCGTGGTGTTATGATGTATTGACTTCTGTGTTATCGTGATTTACCTGCTGCTTATATACTGCTATCATTTACCTATTATTTCTGTTAAGCTCACCCCTTCTGCTTGGAATGTTGCTCTTATGTGGCAACGCTGCAGGTGATCGTTAGTACTCGTGGAGGATTGCTAGGTGTAGTCTCCTTCTCGTTGGGTCTGTGTCAGCTCTGATGCGTAACACCGGGGAGGGTCGTAGTTACCGTTTTCCGAACTATTATCATTTATTTTTGGAGTTTTGGTTTAATGTTTAATTATTTTTGGAGGTGTTAAATGAGTTTGTGATTCCGCTGCTTAGAGATTAATTATTTATGTTTTTGAGGATTTATTTTAAATCAATTTGGAGTTTTATATGGTGAAAAATGTGACACCCTCGTGGTGACTCTGATAATTGCGCGTTTAAATTATAATTAGAAAAGGGGGTGTTACAACGTGGGCGGGGACTCAGTCCCTTGCTACGCTTTCCCAAGGCTCTACTCAGTATGCAACCAAAAGGATAGCAGTGTAGGGCAAATAGCAAGGTGGGTAGATGGGTCGCTAGTGTGGGGTTTTACTTGGAGGAGGACTCTCTTTATCTGGGAGGAGGGCCTCTTGGAGGATCTCTTACTTACCCTTCCTCACCTTCAACCTTCATTGGAGCAAGATGTGTGGCTTTGGATGAGACATCCTGAAGGGATTTACTCAGTTAGTTCGGCCTATACATTCTTATCAGCTAACACTAGTGGGGCATCCAGACTTTCGGATCATCAGATGACGGTGTTTCGTCTTCTCTGAAAGAGATTGGCACCCTCAAAGGTCGTTTACTTCTCTTGGCAATTGATTCTTGATAGGATTCCTTCTAGGGTGAATCTGTTTAGGAGGGTGTTATTAATAATGTCAGTGCTACCACATGTGTCTTTTGTGCTGGGTATCAGGAGTCTTCTATTCACTTGTTTCTCACGTGTGACTTTTCCCTCTCGATCTGGTATGCAATTGCTAAATGGGTGCGCTGGGTTTGGGTTGTACCTCGAGACCTCTCTCAGCTTTTCCTTCTGTTTTGTTCGTTTGGTTATGGAGCCAAGAGTAAACATCAATTGCCTTTGATATTGCATGCAGCGATCTAGGTTCTCTGGGAGGAGCGGAACAACCTTATCTTTGCAGGTACGCCAGCTGATGGTATCTGAATTCTGGAGCGGATTAAGGTTATGGCATGGAGATGGTTTCTAGCGAGAAGTGGAGTAACGCCCTGCCTTTTTGTGTATTTCTAAATAGTTTTCTCCATTTGTTTTGTTTTGTTTGTGCTTCTTTGTTTCGGTTTTTTTTTTTTGTCTCATTTGTATGGTTTTGGGTACCCCTTGTACCTCTTTATATTTATAATATAAGTTTGTCATTAAAAAAAATGTAGTCAAATTTAAATGTACGATACTTAACAGGGTTAAATATGTTTTTATTTTCTATAAAATTTGAAAATTTTGATTTTAATTCTTATATTTTTTATCCACTTTTAATACCTATATTTTCCTCTTCCAATGCTTTTAGTCCATCATGATGACTTTTAATCACGCTTTTTTTGAGTCTTTTATAGCGCTTTTAAGTACTACTAAAAGTTATGAAAGACTAAAAGCATATTAAAGAAACTGTAGAGAATTTTTATAAGAACTAAAAACATAATTTTCATAATTTATAGAGATTAAAAGCATATTTAACCCTAGTTAATACATTTAGAACACGAAAATAGTCGTGTACATCTTGTAGCGCTGGCAAAATGAACTCCGGCATTTGAATCTCACATAGCCTATTTTTTTTTATAAGAAATGTTAGTAAGGGAGAGGAGAATGTTAATTTCTCTTGTTTGAATCTGGGACCTCCTGCTTACACTCATTAAGTGCACTTATTCAGTATCCCTTATCTCACATAGCCTCACAGTAAGGATAGAAAAATGAGATTTCTATCGTATTGTGTGATAACCATAAGAAAGAGTGAATTTATAAAACTAAAAGTGTGTTTTATTTAAGCATTTAATGTGCGTATTTTAATTTTATATAAATGTTTGATTTAAATTTGATTTCTTTTTTTTTCTTTTCAGAAAAGACAAAAAGGGGCACACACATGCCTATGTACATCAAAAAAACCCAAATCGAAACCAAAAGTATTACACTACTAATATCTCAATAGGCCAATGCTTCTTACACACCCTGTAACACCCCCTTAGACATAACTACTATTTATGTTAATAAAATCAGAGTTTTCCAAATTTTTCCACGCACCACAAAGAGAGTGCTACATTTAATCAAAACACCTTAGATGATATCCAAAATAGTAATTAAAGTAAAACTCCTGAATATTAGTTAAAATAAGCTTCAGTAAATGATACATAGCACCAACATCGTCCGAGGACAAAATACTACAGCAGTGAGAACATTAACTTAACATCTTTGTTCAAATTTTAAAGGAAATAAATACAACTAAACATCCCCCCGGTGCTATGTATCAGAGCCGACTCGACCATACTAGAAGAAGGATCTCTAAACACCTTTAGTCACCGTCACCTGCAGGTTGCCGACATACGAGGCAACACGACGTAGTAGGGTGAGTCTCAATACATAGATAATAATAAATAAAACAAGAAACACAGTAGAATAGGCACACCCTACATACAGTCAATTCCGATACACCATTAATACAATTACACCAAATACAGTTACGTCCGAAATATACAGTTACACCAAATATACCATTGATTACGAACACCCAAGCAATCACCAGAATGCATGCAATGTATGATATGCAATATGCATGTGGATCCATCATCATCGCTTTTTGCCTTGAGGGCACACGTCACTTTGGCCGAAGCCAACTTCACTTTGGCCGAAACCCACTTCACTTTGGCCGAAGCCCACATCTTCGCTTTATATGCATGCTTTATGTGACCCCATGTCAATGCATTACAACACAAACACATTTATCACAACGATTATTACTCATCACTTTTCACTTCGCAATTCCACTTCGCTCACAATAATTGGCCGAAGCCTACACATCACTTTATCCTCACCACAACATCACACTTCATTTATTGGACCCCTTCACTTTCCTAAGGACTAAATTCTCACCTAAGGACTAATTTGGCACTTAGGGACCAATCCCACACCATAAGGATTATTTTAGCATCTAGGGACTATTTTGATACCTCGGGGATCATTCTGACACCATAAGGATTAAAACAACATCTTTGAAGGACCAATAGTGCATAGGGACCAAAATAGTATTTTTGACACTTTACGTAACATTGACAACACCCGCACGAAGTGCTGGATTCCTACAGCAGTACTCCTACTTTGGCGAATTATTTAAAATAGCAAACGACATCGAAAATTTACAAAAGACCACTCATTGGAAAGCCCTCTGAGTGTAGTGTCTACCTATGATTTTAGTTTTTCAAAATAAGTGTCCAGTTGGTACAGTTTTTCAAAACACTACACTGAGGTACCAAAATCGGACAGAACGCTTTACCCAACTTGCAACCAAATTTTCTTTCTCATTTCTTAATGAAATTCAGTGAAATCAGTGCCTATTTCGTAGAGAATTAAGTCTATTTTTCAATGAAACAAGAATCACTCAAAACGGAGTTCAATTGAGCACACAAAACCTGCAAAAACTGAACCTACCCCCAGTTTGACTCCAGAAATTTGACCTAACTTTAGAGACTCATAACTTGAGCTACACAACTCCGAATCGAACGAAACCAATGCCAAAACGACCGGCCTTAAGTCTATTTTCAAAAACAATTAGCCACACAATTTTTGGATCAACCAAACAGTACCAGTTGAGGAAAACCGAAACAGTGTCCAGAGGACACACAAAACCATAAACAAGTAAAGTTCATCATCAACATACACACTCCTACTCAACTCTAATTCAAACAATATATCAAACACCTAACAAGCACCAATATTTCTTCTATTCAATTTGTTCCCGGTGTATCAAGAAACACGAATCGCCAACAAAGAACTAGGTGCGCGCCCAACCCAACTCGATCGGCCCAACACGCTGCTTGGAGCGCAATTCTCGCCGGCCGAAAATCTCGCAAAACGGTCGGACCTCGCGGTATATATCGCCATTCGCATATGGCATCGTGCACGTTCTTCAGTGCTATCCGCCTCGGCGACCTCTCACTAGATCGTCGAGTGTCTTTGCGGTACCACCGAGGTGCTCAACGCGTGAAGCCGTGGACCGGTCCTTTCACTCATTCAACGGCCGCCCATTTGGCGAAACAACAACTACAACACTTCATTGGTCAAGGTACGATCAATTGGCGACCACAGTGGGAGGCCCGTGCGCTATCCTACCTCATTCATGGCTCCACGCGACCGGCCCCAGACGCGGGCCGCTTCCCGACTCAATCCTCCGGCAGAATCGGCCAGCAGACCCGGAGGCGTGGCGCCACGGTCCACAAGTCTCAAGGACTTCCACGACAAGAGCCTTCGGTGCACAACGGCCGCGACTGTCCTCCAACAGATTCAACCGCCTTCTCGAGACTTGCCGCCCGAGCCGATTGAAGCGGGCATTCGTGAACCTCACCGACCATGTCACTCAAGCCGCTTGCAGATCCCGCAAAACAAAAATCAGTGATCGCATGACGAGACGCGCTCATCTCTCGAGAGGAAAAGAGGGTCAAATCGGGCCGCCGCGCGTGCGAAGACGAGAGAACCTTACGCCGCGCCGACCGGCCGCGAAGACACCGCTCCCCTCCTCGAAGGAGCATTTCTCGCCGAGAGAGCACTACTCATCGTTCTCCCAAGAAAGAAGAGGCGGGGCTCACGGTCGCCCCGGCGAGAACGTGCGTGACGCGCCGCTTCGGTGTCCTATGATTATGAAGATTCTAGCTACCGCCCCGACACCGCCGCTCACCCACGAGATACTCTCTCCAATGAGTCGTCCGGTCACGCTCGGTCGAGAAGCGATCTTGGGATTCTCGAGAAGAGCTAGAAGATTACGAGATGGAAGAATCGGGGGACGCCGCATCGGCCAAGGAGAGGCCAAAGCGGCGACCTGAAGGCCTCTCAACTTCCACCATCCGCCCGTCCGAGGATTTTATGGAATGCCGGGCAACGAGGCATGCCTCGCAATGCAACCCTTTTGGGTCGAACGGCATTCGAGCGAGCACGCCCGCTTCTCCGTGGAGATCAGCGTTACAAAATCCGAGAGATCTACGTAAGCCGCCCAATCTCAACAAGTTTGACGCCGAGGGGATCCGCACAAACATCTCTCGTTACTTCAATAACTCTCTGCCGTTATAGGGAATTGGGACCGACCATGAAATGCGTGCTTTTTCCCGGCCGTTGGGCGGTAGAGCATTGGAATGGTGGGAGTCTCTTCGACCCAATTCCATCTCATCATGGGAAGACTTGATCAGAATCTTCTTGTCTCACTACACTGCAAACCGCTGCCAATATCGGTATGAAGAATACCTGGATTCTGTTGTTCAAGGCGACAACGAGACGCTGAGACAGTATATCGACCGGTTTAACACTGAGGCCGAGTCTGTTCGTGACTTGTCAGACAAGGACAAGTTGAAATATCTCGGCGCGTGGTATTCGGCCGACCACCAGGTTCGTCGTCAAGAGTTTACATTGAATCATTACCAAGATCTCATCTACTTCTTAACGAGGGCTAACGCCCACATGGCGTATGAAGAAACCTTGGCGGCAAGAAGAAAGGTCGTCGCGCACCCACCCTAAGAAGAAAGCGATAAGCGGCCAAAGGGCATGAAGGTCGCCGCGACAATCGGTCTGACTTTCGTGATAAGAAGTTCGATCATCGCACTCGGCTAAACACCTCTATTGCGCAGATCTATAGCGAGTGCCAAAATAATGAGTTTGTGGGAGTAAAGCGGCCCGATCCACTCGTGCTCAAGAAGGGGGCACGATCGACTAAAAGATACTGCCGTTACCACAAGAGCAAGGGTCATGATACTAACGATCGTATGGCCTCAAAGATGATATTGAAGAGCTCATTCGAAAGGCAAGTTGGGAAAGTATGTGAGGTCGGAGGAAGCGCGACCGACCTCAAGAGAAGCGTAAAGAAACGATCCGGACAGAGAAAGGGCGCTCTAGTTGTTGCGAGCGCCAAGACAAAGACCGGTCTCAAGATCGAGACGCTCCTCGGTCCAGAGGTCGCAACGTTGCGATGGTCATTCACGGTGGAAACCCGTTGGACCGTAGAGAATCAAATAAAGCCACAAAAAGAAAGTGGGACGAGCTCCTTATGGTCGGTTCAACATCAACAGTCCCACCGGTCTCGAATAGGCCCCCCATCTCGTTTGGAGATAGCGACCTACACGATGGTAGGACGAACAGTTATGTCCCATTGGTAATCAGAGCAGTTATGGCCAATACAGAAGTTCAAAGAATTCTAGTCGACCAGGGTAGTTCGGCCGACATCATGTTTGAAGGCTTGATTGACAAGATCAAGGTTGATCGGAGCGACATAATCCCTCAGGCCGAGCCTACTCCCCTAACGGGCTTCAATGGAGCGATCACCTACCCGTTGGGAACGATCGAACTCATGGTCACATTTGGTGACGACACTGGAGACAAAGACTTTATGCGGGGCGGTCCGTGCGACGCGTTCCTTGTACTCCCCTCAAATCATGCTATCGGTGTATCATTGGTAGGCCGACCACAGGCAAGCTAGAGGTCGTGGCGTCAACGATGCATCCAAGATGAAATTCTACAAAGAAAGACGACGGTGTAGTTACCACGGCGGCCGACTCTAGAGGCAAAGCAAGACGATGCCACGATCCAGACGCAAATTTGTGACGAAGTAGACCTTGGCCCAAATGTTCGGCGCACCGGTGAAGGCCATCAAGTCAACGCCATCGATTTGGATGCTCGGTATGATCCGCATAAATGACCCGAAAGATAACGATGATGACTTAGCCCGAGAGCTGAAAAACAGGTTGAAAAGGCCAGAACCGCATGGAGAATTGATAGATGTGCAGTTGGGAGACGACCCAACGAAGACAGTTAAGCTCGGTAGCGACCTACCGAGCAAGTAAAGCAAGACCTTGTGCGGTGTTTGAAAGACTATGCGCGACTGTTCGCGTGGCAGGCATCAGACATGCCCGGCATTCCTATCGAAGTAGCCTGCCATCAACTTTCAGTCGATGAAGGGGCTAGGCCGGTCGCCCAAAGAAGACGAACTCAGAACGAGGAAAAATCTCAAGCGCTTTGCAAAGCCGTTGAGGACCTCATAAAGGCCAATTTCATAGAAGAGATAAAGTACACGACACCGGCTATCCAATGTCGTGTTGGTCAAAAAGAAGAATGGCAAATGGAGGATGTGTGTAGACTACACCGATCCGAATAAGGCATGCCCGAAGGATGCCTTCCCGCACTCCAACATTGACAAGGTGGTCGATAGGGCCTCGGGCTACAAATTATTGTCTTTTTGGGCGCTTACTCGGGATACAATCGGATCATGATGTATCCACCCGATCGACACAAGACACCTTCATGACGATCGGGAAATTTTCAAGATACAAAGTGATGCCTTTACGGCCTAAAGAACTATTTGGAGCGACCTACCAAATAATGATGAACAAAATCTTCAAGAGGCGGATCGGTCGAATCTCGAGGTGTACTTGGGCGACATGATCATCAAAAGTGGGACCGATCCGGATCATGTGAACGACCGAGGGAAATCTTTGAAGAAGCTAGGAAGAATTCGCTCAGTTGAATCCGAGAAGTGTACCTTTGGGGTGAGGGCGGCAGATTTTGGGCTTCCACCTAACCGAAAGAGGATAGAAGCAAACCCCGAGAAATGCAGAGCGATCGCCGATATGAGGCGCCCACAACTAAAAAAAAGATACACAATTGAATGGCATGGTGGCCGCCTATCCGTGTTCATTCCCAAAGCGCCTGCAAGTCGCCGCCATCGCTTTAAACTCCTCAAGAAGGATGTAGATTTTGAATGGACCGACCAATGCCGGCGTGGCGTTGGGCGAATTGAAGCAAGCTTTGACCAATCCGCCAATTATGACTAAGCGCATTGCCGCGCGAGACGCCCAGCACTATACTTGGCTATAACGGAAGAAGTTCTCGAGCGTTGTGTTGGTCGAGAGAATGCGATCTGAAACAAAATCCGGTCTACTTTATTAGTAAAGTGTCTTGCAAGGGCCCGAAAGAGTACGAGAAAAATAGAGAAGTTTGCTCTTGCACTCGATTCTTTGCTCGAAGGTTGAGACCCTACTTTGTGGCCCACCAGTCGTGGTAAGGGCCGACCACCTATCGAGCAAGTCCTCCATCGGCGGACACCGCGGGACGAATGATAAAATGGGTGGTGGAGCTCGGTGAGTTTGGGATTAAATTTGAATCCGCAGAGCGGCCGCAAAGCGCGCGTGTTGGCGACTTTATAGTTTGAAATGACTCCTATCCCGGAGGACCAGTTTAAAACGACACGGATTCTCCATGTCGATGGGTCGATCAACAAAGAAAGGAAGTGGAGCGGGCCCGATACTAGAAAATTCAAAGGCACGGCCGTGGAGGTGTCTTTGACCTTCGCCTTCCATACATCGAACAATCAGGCCGAGTACGAGGCGTGCATAGCTGGCCTACAGCTCGCCAGGGATTTCAATGTCGACCGGGTCGAGCTCAGATCAGATTCCTTACTTGTAGTCTCTCAGATCAAAGAATTATATGATGCTAAGGGCGACGCGTCTTTGAAGAATTACACCGCCGAGTAAGAGAGCTTCTCAAACAGTTCGACCGGGCTGAAGTGACTCATGTGCCTCGGACCGAAAATGTTCGAGCAGACATTCTATCGAAACTTGCGAGTACGAAGACCCCGGGGAATCACAGAAGTTTGATTCAGGAGACTCTAAATCGGCCGAGCGTGTCGACCAAGCCAAGTCAGTCGTTGGCCGTTCTGTGTGTCAATACAGATTCAGATTGGATCGCCCCTATCCTGAGATACATTGTTGAAGGGGAAGAACCGAGCGATCCAAAGCAAGCTAAGTTGGTCAGGCTCAGAGCGACCAAGTATTCTGTAATAGAAGGAAAGTTGTACAGAAGAGGATTCTCCTCTCCATTGTTGAGATGTCTGACGTCGGTCGAAGCCGACCATGTGTTGAGGGATATTCATGAAGGTGTTTGAGGAAGTCACCAAGGCGCTCGTTCCATAGCTAAGAAGGCTCTCAGGGCCGGCTATTATTGGCCGACCATGGACGAGGATGCCAAGAAGCTCGTTCAGAAATGCAAGAAATGCCAAGTACATGCTGATGTCCACATTGCACCTTCCACAGAGTTACAAAGTCTTGTCTCAACCTTGGCCGTTCGCCTGGTGGGGCATGGATCTGCTAGGCCCGTTTCCACCTGCTCCAGGCCAGTTCAAGTTCTTGATCGTGGCGGTAGATTATTTTACTAAGTGGATCGAGGCCGAGCCTCTTGCAACCATCACCTCGGCGAAAGTAAGCAAATTCTTCGGCCGGTGTGTGTTGGCCCGTTTTGGGATCCTCGGCGAAATGATAATCCGACAACGGCACCCGGTTCGCGGACAAAAGGTTCAGAGAAATGTTGGCGACTTAGGGGTAAAAAAATAAGCCACCTCGGTCGAGCACCCTCGCACAAACGGCCAAGTCAAGCGGCCAACGAGTTATCCTACGAGGTTTGAAGCGAAGACTCGATGAAGCAAAAGGGAACTGGGGTGAAAAGAGTTACACCGTTCTTTGGGCTTACAGACGCGACTCCTCATTCATCGACCGAGTCCCCTTTAGACCGGTAAATGGGATCGATCTTTGTGATACCCATAGAGATGGGCGAACTGAATTGGAGAACTTTGAATCCCCCTACAGTGGTTGACAACGACCGAGCTATACGAGAAGAGTTGGACCTGGTAGAAGAGCTGCGTTACCCAAGCATCACTAAGAGACCAGTTGATCAAACAGAAGGTCGCAGCCAGATACAACGCTCGAGTTCAGAAGAGAGACTTCTCGGTCGGCCAGCTCGTCCTGAGACGAGCAGATGTGGGGAACAAGAATGCTCGACAGGGAAAGTTGGCACCAAATTGGGAAGGTCCATACAGGGTCATCAAAAAGACTGGAAAGGGGGCATACGAGCTGGAAACCATGGATGGGGCGACTATCCCCAGAACATGGAATGCAGAAAACTTAGAAAATATTACGTTTGAATGTAATGAACGATTTGAATGTAACGAACGACGATCTATAAATGAAAAGCAGGCAGGCGCTCTTTTTCCCACTGGGTTTTTTATAGAGGCCTGACCTTTAGAAATATGATGTGTCCTTTACTTTCTCGCAAGAATGTGTGACCGGTCGCTCGAGATTGCCCGTGGCAAAGGAGCGATCGAAGATTTAGCAAACTTCATCAGATCGTCGAAACGATCTAAACCGAGCGACCATCGAAATGGTCCCAATAGAGGGCCATCGAAAATGGCCCGAGGGTTAAGCAATAGCCCGTTATAGTAGGCCGTCGAAACGACCTACCTCGAGAGACCATCGAAATGGTCCCAACCGAGTGCCATCGAAAATGGCCCAAGGGTTAAGTAACGACCCATCGTAACAGGCCGTCGAAACGACCTACCTCGAGAGATCATCGAAATGATCCCAACGGGTGCCATCAAAGTGGCCCAATCGAGTGCCATCGAAATGGCCCAACCATAAACGAGCGCTTTCGGAATAGCACGAAACGGTCGCCGAGCGGCCTATAAGTTCGAAAAAACAGACGAATAAATGTACGAAATACACAGACATAACCACGTGAATTCAAGTTGACGTAATTAAAGACGAGTAAAAAATGTCATTACAAAGTAGAGACGCCCGGTCGAAGCCGAGCGCCCAAATATTCGACTGCTCGAAGGCAGCATTTAAATTGTCACGCCCGAAGGCAAGCTAAACTATTACAGAGATAACTCCGCTCGCAGGCGGGCTTCAGAAGAGAATGGTGGCCGGGCGAACAACATTTCCTTGTTCATCAACTTGCTCGGGTAGCATGATCTTGTTATCCACAACATAATGGGCGGGATTTATCATCTTCTCATCAAAGTTGATCTTCAGATCTGCATTCAGGACGGCACGCTGAGCAAGAGCGTTGTAGAACTGCTCGATCGCTGCCTCCCTACCGGCCTAGGCAACCATTTGGACCTTCGCCTGCAGCTCGGCATTCTCGGCCTCCAACCTGGCTTTGTCCTTCTCCAAGGATTCAACGTTAGTTTTCAGATTGGTCACCGCCAAAGAAGTTCCTTGTTCGCTCGGAGAGCTTGGCCCGGTCCTCTCACCGCTTACGGGCGCGTCTTTTTCTTGGCCTTGGCAAGCTTATCGTATTTTTGCCGCGCCGATCGAATTTTCTCTTTTTAGCCCGAGCTCTCTCGCAAAATGTAGGTCGATGAACGGTCGATCGATCGAACAAAGACAAGACAGTGTGCAACGAAAAGATAAAATACCTTGGAGTTCGCCGCCATCTCGTCCATGATCTTGTCTATTCCCATACGAGAGAAAGCCTGAGATGGCCATGGGTTTTTTCTTGAATCGCTCAAAGTCGACTGCTCTAAGTCCTCAAGCGAGAGGATAGGAAGGTCATCCTTAGTGAGGACCGAGCTCCGCTTCTGGTGCTTGGCCCGCTTGGGGGAGCGATCAGCAGTGTGAGGAAGCGACCGGGGCCTGTTGACCGGTTTCTTCCCTTGGCTTTTTGGAGTTGGGGTTACCTTTGATGGCCCTTCCTGATCGGCCCCGGGCCGAGGTCCTTCATACCTCTTGGCCCATGGGATTGCAGCAGGATTCAGAACTGACTCGATCACGGCCCAAGATTTACCGGCCATCCTCTCTGCAAAACAACAAGTCAAAAGGTTAGAAAAGAGCATTGGCAATAAAATGTAAAGGCAAAGTTCAAAAGCAAACCGATCTCGGCCTCCAGATCCTGGCCCTCGAGCAAGACAAAGGGACGGCAAGGTTTGTCGCCCTTAGGTCCGGGCGCATCATGCTCGCCAACGCTTTGATCATGTCCGAGAGATTGCGGTCGGCCTCCCCAAATCTTTGATAGAATAAATGTAATCGCCCGCCTCCCGCAAGTGAGCCTCGTTCCACATGATGGGGAAGTAAGGGGGACCAAGCATTCCGTCCGGTTGGACCTCAGATATGGCCTTGCCGGCCTCCTCATTGGGAGCAATCCAAAAGTATTGACCTCTCCAGGCCGCTCCCAATGATTCTTGGTATGCCTTGAAATATCGATGGTGGGTTTTCTGCATTTTAAAGGAGACCTGCTCCCTCTTTTCTTTGTTAGCCTTCTCCCTGAGCCAGCTCAGCTCAAAGAGAGTAAAGAACAACATGATTGATACCGGCCGACCCAACTTAGTCAACAGGACTTCGAAAGTTTTCAGGAACGCCCAAGCGTTAGGGTGGAGTTGTGAAGGGGCGACCCCAATGTGACGCAGGACGTCACGTTGAAATTCAGTGAAAGGAGGGGTGATGTTCATCCTCTCGAACACGAGCCGATACATCGTGAACTTAAGGTTGGGAGAGTAAGTTGCAATGTCTTCTCCGTCCTTCATGCCTCTTACCCTCCAGCCCGGCAATTCGTCAAGGCGGCTCCGCAGATCGGGCAAGGCAACATGGCCGACGGTAATGATACTCCTGTGTGAACGAAGAGTTTCTGATACCCAAGACATGTCGGATGGGTCTCGGGCTACATCTGCTTGAACTTCGGCCGACCCTTCGTTCGACCCTCCTTCAATGTTTACCTCTCGACCAGAGGAGCTAGCTGCGGGCTGAACTACCTCTTCTTCGTCGACTTCTTCAGCTCGGCCGCCTTCGGCCTCTACCATCTCTTCGTCCGCGACTGGGACGGCACTCTGCACCTCATCATCATCAATGATCACCACGTCGACATCTTCTTCCTCTCCTCCCGCTCGAGAAATGATGTTCTTCGGCGGTGGAGTGTTGCACGGCCGCTCTTCAGAATGGACGGACCTTGAACCAGAGCTCTTTGGGCTAGCCGATCCTCGGCCAGAAGAATGGGAACTCGAGCTCCGTCTTGCTCGAGGAACTCGCTTGAAGAACCAGAATCTTTGTCGCCCAAGACGACTTAGACTCCTCCTCGTGGGGATTGGGCTCGCCCGGTTTCGACATATGTGTAGCAAAGGATTGCGGTGGTTTACCAGGGATACGGGCGGTCAACTTCGTCCGTGGCATGCAAAAACACCTGTGATAAAGGGATCGAGTCAGGTCGATCGAGCAGATTACTCATGAGAGGGGGCGACTTGGCCATCCCCCGACCTGACACCCCCTATCACAAGGCGTGGAAAAGTACGAAATACTTTCAAAGAAAAAACTCAAGTTCAGAAAGTAAAAGTAAAGATCGATCCATACCTTGAACAGATGTTGTGGATCGGTCGCGAGTAGTAAACAAACAACTATGAATGCAAGTGCGGCGCGAGACGAGTCTGTTGGCCGAGAGCAATTCTTGGAAGTGTGAGAAATAATCTCACCGAAGGGCTATTTATAGTACGGACTCATGGCGCAGCGGGGGCCGGGAGGCGAAGCGTCGCAGCGTTTGCGTCTTCTCACCAATGGTTGTCTCGCACAACCTCGGAAACACCAAACGTCCACGTCTTAAATGTCGGTAAAGACCAACCGTCGCGACAAAGACGGCCGATGGTTGACAAGCGGTCGACACCGCCTCTATAGAGAAAGCAACGCGCCGCGTCGCTTTCGTCAAAATAACTTCACTCCTGGGGCATCGATTCAAGCCTCACCCGCTCTTAAGCGACCTAGGCTTGGGGGCAACTGTTCTCGGGTGTATCGGCAAACACGAACGCCAACAAAGAATAAGGTTCGGCGCCGGCCCGACTCGATCGCCCAACACGCTGCTTGAGCGCACTTCGCCGCGGCGAAAATCTCGCAAAACGGTCGGACCTGCGTAGTATATATACGCCATTCGCATATGGCATCGTGTGCGTTCTCTAACCTTGTGCTATCTCGCCTTGGCGACCTCTCACTAGATCGTCGAGTGTCTTTGCAGTACCACCCGAGGTGCTCAACGCGCGTGAAGCGGGGACCAGGTCCTTTCACTCATTCAACGACCGGCCCATTTGACGAAACAACAACTACAACACTTCATTGGTCAAGGTACGATCACAATTATATCAATTTAACAACCAATCACCTCCATATTAATTAACACCTATTACACACCATATTGCATTTAATTCATATAACTCACCTTAACACCAACAATCAAGAACAACATTTCAATTCAATCACATATAAAATCAAACAATCACTCAAACACTCAAATAATTCATGAATCAAATTAAATAGCTACTCCTAACACCTAAACCACATGATTTCAAGGTTTATAGATTATTAACTATGAAAGAGAGCCCCCATACCTTAGAATTGCAAACCCAAGAAAACCCCTCTTCCAACAACCCAAGAACCACCCAACAATGGCTTCTCTCCAACACTTGAGCTTCAAACCCATCCATGGAAAAGAGGAAATGGAAGGGAATTAATGCTTAAAACTTATACTAGAAGATAGAGGAAGAAAAATGTGAAAGATTGGTACCAAAAACACTTACCCAAGCAAGAAAATGATTTTTCTCCTTCCCCTCAAGCACTCAAAGATGCACAACTTATGGCTGCTGTCCTCCTCTTTCATTTTCTTTTCTTGGTTGTAAATGAGGAGGAAACCCTACCCCCAAAGTTTATTCAATTGGGTATGGGCCTCCTAATAGTCCATGGGCCTTTATTTGCACCCCCTAGTCACTTACATACCTCCTCCCAATTTAATTAAAATACTCCCCATTAAACTAAAATACTCACCATTTATTTACCACACCTCACTCCTTAATTTAATTAATCACCCTATATTTATTTTAATATAGACAACTAAAATATTACTTAATTAAATTAATCAAATAATCACTTAATTAAGTTAGTTAAATAATCACCTAATTAAATTAGTCAAATAATCACCTAATTAATTTTGGGGCGTTACAATTCTCCCCCACTTAGAATATTTTCGTCCTCGAAAATCTAACTATCCTGGACATGTAAACTTAAACACTCACCACAACAAACAATTGATTTCTAGTAAAGCACCCTAAATGAAACGCTAACCTCTAAATGCAACCATCACTCCTCCTTAGGTTCCGAACCTGCCAGGACAAACACTCTCCCGCTATACTTCTCCTTCTTAGGCTTTGGACACTTGGTACTAATGTGCCCCACTTCCCCACAGTTGTAACAAACCACATCCTTTTTCTCACACTTAGCAGCTATATGACTTCCCTTACCACACTTGAAACATTTGTTGACTATGCAATCTAGATTCTTATGCCCCGGCTTACCACACTGGCGACACACAATCCCCGCAGCAGCGTCTCCCCCACTTGGCTTATTTTGCCCGAATTTTGGTGATCTAAACAAATTGCAGAGCAAGGAGATGGTGAAAGGATTGCCTCAAATCCATGTTCCAAGAGACATATGTGCAGAGTGTGTGGAGAGCAAGATGTCTAGAGGTTCATTCAATCCAAATGCTCCGAGCAGATCAGAGAGGAAACTGCAGGTGGTTTTTTCTGATGTGTGTGGACCAATTCAACATGAAACACCAGGAGGTAATAAATATTTTGTTACATTCATAGATGATTTTACTAGGAAGTTTTGGATTTATTTGATTAGGAGGAAGAGTGATGTGTTAGAAGTATTCAAAAAATTCAATGTATTCTGTGAAAATGAGGGGATAACACATGAGGTTACTCCTCCATATACACCTCAGCACAATGGAATTGCTGAGAGAAAGAATAGGACACTGCTTAATATGGTGAGAAGTATGTTGAAAAGTAGAAATATGCCTAAGTATTTGTGGGGAGAGGTTGTGAACACTGCTGCATACATATTGAATAGGTGCCCAACCAAGAAATTGGAGAATACCACACCTGAGGAGGCTTGGACTGGTGTCAAGCCAAGTGTCTCACATTTCAGAGTGTTCGGTTCAGTATGTTATAGACGCATACCTGACCAAACAAGAACAAAACTTGATGATAAAGGTGAAATGATGGTCATGCTGGGTTATCATTCTACTGGTGGATACAAACTGTTGAACCCAGTGACTAACAAGGTAGTGGTAAGTAGAGATGTTGTGTTTGATGAGTCTAAGACATGGGATTGGGGTGAGAAGGTTGAGAATTCTGTGAGTTCAGAACAGAATATGTTTGAAGTTCCTGCTGATGAGTTTGGTATAGCTCAAGGAAATGATGTTGGTGATAGAGAGGAAGAACCTAGAAGATCATTGAGAACTAGGCAAGCACCTACAAGGTTTAATGACTATGAAGTGATGATAGATAGTGAGATAAATTCTGAATGTGACATTGTCCATTTTGCTCTACTGGCAGAAACAGAGCCTGTGAATGTGGAGGAAGCAATGAAGAATCCTAAGTGGCTAGAAGCTATGAAAGAAGAAATAAGGTCTATAGAGAAGAATATGACTTGGGAATTAGTAGAATTACCCAAAGATAAGAAAGCTATAGGAGTAAAATGGGTGTATAAGGTGAAAGTGAATCCAAAGGGTGAGGTGGTGAAGTACAAAGCCCGGTTAGTGGCTAGAGGATTTCTTCAGAAACAAGGTGTAGATTATGAAGAAGTTTTTGCACCAGTTGCAAGACTTGAAACTGTGAGAGTGGTGGTAGCTCATGCTAGCTTGAAGAAGTGGAAAATACATCAATTAGATGTGAAATCTGCCTTCTTGAATGGAGAGTTGGAAGAGGAAGTGTATGTGGAACAACCAACTGGTTTTGTGAAACAAGGAAGTGAAGATAAAGTGTTGAAATTGAAAAAGGCATTATATGGCTTGAAGCAAGCTCCACGAGCTTGGAACAAGAAGATAGATAAGAGTTTGATCAACATGGGGTATGTGAGATGTATTAGTGATCATGGTGTGTATGTGAAGTCAAGGGGAGAAGATGTGGTGATCATATGCCTCTATGTTGATGATTTATTGATAACTGGAAACAATGAACTCAAAGTAGCAGAATTCAAGGAGAATATGATGAGAATTTTTGAGATGATGGACACTGGAGAGATTCATTACTTCCTAGGAATTGAATTTCAAAAAACAAGTAAGGAATTCTCATTGTCACAACAGTAAGTATCTGGCGATATTCGCGCAGAGATTCAACTTGCGAGAATCAGAATAAGCAGGGAAACACCAAAGCAGGCGAGGGTTGTGGCTTGATAAAGAAGTGGATGAGCAGGAAGTTGATGCTACTGAGTTCAGAATGGTGGTTGGGGCACTGAGATATCTATGCAATACCAGACCTGACATTGTTTTCAGTGTAGGTTTGATTAGCAGAGTTATGGACAGGCCTAGAACATCCCACTTGGCAGCTGCAAAGAGGATTCTGAGATATACCAAAGGAACCATGACATATGGAATTCTTCTGCCAACACTACTAGAAAAGTTATTTTTAGTGAGGAATTTTTGAGATGGATAAGTATCCCTCACTAATAGTGAGGGATTTAGCTACGAAAATCTGTAGTCATTGCTAATTTATTTTTGTGACGAATGTAGGGATGAAAAATATCCCTCTCTAAAGAATCCCTCTCTAAATTCGTCACAAAATATCAAATAGGAATTTAAAGACGAATTTAAAAGTGGAAAAGCATCCCTCGCTAATAGCCAGGAATGACTAATCCGTCTCTAACCCAAAAAGCTTACTCAGCCTCTCAATTCCTTTCCCTCTCCCATCAATGCTTTTTTCAATTCCTTCCTCCTATTATTTTTGTTTATACTTTATTACAAACGAAACCAGCGTGAAAACCATCGTGAAAACCGAAGAGCCGTTCTCGTCAAAACCCTCATCACCTCCACTCACTACTCACCATAACCCTCACCACCGCCACTCACCAAAACCCTCACCATCACCACTCTGCATCGCCACTCATCGAAACCCTAACCACAGCCACTACTTTCGATTTCTTCATAGTTTCTTCTGATTTGTAGGGAGTTCGATGTTGTGCTTGAATAAACCCTAGGTATATTTCTGTTCGATTTCTTCACTCTATTCCTTTCGATTTCTTCATAGCTTTTTCTGATTTGGAGGGAGTTCGATGTTGTACTTCAATAAACCCCTAAATCTCATCTCTGAACTCGTGACTCCGTCTCTTCAAGAACGCATCGAGAGGAACTCTTCAAGAGGAACTCGTGGTGAGTTTTTAGGTGAGTAATCGTCATTGTCTTCCTTGAGTTTATTCGATTCGATTTGTTCTCTTTTAGGTTTGAGTTGAAATTTTACATTTGTTGCTTCCTTAACTTTCCTCTGAAAACAAAATTAGGGTAGTTTGGAATTATTTTGTTAATTACTTGAAATTTGTATTTGATTGTAGTTTCAATTTGGGATTAAAGTGCATCGATAATGTTAATTGCTATCGGTGTCTCTTATGATTGTGATGTTGCTAAGCATCATTGCAGTTTCTTTTGGTCTCTTATGAATATTCATTTACTTTGCTGCAAATAATTGTGAATTAGGATTGTGGTTGTCATGAATCAGATGGTTGCTATAGTTCTGGATAGCAGTTACAAGTTGTTTTTTTATAAAAAGTTGTTCGATCCACAAGAAAAAAAGAGTTATCGCAAAGTAGGAGTTTTTTGGTTCCTCATATTTAAGATTTAGAACATGGTCGCAGGAGTAAGTAATTGCCTTCTCCTGTATTTATTATGTGTGATCAAATTGTGCTTGTTGAATCTCTTTTTGGATACTTGGATGGCTAGTGATTAATCACAAGCATAATGTAAATGTTGTAGTCGACATTGACAATATTCGTAGCTGGTTTTGATAGTGTAACTTAGTAAATATGGCAATTGTCTTCCTATTGTTTATATCCACTTTTTGTAATTCGAGGTTCGTGTTGTGATGTTGTTGTGCGAGATCAAGAGAACCAAGAAGTTCGATATTGATGGCAAATACGGTATGTGGTTACGAACAGCGCTTTTCCGAACTTATTTTGGGGAGCTTTGCAGGTAAGGCTCTTGTATTTGCTACAGAATATTTTAGCTCATACCAGTTGTTTATCTTTATTTTTTCCAATTGGGAACTTAATGTATTGATTTTTATTCTTTCTCCTTTAATATTCATGTTTACCTTCAAAGGCTAGTCAAATTCTTTTGAGCGGGACCATTTTGAGAGGCATGCATTAGTGGAGGCGTAAGGAAATTCGAGTGATGAGTCTGTGTGCAATAAGTATCTTTCTAAAGCAAAAATTGAACTATTTACCTTCGAATGTATGATGTATTTTAATTTTTAACATTGCTTGATGTTCTTCTAATTGTTTCATTGTTGTTACTTGCATTTTCGAGTTGGCAATCATATCTCATTCTCAATATTTGACAAAAAAATGGCTATTTAATTTTAAACTAGTCCCTTTCGACTGCTTTCATATAGCACATAACTAATGTATATGTATATAATATAAAGCAGCTCAAGCTTCTAAGACAATGGAAGAGAGATTTTCTTGTGGGAGTCCATTCTCGGGAGTATGTCCCAAAGACCATGGACATCATTGTTGAGAAGTTTCGCTCTCGGAGAGGTACGTGTTATTTTTGGATTTCACATTGACTATGAAATATATCATTGTTAGAATTGAGAACTAAAAAGTCCGTATGATTTCATATGCTAATTTTTGTTCGATTTGATGAAATGAGTTAAACTATACTACTCGGGCATATTTGAATCATGCTAGTAATCGCCTATTTGGATCATGTTTGTTAACATTTGAGTAAATCGCACAAATTTCCAACTCAACAGTATGTTAACGTTGGAAATAATCTTCAATCAATTTGGGTATACATGGTAGCTCTACATGGTCATTTGAGAAACAGAAATTGTGTAACATTTTAGTACCTAACAAAATTTGATCACTACTATTATATCTTATGTTCTATTGCATTTTGATACCATTCCTTTTCTCTTCATAACGATGGTTGTTTAGTTTTTGGAAATCAACTTCTTTTTATGTTCATTGAAGTCATAGAAAAATAATTGTTCTCGTGGAATTACTCTTCATAACGATGGTTGTTTAGCATTTGACCAATTTTTTCTTTTTGTTCTCGTGAATTCCTCTAAATAAGTGTCTCTACACAATCGCTTATATGTTGCGAACACCTATAGTCAATAAATAATTGTTGCAAAACAATTTTTACTTGGAGGCAATCTTCGAGAATTAAAGTATTATTGGTAAGCCTCTCTTATCATGCCAATGTGTGTTTTAGGTGGTGATTTTGCATTATTTTGATAACTCGCCTCTGCATAGTTACTCTTACTACCTAACAAGATGAAGCGGCTAACTTTCCGACAAGCTTTTGGATCCCATATAATGAACTCATGTTGCAGTGTTTTTATGGTTTTATATGGCAGTACTGTATTTGTATAGTTTGTATATAGCAAGATGTTTAATTGCCTTACTTGATGAACAAACACTTTATAAGCCAAAGTGGTCTTTTGACATCATGAATTTTTGCTACTATTCCATTGTGCATTACAATTATTTAGTTCTATCCTTGATCGCTTTCATGAGCTTTTGTTTATCATTTGAACGATAAAAGCTACAATGAATAATAATCTATAATATGTGCTTAATGCCTAAAACTTGAAATCTGACTCCATGGCCCAATGGATAAGGCACTGGTCTACTGGAACCAGAGATTCTCGTTCGATTCCCAGTGGAGTCATTTTTAATCATATTAAGAAACATCTAGTACTTTTAAGAAATTTGTATAATTTTCAAGTTTAATGAATTAGTGGAATTTTGTGGCTACTAAGAAACATCTAGTACTTGTAAAAATAATTCTGTTTAAATCTGCCAAAATTTTGGGTCAAAAAAAAAAATCTGCCAAAATTAGAGAGGAAATTGTTCCCTCACTGTTATAGCGACGGAAAATACTCCTCTCTATTAGCGAGGGATATTTTCCTCACTATTAGCGACGACGTGTGTGTTCCTCTTTATTAGAGACGCGTGTTTGTTTCCTCGCTATTAGAGACGGAACTGTTTCCTCTCTGTTAGCGACGGATTTCTCCTCGCTATTAGAGAGGGATTATCAGGATCCCTCTCTAAAAAAATTTGTGACGCCAAAATTGTTGACGAATACTGGTTCGTCGCAAATTCCCTCTCTAAATCATTTAGTGACGGATTTTGGCTGTTTAGAGAGGGATTTTGGGCATCTCTAATTTTTGTTTTTTTAGTAGTGAGTGAATGCAGTGAAAATAAGAGAAGCATGTATGGTTATACTGATGCAGATTGGAGAGGTGACAAATCTGATAGAAAAAGTACTGCAGGATCTGTTTTCATGCTTGGAGCAGGTCCTATATCATGGAGCTCAAAGAAAGAGTCTGTTGTAGCATTATCATCCCGTGAAGTCAATACATTGCGCCTTCAATGGCGATGCCAAGCTATTTGGTTGGATAATCTGATGCAGGAACTGATGATCAAGAAAGAAGGTACTGTGGAGCTATTTGTTGATAACAAATCTGCAATAAATTTAGCCAAACATCCAGTATCACATGGAAGATCCAAGCACATAGAGACACGCTATCATTTCCTAAGGGATCAAGTATCTAAAGGAAGACCAAGTCGAGCTATTGTAGATCGGATATGCAAAGTTGCGAGATATTCTTACTAAGGTCATGGAAAATGATACTTTTAAGAAGCTAAGGAGTATCTTTGAATGTTGTTAATTGTAAAGAATTGGTTTAATTGAATTGTACTTGCTGTATGAAACTAGCTTAAGGAGGTGTGTTAGAATAAATTGTATAAGCTAGTTTGACTTTTAGTAGTTGACTAATGTGTGGATTGAAGTACATTGGTACTCACTATAAATACCATGAACAGTGCTGTAATATAAAGTTTTACACAGTGGAATAAATCTCTTCATACAGTTAGTTATAACTGTTTTTCCCTCTCTCTCTCTCGTTGTGCAAGTGTGTGTGTGATGTGCTCTGAGATTCCAACAAACAAGACCTCTTAGTTTTCCTATACCCACGAGTGAATCTCCTATCACTATAGGTTTTTCTGACACCTTTTGATTTTCCTTATCCACCATATTTATTCCATTGGCAAAAGATTTAGTGACAACTTTAATACCAATATACGCATAATTTTCTTCGGTGAAAAATAATTATGAACTTAGGTGAGATCTTGTTGTTGCTCAAATTTTCTTCGGCTGTAGCTGTTCCATCTTCGCCCGGTGGCAAATTACTACTTCTTCAGACAAGGTAGATGGCATGATTCACACAAAAAAAAACTAGAGTTTATTGAGAATATATGCTCCTAAAGCATTGTTAGACATGACACAAAATCCTCAACAGTATGAGTTTAAGTTTGTATTTGCGTGATAAAAAATCATCCTATGATTTATTACTCTTTTGAGAGCATAAAAACATCTACTAGAAATCCTATATCTGCAGTTGGTTTTCTTTGATTGTTCTTCGGAACTAGGAAAGACCATTTGTCTGGTTTACATATAAATTCTAATAAACTCTCACCAGAGAAGATAATTACTAAAATTAGAAATTTCTCAAAGGCTTTCTTCATATGTATCTTTTATTTGAGTTTTCCTTTTTTCCTTATAGACTACTAAAAAGAAAGAGATTGTTACACAACGGTAACGTTGATCTCCTTTATAGCCTTTAGTAGCTATAATGAAGGAATTCATTTTGAATTTCCTTCTCTTCAAGAGATAAGAAGAGAATTTCATATGGGAATTTTTCTTATACTCTAGCATACTCGATCTTCTTCTTTAGTGACCCAAAAATGTGGTGGGTACTTGGAAGTTGATTTTCTAGGCAGTACTATTAGAGAGAGAGAAGTTCCTTGAATTCTATCCGCTAGAAAGATTCCATGGAGGACAATCGCATTGGGTGCTTTGCATGCTCCATGAATACATGAAATCACTTTTAAGTGTTCAGCTGTGACAGCACGTTGTACAAAAATTCTCATTGAATTCACTTTACGAGGTGGCCTCAAGACTTTTCCATTCTTTACTTCTAATGATTAGTGAATCCTTAATTGTACAATTAATCTGCTACTTCTATTGGATGCATTTATAAATTCCATTAAGTACTTGAGAAGATACTTGAACTTCGTAGTCAACATAGCTTTCTTCGTAGTCAAGACAGCTTTGACCAGATGCTTTATCAAACACACGCTTTCCTTCAGTGTATATAGACGCTTGTTGAGTAGTATTGCTTTCTAATAGACCAGACACTTGTTGATACAACTTGATGAGGTGATCCTTCTTGATCGGGTGCTTTGGGATTCTTGGGCGTAGTAACACTTTGATGTTATTCATTGTCTTCAACAGACTAGATTATGAACTTCAACATGACTTCTTGCTTAACATGAATAAGTGTGGTTCTTCTGTTGACTTGGTCTTTAATATATCATGATGATCTTCGGCTTGACTTGTGCATTAGACACTTGAGCGTTATCTTCTGTGTAACTGCTTTTGACTATATCCTTTGGGTGCTTTAGTATAACTTAAGTTAGGGCATATCTTTTATTGGTAATAATGATCATGGAATATCCTTCACACTTAATGAGACACATAAGGGTAAAATTGCATGTTCTACACTATATTAATTGTTTTGCGTTTTAAACGTTTTAAATTGAGTAACGTATCCACGCCGAGTATTCACTAGTGCAAAATTGGCTTTAGGAAGCACCATTTAGTATCGGTTATATAAACAGCTGATACTAAATGTAGGTGCGGTGGCAATTTTGAAATTAAATGGAAGTTTTCAATTTTCACGCTTACATTTAGTATCGGTTGTTTAAACAACCGATACTAAATGCGTGTCTCTAACACATTTAGTATCGGGTTTTTAGTCCACCGATACCAAAGCCCCTTTCTAATTTCGTTCTCTCTCGCTCGTTCTCTCACCCTCAACTCTCAACTCTCAACTCTCACTCTCACTCTCACTCGTTCTCTCACTCTCAAGTCTCGTTCACTTCACCATCTCCATCGCCATCCCCTTCCCCTCTCTTCCTCGTCGTTCTCCTCTCTCTTCTTCGCCGTTCTCCTCTCTCGTCAACTCTCGTTCTCTCACTCGTTCTCTCACTCTCTCACTCTCTGAACCTCTCACTCTCTGAACTCAACCTCTCACTCTCTAAACTCATTCTCTCACTCATGATTCTCTCTCACTCCGTTCTCTACTCACGACTGATCTCTCTCACCATCTCTCATGAAACACTGATTTGAAACCCTAAACTGTGTTCTCAAGTTTTCGAAACGTTTAAGCAAGCTTGCGCGAATCTTCCCTTCCTTCTTCTCTTCGCTGCGTTTTCGGTATGTATTCTTCTCTCGATTTGAAACCCTAAAGCGTGTTCTATTTGCGATTTGTTTGATTTACGATTCTTGAAACCCTATGTATTTCGATTCTTGAAACCCTAAACTGTGTATTTCTCGATTCCGACCCAAATCATGTGTATTTACGATTCATGAATCAATGGGAAACCCTAAACTGTGTATTTCGATTCTTGCATTTGTATTTCGATTCTTCAAACCCTATGTATTTCGATTCTTGAAAATTTAGAACTGCTTTATGAGAAGATATTCGAAAGGTAAAGTTGTGCTTTCTTCTTGATTATGTTTGTAAAATTGGTGTCTAATTTTTTCGACCTTGCTTTATTGATTTTCTCTGGAGATATGGGACTCTGTTCCTAAGCCACGAGCCCACAAGGATACCCCACTAAGTGAATTTTTCAACGTAATTTCATTTTTTTGACATAGCTAATCTTACTTGATGTTCTCTTGTGTGGCGATCTTTATTGGTGGTTAATATTAATTCATTGATTTGCATCAAATGGCCAGTTTGAAGTTGTTGCCCTTTCTAGTTATGAGGAAAAGGAAGAGCAATTTAAGGAGCGAGTATGATTTAGCGCAGAGTCGCAATTTGCAATTTTGTTCTTTGTTTAAAGAGATGGTTGAAATATTATTGCATGTCAAAATATATTGCTGGGAAGCTAGTATTTGGACTATGAGAAAATTAAATCAGCTTTAGTTTTTAGCTTCTTCCCGTTGTGCTGCTCAACTTGTACATACTTTTCTGCTTCAACACATTGATTCCAATTATACTGTTAGGATAGACTGTGTAGTATTATTTCATATCACTTGTTCTTGGCTTGGCATCACTCTTGCAATTCCACCAATATACTTATCATTATAGCACTAGATACAACTTGAGCTGAATGATAACTTTGATTAGAGCAACATAGGCTTTTAGAGAAGGGACATAGTTCAGAAACCAGCTCAAATAAGCAGCATATCTATTTCACCAGCATAAGAAAAAACATACCTCTACTAGAGCAACAAATGCAGTAGCCATCATAGCTTTGATTGATCTCTCCATGTGTTTGATGGTAGTTTTGCTTAGATGCTTATCCTAGATTTTTTATTTACTTTGTCCTTTAAGCATTCTATCAAATATGGTTTCTGCCTTCAATGTTGTAAAACCAGTCTATTCTTAGGCATAAGCTAGGTAGGGAGCACAAATCTCATATGGTAATATATCGTTTTGATAAATGATATGAAATGAATGGTACAAGTACAGTATTAATAGAAGAACAAACTATCACTAATGCCTAACGGACTATCTAACTACCTAAACCCATAAATAAACTCACTCTGTAACATAACATCTATTTTAGGCATTACCTTTGTTTTAAGTTGTTGAAACGTTTTCCTGCTGAAATTTTAGATCACTTGAAATGTTTGATGCAGGAATGAAAAATTTCTCGCATCTTTGCTTTGCAAATCTCTTAGCTTCAATGGCAAAAATAGACGGTTGTTACTATCCCGAGGTTTTTATCCCGTCCCTCCCCTAGTACCTTGTTTTTTTGCCCTTTTCCTGTCTATATGTAAAACTTCTCCATGTATGTTTGCGGACATTACATCAAATGTATATTGTCAATGTTGGTCCAAGCTTTAAGAAGATGCTTTGGCTCTTTGCAAAGAAGTTTATTGATTCCAAAAGTATTGCAAAGATACAATGAAGGATATAACTATGAACTAGTAATATTTCACATGCTCATTTTCAACAATGTCACCGATTTTACATTCGTTTCTCAAATTTGCAGATTCTTGAAGCTAAATCTCTATATAAATTACAAGAAGTCATTGATTCTAGGTATACCTTTGTGCCTTCATGTTAGGATTCCTAACTCTTCATCATCTTGCATTGTAATTTGTATTCAATGTAATTGATTAATTTGGAGTTTGTAAATGAATCAGATGCGATCGGTTGCGAACTTTCTGGGTGGTTCATGTACATGTCCTAGTGAAGGTGGATGTCTTAGGTCTAACAAGGGTCCATGGAATGATCCCGATATCGTGAAGGTAGTGTTTCTCTGTTACATTCATCATATGTTTTTTTAAAACTATTTTCTCATATCGCAGGAGCGTCGCAGTGATTCTTCAACAAATTGAATCGTGTCCGATGTTAATGATTACTCCTCTCCTCCCGGACCAAGGAGCTTTACTTATCCTCGTTTAGCACCAGTTTGTGAAGAAGTCGATTTGAAAATCTTTTACTTTAATTTCTTTAAAATTCCTCATTCTCATTTACATATTGCATGCACATTTTGTGGTTGTGTCTTGAGCTTTTAATCGGACCTAACCACCGATGCGTCTCTCGATTCAGGTGCGGATGCCAATGGCTACTACAATTTGATGATAGTGCTCAAACAAGCTGGGAAAGTGGTCGAGAATGATCAATATCACCTTACTCGAGCCGTTTTGTCATTGCAAACTAATGATATGGAGAATGTTGCTCCTAGGTCGAATTTAGAAGGTATTGTTATAAAGTTGTTGAATCATGAATGCTTGAAACAATTATATTTATTTGTTCCTTTCATAGATACTATGTGAAACCCTTTATTATTTACTTTTAAAGGGCATATCCTAATTCATTTGTGCTTCACATAATTATAGATAAAAGGTTTGTATTTGCTTTGATAGCAATTGCAACTTCATTGCAAAATGATTTTTACAAAGCTATTAGTTGTAGGATATACTAATTTTTGTTCATTTTAAAGCTTGTTTGGTTTCTCGCTTTGATGTTCTTTGATATATGAATTGTGTTATATATTCATGATGTTGATCAAAATGTATCCATGCTTTCATCACTTATCTCTCTAGGAAAGCTTTGTTCAGCGAATGATTTGGAATCAATAGCAAGTTCCCAAAACCCGTTAGCAATATAGCATATCGGCAAGGCTCAGATTTTTCTTCTAGAAGCAAGGCTCCACTGGAAATTATATGGATGGTTCAAAGTTGCAACATGGTGGATTATAATTCTATTGTATTATATATGTCACATTGTATATGTCACATTGTAGTCCCCATGCATCTGAAAAAGCAGAGGAAGGAAAAGTGGATTATAATTCTATTGTATTTTATCATGTACATTATATATGTCACATTGTATATGTCACATTGTAGTCCTTGTACTCCATGGAGCATTTCTTTGATTGTTATTATAGTAACTTGAACATCATTTCAATGTTTTTTTAACAATATATAGTTGGTCTGTTATTTCTGAACGTAGCCATGGATCATAGTTGGATGCAAAAAACCAAAAATGGACCCTTAGCATCGGTTATTAAGGATAACCGTTGCTAAAAGTCCTAAAAAACACCAAAAAATGACATTTAGTATCGGTTTTTTAAATTAACCGATACTAAATGTGATATTTAGTATCGGTTATTTAAATAACCGATACTAAATGTCATTTTTTTAGACAGCAAACACAATGTTGAAATGACATTTAGTATCGGTTTTTTATATTAACCGATACTAAAAGTGAAATTTAGTATCGGTTAATTTAAAAAACCGATACTAAATGTCATTTTTTAGACAGCAAACACAATGTTGAAATGACATTTAGTATCGGTTATTTTAATTAACCGATACTAAATGTCACTTTTAGTATCGGTTATTTAAATAACCGATGCTAAATGTCATTTTTTAGACAGCAAACACAATGTTGAAAAGACATTTAGCATCGGTTTTTTAAATAACCGATACTAAAAGTGACATTTAGTATCGGTTATTTAAATAACCGATACTAATAGTACGTTTTCAAGACATAAAAATCACCAAAAAAACGTCATTTAGTATCGGTTTTTTGAAAATCCGATGCTAAAAGTCACATTTAGTATCAGTTATTTAACCGATACTAAATGTCAGACATTTAGTATCGGTCGAATTAGTATCGACAGATAACCGATACTAAAAGTGCAAAACAACTGATACTAAAAGTCTTTTCTGCACTAGTGATTTACAAACATCTGACATTGTTGTTCTTGAATGTTAAAGGTTATTTACATTAGGGATACTATACGGAGGTCGTTGTCTTAAAATCTGCGTCAATTTTGATGCTTGTAATGCGCTAAAACGAGATAGTAAATTTTATTCACAAAATGCCACTGCATTTCTGTTTAACACCAGCTTTTGCATAAAACTGGTATTAAATCACAAAATTTTAGACGTTTCGTATACTAGTGGCGCACAGAACATTGTCATCGCAATAGCCTATAGTGACGCTTTTTTCAAACTTTGGACAAAACCTTGGTGCTATACCTACAATTACTTTTCTGCTGGTATAAGTTTTAACAACACTTCTTACCGACACCTCTTAATTTTTCTTATCCACCTTGTTTATCCTATTGGTAAAAGATTTAGTGACCATTCAAATGCTCATATACGCACTATACATCTTCCATCGATTTAGATTTTAGCAAAACATCATAATTTTCTCTATTCAGTTTTTCTCTTGTCATTAATGCATTTTGATAATTTAATTATTTCTATTAAAATATTACTAAAATCTAAATGCAAAATAAAATAAATAAATATATTTATCAAACAATAAAATAAAATAAAATAAAACTTCAATGTACTAAAACTTAAATGAAGTCTTATTACAAGAATGTCTAATTTGAAAATTGTTAAAAATGTCAATCAAAGAGAGTCTTATTGACATTTAAAAATCATAGAAAGTCTTATAATAATCTCATAAGTTACAAAGAAATCAGATCCTATACACATATTTTCTAACTTCACTCCATCAACAAAAAATTAGCTTCAAATCTTTATTAGTGTCTTGACTTGGAGACTCACATGGTTACTAATAAACCATTATATTAAACTTTTGAAAAAATTAGCTTCAAAAAATTAGCTATGATCATAATAAATAATTGAGACATGTTATCATGCATCCATATTTAGTTTTTTTTTTGAATCATATAGTCATGCTATCATGATATTAAACTTTTGTGATGTAGATCAATCAGAGCAGGTAAATCAACCAAGTATCCAACCGTTAATTAACTAATCAACTAACAAATTTAAAGAACGTTATTTAGTTAGTTAGTTATTTATTTGTGAAACTAATCAACTAACAAAGTAATAGGGATTTAGTTCTAACTAATTAACAAATTACTAACTGACTAACATGTTGCCAAAGTAGATCAGTAAAAGATAATAGCTGAAAGTGTAATTGTGATAACTAATTCCAATATGCTATAATATATATATATATATATATATATATATATATATATATATATATATATATATATATATATATATATATATATATATATATATATATATATATATATATATATATATATATTACAGACTTACTTTACTCACTAAAAATCATTAGCTATAATATTCATCTCCTTTGATAGTGTAATTTCAGCAGCTTTTGAGTGTGGAAAGAAACCCAGCCATGGATCCACAGCATCAAAACCCCGCTGCAGACTCAACGCCACCCTCAACCAGTGCTCCTCCGCCAACCCCAACCATCTCTCCTCGACCGGTGCAACAACCACCTGCAAACGAGTCTCAGCAACCTATACATCATTTTCTTGCACATCTTCTAATGTGGATAAATTCCTGTTGTGACTGTTGTTATGATTGTTTCTGCAATTTAAACGCATTGAGGAGTATTCTCCAATTTTTTTTTGTACTTGGAATATTGGTAGGTTCTTCTTTCTTGATCCTTTCATTTTTTTTCCTGCTGATTTATATTTCTTCATTAAATGTTTCTATATATGTTGTAGAATGAAAAGAACTTCATCTTACTCTCATACAGTGTTTTGTTTCATTGATTAGGTTAATTTTATTCATTAAGCGTGATATTTGTTGGTTTCAGGCATTGGGTTACTATCTTGTTGTTCATTTTTTCCAACTATGGAATTAATTCCATTGAAGAAAGGAGGCCTCTGCATGGAAACTTCCTTGCATTTTTGATTCAAAGTTTAAATCATGTTTCATTTTGATGAGAACCAAGATTGAAGAATATGAGGAGAAGCAAGAAAATTTTCAAACCATTGACTTTAGAGTAATTTTAGGAGATATCTTTACATTTCTAGTTTATATTAAATAAATTTGTGTAGTTAAGGAAGTTGGTTTTAGAGCTTGTACTATGCTCTATTATTTACTTTTAGTCGTGGGTTAATTGGACTTGGCTTGTAACCATTTAGTCATGGGTTAATTTGCTTCTTTTAGATAAATGGTCACAACCTATATATAGGTGAACTTGTAATAATTTAGAGGATATTAGAATCATTTGTAAAATTGGTGGAAGTTAGAGCATGGTGCTACTTTAGGTTCTTCATAGAACTTTTCAAGAATCTTATTGATCCTATCAAGATTGTGGCAATTCGATTGATTTTATCAATTTCTCATGAAAATTGTGGCGATTCAATCGATTTTATCAATACTTTGAAGCTTGTGGCGATTCAATTGATCTTATCAATTTCTCAAGGGAATTGTGGCGATCATGATTCCTTTTTTCGAGAATCTTATCTATCATATCAAGATTGTGGCGATTTGATTAATCTTATAATTTCATATGGAAATTGTGGCGACTTATTTGATCTTATCAGTTTTCTATGAAAATTATGGCGATTTTCACTTCTTCATACATCTTAATTCTACTTCATCTTCTTTTTTCTTTGATTTTTGTTATGTTTGATTCAAATTCATGGATAGATCCTTATAGTTTCGTGATATGTGAAAATAGATTCACATCACATTTTGTTCAAACTTAAGCATGCATTGAAATTTCATAGTATTATATATATGTTGTCTGAATTACACTATGAAATCATGCGTGTTTGATGATTAAGGGCCCATTTGTTACAGATTAAAATATAAGTGATTTTGTTATTAAATAATTTAGAGATTAGTTTTTAGATATTTTTAAGAAAATGAGAAGTTGTTTTGTGTTTGTGTAAAATACTGAGAATCACTTATTTTAAAAAAATCATTCTTAAGAAACTGTTTTTCATGAGAAGCTACTCAAAACAGCTTCTCATATGAAACAGTTTTTAGATTATTTTCAGTTTTTCATTTTTTAAGAATCTGTAACAAACAGACAATATGTCATCATAAGTGATTATTTTTTTTAAAAAAAAAGTTTTTGATTCCTATGAAATTATACATGTTTGATGATTAATTTGTTACGGCTTATTTTAAAAATAATCACTTAACTACAATTTTGCTCAATTGAATCGCCACAAGCTTCAAAGTATTGATAAAATCAATTGAATCGCCACAATTTTTATGAGAAATTGATAAAATCAATCGAATTGCCACAATCTTGATAGGATCAATAAGATTCTTGAAAAGCTCTATGAAGAACCTAAAGTATCACCATGCTCTAACTTCCACCAATTTTACAAATGATTCTAATATCCTCTAAATTATTACAAGTTCACCTATATATATATATATATATATATATATATATATATATATATATATATATATATAGTTGTGACCATTTATCTAAAAGAAGCAAATGGGCCAAACCAAAGTTCAATTAACCCATGACTAAAAGTAAAGAATAGAGCATAATACAAGTTCTAAAACCAACTTACTTAACTACACAAATTTATTTAATATAAACAAGAAAGTTAAAGATATCTACTAAAATTACTCTAAAGTCAATGGCTTGAAATTTTTATTACTTCTCCTCATATCCTTCATTCTTGGTTCTCATCAAAATGAAACATGAATTAAACTTTGAATCAAAAAATGCAAGGAAGCGTCCATGCAGAGGCCTCCTTCTTCAATGGAATTAATTCCATAGTTGGAAAAAATGAACAACAAGATAGTAACCCAATGCCTGAAACCAACAAATATCACACTTAATGAATAAAACTATTGGACGATTAAACTAATCAATGAAACAAAACACTGAGAGGAAGATGAAGTTCTTTTCATTCTACAACATATATAGAAACATTTAATGAAGAAATATATGCTGAAAATAATCTAAAAATTGTTTCATATGAGAAGTTGTTTTGAGTAGCTTCTCATGAAAATCAGTTTTTTAAAAATGATTTTTTTAAAATAAGTGATTTTCAGTATATTACACAAACACAAAACAACTTCACATTTTCTTAAAAATCTTTAAAAACTAATCTCTAAATTATTTAACAACAAAATCATTTATTTTTTAATCCGTAACAAACGGGCCCTAATTGGAGGGATGATGGAAAATTCCTTCTTAGATTTAAATACATTAGAGCATATAAAGAAAGATTTCTCTAAGTTTCATTTACTAAATAGAAAATCTCTTCATTATAACCTCCAATAATTTCTATGTAATTAGCAGTATTTAATCATGTTCTAATTGGTTTTGGCAACTCGATGGGGGATATTGTAAGCAATTTTGGGGGTGCGCTTGACAAAAAATAATATGGAAGTTTCAATAAATTGAGAATATTATGGAATCTTCTTGAAACACCAATAGGTGAAGATAAATAACTAGAGGAAACCTTAAAATCTCTAGACTTTTCTTGCCATAAGAACTAGAGTATCCATATCTCTAGATTTTATTTTGTACTCAATGCTTCTAGATCATTTTATTTTGTAATGTAAAGCCCTAAAAGAGTAGTATAAATAGGGCCCATCACCAAGCATTTGGCAATCAAGCAATAACAACTTTTCTTGAGTAATTAGAGAGTCGTCTCTTTCTCTACCATTCCTATTGTCCCTGAGTCAGATTTGACATCAGAGCAAGTTACGATAATTTAAAGTTGAGTTTCACCAAAGAAATCAATAGAAAGTGAGTTTTCAAGTGAGCAATGAGTTGCCTTCCCGAAACTTCACTTTGCGGCCATCCGTTCGAAAAACTAACACTACCAATAAAACCTCCACTATCTTCACCGGAAAGGTCACCATACCACCCTTGTTAAATTGCCACCTAGAAGACAAAATAAAAGATCCTTGCATGAAATTGATATGGAAAAAATGAGGTGACAAATTCAACAACTACAGGAGACTGTCAACGTCCAACAAGCCATTGGAAGCACAACAAAGAAGATTTGAAGATGATGGACCCGGTAGTGACTCTTCATCATCTAGACGCATTCGGTCACACTGATGTCAATTTCGGATCAATGATATAAAAGTAGACATTTTAAGATTTCGAAGGGAAGCTACAATCCGGTGGGTTTGTGGATTGGCTACAAACCGTTGAACGCGTATTTGAGTATAAGGAGGTTCCGTAGGAGCAAAACGTAAATATCACAACTGTCAAGCTGAAGAAACACGCTTCAATGTGGTGGGAAAATATTAAAAGAAAACGTTAACGTGAAGGGAAACATAATATCAAAACATGGGAGAAGAATTATATCACTGGTTAGCAGATAAACAATCGCTTAATCAAAGTAACCAACCACAACTCCTATGTTGTTATTTATGTGGGGGGGATCATCGAAATGGAAATTGTGAGTCGTCTAGTTTTACTTCAGATATAGAACAAGAAGAACAAGGCTTAATAACAGAAGAATCATGGGAAAAAGAAAGATGAGGAGGAAAAAAGAATTGAACGAGAGGATCCTCTTGTTTGGAGGGAAGCTAAAAATTCTCAATCTTGGGAAGGTGGGGAAATCCTACAAGAAATCAACCAAAAAAAATCATTTTCCCTACTCATCTTTTGAGAAACAAAGAAGATGAGAGTGAAGAGCTTGATCGATATTTAGACTCCTATGCCTTGTTTTCATCCTTCACCTTGAGAGGGTATGGGAGCATATGCAATTATACCTCAATTTCATGAAGTTCATGCCTCATAAACAGAAGAAGAAGAAGGATGATGTGTTCTTTGTTTCAGATATTCCACCTTGAGAGAGTGGAATTGCAGACGATAAATAAGCGCTTCTTGGGAGGCAACCCAAGTCTCTGAACCCTTATCTTTTAAATTTTTGCAGTACTTTTTTCTTTCTTTGATTAATGTTTAGGGTGCATCTAGGACACAATAACACACTTTGTCGCAAGTTAGAACAACTTTTTGTGCATGTTAGAATAGTTGATCCGCGTATCTAGCGCTTGCACGCGCCCAACACACAATTCTTCCTGCCCCCAAGGCACCTAAGTGAGAATTTGTTGTAGGGGGTTCCTACATCTCATCCTCTTGCATTTTATGGCATCATTCACCAAGACATGGATGATAGAGTACCAATGAGGAAGAAGTCAGCCCGTACTTTGACATCTCAAAGTGTTGATATCTTTTAGGCACATTCTCAGTGGTCCGTCATGATGGACATGGGCAGTAGATTCTAGGATGCAAGTTTTGCGATTCATTGAGCTACTCACCGTTGTGGTTCTATTTTCTTTCCCCGCTTGTCTTTATCATTGCTATTGTCTTGTTGAACTGTCTTTACTCTGGCACTTATTGTGTTTCAGAAACAAAATTTGTTCATGGCATGTGATGTAAAATTTGCACTCCACCAAATGCCTTGATCATGTTACTTATTTGATGAAGGGGTATAGTTTTCACAGATGGTTTTTATTGGATTGTAATTTTCAATGACCATATATGATGCTCTCTACTCTTAAATTTTCATGAATCGATTTAAATGGGACCGATTATGCATATTATTGTTCTAAATCCCTTGGATGACAACCATTAAAGGATTTTTTTGTGACATTTGATTACTTGACTCATTGTACTTAATGCCCTATTATAATTAACATGTTAGTGTTTGAGCCAAACATTTAATTTTCTTCTTGTGTGCTTCAATTTCTTGTGACACTCTTAAGAACTTGACTTAGTTATTGCCTACTTTTGCATTGCTTATACTCATACACACATGATTGAAGACTTTTAGTTTTTTGGCAGTTAGAGCTTTAAAAGACCTGCCATTTATTATTGAACTTTGCAAAGCCCATTTGAACCTTAGCCTTTTTTTAAGTATTAGGTTCATTACAAGCCATTATCTGAAAAACCAAGTGTCCCGCTTGTTTAGAATTGAGTGGTGTATAGTCATTATGAACTTGTAGCTAAAAAATAAGTTTAGGATTGCTTGAGCATAAACAATTGTTCAAGTTTGGGGTGGTATATCAAAAGTAGTATATTATATTCTTTCTTATACTCCTTCCATAATGTAATATATTCTTTCAAAAAGAGAAAAATAAAATAAAATAAAAAGAAATCAAAATCAAATCAAATCATATAGAAGCAATAACAAACTATATTTTGTTTTGCGGTAAATTCTTTGATGAACTTGGTAAGGGTAGAAAATGTTCATAAATGAAATGGCATCTTTCAATTCCAATCAAAGAAGCCTAGATTTATAAAATTTATCCTTTCTTAGCCAGGTCCCATTACAAAATTTAATAATTCCTCATAATGTGTGTGATATTTGTATGTGATTGTTTGTTGTAGAATTATGTCAGCTTGATAGTGTATTGCTTGTGATCTGATTGAGTGTCTTACCTAGCACACACTTGTGTGAGACAGAAACACTTATAGGTGATGAACTTGAGTGAAATTGAGCACAATTGATGATTGCATGATGTGTTGCTTGAAACGCTAATGTGGGAAGTTTGAATTGCTGATTTTGGGACGCAAGAATGCATCTTAGGTCACTCTTTGACATCTGTGAAAATTATAATGGATTTTGAGCTATATATAATTGTGGACATTGGAGTCACATCTAGTAATCTTATTTCAGCCCTTGTTTTACATCGAGTTTGCTTGAGGACAATCAAATATTTAATTTTGGGGTTGTGATAAAACCATATCACATGCTTGTTTTTAATGTTAAAGAGTGTGTTTTACATGAAGGTTTTAATGAACATCAGTACATTTTGAGCAGAATTTGTGAATCTGGTTTATGTGTAGTGGTTATGCTGGTTTTCTTTGTGTGTATGTGCACAATAACTAGATCAAGTTGTAGAACAAGTTGTGCAAGTAAGAGGTGAATTTTGGAGCGACTTAAGGCGTTTATAATGCAGCAAAAAGGCCTATATCATCTGTTAAAATGGAAGGCTATATAACCAGTGGGTAAAAAATAACACTAGGGTATATGGGCGCAAGTGTACAATACCTATTGCCCAAGTGTACAGTGTTTGATGCACTAAACTCTCTGAATAGCGCGTTTTAACACTCTTGGAAATCCTAGAACTCAAAAGTTCCATTTCATCTCTATTGAAGATTCAAGTCTTGGGAACAAAATTTGGAGCTTTGGTGAGTTCATCTTCTTCATTAAGTTGTAATCTATGTTTTTCTTTTTCTTCCACTATGTGTAGCTAAATCCCATTTTGTTAGGGATGCATGAATATTGAAGAAACACTATTGTAGCTGGTTTAAATCTGTTCTAATGTCATACTCTCTCTTATTTATGTGATTAATATATGTTCTTAATACTTTTCATGATTTGATCACCCATGAAATTACTACAAAAAAAGCTGGGATTAGCGAGGGAAATTTCCGTGGCTAACAGGCCCATTTCCGTCGCTAACTACCATTAGCGAGGGAATTAGCGAGGGAATTAGCGAGGGACAGTTTGGTCGCTAAAACGCTCATCGTTTATCCCATTAGCGAGAGAAATGGAGGTCTGTCGCTAATAACCTAGGGACACTTCCGTCGCTAATTCCCTTGCTAAGTCTGACAGACACGCTTCCCAAACCTGAATGACTAGTCGCTTATTTTTTTGACCATGTAAGTCGCTTATTATTATTATTATTGTTATTATTGTTATTGTTATTATTATTATTATTATTATTATTATTATTATTATCATCATCATAATCATCAGCACCAAGCCTTCCAAAGAGAGAGAGAGGAGTGAGAGTGGTGGTGGTGGTGAATGGTGGATTAGGTAGATAGAGAAGAAGAAGAGTAAGGGAGAAAGAGAGTGAGAGAGATCTATGTGGTGGTGGTGGTGGTGGTGTGGAAGAAAGAGAGTGAGAGAGAGAGGTTGTGGTTGTGTGGTGAAGAGAGAAAGAGAAGAAAGAATATGGTGGTGGTGGTGGTGAAGAGAGAAAGCTCCAAAAGAGAGAGGTTGTGGTTGTGTAGTTGAGGAGAGAGAGGAGTGATAGTAGTGGTGGTGTGGTGGTGTGGTGGTGGTGGTTGTATGGGTAAGAAATTGGTGAAGAGAAGAGTGAGGGTGTTGTGAGTGAGAAAGAAGAGTGAGTGGTGGTGGTTATATGGGTAAGAAATTGGTGAAGAGAAGAGTGAGGGTGTTGTGAGTGAGAAAGAAGAGTGAGTGGTGGTGGTTGTGTGGTGGTGGGTTAGGGTTTGTAGGTGAGAGAGAGAGAGTAGAGGAAGAGGAAGAGGAAGGGGAGAGGAGTGAGGGTGTTGTGAGTGAGAAAGAAGAGGGAGTGGCGTGGTGGTGGAAATGAGAGAAGAGGGTTAAGAGTGAAAGAATGAGAGAAGGGTGAGAGAAGAGTGAGAGAATAGGATATTCGGTCAAAAAGTAATTGGACATTAGCGAGGGACTTACAATTTCCGTCGCTAATTGTCACTCTGCAACAGTCAGATCAGCCTACAACAGTCAAATCAGCCTGCAACGTTCAGACATTAGCGAGGGACTTGAAGTTTCGTCGCTAATTCCCTCGCTAATGGTCACTCTACAACGTTCCGTCGCTAATTCCCTCGCTAATGATCACATTTTTAACGAGGGCCCATATTCCCTAACTAATTCTGTCACAAATGCATGTTTTTGCGAGGGACAAATTTTCCCTCGCCAATTCCCTAGATAATCCTTGTTTTTTTTGTAGTGAATAATTTATGGTTCATTTATGGAATGAAAGTTTTATACTTGAATGCTTGAAATTAAATACCTTCAACTCTTGGCCTAGGAATAATCTTTTAGTTGTTGTATCTTGCAATCCATTGATTCTAATGATTGTTGTTAACTATAATCACCTTAGGAATTAGAGTTATCAACAAATGATTAGATGCCTAAGGAATTAGGAGTTAGTTAATGTTGTGGGTTTGATAGAAAAGTTAAAGAGAGAGTAATTTTTCAATACAACTCAGTTTGTAATAGTGTGGAATCCATAGGAGTTTGTCCCTAACATGTTTCACTATCTCATCTTTTCAAAGCATTATTTGGTTTCACCATCTCATCTTTTCAAAGCATTTGAGGATGAGGATGTGTCCTCTAGTGAAGTATCTCATTATTTGGTAAATTTTGATGTGTTGCCAAAATTGGACCTCTCTACTCCTATTCTTGAACTTGAGTGTGTAATCATGAAGTCGGTGCATTCTTTTCTTACCAATTTAAGGATCCTCATCAAACCCTCCCCATAAAGGAATGCAATCTTCACTTCAATCTCTTGGTTTTCTTTAGATAAGCATGCATTCTCTAGGTTCAAGCTAGATGCTAACCCAAGTACAACTCGGATAGAGCACATCTTCACCACAAGTGAGAAATTTCTTCAATGAATATCTTTCCTCTAATTGAAGTCTTTCACAACCAATCTTGCTTTATATCTTGTTCGAGAAATTTATTGAAGTCTTTCCTACTCTTAGGCAACTTCTACCAGCTCAAATGTGCTATTCTCATGCAAGAACCTCATTGACTTCAACCACTCTTTCTTGTGATTATTATAAATAGCGTCTTGGTAGGCCTCTGGCTCTCCAACATCAGTGTCTTTGGTATGCATGACGCTCGCTTGGAGATCTTCTCAACTAAGGCTCAATCGGTGGTTCAAGTGGATCCTGTTCAATTGGCTCATCTTGGTGAAGTTCAAGATCATTAGTTTACTGCATATCAACTACCTGTGTATCTCCCCCATCAACATGTGTATCTCCCTCATCAACAATAGTTCAAGTAGAATGTTCAGGAGTTACATCAGTGTCGCTTCTAGTAACTGGTTTATGTTTCTTAGCTTTTTCAAAGTCTTCAATTGTTTCGTCTTCAAGAAATACAATATCTCAGCTTTAGATATTTTTCTAGGCAATTGGATCCCATAACCTTTAAGTTTAACCAAACTCTTCGTGACAGTAACAATGAACACGCACTCTTTGAACTTCCAATCAAGCTTAGACCTTTCATATATATCTTGGAATGTCAACAAAATTCCTGGAGCCAAACACATTCAAACAACTGTAAGAGACGTCTTTTGATGTTGATACTCTATCCATAGCATCACCATCTAGTGGAATTGAAGGAGAAAAGTTAATCAAATCCACTGAAGTTCTCATTTCTTCACACCATCTATTGGATCCCATGAATATTTTTCAAACATGCCTCTCTACGATCACCACCATTAACCGCCTGGACATATTTCAACTTAATTTCTTCGTTTTTCTCTTTCAACACTTGCATGAAAGTGCTTGAAGACTGCTAGAATATCAGCTTTGATTTGTCATAGAATATCATTTATGATTTATCATATCAATTAGGTTTATTTAGTACCAATTAGGTTTAATTAAAGCTAATTGATATGACAATTTATTACTGATTGATATTCTAACACTCCCCATCAAGCTAAGGCTTACTAAGCTTTTAGCTTATTACAATACAAAACATTTGAAGTAAATATAAGTCAATTGGAGTCACAAGAAAGGGAGTTTGAATTGTGACTCTTTTAAAAATGTTTGAATTTGACCAATAGTTATACTAACTACTTCAAGATAGGAGTGATAAGTGCTTCAAAATATTGTTATTGTCTTCTGAGTAAATCAATCTTCTGGGAGGATATAAGTATTGGTTTGATAGATGCAAGTCACTGCTCTAAGAAGATATGAATGATTTAGTTGAGGTGTGTGGTGTCCTGTTAGAAGCTAGGCAGTGTAAGAAGATAAAATGATAGATATGAGAGTATTTGATTTCTTGCACTAGTAATGATATTCTGGAATATTGAGGACTTGGTGACCAAGATGTGTGAAGCTGTACTGTTTATGAGATGATATATCAAGAGTGTTTCTCTTGACATTATAGGTAGTCAGTCGGATTAAGCTTCCTACGCTGGAGTAGAAGAAGTTTTTCTTGAGTTGTAGTGCTTGTAAGTGATAAACTATAGGAAGGCAGTAAATGGCACAAAGGAGTTATAGTGGTTCACCCCCCAATCAGTAAGGGCTACATCCACTCCTCATATACAGTGATAGTTTCCACTATTATCCAATAGTTTACTTTTTCAAGTCAATCATAGACCAAAGTAAATGATAGTTTTCTTCTACAGCTCTATCTATTGTATCACTAGTTTTCTTTTTCAACTCTAGAAACTGAATTACCCCTAAGACCCATCTTAGGAATCATCAATTACAAACAAGCAACCATATGCCATGTTATGAAGGAATAAACATATATGCCTTATTAAGAAGGTACAATGATAGGTAGTGTTTGGGAAATACAATAGCTTGGGTAGTAATATGATTTCTCACCAATTTAATTTAAATAGATATCTCATTCTCGAGAAAATTTTCCCATTTCTACTTTTAAGATCACTCAAGATGGTTGAGAAGAGGAGAAGATTTAGAAGCTTGTTGAGATGCTACATGAGGGGAAATATTGATGTAGGCTTATAATCCACTCTCTCACTTTTGGTGTAGTCACCGATCAAGTATTTATAGAGGTAATAACCCAATAGATCCATTGAAACTCCTCTTTCAAGATTAAAATAGGCGTTGTGACTTTTTTGCATAAAGTGGGTGTACTTTTGCTGCGCCTTGCAGAAACAGTACAACAGCAGGTAGCCATTGGAATCTTCTGAGCGATGTGTCTTCTGAACTCAACCAAGCTACTTGAGTTTGACTTTATGGCTTGAACATCAATCTTCTTAGTCGCTCGGTTGATTTTTGCAAGTCTTGATGACTACTAAGAAGAGTTGATCTTGTGACATTTTCACGAGAGTAGCTTCCGATGTATCTTACCGAGTGTGCTGCTTTGAAGTGTCTTCTGAAGCACCTTTTGAAACAGTTTTCTGAAGTATCTTCTGAAGTGATCAGCTATTGATTTCATGATCCTATGTTGTACTAAAGCTCTTCTACTTTAATCTTTGAATCAATTGATACACTCTAGATATGTCATGTTACTTATGTATAGCCATTTTTCTTGAAATTCTTTATCATAAAATGTAGTTTGATGTAGACTTAACACTCTTTAGAATCTTCTTATCTCTGTCATCTTATGTTCCTTTCTTTGAATAATAAACTTCTCTCTTTTGATAAGCATTTGGTGTAACTCCACTTTCCTTGAGAAGATCCTTACTATTGCTTGCTCTCTTGCTTGCTCGGTTTGAGAAGCTCTCTGAAGAATATCTTCTCACCATAGGGAATCATACACGTTGTATCCTTTTATTCATTTTGTCATGAGTTCACTTGGCTCTTTTATTTATGTGTGGCTCTCTTTAGCAAAGTCATTTCCTCTCTGAGAAGTTTCTTTGTTCATTTATCTCTTTGTACTTGATAGTAAGAAGGAATATCTTCTCATCTGAGAAGCAATGGGTTTCTTTCTTCATGTATCTTTTGATTTTTTGACCATCACTCTCTTATTTTAAGGAAACATTTGTGCCTTCTAAATGAATAGGCTATCTTTGCGGAGGTCCTCCACTACAAGAAAAACTTAAAATTGAAGGCAAAACTTTCTGGCGGATTTTAATCCCCCAGAAACTTTCCGGCGGATTTTTGACATTTGTGGGGGATTTAATCCACCATAAACTTTTTGGGGGATATTTGACGTTTTCGGCGGAATTATGGTATTTGTGGGGGATTATAAAGTGGAAAAAAAAGGGGTCGGATAAAAAAAACTGGATCCGCCGAAAATATCCCCTAATCCGCCTAAAAATGACAACTAAATAATCGGGAAATTTGAAATTCAAATTTCTCGCATAACAACCCCAATCCGCCAAAATCGCGGCGCTGGCCAACGAGGAGGTCCAATCGCCCAAAAATCCGCGAAAGCAGACCCCGATCCGTCGAAACGTCTCGCGGCCTTCAAGGCATTCCCAATCCGCCGAAAACGTCTCCCAATCCACCGATAATAACACACTGATGATAACGGCACTTTTACCTCTTCTCCTCTCTTCATATATCTCATTTCTTCCCTTCATTCATTCACTTATTCTCTCTAACACTTTTATAACTTCTCTAAAATTCTTTCACTCAAAATCCTTCTCCTCTCTCAAACTTCTATCAAATTCTCAAATTCTCCACTCTCTTAAACTTTACCATTTCTTCACTCAATCTTCTATCAAATTCAGTTTTTTCTTCTCCTCTCTCAAACTTTTAAAGGTTTGTTTTAGTTTATACTTTATTTTAGCTTATGCTTTGTTATAAACTATCACTACAAGAAAAAATGAAATTCAAAGGCGTGACTTTGTGGCGGAATTTAATCCGCCAGAAACTTTTTGGCGGATTTTTGTTTTTTTCGGGGGAATGTTCCGCCAGAAAATTTTTGGCGGATTTTTTGGTATTTCCGGGGGAATAGTGGTACTTTGCGGCAGAATAATAGAAGAGAATTTTTTTTTTAAAAAAAATAAATATATATCCGCCAGAAAAGCACATAAAATCCGCCGAAACGAGGAACTCAGAAAAGGGGGGGAAATTCAAATTTGAATTCCGCCAGAAATGCACATATAATCCGCCGAAAATAGCCTCCTCGGTCAACACAACCTCGATTCCGCCGAAAACGCCTTATTTCCGCCGAAATGACGCATCGGTCAGAGCGTCTCAATTCCGCCGAAAACGCCTTAATTCCGCCGAAACTGTCCACGTTTCAACAGCTCTTTCAACAGCTCTTTTATTTATCTCTTATAAACCGATTCAATCTTCACTCTTTCAATCTTCACTCTTTCAATCTTCACTCTCCCAACACTTCTCTAAAATTTCAACACTTCTCACATTCAATCTTCACTCTTTCTTAACAATTCTCTGAATTTTTTTCTTTCAAAGTTCTTACAATTAAATTTGTTTCTTCTCCTCTATCAGAATTTTTAAGGTATGTTTTAGTTTAAACTTTATTTGAACTTATACTTTGTTTTAACTTATAGTTTGTTACTAATTGTGGTGTTGTTTGTTTAGGATTTATTTGAGGTTGGTGATCTCTATTTCTTTCTTCAAAGGATTCCGGTTTAGCATCAAGTCGAGTCTTCTCAGCACTACCTGGGTTAGTTATTAGTTGTCATTAAACGTTATTTGATATTATTTGTAAATAAAGTAGTACAAAGTAAAATTAATGTATTTATTACAAAATAGGAAATTATATGTTAATAATTTATTAAATAAATAACAAATAAATACGAAAAATAAAATAATGATTATATTTATTAAATTTTAATTTGTGTTAATATTATTTAGAAAATATGAAATATAATAATATAGTAGTTAAAAAAATAAATTTAACGTATTTATTAATTTTTAATTTATGTTGATAATACTTTTTAGATAAATTTGTAATATATTAAATTTTCAAAACTTCATTATATAATCATTATTTTGATTAATTTGTTAAAGTTTATCATATTTTTGAAAATCATCACATTATAATTTATTTTCTTTAAATTGTTAAAATTTACTATATATTTGAAAATCATTATATTATCAATTAAATATATGAAAGATTTATGATATGTAATTTATTTTCATTTAATTTAAATAGTTACATTTAAATAGTTTAATATGTAATTTATTGTTATTTTTTCATTTAGTTTAAATAAGTATGATATGTAATTTATTGTTGATAAAATATTTAATAAAAAAAATTGATAGAGTTGTTAGTTAAAATGTTATTTGTTGTTAGTTAAAATGACTAATATTAATAGAATGTATGTGTCAAATGTTGTAATTTATGTGTTAAAATGTTATTTTCATTTAAGTAGTTATGATATGTAAATATTTGTATATGTATATGTGTATGTATGTACGTATATGATCATATGATATTTGTATATGTGTATGCGTATGTATGTGTATGAGTATGTAAGTAAGAAAATATAGATTTTGATTTATTATTTATGAAATGAAAAGTAATAGTTATTGTTTATGATAATTTTTATTGTAGCACACGTAGTACTAGGATTTAGAAAACATGGATCGTAGTTGGATGTATGATCGATTATATCCTGGAAGAAGCGGTTTAAAGAGACGATTTGCAGAAGGAGTAGAAGAGTTTATTTTTTGTGCTAAGCGTGACGAAGGATTTGCGCGAGAAGGGGGAATTAGATGTCCGTGCGCGAAATGTTCAATTCGATTTATAAAAAATGAAGATGAAGTCAGAATGCATTTGTACAATAATGGGTTTAGGCCGGATTATTGGATATGGAGTCGTCACGGCGAAGTAGCACCTGGGGTACCTGCGGTAGCTGTTCCTGCGGTTAATGTTCCGGTTGAAGTATATGTTTCAAGCACTAATGTTCCGGTTGAAGAAGTAGCTTCCACATCTGGATCTGGCCAAATCATGCAACCCGCGTTAGATGTTTATCAGGGAATGATATCTCATGCCGTTGGAGTAAATTTGGATTTTGAAGAACCAGAATATGATGCTGAAGAAGTTCCAAATGAGGAAGCGCAATTGTTTTACGCGTATTTGAGTGAGACAAATAAACCATTATTTGAAGGATCTAAAGACTCAAAATTATCAATGTGTGTTCGGTTGTTGGGTCTTAAGTCTCAATTTAATGTTGCCGAGTTGTGCATGGAATATATGACCAAAATGATGTTGGATGCAACCCCTATTAAGGGACTTTTGCCGCAGAGTTATTATGATGCTAAAAGACTGGTATCGAAGCTTGGCTTAAAATCTAAAAGAATTGATTGTTGTGTGTCCGGTTGCATGCTCTATTATAATAATGAGTTTGGCATAAATGATGGAAATTTGACGGAATGCAAGTTGTGTGGAGAGCCACGCTACCGTGCCAGCAGGAGAGGGACGAGCAGAGGCAAACCGGTTCCACGGAAAGCAATGTTCTATCTGCCGCTTATACCAAGGCTACAGAGGATGTTTACATCAATGGAGACCGCTGGTAAAATGACGTGGCACCATGAAAATAGAAACAATTATGGTGAATTACGTCACCCATCTGATGGTGAAGCTTGGAAGCATTTTGATCGTGTTCATCCAGATTTTTCCAGTGATCCACGCAATGTTCGGCTTGGTTTATGCTCTGATGGTTTCACACCCTATATTCAAGCATCGGCATCACCGTATTCTTGTTGGCGATTATTGTCACCCCATACAACCTTCCACTGAAAATGTGTATGTCTAAACCATACATGTTTTTAAATGCTATTATTCCGGGCCAAGCAATCCAACAAATTGGTATTGACATATATTTGCAACCTTTGATTGATGACCTAAAAGGTTGTGGCACGTGTTTTAACTTATGATGCAAAGACGCAAACAAAATTTCGAATGAGGCGACTTTGATGTGGACAATTAATGACTTTCCCGCCTATGGAATGTTGTCCGGATGGGAACACATGGTAAGATGGCGTGTCCGATTTGCATGGTTGACACAAGGGCTTTCACTCTTAAATACGGAGGGAAACTTCGTGGTTTGACTCGCATCGTAGGTTCTTACCTATGGATCACCCATTTAGAAAGCATAAATATGCATTCATCAAGGGACATGTTGAAACAAGTGGACCTCCTCATAGTTTGACACCAGAGGAAGTTTGGGACAGTGTTAAAGACATCCCTCCAAAGGGAAGTCGTAGCGGGTGTTGTTTCTCGTCCACAAGGCTATGGGCAATGGCACAACTGGACAAAGAGAAGTATCTTTTGGGAACTTCCCTATTGGAAAGATAATCTACTGAGACACAATCTGGATGTAATGCATACAGAGAAGAATTTTTTTGATAACAATTTAACACTTGTCATGGACGTGAAAGGTAAAACGAAAGACAATGAGAAAGCTAGGAAGGACATAGCTCATTATTGTAGACGAAAGGATTTGTTGTTGGTTGAGCAAGGTACTAGGACATTGAAACCCAAAGCCAATTATACTTTATCTAAGGAAGAAGCGAAAGCAGTTTATCGGTGGATAAAAGAGTTGAAAATGCCAGACGGTTATTCTTCCAATTTATCCAGATGTGCGGATGTGGATAATGGGAAGTTGCATGGGATGAAGAGTCATGATTGTCATGTATTCATGGAGTGCTTACTTCCCATCGCTTTTAGTTCGTTGCCAACACACGTTTTGAACCCGCTGATTGAAATAAGTACATACTTTAAGAATTTGTGTTCAGCAACCCTAAAAGTTGATGATCTTACAAAAATGGAACAAGACATCCCACTTATCTTATGCAAGTTGGAGAGGGATGACTTACGGCCGACTTATGTTGAAGATGGTCGTGTCATCGTGGTGCCTCAAAGAGATTCGTAAGTATATAATTGTTTATTAATTTTTTGTTGCCTTTTATACAACTACTTTCGTGGTCCAAAATATTCAGTTTTTTTAAAAATTTTCAGGTTTCCTCCTTCAAAGCCTGCAGCCACCGCAGTCATAAACGCAATTCAACAGAATTTCTTTAAAGGTTGGAAAAATTGGACTGCTGTTAAGAAAGATAAAGAAGATAGAAAAGACTATTTTAGGGCCATGCTCAATTCTTTCTTGGTAAGTTCTACGAAATAATTAATTTTTAATTATTTTATTGAATTGTTTAATTTGTCTGTATTAACAATATTCTTCTAATTTTTTTAAATAGGAACAATGTACATGGTTACCGGAGCAGCAGAAAGATGTTGAGCATGCGTTCAACAAGAGATGCAGTGATCGATATTATTGCATCATGCGGGGTGTGCGGGAAGATGAAGGCAAAACTTCGTTTATGGGACCAGAGGCTTATGCACAACCGAAGCGTATTGGAAGACGGATGAATTTAAAAATAAACAAGAGAAAGCTAAGAAGAACCGTGCTTTCGAAAATGCAAACTCTTCATCGCAATCACACAGTGGATGTGTGAGTCTTTGGAACTCATCACCAAATAAGATGGTACGTAATTTTATAACTATTACTTATATTCATCGCTTAATTAAATTTATTAACTATGTGTTAAGTAGTTGTTAGTAAATAATAAAATTATGTATCTACGAGGAAGAACTTGGACGGGAGGTCAGTTTGCCTGAGTTGCATCGCAACTTGTATATGCGAGAGGAGGATGGTTCATTTATCCACGATAGATGCGAGGAGGATTCGGTAAAACTACATTATGTTATTAGTTATTTATCTTTAAATACAATATATATATATATATATATTGTTTTTATTGTTTTTTATTAATATTTATTTATTTATCCGTTGTTTTTTTAGGATGCTTATGATGCCGGGATGGCCGAGTGGCGTGAGTCTCACCACAGAGAGCAATGGTCGACGATTCTGTGGAGGAGGCTAGAGTGGCTCGCTTCTATGTGGGATAGAGCGGTTGGCCCACAAAAGAGTGATCGTTTGCTTGACAGATCTGCAGCATGGGACCCAAGTTCTTCATGGAAAGCATTCTCGCCGAGTCGATCATATTCGGGGACGAGAGTACTGGTCGTTCTTATGCTTTGCTCCCACGCAGCGGGTAGATCAATTGACCCAAAGAACCGAGAGATTGAACGAGCAGCGGAGCAATATGCACGACAACCGGAAGAGCAAGCTAGGATCATTGAGGAGCGAGCTAGGATCATTGAGAGCGCTGCCGCTTGAGCAAACTAGAGAACCGAGGCGCTTTCAGCAGCTTGATGGCTCGGATGAACCATCCTTCGAGGCCATCATCATCATCATCACATATGGCTTCCTACCACCAGCAGCCTCTTGGCCTCGGTATCCTCCGTACTCCTCAAGAAAGATCCACAAAGATACTCCCACCCCATTATTCTCAAGATATCCACCCCAAAGAAGATCCACCTCAAGATCCTCCTTCCCAAAGATCCTCCCCAAAGACTGGATCCACCACTCCAAATGACAAGCATATCCATCCCATATCTTCCCCAAAGACTGGGCCACCACCTCAAAGAAGCAATTGTGATCAACCCCAAAGCAGAAGATCCTCCCAAAGAACAATCACCCCATCTCTTCAATAATAATATTGATCTAAATTATAATGTGTTAGAGGCTTGTTTGTTCAGTGATGATCAACCAGCACGAGGTGATAACTTTTATCACAAAGATGACTCCGATGAGCACGCACCTTAGTAGCTTTATATTTGATTATGTATGTTTATTATTATGGATATCGGAGTGATTTGTTGGATTTTAATTTATGGATGTTTATTATTTGGTTGATTAGGAATGTTTTTTTTATTGTTGATTATGGATGTTTATTATTTGGTATTTGAGTTTTTTAATTTAAATATACTATTTATATTTTTAATTTAAATTTATTTATTTTTAAAAAACATTTTATTTGGTTATCACTATTTTAGTTTTTTAATTTAAATATGTTATTTATATATTTTTTTTAAAATTTATTTAATTTTAAAAAACGTTTTTTCAGCTTTTTTAAAATGTTTTTAAATTTTTTTTTTAAAAAAATATGTATTTTTCGGCGGATTTGCTTGTATTTTGCGGCGGATTTGTTAAAAAAAAAAAAATTGGCGGAAAATAAGGTATTTGCGGCGGATTTTAAAAAAAAAAAAAAAAAAAATTTTTGGCGGAAAAATCCCCCAAAAAGTCCAAATTTCCACCGAGAAGTACCGGGAAATCACAGAAAAATCCGCTAGAAAATCAGCGGAAATTCCACGGAAATACGTTGTCACCAGCCTTTTACCGGCGGAAAAATCCGCCGAAAACACCTGTATTTGCGGCGGAATTTGGTGTTTTTTGGCGGAAAAATCACATTTTTCTTGTAGTGCTCGACTTGTGAAGTTACTTGTAACTTTATTGTCTTCTCATAGATGTATCCACAATGCCTTCTTATGTGGTGCTATTAGAGCAGACTATCTTCTTGGTGCTATTACATTCAATTTACAAGAAAACAACAACTCAAAACATGGGAGAATTATCTAGACTCTACACAACTAAAAATAGCAAACTTCAAAACATAAAAGCAGCAAAATTAATAGGAAAGCAAAGTAAATACCCCCTCATGCTTGGACTAAGCATTGTCCCCAATGATTTGCAAAAAAATAACATGAAAGGGGTAGGAAAACTCACAGGGTTCATCGTTGCCCAAAGCGAGGTGCACGTAATTGTTGAAACGTTGCATCATCTCAATCAGCATATCTATGATGTGCTCCATCTGCTGGTTGTGATGCAATTGGTCTTCTCTTATCGCTTGCTCAGATTCGGCTCACTGCTTTGGACCTCTCCTCCATTCTAGCATATTATTCTTCCATATTGAAATTACGAGCAATTTGCACTCCTGCATCACCCATCCGCTTGTTGGATCGCTCCTCTTATTGGATCGCCTCAAAGAATATCTGTAAAGCCAATTGTTTTCATCTCTTGTGTCCTTCCTAACCAGTGTCCGCAATAGGATAGACTTCTTCTTATCAATCAAAGATGTGAAATTGCTAGGAGTATTTAGCCACCGACTTCACCATATACATGTTGGCGCATAGATCCAAATCAATATTCGAATTTCTTGGTATTGGCCGGTGCTAAATAACTGGGCATCCAACCCGAACATCTCAAAGACCAACCACAATCGGACCTTTACTATTTTCTACTATATAAGCCAAATGAGCAATAATATAATAGCAGCTTGTTCATTGCTTGCTCATTCACCATGGCTCACAACATGAAAAGCTCAACATGCCTTACCCCACCCATTTCACTTCTTCCTGCATTAGTGCAACCCATCACCCTATGGATATACCGGAAAACTGGATTTTTTATCAAACTTGCTTTTGTGGTTCTGGCCTCATAGTGACCCTCATTAGTGATTTGAGTCCAAAAAAACTCGAGGGTTAAAACCTTCCGGCCTAGTGTCCGGGTGTTTTGAATCATAATAAAATCTAGCATTTGCAAAACCCAGATCGGGATTAGGCACACCGCTCTTGTCTTCATGAAAACATAAGGGACTTAAAATTTCAAGAGTGAGTCCTTCATAAGTTGTGCGTGTTTCAAGAAGGACGACTCTCTGCGTGCTCAAGGAATGCATACCGCTAATGTTGAGCTCTGTTTTTGAAAATGATTTCATGCTCGTTGGTTGTACTTGCACCACCCCTCTTGTTCCCTTTGCTAGTAGAAGTACCAGAACCATCACCAGTTTTTGCTCTTTTTGGAGGCATTTTCGTTTTTGATCAAAGTGGGTGGGGTTTTTGGGGTTTGAAAAATTTTGGGACTTTTGGTGTTTTGTGGAGATTGGAGGTTGATTTTGGTGGTTTTGGGTATAGGGTTATGGGTATCACGAATTGGGGGTTGTGGAGAGTGGGTGTTTGGTGATTTTGATGGTTGGGTTTTGAAGAGGGAGTGATGGGGAGTAATGTGAAGTTTGGTGAAGATTTGAGTGAGTTATGGTGTCTGAGAGTTATGGGTATGGAGGTTTGGTGGTTTGGAGAAGAAGTGAAGAAGAAAGAGTGGGTGAATGAGTGAGAATCGTGGGTGCTAAGGAAGTAAGTGAAACGCGTTTGGCATCAGCAGCCATGCACAAGTCATGCCAACTTTACTGTCTCTTGATTCAAAAAAAATTCATCACGCACGAATCGTGCTTGGTCACGCATGAGTCGTGGCTTCCCCTTTTTTAAGATCTCTATTTTTTTACATGTACCGCAAAACAAAATAAATGACAAATGTTAACCCGTGGGTTGCCTCCACGCAGCCGCTCTTTTTAACGCCACTAGCTTGACGATTAAAAAGATCGCTTTGCTCAATTTGGGTTTGAAGGACCAAAGTGGTTCCTTCTCAATATCATCACCTTCCAAATAGGTTTTCAATCTCTCGACCATTAACTTTGAATGGTCCAAATTTTTCACTCCAAATTTCAACAACTCAAAGGATAAACTGACGGATTTGGAATGGACCGCACCATCTTGATTTTAACTTCCCGGAAAAAGCTTCACCTAGAGTTGAAAATCAATACAAGATCACCTTTTTGAAATTCCTTCTAATGATCTTATCATGCCATCTTTCTGTTTTTTCTTTGTAAATTTTGGCATTTTCATAAGCGCCAATTCTCAATTCTTCCAACTTGTTATACCCCAATTTTGTCTCGAGTTCTTGTTAATTGTATTTTAATTTAGTAAGTCGCATATTCAGCTTTTGGTCTTTGTTTTATTCAACACAAAATAATATGTCAAAAATTAATAAAAATCAAAATTAAAAATATTAGCTTTACAACCCTTAAAAAAATGTCCAAAAGTCCCAAAAGTACAAAAATAATATTTTAGGATACACAAAAATGGAATCAAAATAATAAAAAAATACAAAATAAACACAAATCTAGCCCAAATAATAGTTGGGCTTGGATCTTCGAGCTCTCCCTAAACCCTAATCTTCCTCTCCAAGCATCCAAAAAATAAACCGAATCGTAAAAATCAAAAACCAATATTAATGCTAAACCTAATATTTTACTATAAAAGAGAGCCACCACTCACCCAAGACAGGGAGAGAAACTCAAAGAAATCACCTAAAAAAGGATTAGGGCTTCACATCGAAACCCTAATCACTAGGCACTAAATTCAAATCTCTAAGGAAAAAAGAGCAGCCGCAAGCAAACACTGAGAAACAGAAAGAATAGAAGCAACCACAAAACAAAGACTTTCAAAGTATCCTCGAAACCGTAATATAGGTTGATTGCAAATCTGAATTTACGTAGATATAAAAAGTCATTCAAGAAAGAACAGTTGGCTTGAAAACAAGAAAAGAATGTGAACTCCATCGAGACGCCGTCAACATGCGAGTCCTTCATCACTATGTCACTGTTTTGGAACTCCTACATCGCGGATGCGTTTGACACCACAGTGGTTAGAAGGATTCAATCCCTTTTGGTCTTTTATTTAATCTCTTTAACTTGTTTTATCTATTACTTTATTTGAAGCATTGAAACCAGTTAGGATTAGATTAGGCCTATATGTCAATTCATGGCTCTGTTTTTTGGCTTGAAGCCTATTCCATAAACTAATTTAATATTGCAACTAATTGTTCAACTATTCCCCTTGTGCAATGTGTTTGTGTAAATAATTTAATAGATCTATAAACAAACGTCTGAACCCCAAATACTATTACAGTAAAAAAAAACAAATACTCTTTGTAATCAAATTCCAAACGTAAATGGATATTGGTAATGAATGTCTCCAATTTGCTTTTGATGTAATCATTGCACAATTTTCAAAATGGGTATGATTATGCTAAATCCGTTTTTGACTGGAAGTCACAAACATTCATAATATAATAAAAGACTAAGTCGGTTGTACAACCGAGTTAGTCATCATTCTAGGACCAATGAGCTGTACAGTTCAGTAATCCTAAAAAACTTATAGAAATGTAAATAAATTATTTTTCCTAAAAATAGAGCACTAAGTCTGTTGTACAACCGGGTTAGTCAGCGTTCTAGGACGAGTGGGTTGTACAGTTCAAGAGTCCTAGAATACCTATTCTAAAACCAACCCACCTCACATCAAACCAATTTCTCTCAAAAACTCAAAAAATCATTTTCAAAAAGTTGGGGACTAAGTCGGTTGTACAATCGGGTTAGTCAGCGTCCTAGGATTAGTGAGTCAGATGCAGCCAAAGAGTCCTAGGACCCCTACACTAAAAAACACCAACCAACAAACCTTTCTCAGGAAGAACTACGTAGCTTTGATTCCTCTATTGCATCCGGAGGTACGTAAGAGCAAGAGTCCACTCTTGTCAAGCACTAAAAATTAAAAATTTAATTAAGTCTTTTTCACTATAAATAAAAAGGGTAAATATTAATAAAACATAAATAATTAGACAAAGGATGCCGTGGGGTGCTAATACCTTCCCACGCATAACGACTCTGAACCCTAAACTCAGCCTTATCTTAAACCTAAAAGGGATTTTCCGAATTTTCCCTTAAACTAGAATTTCGGTGGCGACTTCCTTTCGAACTTCGAAGAATCCTTTCCCGGATTTTTCGGTCGCTACAGCTGGCGACTTCACTGGGGACTTAACTTTTTAGAGAGTCAAAACCTAGTCTAATTAGTTGTAGGATTAATTTAATTTTTACCCTTCCCTTTTTTTTTTATTTTTGCATGTTATATTATTTATTTGATATATAAACCCTAGGATAGAAGACGATATTTTGTATGTATGTTTGTTTTGTTTGCATGACTTTGGGTTTGTCTTAAATTGCTCCTACACACACTACAACTATACACATCACACACCTGTGAGAAAAATCCACTACCCGGACTTGAGTGCAAACCTAAGTTAAAACGAGATTGTGTAGTGATGGCTCATGGACGTCGCGCCTCGTTGGGTGGTCATGAAAATCTCACCTAGAGTTTGATTCCTTTTAAGGATGTTATCCTTCTAATAGCTTGCCTATTGTTGGGGTCAGTATTCTTGACTGGGGTCCTTGGCTCTAGGAACCTTGTGTAGGATTCTTTAGAACTACCCTTGTGAAGCTCACTATAAAAGAAACCTTAGACCCACTCCGTAAGATACCTTTCTAGGGTCACAAGGAGCTTCATACCCTTGCATTCAAACAAATATTTATGCATACCGTCTTTTATCAAAAAAAATCAAAAAAACCAAAAATTATTTTTTACTACTTTTTTAGAAAATATACCACATGCATTTTTCTTTTTCTTTGCACTACAAAAAATACAGCAAATAAACATCTATTGTTGCATGCACTTTTTTGACCGTCAGAAAATTAAAATCTTTACCTTGGAGAGAAGCTGTGCACGCTGAAGTCAAAATTAAATTTTGTACATTACTCTCCAATGAAAAGTTTATAATTCCCGGGCGTGATAAATAAAATCATATGTTATCATTTCATGCACATACATTATCATTTCATTCACATTTCATGGACATTCATTTGCATAGTTACATCATGCATTATAAAAAAAATTATTAGCATAAATTTAGAAGAAAAAAAAAGTGGTGAGAAGTGAGACATTCTTGTAAAATAAATCATTCTTTTTGGAAAAAGTTTAGTCATACTTCGCTGCAAGCTCAAGGTGTTTCAAGGCACTCAATTTTTCAAATTAGCAGCACGTTTACATCAAAGCGTTGCATCTTATCCACCCCATGATGAATGGCCGAAATGGTCCGCCAAAATTTTCTTTCATGTTTTAACTGGTGTTAACTCTCTACAAAGCATTCATGTAGTAACTTGTGTGTGACATGTGTCTTCATTCTTGTTTGAGTCAGTTAATGTCCTTACCTTGTCATCACCCCGTCCCAAGTCAAATCCCACCCCACCACCCTAAAGTACATACTCCCTACCTAGTCAACTTTTTGGTTTGTTCTCACCGATGAAATAACACTTTAGGTCCTCCATACTGGGTCAAATTTGTGATCTCTAAAATACCTTGTCAATATTGTATTCCCTTGGTGCAAGTCCTTTACAAAAAAAAACAAAAGAAGCTCATTAGGTTGAAAACTCGTAAGAGCGGCCTAAGCGAAAGTTAGAGCATGAAAAGAAATAAAGAAAAAGAACAAATATATAAAAGTAAATAAATTATTGTCATTAAGTTAATTTTTGAGAAAACGAGCAATCATGTTTTGAAATGAAGTTTGACCATCTTCCCATATCCTCAAGAAATCCTTTGCCACCCACCTTAAGCTAAAATCCAAAGAAACTTTCAATCACCCTAGACAAGGATCATATCCACATCAAAAATGGTGTATCATTTTTATCAAGTCACTCAGCTCGAAAGAAATAAAAAGAAAAATAGAAGAAAAAAAAATCAAAATAAAAAAAAAAGAAAAGTGAAATAAAAAAAGAGGATCGAAAAACCATGAAAAAACAAAAGTGGTACAATTATGAGTTGATACTTCTTACCATTAAACGCATAAGAGATCTTTGTCTGAAATAAACCCTCAAGCACTTCCTTCGGCCCCAATATCCTATCCTCCATTAACCCTGGTCATATTACACCCCTAAACAGATCCATTCTACCATGAGGCATATAAGAGGTTCTTATCTCAATAAAACCTCAAACACCTCATTGAGCCAAATAACCCCTTCTTTCATAAACCATTAACCATTAGCCAAATCATACCGCTCAATAAAAAAGCATCCATCCCATCAATCCCCAAACATTACTCTGAGCCCAATTATCATTTCCTCATAAATCACTAACCACCACCACATTAGAACCTCTAGAGTGCATTCTCGATCAATGACTCGACATGCTTTTCGCTTTCTCAAAGTTTTAATTTTAGGACAAATAAGTTTATTTATGTACAATATGTTTGCTCAAAAAAAAGAATATATCTCAAAAAAAAAATCAAAAATCAAAGAGGGCTTACACCCCAAAGATTCATTCAAGTTCCATTGATATAAACACAAGGCTTAGTTATCACCAAGTGCAGTTTTCATCATAGCAAACTCAAGACTATCATAGTCTGAGAGTCATTCTAAAGATAACCAAAAGTTTATACTAGGATCGTCACCTATATCCTATAGCGGGGCATCCCTTTCACCATCTATTCCATTTGAACTTGGGGAAATTTGTACAGTGTCATACCACACCCATCCTATAGCCATACCAGACAAACTCCAAAAACCCAAAGCCCTAACTCCGTCACCTTTTCCAATCTCACAAAAGGCAACCATTCGAAATACCATTCTGAGTGGGCAACCCTGTCACTCTTCACTCCACCTACAAATGGGGACATTCACCGTACGCCCATCTCATCCCCTTGTTATATCCACATCAACAAAACCATACCGGGGCAATTTCTCAACTCATTACCCTATATGCTGCTACTCTAGTCGGGGCAATCATGTCCTTACCGTAAATGGGGCAACACCAGACTCTCTGGGTTGAGACAAATATATTGCTCTCTGCCTTTCATTCCAAAGCCAATGCTTTCCCAATTCATCATTTTCTACACCCCTAGCTTGCCACCACTAGACAGAGGCAACTTATTCACTCACCGTCATCAAGTTTAAATTGGGGCAAACCCACATTTCTTGGCTTGGAAAAACCTACCTTTCATGACCTTGACAAAGACCAGTCAGTCATTCACCCCTTCATGTCCTCACCCTAGGCCTTTATAACCCTAAGTTAACTGACTCATTCATCTATACTTGCACTAACATACATCTTTACTAAACAGTGCTTTAGAGAGAGAGAACACAAGTTGATCATATGATGCTAAAAATCCACTTAGGTAACTTTGTGGACATAAACTTCGGTCATCATGGGGCATCATAATGGAAGAGAAAAATGAACGAGCTTGCAAATACAATCAAGTACCTTTTCACGTCAGTGTCTGTAGATAACGACCTTGAGATTGCCGAAGTTTGAATCAAAACTAATTTTTCCAAAGAATGATCAATATTCATCTCCGCCTCTCGTATCCAAAGCCTCACATCTCATCAGCACAAAAAAATAAATTTCTACACGCAATCAATCATTTCATATCATCGCACCATGAACCATAGCATTTGCATCCAAGCATTTCATTTGCATCATATTCACATTTGCATTTCATGAAAAAAAAGGCAACAAATAAAACCCAAAAATCAAAAAGAGAAAAAGCCATTCTACATCACACCAGATACCAATCATTGCAGACGCATGCACCATTAATTGCATCGCCAAATAAATATAACTTTTTGCTCCTCGAGAAAATGCATTCATTAGGTATATTTGGGTAAACACGACAGGTGTTGATCCCCATATTTTGTTCCTCTAGTATCAGCGCTTTAAGTGTTGATCTCTTATCATATCACAGATCACCAGGTTGATCACTCAGACCCCAAGTGGTTCTTCAGAGCAGTGCCCTAAGTGACCCAGGTCGCAACGTCGGAGTCGAGCCCGACGGACCTTCGCAGACCCCGCGTGGTCCTTCAGACTAGTTGTGTCAGCCTAAGACATAGTGGACGTCCTCTATTGGTCAACATATCGCCTCGGATCCGATCTTGACCCTGCCGCCGAATATAAAGGCCCTCGCACCGCTTTTACTAGTACCATAGCTAGTAGCGCTCCTTCAGACCACGATGGTTCTCTATTAGGCAGCCTTCCAGACCCCGAGTGGTCCTTCAGAACTTAGATTAAACTTTAGAGTAATTTTGCAAGTGAGCCAAGGTGAGATTACAAGTGAAGTGAGGCCCTTTATATAGCCTAGGATCAGTAGACAAACACAAAAATTCGCAGTCATTGCCATAAAAATCCAGTAAGTAAGAGAATGATCAATTTTAAAACTGAAATCTGAAACAATAAAAGGGCCGACGGACCATGCTTGACAGGCACACAGATCGTGCTTGGCATCCTGATGCTATTTCTGTTGTTTTTCAAAGGTGCACGAGTCGTGCTAGCGGGCGCACAGACTGTGCGTGACACTCTGACTCTCAGCTTCAATTTTGCATGCAGGGACGCATGGACCGCGCTAGGGGGCGCACGGACCGTGCTTAGTTTTCTGACTCTCTGGCTTATTTTCTTTGCTTTTGCTCCTTCTTTCATGATCTTTTGATCCTTGCTCTTTTATCATCCAAATTTCCTCCTTTTCTTCACTATTAGTCCTGAAAATAAAAACTAATATTTTGTAGTAAAATAGCTCCAAAGTAAAACTAAAATACCACAAACTTTATTTAATTCAACTGCTAAAAACACTTTAAATTATGACTTATCACATTTTCCAAAAAAGCTTGAAACTAAGTTTGGCATGGATATTTGTGAGTCTAGCATAAGGCACCATCGGTATGATCGTCAATGGGAAGACAAGTCATCATTAATGATTCATAGGTGGGAAAGAGTCACCACCGGAATGATCGTCGATGAGAAGAGAAGTCGCCACAATATAACTCATTAATGAGAAGAGAAAACATGACAAACAAAAGTAGAACCAGACGAGCATATCATATGCTTGAAGAGGGGAGAGAAAATGTGTCAAATAGGAGAGATAAGGGGTTGTTTGAATCAAGAAGACATTCTAAGATGGTATTGGTGCATATTCAAGATCCATCACACCACCCATCATTATTATATATGCACCAAGCCCAATAGTGTTGGACGTGAGGGGGTGTTTGGGAAAACCCAAGTCCTACATCAAATACAATATGGCTTGAAAAAGACTATGCAGAGGCATCCTCACTCTAAAAGTCGACTTTATAGAGTTGATTTAAGTCCAAACCACATTCAACAAGGTATCGTGAGCGAGTTCGATCTCCAAACTTTGTCTCTTAGCTTCTTTATCGCAGACGGCGGCGTGTCGCCGACAACACCACCTTTTTCAGATTTCAATTTATCTCGCTTTATTTGTGAGTCTTAAACAACATAAGGCACCATCGGTATGATCGCCAATGGGAAGACAAGTCATCATTAATGATTCATAGGTGGGAAAGAGTCACCACCGAATGATCGCCGATGAGAAGAGAAGTCGCCACAATATAACTCATTAATGAGAAGAGAAAACATGACAAACAAAAGTAGAACCGCATTTGAGCATATCATATGCTTGAAGAGGGGAGAGAAAATGTGTCAAATAGGAGAGATAAGGGGTTGTTTGAACTGCAAAGACATTCTAAGATGGTATTGGTGCATATTCAAGATCCATCACGCCACCCATCATTATTATATATGCACCAAGCCCAATAGTGTTGGACGTGAGGGGGTGTTTGGGAAAAACCCAAGTCCTACATCAAATACAATATGGCTTGAAAAAGACTATGTAGGAGGCATCCCTCACTCTAAAAGTCGACTTTATAGAGTTGATTTAAGTCCAAACCACATTCAACAAGGTATCAGAGCAGGTTCTGATCTCCAAACTTTGTCTCTTAGCTTCATTATCGCAGACGGAAGCGGTGTCGCCGACAACACCACCTTTTTTCAGATTTCAATTTATCTCGTTTTCACTGTTGCACATACCTTTTCATTTTTTTAGTCTCTACTTTCTACCATCGTGTACTTTCTTCTTTAACGTGTTTCCCGACAGAACCATTGTTCGCCACTATTCATTGTCGCTAGAAAAGTTGTCTATTGATCATTTCAGGCAAAACCACCACCATCAAGGGCAAAATTTGCCGATCTAAATAGCAGAACAAGAATCATCTTCATCGACCCTCACATAAGCCCATACACCCCGCCTCCCTCTCGTGAAAAATCCCAATATCCTCTCGTCCTCTATCGCTCATGGTGGCGCTGTCGACCAACTCTCTCGTTGTCATTTCTCTATATCCATACTCGCCTCGCCTCCTTGTTCCATATACGCCTTTACTTTTTATGCACCTCTTATATTTTCCTCTCTAATAAATTAAACAAAAATACTTAAGACTTTCATTCACCTAAAAACAACTTGCACCAATATCCTAGGACTTTGATGAATCAATAAACTTATTTGCTTTCCTATAAAAAGCGCATTGTTATTTATTTTCGACATACATTTGTGGAGGTTTTTTTTTCCTATAGAATATTAACAACTTGATCATTGCTAAAACTATCAAGGGAATCAAGCCAACAATGGGAGAGCTAAAATGTAATGTAGACACTACAATTTTATTTTGGACTAGAATTGTTATGGAATTGGCATGTGCATTTGCAATGAAGTGGAAGCTTTGAGACTGCTAAAGCTTTGAGATTGCAAACCAGATATAGATGGTGTCAAGGGTATATCTAACGATCAAACTGAGTTTGAAATTATTCTTTCAAAATGCAATGAATTTGAGAGCGAGTTAAAACTAAAAGGTTAATTTCATTAGGAGGCAAACTAATTTGGTTACTCATTTCTTACCGAGAGCATTGATTTTATATGTTCAAGTGCCGCAACTTATTAATTTTTAATTGAACTTCATTAACCACAATCTTAAACGTCATTAACCACAAATTTCAATGTTCAAAATATAAATAATGGTTAACCAACATTGTTGGCCCTAAGGCATAAGCCATCATGTGACACCAGGGACCGATCCAGGACTTTCGGGTTTGACTCTCACAATGGACACAATCAATGTTGACCAGTGCGAAATTTGGTCCTAAGCATGAGCAGAGATTAATTTTTCATTTAAAGCGTTGGGACACTCCGTAAGTAGCCAACAATGGTTCAAACAAAAAAAAAAACTTCAAATCACTTCAATATCTACTTGTTTGAACTAAAAAACCAACAACATTGTTGTTATTTTGATGTCCGAATTCAATGTTAAAGCAACACTTCTGGTCAAAAAAACTTTGATTATCTACCTAATATGTGTAGAACCAATGTATATATGCAACAACAATGAAATATTTTCCCACTAGGTAGTGGTACATGAATCAAACAATGCAATGTACGATCTATAAATGTTTGATTATCTACCTAATATGTGTAGAACCAAAGTACAAATACAACAACAATCAAGTTTTTTCCTACTTGGTAAAATAAATGAATCAAGCATTAAAATGTTCCATCATAAATAATGTACATAGCCAAATCATTGACCTCTAAAAAAACACATCGAAGTATTAATTATTAATAGGAATTATAAATGATGTAATTAAAAGGCCAAACAAATCCACTACCGAAATTCACCAAAGAAAAAAAGTCATTACCAAATATGGCTTAAGTAAAAATAGTAATTGAATAGAATCAAAGGTTTTCAAAAGAATATATAATAATAAAATCAATAAATATTATTATTTTTGATAAAATTATTAATCTTTTTCCTACTGTACCTTTAATTGTTTCTTATTCATCTTACCTATTTTTCTCTTGAAAAACAATTATGTAATCTAAACTATCAAAAAGGCTCAAATTTCTCTTTTTTTTTGGTATTGGCTCAAATTTCTTTTTAGAAACCAACAAGTAAAAATAAGAAAATAAGTTATTAATTTTCTCCCATCGTGTTTGGTTCAGATAGCAGTGTCTTTATTTATTGCCATTTTATAGATGGAAGCAACATCATGAAAGTAGTTAATCAACATGAGGTTTGCCTTTGCCCCCATTAAAACTCTGAATTGACTTCTTACCAAACACGGCATTAACAAATGGACTTGAACTCTAGGAAACCCTTTAATATGTTATTTGGTTATTTATAGAAAATAAACTATTTTGTTTTCCATTTTTTTCTCCAATAATAGATGTACCTTGTTGGAACAACTCCCATGTTTCACTCACAATGTGCTAAAGAAGATAGCACTCTCACTCACACATTGAATACCCACACGCACACAATTTTGGAAGAAAATGAATTATTACATCTAACAGAGTTACATTGACACTTGCCCATGTATAGTAGCAAGGTCCACAAAACTGATTCAAGTAATCACTAACTAACTATCTAACAAATTTATAACAGTTTTGTCACATCACTAACTACTAACTAACAAGAACTGCACAACTAAACTGGCCAATGAAGGATTACAATTCAACACATCTCTTTGTTAAGAGCCTCACATTAGATGTGATATGACTTGAAAATGAGTTTATAAGCGAAAGGCATTTCCCACTCTACAAAATGGTTAAGAATCTAAGATCTATTGAGCCACCCACTTTCAGGCCATTTAGGTCATGCTCCAATTGTCTAGTCATGGGCATGAGAGGGTGTGTTAAGAGTCTCATATTGAATGTGATATGACCTGAAAATAAGTTTATAACTTAAAGACATTTCTCACTCTACAAGCCGGTTTTGTAAGGTTGAGTTAGACCCAACCCAAATTCTTAGACCCTTTAATCCACATTGGTCAAAGATAACATCCAAGGCTTTGTAAGTATGCCTACTGAATTACTCCACTTGTTCTTCTCCCTCGCCTCCTCCTAAGAGTGCTATGTTCTTTAGATATGAAGGTTTCGGGAAGAGCATGCCGAGTGTAGAGATATTGTCACTTGAGAATGGTCTTACTCTATTTCTAGTAGCCACCGGGTACCTTCCATGATAAAGCTAGAAACGAAAAAGGGCTTTGATGGTTGGGCATAAATTGACTTTCAAGAAAGTAGCAATTGAGATCTCAAAGTTAAAAATCAAGCTCCGTAATTTGTTGAAGAATGGGAAGTCATCTGCTAATGGGAAGAGGTCAAGAGAATTAGAAGGGAGATTGATTGGCTATGGAAGCATGAGGAAATGTATTGGCGTCAAAGATCTAGACCAAATTGTTAACTTATAGGGATAGAAACTCAAATTTTTCCATACTACTATAGTGTAGAGTAGAGGCGAGAAATGCATTTCAAAGATTGATGGATAAAGATGGTGCTTGGGTAAAGGGACAGAACAATATTATGAAAATCATAGAAGACTATTTCAAAGACATTTATGTTCCTACCAAAGTGGGAATATCTCTCCTTTATGTCTTCAGATTATCCCTAATTGTGTTTCCTAGACTATGAATCACTCTTTGGCCGCCTATCTCATCAATCAAGTGGAAAGTTGTGTTTTCCATGGGTGCCTTTAAAGACCCAAGGCCAAATGGGTTGAATGGGGTATTCTATCGTAATAATTGGGATGTCATCAAGAATGATGTTTGTGAAGCGGTGAAAGAATTCCTCTCTTCTAATCTTATTGGAGAAGCCGCTAATGATACTCTGCTGCTCGATGCCTAAGATCCCTAACCCATAGTCTATTTGCTAATTGAGACCTATTAGTCAAGGCAAACTACATCTACAAAATTATCTTAAAAACTATGGTGAGCAAACCGAAACCTAATAATTTGATCTCTACCCAACTAAGTGTCTTTGTGGGGGTAGACTTATTCAAGATACTCTAGTTGTGGCTCGTGAAGGTTTTCACTCCCTCAAGAAGAAAAAAACCATGGTGCTAATAAAGGGTTTGTCATTAAGTTAGATATGAACAAAGCATATGACTGCTTTGATTGGAACTTCCTAAGAGAGGTTCTCTTGTCATTTGGGTCCAGAGTTACAAGGTCTCTCTAGCCATGTCTCTTGTGTCTACTATCGATATATCTACCAAGTTAATGGTGTGTAACACCCTCATATTTCTATCAAGTAGAAATACTAAAGCGCATTTAATGGCATACATCGAGATACATTTCCCTGCTAGATTTACATCTTTACAAGAATAGCGAACGATACATAACTTAGAATAAATTCAAGTTAAAAATCGTAAGCAAAGATACAAGGGAAAACCATAATCTAATAATAGAAGAACTACGCCTTCCCACTACAAGAAAATGGGATTTTTGGCGGATTTTTCCGCTAAAAACACCCAAATCCGCCGCAAAAACAGTATTTTCATGATTTTTCCGCCGCAGAAATGGCCGGTGGCAACGTATTTTCGCGGAAATTCCGCTGTAATTTCCGCGGATTTTAAGTCATTTCCGCGATTTTTATGGGGAATTTATATGATTTCCCCGACTTTCCGCGAATTTTGACTTTCTCATGCGGATTTTTCCGCCAAATTTTTTTTTTTTTTTAAATCCGCCGAAAAATACATTTTTTTTTTAAAAAAAAAATTTAAAAACATTTTAAAAAAGCTGAAAAAACGTTTTTTAAAATTAAATAAATTTTAAAAAAAATATATAAATAACATATTTAAATTAAAAAACTAAAATTGTGATAAAACCAAATAAAATGTTTTTTAAAAATTAATAAATTTAAATTAAAAATATAAATAGCATATTTAAATTAAAAAACTCAAATACCAAATAATAAACATCCATAATCAACAATAAAAAAAAACATTCATAATCAACCAAATAATAAACATCCATAAATTCAAATCCAACAAATCACTCCGATATCCATAATAATAATGATACATAATCAAATATAAAACTACTAAGGTGCGTGCTCATCGGAGTCATCTCTGTGATAATATTGATCACCTCGTCTTGGGTTGATCATCACTGAACAAACAAGCCTCTAACGCACTATAATTTAGATCAATATTATTATTGAAGAGATGGGGTGATTGCTGCTGGGTTGATACGCGCGCCACGAGGTGGTGGTGACCGTGCCGCGAAGATACTGATGGATATCGCTGCCATTGGAGTGGTGATCGTGCCGGGAGGATGCTGGGAAGGATACTGAGGTGGTGGATACCGCTTTGGGGATACCTTTGAGAATAATGGGGCGGGAGTATCTTTGTGGATATCGCCGAGGGTACGGAGGATACCGAGGCCAAGATCATGTCGGGTAGGAAGCCATATGTGATGATGATGATGATGATGATGATGGCCTCGGCGATGGTTCATCCGAGCCATCAATCGCTGAAAACGCCTCGCTTCTCCTAGCTTGCTCGCTCAGCAAGCGCTCCTTAATGATCCTAGCTCGCCAACGCCAAGCTCCTCAATGATCCTAGCTTGCTCTTCCCGTTGTCGCATATTGCTCTGCCGCTGCTCAATCTCTCGGTTAAATTGTCGGGTCAATTGATCTACCATCTGCGTGGGAGCAAAGATATAAGAACGACTCGCACTTTCTCGTCCCTCGAATATGATCGACTCGGCGAGAATGCTTTCCTTGAAGAACTTGGGTCCCATGCTACGAGATCCTCACAAACGATCACTCTTTGTGGGCCAACCGCTCTATCCCACATGTAGCGACCCACTCTAGCCTCCTCCTCACGATCGATCGACCCATCGCTCTCGCACTGAGACTCACGCCACTCGGCCATCCCAAAGATCATAAGCATCCTAAAAACAACAACAGATAAATAAATAAATATTAATAAAAACAATAAAAACAATATAAATATATATATATATTGTATTTAAAGATAAATAACTAATAACATAATGTAGTTTTACCTAATCCTCCTCGCCCCTATCGTGATAAATGTACCATCCTCCTCTCAAGATATACAAGTTGCGATGCAACTCGTGCAACCGACCTCCCGTCCCAAGTTCTTCCTCCTAGATACATAATTTTATTATTTAATAACAACTACTTAATTAACACATAGTTAATAAATTTAATTAATTGATGAATAAAAGTAATAGTTATAAAATTACGCACTCATGCGCCGGGTGATGAGTTCCAAAGACTAACACATCCACTGCGTGATTGCAAAGAGTCACGACATTTTCGTAAGCACGGTTCTTCTTAGCTTTCTACTTTTATTTTTAAATTCATCCGCCTTCCAATACGCGAGCAAGGCCAGTATAAGCCTCTGGTCCCATAAAATTAGGTTTTGCATTTGCTTGCCGTACACCCCGCAAATTTCCGCAGTATCTATCATCGCATCTCTTGTTGAACGCATGCTCAACATCTTTCTCTGTTCAGAACTATGTACATTGTTCCTATTTAAAAAAATTAGAAGAATATTGTTAATACGAGCATAAATTAAACAATTCAATAAAATAATTAAAAATTAATTATTTCAGAGAACTTACCAAGAAAGAATTGAGCATGGCCCTAAAATAGTCTTTTCTATCTTCTTTATCTTTCTTAACAAAGAATCCAATTTTTCCAACCTTTGAAGAAATTCTCACTAATTGCGTTTATGATCATGTGTGGTGCAGCTTTGAAGGAAGAAACTCAAAATTTTTAAAAAGCTGAATATTTTGGACCACGAAAGTAGTTGTATAAAAGGCAACAAAAATTAATAAATAATTATATACTTACGAATCTCCTTGAGGCACCACGATGACACGACTATCTTCAACATGTGTCTACCGTAAGTCATCCCCGCCAACAAATACCGGAAGAGGTGCACAACTACTACTACTACTCGCACTATCTCGAGGTTGGCTTTGGCAAATATCCGCCAAGAGGAACAACACAACGACGCTGGCCCCGTGACGCGCCAGTTAAGCGAGTAATAATCTTCTTTCGCCCCACCGCCGTATCCGCGCGTGTGGAGTAACATCGTGTGTCGTCACGATCGATGAGGATCCAGATGATGACATACTCAGTATGTATACATATATATATATATATATATATATATATATATATATATATATATATATATATACATACATTTAAATATTAAAAAAGAAACATGTATATATATTGCATAAACATTCGTGATAAATATTCATACAAAATAACCATAAATATCCATACTATTACAAGCTTACTAATTAAGTACCAAATAAAATCAATAACTAGAAAAACTAATTTGAATCCCACTCATTCTCAAAATCATCATCATCGATGAGCAGGGAATTCTTGATACACCAATATGTTCTTCCGCATCTTCATCAAGATCTTCTTCGCCATCAACTTCATCGCGGTGTTTGTTGATCACATAAACGAGTAATGGGTTCCACTTGAATCACTTCATTTACATTAGACATCTCATCCATTTGAAATGGGACATCTTCCAAAGGTGTCATTTGTCTCAATCCGCCTCTTGGTTTTGTCTTAATTATGACACACCAACCACGCCTATCACCGCGTTGATGGATAAGTGACATAATAGACTTGTCTCACATTTTGAGCAATGACGAATCTGATCATACAATGATATCTACTACTCATTTTAATGTCGATCAGATTTGACTTTGGATTTACCCTTGTTCCTCGAATGCACTGGATCAAACCAATTACAATAAAAAGCACTACCGCTCGACTATAGTCTAGATAGGGTACGCAAACTCAGATATGTGTTGAATCACACCATAAAAATCACCTTCACCACCTCCAAAGACACCCTTCATGCAAACTCCATTATTGATTGTTTCTCCGCCTCGTGTCCATTCATTATTGTGAAATTTGTATCCATTGACAAAGTATGTGTGCCATTCTTTAACACATCTTCGAGGACCGTCCGATAAGTTCCTCAAGTGTTGGTTGGGAGGAGTTGGTGGGAGGGCATAAACACGTTGCCTAAACCACATTGGAAAATGTGCATTAATATAAGCCAAGATTGTTCTTCACTTATTTCCTCGTATGACAAGAATTCCCTAAAAGAAATAATTAATTGTTACACATTTGTCTACTTTTATTGACTTAATTAAGATCGATATATATAGTTAATGTTGAGAAATACATACTCAATGAATGGTTGCACCTCAAGATGCTTTATCAACACATGAATATGTGCCGCCTTGAACTCTTCCTCTGTCACCAAAGAATTGACTCCTCCCGCATGGACGACCGGTAGACAAAAGACAGACAAAGCTAATTCATGTCTAGGACATTCAACATCCATTTCATTTCGATCGCTTCTTGGAGCAAATTCATTCTTGAAATAATAAGAACAAAAGTTGGTTGTTTCACTGTAAGTATGAAGAACATATCGATCCTTCAACTCTAGCTTTGTTTTTCACCGATCTTTTCGAATCACCCATGAACCTAGATAAATTAAACGATATGTTAATTAATTAATAATGTTATTTTTTAAACCTCCTTTTATATTATAATAAATAACTCGACCTTTCAAACGGATACATCCATCTCAGATATTGGATGTGTCCGCCAAGTTTAGCTTCGATGCGAGATGCACCCAGAGATGCTCCATAGAATCAAAGAAACCAAAGTGAAATACTCTCTCCAACTTGCATAAGATAAGTGGGATGTCTTGTTCCATTTTTGTAAGATCATCAACTTTTAGGGTCACAACACAAATTCTTAAAGTATGTACTTATTTCAATCAATGGTTCAAAACGTGTGTTGGCAACGAACTAAAAGCGATGGGAAGTAAGCACTCCATGAATACATGACAATCATGACTCTTCATCCCATGCAACTTCCCATTATCCACATCCGCACATCCGATAAATTGGAAGAATAACCGTCCGCATTTTCAACTCTTTTATCCACCGATAAATCGCCGCTTCTTCCTTAGATAAAGTATAATTGGCTTTGGGTTTCAATGTCCTAGTACCTTGCTCAACCAACAACAAATCCTTTCGCTCACAATAATGAGCTATGTCCTTCCTAGCTTTCTCATTGTCTTCGCTTTACCTTTCACGCCCATGACAAAGTTAAATATGTTATCAAAAATTCTTCTCTCAGTATGCATTACATCCAGATTGTGTCTCAAGAGATTATCTTTCCAATAGGAAGTTCCCAAAAGATACTTCTCTTTGTCCAAATGTGCCATTGCCCATAGCCTTCCGGGACGAGAAACAACACCCGCTACGACTTCCATCGAGGATGTCTTTAACACCGCCCCAAACTTCCTCCGTGTCAAACTATGAGGAGGTCCACTTGTTTCAACGTGTCCTTGATGAATGCATATTTCGCTTTCTAAATGGGTGATCCATAGGTAAGAACCTACGATGCGAGTCAAACCACGGTTTTCCTCCGTATTTAAGAGTGAAAGCCCTCGTGTCAACCATGCAAATCGGACACGCCATCTTACCATGTGTTCCCCATCCAGCAACATTCCATAGGCAGGAAGTCATTAATTGTCCACATCAAAGCCGCCTCATTCTCAAATTTTGTTTGCGTGTCGCATCATAAGTTAAAACACCATGCCACAACCTTTTTAGGTCATCAATCAAAGGTTGCAAATATATGTCAATACCACCGCTGGATTGCTTGGCCCCTAATAATAGCATTTAAAAACATGTATGGTTTAGACATACACATTTCTCGTGGAAGGTTGTACGGGTAAACAATAATCGCCAACAAGAATACTTCTGTGATGCCGATGCTTGAATATAGGGTGTGAAACCATCGTGAGCATAAACCAAGCCGAACATTGCGTGGATCACCGCAAAACTGGATGAACACGATCAAAATGCTTCCAAGCTTCACCATCGATGGGTGACTTAATTCACCGTAATTGTTTCTATTTTCATGGTGCCACGCTCATTTTACCAGCTAGCCTATTGATGTAAACATCCTCTCGTAGCCTCGTATAAGCGCAGAGAGAACATTGCTTTCCGTGGAACCGGTTTGCCTCTCGCTCGTCCCTTTCCTCGCTGCACACGTGTAGCGTGGCTCTCCACACAACTTGCATTCCACAAATTTCCATCATTTATGCCAAACTCATTATTATAATAGAGCATGCAACTGCATACACAAACAATCAATTCTTTTAGATTTTAAGCCAAGCTTCGATACTCAGCTTTTTTAGCATCATAATAACTCATGCAAAAGTCCCTTAATGGGGTTGCATCCAACATCATTTTGGTCATATATTCCATGCACAACTCCTAAGCAACATTAAATTGAGACTTAAGACCCAACAACCGAACACACATTGATAATTTTGAGTCTTTAGATCCTTCAAATAATGGTTTATTTGTCTCACTCAAATACGTGTAAAACAATTGTGCTTCCTCATTAGAGCTTCTTCAAAGATCATATTCCTGGTTCTTCAAAATCCAAATTTACTCCAACGGCATGAGATATCATTCCTCGATAAACATCTAACGCTGGTTGCATGATTTGGCCGCATCCGCATGTGGAAGCTACTTCTTCAACCTAAACATTAGTACTTGAAAGATATACTTCAACCTAACATTAACCGCAGGAACAACTACCGCAGTACCCTGTGTGCTACTACTTCAGCGATTTACTCCATATCCAATAATCTGGCCTAAACCCATTATTGTACAAATCCATTCTGACTTCATCTTCATTTTTTATAAATCGAATTGAACATTTCGCGCACTGACATCTAATTCCCTTCTCGCGCAAAATCCTTCGCCACGCTTTAGCACAAAAATAAACTCTTCTACTCCTTCTGCAAATCGTCTCTTTAAACCGCTTCTTCCAAGATATAATCGATCATACATCCAACTACGATCCATGTTTTCTAAATCCTAGTACTACGTGTGCTACAATAAAAATTATCATAAACAATAACTAATTACTTTTCATTTCATAAATAATAAATCAAAATTAATTTATATTTTCTTACTTACATATTCATACACATACATACACATACACATATACAAATATCATATGATCATATACATACACATACACATATACACATACAAATATTTACATACATACACTAACACTCTATTAACTAACAACATAAATAATATTTTAACACATAAATATAACGATAAATTACATATCATACCTACTTAAATGAAAATAAATTACATACAATAACTCTCTTAAACAAAAAAACTGATAATATAATGAATTTTCAAAAATATAATAGATTTTAACAACTTAAACAAAAAAAATGATAATATAATGAATTTTCAAAAATATAATAGATTTTAACAACTTAAACAAAAAAAATGATAATATAATGAATTTTCAAAAATATAATAGATTTTAACAACTTAAACAAAAAAAATGATAATATAATGAATAATTAATAAATAGATATAATTTATTTTTTAACTATATAATTCGTATTTCCTCTAAAATATTAACAAAAATTAAAATTTAATAAATATATTAATTATTTTATTTCGATTTATCTATTTTTATTAAAAATATTAACAAAAGTTTAAAAGTAAAAAAATATATTTAAACACATTAATATTTATTTCTACTAATTTATTTACTAATATTAACTAATTAATTACTAATATTAACTAATATATTATAATATTTCATATTTAATTATTGAACAAATTCTAACTAATAACATCAAATAACGTTAAGGACAACTAATAATTTCAATAACTAACCTGGTGGTGGTGAGAGGTCTCTGACTTGATGTTAAACTAAAGTCCTTTGAACAAACAAGCAGATGTCACCAAACTCTAACAACTCCTAAGCAAACAATACCACAATTAGTAACTAATAGTTTAAAACAAAGTATAAATTAAAACAAAGTATAAAGTAAACCATACCTTCAGAAGTTTGAGAGAGGAGAAGTTTGATAGAAGATTGAGTGAAGAAATTTGAAGGGAAGTTTAAGAGAGAGTGGAGAATGTGTGAAGAAGAAAATTGAGAAGAGTGAAAATGGTGTGAAATGAGTGAGAATCGGATTAAGTAAGGGGATGAAAAATAGCCGTTGTGTTGAAGGGTCATTTCCATGCGAATTGAATGAATTTTCATGAATTCACGCCACAAACGAGGGGACATTTTCGGCGGATTAATGACATTTTCGCGGATTTGGGACGCGTGGATCAAGATGAATTTTCATGGATTTGGTGACATTTTCGCGGATTTTGAATTTTAAAATCCCGCCTAATGTCAAAGTGACGCTTCCATGATTTGGGTGTCCTTTCCGCTGATTCGCTTTTTCTTTTTTCAAAGCTTTTCTTCCTTCTTTATGGTCCGCCAAAATGTACTAATTCCGCGGATTCGCTTTTTTCTTTTCAAAGCTTTTCTTCCTCATTGATTCAGCTTTCCTCCCATAGACAACACTGCTTCCAATACTTTAAGTCATAGAAAGTTCCATCCTTGTAGTATACCTAGTATACTAGTAAAATACCTCATTGTTGTTAGCTTTTCAAAACTCTCCTCGATCACTGAGGGTATAGATATTTCCTCGACCATTTCTCGAGAAATAAATCTCTTGAAACTACAATGATTATCATCATAAACCTGTGTTTAGGTTCTAATCTTAACGATCGGAAGTTCTCCTTCCACTTCCTGTGCCTCAATTGAAGTTATGGCCTACAACCACTTAGGTAAGGCAGAAGTACATTTCATCATACAACTGGAAACAAGGTTCACAAACTACTTAAATGTGTAGACATTTTCGTTAGCTTTCCAACGCATCTCTAAACATACAAATCGGAGTTCAATTAAAAGTTATAAATAAAACAAGTCGAGAATCGATTTAAAATTTCTCACAGATCAAGATTGGTTTGCTCATAATCCCAAGGTAATGATAAGGTTATTTCGTTACCATAACCCACTAATCTCATCTTGAATGGAATTTGGTTCGTAAACCCGAACGGAACCGACTCATCAACATTTGGTTCTCAGAGCTAATACCGAAATTGCACTACACCATACTAGATCGGATTCATGACATTTCAAATGTGGCTTTGAGGAAAAGAACTCGATCAATACTTGCAGCTTATCTAAAAGAATGTCTCTAATCATGACATATAGTTGGGGTTTACTTCTAACCATAAGGTAAGGTTATCGTAAACCGTATTTCTGGTGACTAATAGACCGACTAATCAATGGTCGATTTCGGGTTTCAATTAATCTTAACAAATCTTACGACATCGCTTTGTTATCGCCAAAAGGCTTTGCTTAATTGTAGTTCCTCGTAGAACCTACAATAGCTTCCACCGCAATTCTACAATTGCACCGAGTTCATTGAATGAACAATCGCCCATAGTTTCTCGAACCAACTTGGCTGCCCATTGCTTGCTTCGTAACACCATCCGTAGCCCCTTCGCTCGCCACGCGCGCTCGATAAACCGAGAAGGCCGAAATTCCTATGGTTTAGGGTTTGGACATTTTCGGCCGAGGCAACTAATCGCCATCGCTTCAAGAATCATATGAAACATTGAGTGGATCCTCGACTCAATACTTCACATAATATATTGAAGGGGTTTTGACATTTAATTGTCTAAGTCCCTAGTCGACTTATCTAACCTTTTGACCACAAGGTCTCTCCGTCCGACGAGGTCGAATCGCTTCCGATACCAAAATGTAACACCCTCATATTTCTATCAAGTAGAAATACTAAAGCGCATTTAATGACATACATCGAGATACATTTCCCCGCTTAGATTTACATCTTTACAAGAATAGCGAAACGATACATAACTTAGAATAAATTCAAGTTAAAATCGTAAGCAAAGATACAAGGGAAAACCATAATCTAATAATAGAAGAACTACGCCTTCCATTTCTTTCTCGAACACGCCATCCACTCGTGCCATAAAGGATCTTCTTTCCCCGCTTTCTCTCGAAAACAACAACATTTGTAGGGTGAGACAACTTGTCTCAAATGAGTCTTACCGTGACCCTTACCTATCACTCCTACCCATTTATAAAACTATAATTAGTAATTCAAAAAGAATTACAATATATAATCAATTACTTGTGACTTGTCACCTAAAACCTAAAGAAGCTCGAGAGTGACAAAATCACAATATACACATTTAAAAGTTTTATCAATTCTAGTACATCACCAACAACACATAAGGAAGCATGGGTGAACCCCAACATACCCAATAAGTGTACAACTCTTAAAGGCGGATAGCTATAATTTTAACATGGCGCTCCTAGGACCAGGGCGCATGACTTCCTCTCCTAGTGTACTAAACGCATGGAGGTCGCCACCTCAATTCGATATTTCTTATATATCGAAAACGTGGACCGGCTTTAGATGAACATAATCATCCCGAGTCAATTTATAAATTAAGAAATGGAACATTTTGTTCAATTCACTTTCCATAAATACAACCATAACTCATTCTATGATAGGTTATAATATCACCAATTCATGAAATCAATCCAATCAACATTTAAGTTATAAAACATTTGGTTCCCACACGCATTCTAGGTTTTACGGTTTTTCAAATATTCATAACATTAACCGCTTAATTCAAAACCACTTTAGATATGTATCAAATAGTTCTAACCAAAATTTGGCAGAGCTTCTTCTGAAATATGGACATCCCAAAATAATACATTTACTTGTAACCACCCAGACATCAATTTTGTTCAAAATCATTAATTCCCGCACATATACAAAATTTACTGCTTTTTCAAGATATTTGTAAATTCAACTAAATCAAACCAAACAACTTACAACCACATCCAAATCATAACAATATCATCCTTATATAATTATAATTGGTTAGGAAAAGGATTGGAAGAAGTTTGAAGTCGAACTGAGCGCAGAAACGAATTTTTGCAATAGGTGACCTAAGCCGAACGACCCGCGCCGATCGTGCGTAATCCCAATTTTGCTCGTTGTTGCCCCGCTTCGCTTCCGCTTGAATCCAATCGCTCTCAATCCAATTTCAATCACAAAACAGATGATATATCCACATATTCGCACTCAAAAATTCCAACATACAATCAATTAAAATAAGGGTTTCGTTATAATTCTCAAAACACATAATTTTCGAAAACCGTATTCGACTCAAAAATTTACGAAACGCGAAATTTTGAAAACTCTTCAAACCAATCACACAAGAAATTAATCAAAACCCTAAACGTGAGTAAACTCACCTATCGTGATGAAAATCACGAAAATACCTAAATGCCTGAATGTGCTAACGAACGAGAAACACCGAAATCCTCCAACTCGCACTCGATAGCTCCAAACTCGAATCTTCAAGTTCTAACTACACAAATCATCAATCAAACCCTTAATCCTTACTTAAATCCACAAGAAATTTCCAAAATTTCACTTAAAGTTCAAAATCCCCAAATTTCCCCAAAAACTTCAAAACCCTATTATGGTAAGTCGAGATTGAGAAGGAATTGGCTTATGAAATTGGTATCAATAGATCTGCATTGAAATTGGAGTAGAATAGAACAAGTGGGTCTTACCAATTTTTAGTGTGGAGCTTGATCTATACCCTTCTTCCTCTTTTTCTTTTCCTTCTTCTTCTTTCTCTCCTTTCTCTCTTTCAATTTATCAATTCTTCTCTTACTTTATTTCAATTCTCGAGAGAGTGTTTGGATATTTTAAATATATACTCTAGCAATTATAAATTGCTTTCGTGACAACCTAATATCCGTGACTTGATTTATTACCTACTCGAGTATTAATCACTGTTAATTTCTAAATTCAAATTAACGAAATTAGTGATGTTACACTAGGAGTCGTAGAGTTAATCCTAATAAGTGGGTTAAGACAGGGCCCTTCTATCTCTCTACATGTTCATTTTGATCTTTGATGTCCTTTTGAAGGTCTATTTCTCCGAGGTGTCGATATTCCTCTGGACTCCGGAAGTACCTTGGTATTCCCGTTGAACGGGGTAATTCTAAAGGCAAGCTCTTCTTTGGATCAATGAAAGAGTGTTGTTTAAGCTTGATGGTTGGAAAGAACAATTTTATCTCTGCATGGGAAAAAATGTACTAATTAAATTGGTCATCCAAGTTATCCCTACCTATGTGATGATTATTGTTAGACTTCCAAAGATTTTTGTCACTTTGATCCGTCAGTGGTTAACTTTGGTGGTGTTCTAAGGTTAGGAATAGACGCAATTATTGGAAATATTGGGAATTTATGTGTACTAAGAGGAGAGGATGGGCTTTAAGGACTTTGACTCTCAAAATTCTTCTCTATATTGTCTAAGCAAGTCCGAGTCGCATTCGTAATCCTAATGATTACTAGGCTCAAATTCTTTAGAGTATTTACTATGGGAGAGAAAATTTATGAGTAGTAAAATCTAAACCAGAACCTCTTGGGTTGAGAGAGCTTGCAGTGGGAAGAGATCTTTTAAAAAGACATGGGAGGTGGATAATTGGTAGTAGTCAAGAGTGGATATTGTTGAATATAGATGGTTAGTTTCAGGGGAGAAAGCTTTGGTCAAGGAAGGTTGTAATATCACTACAGTTCAGGATCTGATTGACCCTATATCCCATCCGTGAAAGATTAACTACTTAAGTGTTGCCTTGCACCTTGAATCTGTCATAAATGCTTTAAAACCTCCTATTGGGTGGTGTACCCTATTGATAAGTTAATTTGACCTCTTTCTAAAGATGGCTATTATAGTGTTAAATCAGGGTATGCTTGCCTAAGTGAGGATGTTGCCCTTCCTAATATGAATTCATCTTCCTCCTTCCTTCATTTTGACTTGTCTTGGAGGGCTACTTGGAGCTCCATGGTGCCCGAAAGGGTTAAAGAATTTGCTTTATGATCAAGCATAATGTTAATGCTACTAGGTGAATCTAGCCAAAAAATATTGCCAAAGACTCGCTTTGTCCTATTTGAGAGAATGCCGAGGAAACTATTGACCCTCTTTTCTTACTTCCTCGCTCTTGACTACCCCCTATTTGGTTTGACCTCCAAATATGTTCACCCCAAATGTTACTAATGTTTATCACTTGAGTATGTGGCTTTGAAATTTTTTTGGAACCAAATAATCATCAAGACAAGGATGTTCATCTATTTAAAGCTCTAAGTACTGTGGTGTATTTGGAAAGCTCACAGCCTTACGTATCATCAAGACAAGGAAGTCCCGATTTCACCAATCACATGTGAATGACTTCATGGTTGCTAATCTTAGACATAACCCTAGCTCCTACCCTAGTTCCACCATGGGTGTGTTCTCCTCCGCTCTCTTACATCTGATTGAAGCAGCACTTGCCTAATTGATGATCGCACTATGTGGAATTTGTTCCTCCGTGATGCGATTGATTTCCTTTGCCATTTAGGTTGTGGGCTTTTGCATCTTCTTTTGGGTAGTTGGTAATTGTTTCCTTTTGTGTAAGTTGTTGTAACTCGCCTCTAATTCTTTATGTTTGGTTTTGGGTCAACATTGTGTGGTCTGTGTTACATCCTTGTATTGGGTCGCAAGTATGGCCTTGTGGTTCCACTTTGTAATAGGTTTTGGGCTTAGCCCAACGCTTCAAGAATAGTAGTTGGTTCAGTTGTTTAAAATAAAATGTTATGAGCACTAACAGCAGGAGGGATTTGCTCTATGATTGGAACCTAAGTGAAGAAAGAACGAAATGGAGCAATATATGTAACAAAATAACGATGAAGCATACTTCTCATGAATTATTCTTAAGAACATTTCACATCGAGATGTTTCGCACCGCCAAAGCATGAGCTTGACACAATATAATTTATTGGGAGGGCTAAAGTAAAATAACGTTGTAAAAAGTATTATTTACAAATAAATAGTATAAACAAACAATGTAAATATAAGTTAAAAAGTATTACTTAAAACAATATTAAATGACTAAAATATAATTTTGATTTCATAATAGAGTAGATTGAAGTTGTACCTAAATATAAATTTTAGATTTAATGATTTAGTCGAAATTGTTTTTAAGAAGGCAATTACAAATTTAATTGATTTTAATTTTTGAAATTACTGATTCTTTTAATTTTAATAAAAAGTATCCATAACTCAAAATACTTATGTAAGAAATGAAAAATCTTTATATCTAATGTGGCTTGGCATGCTTAGCGCCAAAATGCCAATTTTTTTGTTTTTTTTCTTCTTTTCCTTTTTTTGGTTTTGTTTTGTTTTTTCATATTTTTCTTTTTTTTATATTTTAAGGTTTTGCCTTTTTTTTTTTTTATATTTTAAGGAGTAGATTTTACAGCTTTCAAAAATTTAAGATGTTTAAATGCTAAAATTATATTTAGTGAAAAATATAATTTTGTGACACGATAACTCACTTTTTTACTAATTTCACCACTTTAAAAATAAATTTCTTTTATACTCCTCTTTGTGTTTTTAGAATCATATTTTTCTCGAACCTTTAAAAATTAATTTATTTTTATACTTCTCCTATATTTTATAGAACCATATTCTTTTGAACTCAAATATCTTTTTGAATCCATTTAGTTCAATTACTACCAACTATGAATGTTTATTCTTTTGAACCTGAAATATCTTTTGAATCCATTTAGTTCAATTACTACCAACTATGAATGTTTAATTTCAATGTCGTTGTTAATATTCTTTTTAAATTTTATAATCTTCTGATTTAATTTATAGTTATAATTTAATTTTTATTCATAGTTATTTGACTATATATTTTACAAACCAACACCATTAAATTCCACCTAAGATGTTCTATCCTCGGGACACAAGGTTGACTCAATGCTCCCCAGCCGATTCTCGCCGCGATGCTCTCCGTGACAGCTAGAAAAAGAAACCGAGCATGAATGTATAAGGAATTCATTTACTAATAAATGTGTAAAAACTTTATCACTCATTGACACAAAAGAATTTAGCCAACCCCGTGCATCGCACGGGTTATGGGGCTAGTTTCTATACAATGCCAACGTAAATTAAGACATTATAAAAAAAAATAAGACTTTATTTAAAAAACTAATATTCATAACTCATAATACAGTCTCAACATTTTTTTCTTTCTGAAAAAAGACACTCAACCCATTTAAAAACAAGGATACAACTTACTGAAACGAGAGAAAGGGAAGGCCGGTAAAAAACTCTAGGACAATTGAGCAATTGAAGTATTCTCACCCACTGAGCTGGTATGTTTTTTCCCTTTTTGCTGAAGTTGATCTCTATCAATGTATCATGTCCAACAAATCATATTCACTTTTTATATCCCCCTAAATCTTTTCCATCTTCCATTGGGTGTCCTTCCTTTGCCTCTCAATTTCAAGGTGGTTATCAAGCCCCTTAGCACTTCAACTCAAACAATCTTCTCAAAACAATGGAATCAACATATTGATGAGTTAAGAATAATGCCTTACAATCCTTCTTTGGCCAGAAATAATTGACCATTACTTGAACTCGAGTGCGTTGCCATCTTCACTCCAAAATCAATACGCACTCTGATACGAGTTTGTTAGAACAGCTCACATGTTTCACTCACAATGTGCAAAAGAGGATAACACTCTCACTCACACTAAATACGCACACTTGCCAATTTATAGTAGCAAGGTCCACAAAACTGATTCAAGTAATCAGTGACTAACTAGCTAACAAATTTATAACATTGTTGTCACATCGCTAACTACTAATTAAAAAGAACTGCACTACTAAACAGATTCAACATCTTGGTTTTGATATCAAGACATAATTTTCATGTGCTACGAATTACATAATAAATAAATATAGGTGCAAAATTGTTTGCAATTGTAATTTATAAAAAAAATGATGCAAAATTTATAGGTGCTAAGAATTGTTTGCAATTGTAATTTATAAAAACATGTATAAGCAGTGCAAGCAAAGCTAACAACAAGTCTTTTTGCCTGCAGAAATTCTAGAGACTGACTGGCTTTTTGAAGCCAATCACTGTGCATTACTGCGCAATAGGATCCTAAACCTACTCCTACTGCACACTGTGAACTATGATTAATAACTAAAAACTAAAAGTATATGAATCGCTCAGAATTTACAGCAGAGAAAGCGATCCTTCCAAAAGCTCTGCTTCCAGAAACAGTACTTATTTCTCTGTTTCTTCATTCTGGCCGGGCTGCTAAGATACTCGGATTGCAGTCTGCAACCACAAAAATGAAATAAGCAGTATCAGTTATGGGATGCTAACAAGAAAAGCCAGTGAAAAGGAATTGAGGCAAAAGGTTTTCTAGAAATTTACATCGGAAATGCAAAAGATCGAGCGCTGGTAGTGCTGCTGTCAGAACGAATAGATATGCTTCCGGAATACGGTATAGACCCTGAGTAACTTATTCGACCAGATACAGGGGCCATAGCAGAGAAACTTGCCTCGCCTAAGCTGTTGCGAATCTGACTTGATTCACCATGAAGATAGTGCCCTTCTAATGGCTTAAAAGTATGATGAGTTACATTGCAGTTACAAACACCAAGGTGGTGACAATCCTTTTTACCAAAATCTCCAAGAGCTGAAGGTTCAAAATGATAATTTAAACTCCTAGTGCCATCACTGTTCAATTCTTCTACCGCTAATCCTAAAGCGGGCCTGCCAATACTCCTTCGTCAAGTATTCTTTGGGACCTTTGAACTTGGAGTGATATTCAACTTCACTGGAGAACTGCAAACAAAGCACAAACATCATTTGTTTAATTACTTTTTCATACCACATTCGAGCATGCATGTGCACGCACATTCACACTTAAGCTTAACAGAATTTCGGAAAGAATGCATCAAAATTTCAAGCAACAATGTTTTTCTTTGAGTTTCTAGCTACAGCAGATCTACTAGTAGTTTCAGAAACGGAATGTGGAGTAATCAATAACCTAGAAACTTCATTTAATAGCAGTTAAATTGAAAATACAATTGGTATGTTTCTTAAGTATTGAAATCTTTGGCCATTGCTGTATTTAACTAGTAACTAGTAACTAGAAAATACAATAGATATTTTTCTTGATACTAGTAACTCCATCATAAAAACACGATTTCGATTTTCATTGCTGTATTTAAACAAGTAACAGCCATTTAAATAACATACCAAAGTAATCAATTAGTTTCAAAAGATCATTGAACATATGTTTCTGAACAAAAAATTTAGATAACAATTTGTTAATATGTGGAATACCTGATCAGCCTTGACACCAGAAGGAATAGAATCATGTGTGTCTTCAGGTAAATCCATCCCTTTACGGGTGTTACCAATTAGATTCACCTCACCCACATCTTCATCTTTGTGAATCACCTCATTTCACGATCATGATTAGCAGAAACCTGCTCTGACTCCTCCACGGCTGGTAAAGTAAATCCCTTATTACCAGCATTATTTTTCGGCACTTCTTTACTTCCAAAACCAGTGAAGGGACACAGTTGTGATCATTGTCATTGACACTCTCCTCAAACATGAGTTTTTGCTTAATAACTACTCTGTCATCAACACAGATATCCTTCACAAGGTGGTAAGTATTTCCTGATAATAAAAATCCATTTCTGGCTTAATAACTACTCCCGATCATGCTGTCATAAAATTCGAGTTTTGGCATAGTATTACGAGCTGCTGGCACCAACTCATGTGGTGATGGATCTATGCCTCGCTTATCGCTTGAAGAGTGAGAGTTCGCGCAACGACGCCAACCACATTGAGATCAAATGATTTAGAACCCGGCTCAATGCCCATCTTCTTTGAATGAAAAGGAGCCAATTGATTGTTCTGCACATTCATTTTCATACAAGTGAAAAAATGAATTAATAAGGCATTGTCACAATATTAAGCAGAACACACATCATTGAAAACTTTATGGATTACAATAACTCATAGGAGGAACCATTGTTTAATAACAGCAAGGAATTATAGCCCAACAAATTTCAAAAAATATGCATCGAAGTACCATTAAAGGATCACAATCTTGGTACATTAATGATCAACCAAAGCCATGCTAGTCTAACCATTATTAAATCAAAGAGAAAATACAAGTGGCTGCTGAAGATAATAAATGAACAGATTGCATAAATTATATATTAACAGTTTGTTACCTAATTTCATGAAATGCTTCTCTTTAAATTAAATAAATGGGTGAAGAATGTGAATCTTCTGATCAATAAATTATGCAGAAACCTGAAAAGCAGCAAACATGAACAACTGGATTAGCAAATAACTAACCATAAATACACTTCATGAAAAGAAAACTAATAATGGAAATGATTTACACATCATAACCAAATTAAAAGAAGAAAAACAAGCAAAAAGCTTAACTAAAAAAGAAATAAAATAACCATCAGAAAAAAGTATTGAAAACTTTTAGAATATATTTTGATTTGTGTAGAAAGAAAACTGTGATTCTATCACTTATACCAAGTATTCCCAATTCCCATATAAGGAAGGAACCTTTAGCTGCTAATGATAATTAAAAGAACCCAATTCTGATTCCAGACCCTAATTATAAGCTAAATCAAATTGAGAAAGTATGAAAGGAGACCAAATAAAAATTTAGCACAAAGTCAAAGAATATATAACAAGGTTTCAATTAAACTGACAAAAAAGAAAATAATAATAAAGTACCAATTGCCTTTTTTCTTATTATAAGTAAAAGAAGAATCCAAGGACAGTGCACGAGTATAAAAGGACAAAAAGAAAAGTTTAAAAATCTCTCAAACTTTTAGAAAAAGTTTTCAACTACAAAATTACAAACACAAATTGTTAAATCAATAGACCTATATGAACCCACAAAATCCCTATCAATTCTTCCTTTGTCTTTTAGCACTGATTAGATCTGACTCATCAGAATAAACATGTTTAGAATTCCAGAAATGAAAAACGTTAGAGATCTGTCTCAGATCCCAAAGCCTTCAAAATCTCACATAAAAATTCATATTCTAATAATACGCTTTTTCAAAATTAATTAAAAATAAAATCACACTACATTTATTTTTTAATTGTAAGAAAAAAACAATCTCAATCTCAATCTCAATCTCACTTAAGAATTGACAATTTCAGAACAAATTAGAACTTCACAAAGGAAATCAAAGAGTGCGAAAACAAAACAATCTCAACAAAATTTCAAACCAAAAAGTAAAAATTTAAAGAAAATGGTTGATCATGAACAATGAATTGATACATAAGATAGAAGAGATCAAAGAAGAAACAAAGAGAAATTACCAAAGAACGAAAACGAAGGTGAAGAAGAGAAGAGAGAAAGCAAAGAGTTCTATTTTTATTTGTGAGAGTCGGTAACTGTGAGTGCTTCAATGGTTGAAAAAACAAATATATATACAAAAAAAGAATAATTAATTAATCAAATTTAATATATTTAATACTACTGATATTAAAGCAAGCAGAGAAGATAATGGATGAGGTGTAATTAAAAACCTTCATTATGGTCAACTATATGACTCTCTTTTTATTTTTTTCTCTTAACTTTTTTATTTTTCAACCATCCAGCTTCTGTTTCTGTTTCTGCATTAAATGCATTAAATAAAAATGAAACCAAACACTCCCTTACCCTACCGTCCAATACTCAAAAACAATTGCATTAAATTGTTACCCCTAACACTTACCCCTTTACAAATTTCAGAATTTAATTTTTGTACCAAAAATATGTCACTTTGTACTTTTTTTTCTCTCTGTATCTTTCACTTTTTCAGGTATCTTTCATTTCATTTTCTTTATTTCATTTGTTTTTTTAATAAATAAAGGGGATGAATCTGAAATTTGAATAAATGAATAATAAATTAATTAACGAAACCTTTGACTTTCACATTAAAGTTAAACAAACCTTTTAAAAAAGAAATAGAAACGTTAAAATAAAAATATAATAATGAAATACTAACACAGTTGACCAAATTTCTGGATCGACTGCACTGCATTTCATGCAAGTATTCTACACGACTGACATTAAAACAGAATCAGACGCAAAACTAATGAGCCGCCCACTCAATTAGAAATCCGAGGAACTAATTCATTCGACCGACCAGAGAGTGAGGTTTTAAATTGAAAGACTTTGTTAATTTTGTGCAATGAGATTTTTTCGATTTTTAAGTTATAAATTTATAAAGAATTATCAGCTTTCTCCTTTTTTTGGCTTGATTTCATTTTGGTCCTTATCTTTTTTTTCTTCGTTTGGTCATTTATGTTTGAGTTTGAGGTCACTTTGGTCCTTTTTGTAGTAGTCATTCAAAATGACACAAAAAGAGGACCAAATTGACACAAAAAGGACCAAATTGACACAAAATGACCAAATTGACACAAAATCAAAACATAAAGGACCAAAACGAAAAAAAGATAAAAGCCGACCAAAATGAAATCAAGGCCAAAGATAAAGGACCAAAACAAGAATTTAGCCTAAATTTATACATATCATATCTATTTTTAAGATTTCTTTTAAAAGTTGTTCACCTACGGTTCTCGACTCAAAGACTCCACTAATTTCAAACCGTAGAACTCAATAACCAAATGTCACTTTAACAATATGACGACGACTCCATCCCTTTAATAACATTGCCAAATGGTCACCCAAAATTTAACTTTTTAACTACAGGTGTAAAATTAGTCATTTGCCGAAAACGCTTGTGATACTAATGACTCAGACCCAAAAAAATGCAATAATAATCAAATAAAATAAATAAAAATAACTGAATTTGTTTGATCGTATTGTTTTCTAAAACTCACCTGAGGCTGAGAGGAGAAAGAAAGTGATGGTGGCATTTTCTGGTGAGAGAGGTCACACTGTTGTTATCGTGCTCGTGCGCACACTGTAATGTTCTGTAGCCGCAGCTTTAGAAACTGGTGCTCGTATTAACAACTGAGATGTCTTTACGTGCTTTTTGTTTTTACTTTCCTTTCGACTTTCGATCTCTTTGAATTTCATCAATATAATACTATATTTTTGTATTTTTCTTCTGTTTTCTGACTTTTTCTTTTTACTTTTTGTAATTGTTTTGACTTTTTTTAATTTGTTGTAATTTTTAAATCTGTAGTTGTGGACCAACACAACGAATTGTTTTAATATTTTTAGTTTAAATTATACTAAATGCCTATTAAGCTATTTAATCAGAATGTTTCGCCCTTAGCTTTTTTCATATCATTTGCGCCTTTTGTTATTTAATCAGAATAAGTTACCATTTACGCTTTTTCTCGCACTCACTTAGGTTTTCTAAGTTATTTAACTAAAACAATTTGGAGTTGAAAAATGTAACTTATTCGGGATTTAAAAATTACAATAAAATAATTTAAATGATCAATTTATTGCAATTAAATAACTTAATAGATATAAGTGATATGAAAAAAAACTTAAAAGATCAACTTATTACAATTGAATAACTTAAATGGCCTAAAGCAAGACAAAAAAATTGGATCATTTGTTACAATTAAATAACTTAAAAGACTTTTTGGTTTAATTTAACCATATTTTTTGGGTAAATAGTCATTTTGGTCCCCGAAATGTAACTTGTTGTCAATTTGATCCTCGAATCAAGTGAAAATGTAAATGGTCCTTGAAAGTGTAACTGTCTCGCCACGTTAGTCCCTCCCGCACGTGTGTCGTTAACTTCTAATCCATCTCATACTTTCACTAGTCCTCAAAGATGTCACTTATCACCACTTGGTCCCTAAAACATATACGTGAATTCGCTTTAGTCCTCTCGAATCTTAAGTTACTTCAAAGAAATTTTTTAAATGGTCGATTAAGGACGCCAATAGACTCATGGACTACACACAGATCTATTGTAATTGCAAAATCGATGGTTAATGGTGACCTTATTTGCTCCAAGAACATCAATCAAGATAACTTTGTATAATCATCGATCTATATTGAAATTAGATAGTAATTGTAATTTTTAATGTTAATTCGGAAGGTTCCACTAATACGAACTTAATAAATTACTGCTATTAACTTTAATTCCTCCTGTGTTTACAATGAATTTTATATTATTTATTTCATAGATTAAAATAATGTTTTAAAAATATAAAAGTCACGTGGCATTCCAATGTGGCTTGCCGATAAGTTAATAGAACTCCACATCGATTTAATTTTGACAAATTAGGGAGGACTTTGATTTTAGAAATTGATTTTAGGATATTCAACACATGAAGTGATTTGATTCGATTGAATCAATAAACATTTCTAATGATTAATGAGGGTAAATAAATCAAAGTAAAAGAGAATATACATACACAAGGTCCTATTAACTAGCCTAGCAAAGCCAAGACACAAATTGAGCCAAGGCTAGTAAATTCTAGTTTAAAAATTTTGTCAAGTAACTTAAGATTCGAGGACTAAAATGAATTCACGATATGTTTCTGTGGACCAAATTGACAAGAAGTGACATGTTTCAAGGACTAAAATGACAAAGAATGGATGGATGAACAGAGTTAATGACGACATTAACTGGAAGGACTAACGTGGACGGATTACACTTTCAGGACCATTTTGCATTTTCGCTTGATTCAGTGGGACCAAATTGACACCGAAAGTTACACTTTTCAGGACCAAAATGGCTATTTACCCTATTTTTTTGTTATTATTCTTTCCCACTCACACGAATTGCTAAGCCGCAACTTGGCTTTAGAAAAACGGATTATTACGATGGAGATCCTATGGGGTGAGGATCTTGCTACTAGGGTGTTCACGGCAAGCGGTTTTGTCTTGGCTGAGACAAAAAGTGAATCGAACCGCAAGGTAAAACTACATGCGTTTGGATTGGTTCGTTTTTTCCAAGACAAAAATAATTTAAAACAGAGTTAAAATTAACTAACATAAAAAAGGCTAATATAAATCTTTAAGAAAAAATCTACTCAAATATATGTAGTATATAAATCACTTCTCTTTTAATTTTTTTCAAATAGGTAAGACAATGTTTAAGAGAATTTGAATTAAATATTTTGTTCTCATTTTTAAATATAGCATAACAATATGGATTGTTTGTAAGTGAGTCAAAGAATTAATTGGATTTGGGCTAGTGAGTTAGTGAGAGTTGGGTTGTAATTGCATCCGTTAGTAAGTTAGTAAGGAAGGTTGTAATTCAACAAGCCTTAGTGTTACTTATGTGTTTAGTTTGGTTTGGTTTCGTAAATCAAACCGCGAACCGAACCGAACTGCAGTAAAGGTAATGAAAAAGAACCGATCAAAGCGGTTTTTTGGCGCTTTTGGTTTGGTTTGTTCGGTTTATGCTTCCCTATTGGTTTGTCTGATTTTGAACACCCCTACTTTTATCGCTATGCTTATAGAATGAATGCTAACTTCACTTTCTACAATCACAAATATCTTCAATTTTATTTCAAGGGTTGTTTTTTTATACCCTACCACTCTCCCATTTACTCCCCACCTCTAAAAAAGACCAAAATACCTTTAAAATTTTACAAAATTACCAAAAGTTTACTATTTGTTACAAACATACGTTGACTCACTTTCAATCGATATACGTCTCCAAAGAGCTAAATACGCATGGGCTTCTATTTTTTTCACCATCGTATTTACGCCCAAAGCCAGAGCTATATATGATTCCCATTCACAGCAGCTGAGTCGTATATACGTTATTCATGACATATATTTGATTGCCAATCGTATATACCTCTTCTATAGGCATATATGATTTTGTTATTTTTTTTACTAAATTTTTCTTCTTTTTTTTGCAAAGGTCTCGTAGGTATCGTGGTCGAGTAGCGAGGCATGCATCGTCGCTTCACGCCGCCTCCTCTCAGACGCTGTAGAGACCAGGCCGGGCGGGCCATGCTTCGATGAGGCTACCAGGTATGCGATGCACGCAGACTGTGCTTAGCCGAGTATCACCAACAGCCTCGGGGTGAGATGAGGAGATATCAGGAGCAACCTCGTGATCGTGGAGACTATCAAGCAGCACTTTTCAATATCGTGGAGACTATCACGAAGCAGAGCCTATTTGACGAAGTCCGAGACTCGATATGGTAGACGCAGGTCCTGCGGTTAGAGGACCATCACCCTCGGGGGGATCAATGGGCGAAGATCGGGGAGGATCAACAACATCCTCTCGTTTCACCGATTTAGAAGATCATGTCCTGCTTCTTCTCGCACTCGCTAACCCTAATAAAGTTGAATTTATTGCTTACACAGGTTATAGCCTTAATTTATTGCTTACATAGTGTTGTTAGGTTATTTCTAATAATCGTTGTTAGTTAAGTCAATGCAGTCTTGTTTATTTTATAGCCTTATTTTCTTAATTTATTTTTAATTCGCATATACTCGCGTTTCATAAATCTGGGCTCATGGTAACAAAATCACTAGACAACCTGTCAGGGACCCATCAAACCCTAGCTCATGTTTACCCACAAATCGTGGACTCCAAATTGACCCCTCGCCTGCACTGCATGACATAGCACAAGTACTGACCATGAGATGTTGTCTGCTTTGTTGAGAGATGGCACTCAGATACGCTGCCATTTCACTTACCATATTTGGTGAAATGATGATTACTCCGATGACGTGTCCTCGCTTTGTTTCATATTCCTATTCAGTGGGAATTATTACAGAGCTCCACCCACTTCTCGCTACCACGCAAATGTGTCGCCCTTCTGCACATCGTGATTCAGGAGTTTCTATGGACGCAGGCTCGTGGTCGACTCGGGGTCCATATTACGCTTTTAAGTGTTCGTATCGATACTTGATCGTAATTTGATGGACGGGGCGAAATGTCCATGGCCGCCAATGCTTATCTTCGCTTCGACCTACAAGATCTTCGCACTTCAAGATTGGAGCATGTGGCCTGAGGCTAAGTGGTCACGGTACTGTCATGACATCACAGAGATGTTATTGACAAGATGTACGGGGCAGTGCACTAGCTTCCTCAGTATGAGTTCGTTGAACTACACCTTCAAGCGATTCCTAAGGCAAGACGTTATGGTAGAGTAACACATTTATTACAGTGTACAAATTTTAAATTAAAATTTTCCTTTAATTCCGAAGTTCGTTAAATAGTTTTTAATTAGCTATGTTGTTTATTTTTGCATTTCACACCTGGATTATATGGTATTTCCTAGCCGCAATAAGAGCGACATGGTGATTTACAAGGAGCATTGGCGCGCGCGAGGGAAGAAGTTAAGATGTGCGCGTTGAAGCTCAGGGATTATAGGAGGATGATTAATCGACCGTATCGGCGATGTCCGGTCATGCACTCTTTCGAGGAGCACCCGGTGCTGATCGCTTGAGCAACTCTCATTGTATATGGGCTTCCATCATCCGGGAGACATCGAGTTCGCTACATGTCCGAGCAGTACTCGCGACATTTTGGGTAATGCGCGTGTCATCCCATCGCGCCCTCTGCAGTCGCTCGAGCTTATGGTACCTCGTGATCTTCGGATTGCCCACTTTATGCTAGCAGAGTGGATGAGGTTCATCACAGACTACCTTCACCGCCAAGAGGCGGATGAGGTCGGACTGCGTGCTACTTTACGGTGGTACGTCCGGTATCTTTTCTCCTGAGGGTCAAGCATCGGTTCCATCACCACCACCAAGATAAACAGATGCACCACCACTACCACAAGGCCACGGTGACCGAGTAAAGACTATAGTGGATCTTTGTAGGAGGGCTTCGTGATGTGCGACATCTCAGATGGGCAAGTATGACGCACTCGAGGACTCTATCACTTGTCAGGGAATGCTACCTAAAGATTGACTAGTGGATTTTGTATTCATACTTCCATGTTTGTACTTTATGTAACTTATTACTATTTCTTGCACTTGATTATTACTAGTTCTCGCTTTATATTTTACGAGTTTCATTAAAATTTCATTTCACTGAGTCAATAAAACTTACATAAACGATAAAACATAAAACAACTAGAATAAAATAGATGTATAAAATAAACTATTGCAACAACAAATAAGATAAAAACACAATAAAACTACTCGAGATGGTAGAGTTAAATGGACGTATGATCTCAAATGATCATTCTTTTGTAACACCCCCTTCTAACATAAACTACTATTTAATTAATTGAAAATCGAGTCTATAAAATATTTCGCATCATGACCACTCGAGGTGCCACATTTAAACAAACCATATATACAAAACTCCAAAATATTAATCAAAATAAACTCCAATATATGATACCTAGCACCAATATATGATACTACAAAGAATTTAAAAATAACAAACTTAACATAATAGTCCAAAACATAAGGAAATAACAAATACTAAGCGGTCCCTTGGCAAGTGACGTGTCGACCTAACCACACACCAGAAGTTGTAGAAGTTGCATCTAGTCACCTTTCAAACATCACACTGCAAATGCAGCGACATAAGAAGCAACATAAAGCAAAGAGGGTGAGTCTCTTTACATCGGGTAATAATAGATGAAACAGAAAAACACAAAGTGGATGTGCAAGCTAGCACACCGTAAATACAACAAGTCAAGTACACCGTAAAATACAAATGTCAATTACATCATAGTTTATGAACACCCAAATCGACGCTGTAAATATGGATGTAATGTATGAGATGCAACTCAAACTCCACTGCATACGCATGGATCCATCACCAAAATTGCTCTCGAGGGCATTCACTAATAATTTATGAGGTCGAGTCTATTCACCAAAAATATGCATATGAATATGCGACACCATGACTATGCACCGTAACGCCTAAAACACCAAATAATGCATTAATATGTCTCACCAACATTTAGATACTCACCATTATCAACCAAAGTGGAGTCATAGACCTCCCAACACCACATACATAATCACCATTAATAGATATCACCGTGAAATAATAACCCTACAAGGACTACCCCGACACCCTGAAGGACTAAAAGGAAACACCAGTGGACTATTTCCACACCAAAGGACTAAAGCCACTCTAAGGACTAAAGTCAATGCCAGGGACCAAACCAACTCCTAGGACCAATTTAGCAATTAAGGACCAATTTGACACCCGTGGACTAATTTGACCTCATAAGGACTAATTTAACACCTCAAGGACTAATTTGACACTCGTGTGGACTAATTTAACACCTCAAGGACTAATCGACACTCTGTGACTAATTTGACACTCCAAGGATCAAAACACACCGTGGATCGAACCCACACCTGCACACACAGCGCCTGTTACACTGGCGCAAAGTCAGCGCCACCACCTAGACACAAAGACACCAAAGCAACACGTATGGCAGCCAAATGGCGCCTCACTGTGACACTAAAGACTAAGCAAGGCAATCCTGGCAAAATGCAATTGCGCCCCGCACTAAGACACAAGACTCCACGCAGCACTTCGGCAACCAAAATCGGGCGCCTCGCCTTGACTAAGACACAAGACTCACAAGTGCACTCTCGGGCAGCAAAAATGGCGCCCGCACTAAGACAACAACACACACTCGTGGCAGACAAGCAAATGGCGCCTCATGCAAGACAACACGCACACACCAACACACCAAGATACCACAGCGCGCGCAGGGGTACGGCGCCTGCGTCGCGCAACAACACACAGCAAGCACACAAACAGGCAGATAGCGCAAGACCTGGGCACGCTAAATGGCGCCCGCCTTGCGCCATACCCCAACCTGCACTTCCCAAAGACGCCTGAACACACAGCGCCATCAGTACGCACTGGCCACCACCTGGGCGCCCCTACCCTGCTCATGCACAACCCGATACCACAACTCACCGTGACACACCCAAACAAAGCACCAGCGCGCCTAATTCCACTGCAGATTTGGCGCCTACCCTGCTCATGCCCCAAACCGATCCCCAAAACCCCACCAAACGCTATGGAATGGGGGCTTTTCACTCAAGCAATCTCGAAACACCTATTAAACACCATAATTCTCCTCTATAGTTTTTAATTAAATTCATGCTATAACACCTTAATATCAACAATCATGGCAATAACATCTCAATTTCCACACAATAATCAATCTAACCACTCTATTCATTCAATTACTCAATTCAATCATTCAAGCACACCATAAAACCCATTTATACAATTCTCTCCTAACACCTAATCCCTATAATTTCATGTTCTATAGATTATTAACTACTTAAAGAGAGCCCCCTTACCTTTTACGATTGAAGGAAGACACCCAAATAATCAAGAAGGATCCTCCCAAGACACCAACACTCCAAGCTTTCCTTCTTCCCTTGAGCTTGGGCGCAAATCCTCTCCCCTTTCTTTCCTAGCCAAGTCGCGATTCTCTCCTCCTCCTCTTCAGCTTTCTAATTTTTTGATTTTTCTCTCTAATGATGGTTTCTCCTAAGACCCAAGGGTTTTATTAATTGGCTTTGGGCCACTTAACACTAATGGGCCCTATTTGCACACCCTTAATTACTTTCTCATATCCTCCCTATTTAACTAAAAATACTCCCCATTTATTTATCACACTCCCACTCCTTATTTAAATTAAATACTCTATTATTATTTTAATATGGCTAACTAAAAATACTACTTAATTAAATTAATTAAATAGTTACTTGATACATTTTGGGGCGTACAATTCTCCCCCCACTTAGGACATTTTCAACTTCCTAAAATTTAACTATTATAGACAATGCACAACTTAAACACTCACCACAATGTGCATAATAGATTCTAGCAGTAGAAAATTCTGTAATCGAAACACGCACTCTAAATGCTACTTCATCATTCTTCCGTAGGGCTGCAGAGCACTGCCAGACAAACACCCTCCCACCTGACCTCTCCTCTTCGGGTTTGGACACTGGTACTAATGTGCCCCACCCTCCACGGGCTTGTAGCGAACTACATCTTGCTTCTCACACTTAGTGCCTATATGGACATTCTTTACCACACTTGAAGCACTTGTTGACCATGCAATCTCGACTCTTATGTCCCGCCACTCACACTTGTGGCACACAATGTTCGGGTAGTGAGACTCTCCCCACTTGGCTTCGCCTCGAACTCTCTTCCATTGCCCTTTACCACCTGAAACATCATAAGGCTTCCCATTTAAACCTACCATCATCTTGTAAGATGATTCCTCGATGATCGCTGAGCCCCAAATTAGAATGAATGATAGTTGAGGGAAGAGGCTCAGAGTATGTCATTAGGTAAGCTCGCATCATCTTCGACTTGTGTCAGTGTGAAAGAAGTTGAATTTTTGTGTGTGAAAATAATGCGGGAGGCAGTATTTATAGATGTCACAAAGATTATCAATCGTTGATATTGTTTGCAATCTACACGCTGATCAACATTGAAAGTCAAATCCAAACTGTTAAAATTAATAAAATGTGAAATTTTTAAAAAATAATAATGCAAGTCGATGTACCCCCGCATCTACGTATATATAACTCAGTATTTAATGTAAAATCAGTGATATATGTAATGTGGGTATATGCGATTTGTATTTTTAAAAGTCGTATATACAATCCGACAAATACATATATACGATTTTTTTTTTTTAAAACCAATCGTATGTAAAAAATTCACATATATACGATTTCAATTTTAAAAGTCATCATATATGTAGGTGATCGTATATATATGATTTTTTTTGGTCAACTTTTTAGGGGTATTTTTGTCCAAAAAAGTCTTGTGGGGTAGATGACAAAAAGGTGGGGTAAAAACCGTTATTTCAAATGTTAATCTTTTAAAGGGATAAATATATTTTTGGCCTGAGCCAAGATCGCTTGGATGAGATAGTTTAGGTCTCTTCCCGGATTAACCAAAGTTTTGGTTAGAATCCACTTTCGGGGAATACAAATAACGTTAAATCTCTTTGTTTGTATTTCTTCTGCATCCCTTAACTACCTACTTAGTTTATATGCAATTTTATGAAGCTGGATACTCGATTCATACAAAGAATATATTTTGGTCTCTATAAATTTTAGTTTCTTAGTTTTAATTATAAAATTTCATACTTTTTAGTCTCTCAAGTTTTTTCCCATCAATTTTAGTCTTTCATGACTTTTAATAATGTTTTGTTGACCTTATATATATTCTAAGCACTATTGAAAAAGTCAAGAAACACTTTTATTAAAATCAGAAGGATGAAGTGATTAAAGATGATAAAAACAAAAGTATGAGGATTAAAAGTAGGTGAATTTTTTTTTAGGAACTAAAAATAAAAGAAACCTAAATTTTATAAGAACAAAATATATTCAAGCTTTTTTTAAATATATTTAATTTTTGCTGGACCGCCTTAAAATGTCTAGATCGGTTCGCTTTTTATTAGGATGGAATTAATTTTTAAAGTTTTAAAAGTTAAAATAATTAATTTAATTTAGTAGAAAATAAAGGGTGATTCTAGGGTGATAAGAGCAAATAACTCTTTCACGTGGTAACCACTAAACTTGACGGACGTTGGATGTAGTTAAAAATTCTATAAAATGGTTGAGATTTAATATTGGTTAGATTCAATCTTAACCATTCATAGCTTTATAAACAATATCCAACGGTCGAATTTTATAATTCACTTGGAAAAAGATTGAATTGATCTTTCACCCTAGAATTAATCTAGAAATAAAGACGACTAAAAAAATTTGAGTCAGAAAAATTGATTTATGCTTGTAAAATAATGCTTCAAAATTGTTTTTAGAATATTTGCTTCAAAAAAATTGTGTTTAAAAATTTATTTTATTTGAATAACAGATACAGGTAGTAATTTGAGGAAAAATGGTTAAGAAAGGGAAGAAAAAATAAATTATTTTTACATAGTTAGGAAATGTTGTAATGGTACTAATTTGTTGTTTGATTTTTGGACAATAATGCGTTGTTTGATTTAGGTTTAAAATTGAGTGAGAAATGGTTAATTCACTTTGTGAAAAGGGATGAATTAACGTTTTCTAAATAATTTTTAAACAATTTTTACAAAGCAGTAGGCTATCGTCCAGATTTATTAAAAAGAAAAAATGAGTAAAAGCGAGAAGGTAGATCGAAACCTCTTGTCATCAAAATGTCTAATCCAAATAATAATAGAGAACTTCTAACAGAGCTCTCTACACTAAGCAGTTTCAAAGCAATTTGCACCATGCAAAGCCAAAACAATGAAAAATAGATAAACAACCGTGAGAACGGAAAACCAATCAAGCTACCAAGTTAGAAAAAGATCGTAAATAAGATCCAATAAGCTCTCAAAATAATTAAAAGAAATAGAGATGCGAATTTAGTGCGAGTCAAACACTGTTCTATGGTGGACACTCATTTCTTTTTGTATAAAGGAGCGTCAAAGGCCCTCCTAGACTAAAAAGTGTGTTTTTTATTACATTTTTCGTGAATATAGTTTAGAATAAGATAAAAAGAAATTTATCTTATATTTAAGTGTAACGAAAATGAACTTAGAATAAAATAAAAATAAAAATAATGTAATTCTAGCTCTCTTAAAAATTGCAATCGAAGACAATAAAATGGTGGAAGTTGACTCAATATTTTTTTGTTATTGCGTTTTTGTTATAAGAATTTTTATTCGTGTATTAATTAAATACTATCTAATTACAAATTAAGCTAATAGCTATTTTTCTTGAGG